>CM072995.1:290730634-291930634 GCA_037038555.1 Rhynchonycteris naso | reverse complement strand
ATCGAGGTAGCGCCCACATGTGGTATTTTGTGGAAGAGCCACAATCAAGGGGCCAAAGAGCCACATGTGGCTTGCAAGCTGCATTTTTCTGACCAGGGAGACAGTTTTGATCTGCTTTGTAATAGACCTGGGACTAAGTTTTGGGGAGGCAAAAATAAAAATGTGATACTTGCCTCCATGGATCTCCCGGTGTAGCAGAAGAACCTCCTGAGAAACAGATAATTACAATGGAATGTGATTAGTGATGTATCTGAAATATACCCTTCGTTGTTTATGAATACAATAGAAGGGACACTTCACTCTGCTTAAACAGGGAAGGCTGGCGGACTTCTGTGAAACTTTATCATACAGCAGGTGCAATTTAAAGGCTGGCAGAAATGTTCTATTCAGTGCAAGGAAAAACTGTATGCCAGGCAAAAGAGAAGAATCATGGTGGTATAAAGTTTTGTGAAGTGGCTTAGAATTTCGATATGCTCTGGTGTGATTAGAGCTATATTTTAAAACATGAATCACACACAAAAATGTATTTTACATCATAATTGAGTGATTATGTTTGCTAATATACTTCTGTTTCTGCATGTGATATAATTTGGTGTTTTCAATTGTATCCTACTCTGATCCATTTCGTTAAAACAAATACTGGTTATAACCCAAGAAAATTATAGGAAAACCCTGTATTTTATAACCCACAGTATGAATACATACTGGGCCAGAGGTTAGCAGGTGTATGGAAGTGGAAGATGAAGTCAAATGAGTGAGAAATGAGGCAGGAAGTATCCAGCTGGGCCAGAATAATGGAGAGTTTTGTGCTGTGCCAAGGCATTTATTTTATTTTACTATTTTATTTTATTTTAATCAAAACCATGATGATGATCAGGATTTAATAGATAGTCTGTGTGTCAGATAGTATTCTGGGTTGCTCACTATGCTTATATTGATCTTTACAACAACCCTGTAAAGAAGGGGTTATTTTCACTCTCTTTCTACCAGTGAGTAAACTGAGCCACAGAGAGTGTGATATAATTTGCCTAGGTCTAGGATTAGGCAGCTAGTAAGGAACAAAGCAAGCAGTTTGGCTCTAAGGCACATGTTCCTAATCACAATGCTAGGCTCATGTGGCAGTTTAATCTTGAACCTGTATTTCAAGCAGCTAGTTTATGGGCATTATAAAAGCTGGATTCAGAGAGACCAGCTACCAGGCAATGATTCATCATTATTTGCGTTAGAATGCTCATGATAAATTTTGTTCTACCATTGGGTTGGGGGGTGGGTGGTGGGTGATGGCAATCATTTCTTTGTACCTGCTGGCCACACAGGCTTGCTAACCAGAAAATCCCACCAGCAGGAGGGCAAGGGGAGACCACCTTAGGCCTGTGTTACATAACAAAGTCTTTGACTCGGTTCCCACCAGTTACCCTCTAGTAAGTTACAAACCAGCTCTCTTCCATGGGGTTCAGAGATGAGCCTCATCATTAGCCCTTCTGTATCCTTGAGGGCCTTATCTCTCTCATTTTCTGTGTTCATTCAGCAGTACTTGCCATGGGCGTGCTTTTCTAGTAACTTAGTAAGAGAGCTCCAGTAACTACATCTTCTTGATAATTTACTTCTGTCCTTCCCTTTGGTCAGAAGAGGCTTATTTCCCCATCTATGAATTCATCTGTTACCAGGTCTCCAAAGGAAGGAGAGCACAGGACTGAGTCCACCATTCTGTGTGGCATTTTTAAGAATTCTATCACACTAGCTCAGCTCAGAGTGTGCATCTCAGTGAAGGGCTCAGGGGACTCTATTCTCTTTCACCTCAGGGTGAGTGTTCCACCCTCCACAGTGGAGATGTATTTTTTGTTTTCTCAGCTGAGAATGTTCATTTTTCTGTGTTAAGATCAGGATCAAACTGCAGGA
Organism: Rhynchonycteris naso; assembly: GCA_037038555.1. Lineage (NCBI taxonomy): Eukaryota > Metazoa > Chordata > Mammalia > Chiroptera > Emballonuridae > Rhynchonycteris > Rhynchonycteris naso. The sequence continues at coordinate 291,928,735 of CM072995.1, read as the reverse complement.
CAAGATCTGGCCAGCTGCCTCCTTTTCTGTGGCTCATGATCTATGAATGGGTTTTACATTTTTAAATGTTTCTTAAAAATTAAAAGAATAATAATTTGTGACATGTGACAATTTTGTTAAGTTCTGATTTCAGTGCCGATAAAGTTTTATTAGAACACATTACTCATCTGCACATATGTTTCCCTTGGCAGCTCTCATATTACAATGGCAGAGTTGGGTGGTTGTTTCAAAGACCATGTGATCCAAAAAGAACTGAATATTTATTATCTGACAGAAAATGTTTTGCAAGCTCCTGGTCTAAGGCCTGAAACAAATGTCACTTTTCACCCTCCTGCTATCTTTTAGGTCTTCTTGTAAATGAGACCTCCTCTGATTTTATAGCCTTTGTAATGTGCATTTGATGAGTTGCCTTCCCATGTGGGAAACCACAGAGTTTATAGTAAGATTAAATGGGCCGTGAGCTTGAACAGATTAGTAGTTGAAAGTCATCTTTGTAACATAAACACCAAAATTTTTTATTTCAAATTTATTTATATTCATGGAAATCTTTTACCATTGAAGACAAATTTATATTCTCAGTTTAGAGGTATGGTTTTGCACACAAGAAGTTTAGAAGAAGATTTTTTTTTTCTTCTTAAATAGGATGTAGTTCAATATTTAAGAGAATGTCATGTAAAAACCACTTTACAATCACACGCTTTGGTTTGGTCTTGCATTGCAACGTGAACTCCAAAATATAGTAGATATCTCCACAGTAGTGCTTTAAGTGGGAATGTGATAAATCTCATGGATTTAACCTTTTCTTTTGTCCACATGCATTGTTTCTACACTATAAAAAAAGCACTCGGTGAATAATGGAACAAAAAATTATTTTGTTTTTTGGGGGGATGTGTAGATGACTCATTTGGTAGCCAACATTATTGGAATTTGTGGGTGTTTTGTATAGACTCAGTGCTAGATAACAAGAGGTGTGCTTGAAACATATTGAGAAAAATAAGGCAAGGTCTGCCATTTTTATTCACAAGAGTAAACATCTTTCATTGACTTTATTAATAGGTTTTTCTTAATATAGCTTCTTATCATTCTGTCGTTAGAGTACATTCTGCATCTCTCTCTTCTCTATATGCTCAGTAAAATGATGAAGCCAAACTGAATGCTCTCCAGAGATCATCAGCCCACGTTTGCATGGAGTGCCTGGTGATTTACTGACTCGGAATTAGAGAGATGACCTCTACAGTTCCTGTAGAAAACCCAGTGAGAAGTGAAGTGATCTCACTGCAGAAAGATTTCAGGCATTGGAAAAACTGGCCTTATTTGGTAAATGTGGTTAACTGGTCCCAGCTGGTTATGCTGGTGAGCTCATTGTGAGATGCATCGTCTCTTTAAGCCAAATTCTTGTATTTTTCTTTTATCTATTACAATTTGTGTTAAATGGTATTTGTTTAGATTTTCTTGATGTGTCGAACTAAATCAAATCTGAAAGAGCAATGTTTTATTTCAAGCTCAAATGCATTGACACTTTAAAAAGGTTCTATTTGTATTTTCTAGTCTATGATGTTATTTAACCTGTGGGGAATTTGGGGTTAATTTATGCCTTTAAGAACAAGACTCCTTTGGGAAGCAAATGCATGCCTCCTCTGACTTTACTATACTTTAATACATGCTTTTATAAGTTTACTCTGTACATTGGAATTTTAGGATGGAAGCTGTCGACTACATTTCCTTTCATTACTAAGTAGCCCTTCGTATTGTTGATGAAAGAATGTCCAAACCTATAGAAAAATATTCTGAGTTTATTAAGCCAAATTTTGAGAACATACCTGGAGCACTCATGGCTTGAGAAAATGTTGCAGACCATGGGAGTTTTGCAGTTCAGTTTATACATTTAGACTCAAAGGAGGAAACAGATGGAAGAGCCATCAGTGGTAGATTAAGGAGGTAGGAGAACAAACCCAGGAAGTCTCTCGGGTTGGATCAAGCAGAATGGAGAGACCCTTCTTTTACATTGGTGGGAAGAGGGAAGATCACAGTTAGTGGTAAATCGAGTTGGTCTGTGACCAACAAGATAACTATGAAGAGTCAGGTGGTCTCCTGTTCTGGTGGTCTTGTGCTGGTGGTGGTGCCTCTGGGGTATCTGGAAAGGAAAGTTACTCTGACCTGTCAAAGGTGTGTTATCCTAGCTACCTAAGAACAACAAATAAACAGGGCTCCCTTACTCAGGATCGCCCTTTGCTAAGGAAGCCACAGGCCTGGGATGGGACTACCGCTGTGCCCTGCCCAGTGAGGAATTTGTGATCAGACCATTCTCCGCAGTCACTCTGCTTGTCTGGCCTGCCAGTGAGCCCCCTGAGCTGGTCAGGTTTCCTACCAAGCCCCGTTTTCATTCACAATGTGTAGAAAAGAAAAGACTGTAGCTTCTCAGGGCTTCTTAATATTCCTATCTCAGGTTTGGCTTTTCTGAGAGTCATCTTGAAGTTTGCTCTTTCAGAGAGTCAGTTTTTGGAGAAAAAGCACAGGCTGAGTCCAACAGGGCTGGGTTTGACTCTTGGCTCTGCCATGTGTGAACTTGATAACTTCAGGATAGTTCCTTAACTTTTGTTACAGTAAAAGATGATATGCATCCTTCCCAGAATTTGTGAGAATTAATATATGTGTGTGAAGGTGCCTGGCACAAAATTGATAGTTAGTAAATGTCAATTTTCCATTCATTTCATTCCAACAGTGGACAAATTCCTTGGCCTCGCTTTTTACCACCTCCTTTTGGATCATATTTATATAACCTGGTTTATCCTCTCTGTCCCTGTCATCAGTTTTTCTTGTGATAGGAGGAGAGAAAGGTTCTCCATAGTCTTATCATTCAAAACAAATTCCAGCAGCATCAACTAGGAGCTCATTAGAAATATAGACTCTGCTCCCACCCCAGACTTAACAAGTTACTATCTTTATTTCTACCAGATCTCTGGTTAATTCATAGGCACGATAGAGTTTGAAAAGCACTGCTCCATATCACTTACTTGGGATCCACAGCTCTAATGAGGAATGTGGTTCTCTTTGTGTTGGAGATCATCCTTGGGTCATGAAGTGCTTGAATGACTTCAAAAAGGAGACTCATGAAAGAATTGTGGAAGAATTATTTCTCTGTTCTTCTGTGCCTATCAGTCAGTTCCCCACATATGTGAACCTCTCTTCCTATCTTGCCATCTCGTTTGACTAGACTGTGATTGTCAACTCCTTCTGAGAAGGACATTCTGTTTTGTTTCTGTAAAGATAGTAAGTGCTCATCAGTGTTGCTGTGGGTTTCTTCCTGGGACAGAGACTAGCACAATTTGATATTAGTATTCTTTTCTGTCTGATTCTCATCTGCCACTCTCAGTTCCCCAGTTCACATCATCTACTTTGCCATTTATATACTTTGAGCTGGTGCTCAGGGTTAATTTCTCTCCTCCTACCATGGTTGTACTACAGGATCTTTTACTCCTTGCCTTTAATGGTTGCTGATCACTTCTCCTCTCTTCTAGTTTCCCCACTCAATGTTTTCATTCACTTTTATCATTTCTTTTATGTTCTCATGGTTTTTAGGTGAGAAAGTCATTTGGCAAAGGGATTAAAATCTAAGAAATCTTTGAGACAAATTATAAGACTACCTCTTAGCCCAGGATCTCTGGGCTATTGCAGTTACTGACTCCATGTCTCACCAAGCGTACAGTCTTTGAGGTAAGCTATAGTTTATCTTTCTGCCCTTTTCCATTTCTCAGCTGAGCTCCTGAAAGACACATTTATTCATTTTGACTCACCCCAGTGTCTAGCAATATTTACATGGTATAAATAATGGAATTGATATATCATGTCCGTTTGCTCATTAGTGGCAAGATTCTGAAGACTGAAAAGACTGGATGCTTGGTTTAGGAAACTGCATAGAAAAGATTGTTAATAAGATAGTTATTCAGACTAGAAGAAGGGACAAGTTTAGTCATTGGGTTCTATATCAAGGAAGGATAGGATCCTCCATGGGTCTGAATGGGGAGCTGGAAGGGTACAACCTCCTATGAGTCTGAATGGAGAGCTTGAATAACCCCCTAGATGAGTGTTGTTCTCAAACAGCAGTATGTTTTTAGAAGATAATATCCAGGATACTTAATTATGTCTAGACAACAGTAAACATTTTGATGCTAATAATTGACAGTGATGACCATTTGTGTATCGTTTTCATTCTTAAAATTAATCTTCTGAGTTGAATGTTACTTTAGGTATAATTAGAATGAGAACTCAGATGGTAGGTATTTCCATCCTGCACGTTACCTTTCATTTTACTTACCTGTTTCATGTGGTTATGCCATTATATGTGGTTGTCTCGTTATGTCCTCATTAAAGGATATAAGATGCTTTAGATTCTTTATCATAATATAAAATTACCAACTTGGGATTGGTATTAGTTGGTTTTCTCTAGTTACTATAAATTGTTCAAGTTACCATTACACGAAAATATATAACAATTGTTGTTAAAACCTGTTTTTAAAGCAGAAAGGTTTTGTTGTTAATGGTACTGGTTTAAAATAAGCCACATCAATCGCTTCTCAGCCTTTTGGCTAAGATCAAGTGTAAAATAAGCCACATCAGTCCTTTTACTCCAAATATCCCCAAATCCAATCCAAGGCTTTCGTGTAGCATTCATTCTTTTCTCTGTCATGTTTATTTTCAAGAGCTCAACATTGAGAAGCTAGGAATTCATTTTCATAAACAATCCAATAAACCTAATAAACTCAGAAGACGTTGAAAAGAATAATGTAATACTAGCTAGCAAATTGTCACAAAAATGTTCAATAGAAGCCCAAATGAAATCAGTGGATGATGAAGTCACAAAGACGGAAATGTCACTGATAAAACAGAACAGGGCTGCCATACTGGCCCCTTAATCCAGGTTTTTCCCCCTGACCAACCTCTCTCAATTTTTTTTTCCATTTTTGACTTAACTTTATAGTGAAATTTATTGTTCACATTTCAGAATATTTCTGGGTACTCTTCTCTAGAGAATTAATAATGAGACAAAGCAATTTCTGGATTTAGGAGAGATGTGGCATTTTCATGTGGTACAAAGGGAGCTGATTCCATTGCAAGGCCCATCTCAGAAAGAATGCTAAACAGCAGTCAGTCTAGAAAGTGCCAGAGTAGAGAGCATGGGTGGTCATGACAGTGAAAAAATAGGAAATTTAGGGATTGTGTATCTTTTGGGTGTCATTGTAGATTCAAGCTTTTTGTGTATGTCCCTGCCTGACCATGAGACAGGTGGTGGATGCAGAAGTGACTTACCTTAGAAATGTTCCTTGTTCATTGAGTTGCCACATGAGATCTGACAGTACTCAAAGATGGCTTCCTCTGCTCATAGGTAAGGGAGAATTTCGCAAATAGTAGATTCTGTAATGTTCTGCTGTGCCTTGTGGCAAGAGCTTGAGGAAAGTAAACAGCCACTTTCCCTTATGCCTGATAGGGCATGGGGCATATAAAGGTAAACAGCCCAAAGATTGGGTCATCACATTTTGTTATCTTAATTGCTACCAGAGTTTAGGGAGCTAATATATTGGTTATGTTATACTGAGTTGATTTCCTATAGAATATTACAGAATCTTTAATGACAACAATTTCCTTAGGTTTTTTATGTAGCTATTGTCCTGCTGCCTGAAATTTGTACAAAGCAAGAGTCCAATTTCATTTACCATGGAATCAGTTTAAATCAATCCCATACTTTTCACTATAACATCAGGTACCTTTTTTCTATCTTCTACTTTATTTGCTTTATATATATATATATATATATATATATATATATATATATATATATATATATATATATAGAGAGAGAGAGAGAGAGAGAGAGAGAGAGAGAGAGAGAGAGAGAGAGAGATTAGACAGAGAGTCAGAGAGGGACAGATAAGGACAGACAGACAGGAAGGGAGAGGGATAAGAAGGATCAGTTTTTTGTTGTAGCATCTTAGTTGTTTATTGATTGCTTTCTCATATGTACCTTGACCAGGGGACTACAGTAGAGTGAATGACCCCTTGACCAAGCCAGCAACCTTGGGCTCAAGCTGGTGAGCCTTGCTCAAACCAGATGAGCCGATCCTCAACCTGGTAACCTTGGGCTCAAGCTGGTGAGCCTTGCTCAAACTGGATGAGCCCACGCTCAAGCCAGCGAACTTGGGGTTTCGAACTTGGGTTTTCTGCATCCCAGTCCGATGTTCTATCCACTGCACCACTGCCTGGTCAGGCACTTTTTTATTTTTAATTAATAAAAAGACAAACCTGTATTTGCTTTCAAGTCTGTCTATTTAAATTGAAATGGTCTCTAGAGTTCAATTCATAAAATAATTTTGCACAACTACATTTCTAAAAACCTTTTCAACATATTTTTGTTGTAGACATATCATGTATAAATACTTGATCAATTTTAAGAAGCAAAGAGTCACATTGTTTATAAACTGTCATTGCCAACTTTTGATTGATTTTTTAAAATAATTTTATTGCACATGCATAAATGCCACTGAAATAATTAATAAAATATTTTTAAAAAGATTACTGAAACCAAAATTAAATTGTAAATTTTTATAGAAATAGTTTGAATTACAAATATACTTTTCAGATTCTACAAAGAGAACTAAATAAATGCTTTGAGAAAGGAGGTGCACTGTTTCTCTCTAAAAGCACTATGTATTAAACTTATTTTCAGTGGAGCAACTTTAAATCCAAGAGGACATCTTGACGTTTTTTTGTTTTTTTTTTACTTCTTCAGTAGGTGGCGTCTCCTGCATGTGTTCAGATCCTTAGAAGTCTGCATTTTCCATTCTAAGGCTTTATAGTTGGGTAACTTTGGACAAGTTAGTATGAAAGGATACAAGTTATAGCCATTGTTTTGTATTTTGAGAGAATTCAATGAAATTTCTAATGTGAAATGTTTTTGTGAAATCTGAAGTGTTATCCAATTGTTAGTGGTTATTCTTCTTCATTATAATGAACATATTTCCAGTTTATCTTTTCTTTCAAAACAAGCAATTTTTCAAAATTTGTTTTTATCTAAAAAGCATTAACTGTCCTACAGGGAACAGGCTTCTTGAGAAGTGATGAGGGAAAAACATTCCTGCAGGGGCTGACTAATATCTGTGGAGAATATGGAACAATACATTTCTTCATAGAGTTGAACTGAATGACCTCTTAGTTTCCTTTAAACTCTTGGGTTCTCTGATTGCTTAATTTTTAGTTATGTAGAAAGATTCTTCTTTTTGCTATTCCTTGATTTAGAAATTATCAGAGGACCTCTGGAAGTAGCTCCTTATTCCTTATAATTTTGAATGATAATCACAAAGAATTCCATTTTGTATCTGCACTGATTTTACTTAGCACAGTAAAAGTCATGTTACTGTTTGCAAATTACATATCATTGCAATAATCAATGCATTATCCGTGAAATGTAACATGAGAAATGACTATTCATCAGTGCAGGTCTACACTGGATAACCCACCTAGAGCCAAATTAACAATAAGACTTGTCACTATTTGCAAGATGGCAATGGTAGTTTAACTTCTTTGAGAAGAAATAAAAAATAGAGGGTAGAACACTGAATTCAGTTTAAACTTTGTGTTGACCCTCTTTGTTTTAAAGTGAACGTGATCTCTTTTTTTGTGCTGTGTTCAGTTGGATTGTTTAAAAGAAAAGCACTAACTAGAAATTAAAAGACCTAGAATTTTGAGTCATCATATCACTCAAACCGTGGTCATTAACCTGTAGTCCAGCTACCTGTCTGACATGTAAAACCCTTTACAAACCCTCCACTTAGTCATCACCTATCTTATACTTAGGCCAGTGAGGAAGACACTACCTATGAAGCCACCCATTTCATGTGTTTGCAGCTCTGCATTATAGTTTTTCCTTATTGATCATTTCATTTCTGTTATAGACCTAGTACTGTACTGAGTATTGGACATGTATTTATGATAATACACATTGTGATTATCCTTGCTTTCCTGTTTACTGCATTTAGAACCTTGTCTAATGCACTTGCCCATGATGTCCTATCAGATATTTATTTATAAGATCCCCATTCCTGCCTGACCTGTGGTGGCGCAGTGAATAAAGCATCGACCTGGAATGCTGAGGTCACCGGTTCAAAACCCTGGGCTCACCCGTCAAGGCACATATGGGAGTTGAAGCTTCCTGCTCCTTCTCCCCTTCTCCCTCTCACTCTCTCTCCCTCTCCTCTAAAATGAATAAATAAAAATAATTTAAAAAAAAAAAAAAGATCCCCATTCCTAACCTTTATTTGAACTCTTTGAAACCTTTCATCTTTATTTTCTACTTTTTTGAAATGAGGAAGTCAGATAATTTCTCTGGGCCTCTCTAGTTCACAACTCCTTGTGGTTCTTTTTTCCTCCTTTTTGTTGAGTTTATTGGGGTGACAGTGCTTAACAAAATTATACAGGTTTTAGGTACACAACTCTACAACACATCATCTGTACATTGTGTTGTGTGGTCACCACCCCAAGTCAAGTGTCCATTCATCACCATTTATCTCACCCCCACCTCGTACCCTTTGCTACCTCCTTTATTTTGCCCCCTCTGCCTGGCTGCCACCATACCAATCTTTATATTGGAAGCATTCCTATGAAGATATGAGTTTTGATGCAGTGCAATCCCGTAATGGACACAGAAATGCTCCACCCACTTACCCCCTTCAGGGACAGGAGTGCTGTAGCCTACAGGTCCGGCAACTGTCAGCTCCTCCCTGAGCATGTTTGCCTCTCCCGGGGCAGGCCAGGATTCAGGCAGCTCACATCCAGTGGATATGGGGCAGAGCTACAAGGTGCAGTCTGTTAGACTCTCACTACCAGAGAGTTCTCTGGAGAAGCCATGCAACAGCAATGTGGTTTGTAAAAATGCTTTGTTCCCCCCTCAAACCCTGTATTGTATTAAAAATTGTATTTTTCATAGGCTATTTTCAGAGTGGTCGAACCTTTCTCCCAGTGAAAAGGAGTCATTACTATAATGAGACATGCCAGAGTTTCAGATGAGAAGGAACATGTGGCCGTGAGCTTAATGCCTCAGACATTATTTAGAGCCTTGATGTCTGTGGCTGCTATGGAAAACAGCCTTTCTTTTTAAAATCTTTTCCTAATATAACTTGACATGTATCCCCAGGCCTCCAACAAACTGTTTACAAGTAAATGATAATTTTGTTCCTGGTCAAGTGCCTTCAAAATGAGAATGTAGACTTTTATTTTAGAGAAAAATGTGGTTTTGTAAAGTGTTACACAGGGAAGAATGAAATCATTGACCTAAAACAAAATGGGTCATGTGGTAATGATGTGTGCAAGGAGGTGTGAATGGGTGTGTTTGGGAGTGATCTTTTTCCTTTCGGCTCTCAAACTCTGTGGTCTAAGTTCATGTATAAGTAAATCAATTGGCATTCATGTCATGGCATTAAAAATGATTCTGTTGACCAAAAGTAACCAATTTCCTGTTTTTATTATTAAAAGCATAAAATGACTTACTCCACATAATTTAACTTCCAGAATCATAAAAATAACAGAGTCCAGTACTCTCTTTGGAGGAAGGGGGACTTAGTGTCGGTCTTGAAGAATGTGTAATATTGTAGAAGCAGCACCGGCATGATCTCCATGCTGTGTGGGCAGGTGGTGCCAAAACAGCAGCCGTGATGGCTTGTCTGTCTCCACAGCGGGCTTCCCACATTACCTTGTTGTTAACACTGTGTTAGACTTGGGGGGGGGGGGTGTGGTGCTGTCAGGTGTTTCTCTTTTCGATCCTCCAAGTAAGGCTTCCAGCATCACTACAGCAGGAACTGATCTCATCCTCTGAGTTCCAAAGCCCTTTTATCAAAATACTTCTTACAACATTTACTATAATCATTTCTACTTTGCATCATGGCATTACATTCTCTTCTCTAATGATAAGACTTTGCAACAAAGACAGTATCTCAAACAGCACAATTAGAGGTGTTCAGGAAATATTGAATGAATCCCTGAGGGGGTTGACCGTATTGGAAAGCGTGATTACAGATGGGGAAAATGGATATCAAAGAGTTCGTCCCTCATGTAATTAGCATGTTTACTAAGTTGTCTGGTGTACACCCTGTTTTTATGATTTTATCCAGTGCTCTTTTTCTGTTAGCTTATAGATGTTATGCATGGGAAATGATCTCCGGAAGAAGACTCTGACCAGTCCTGACAGTCCCGCTTCTCCCTGCCACATTCCCTCACTCCTGGCCGTGTGCCATGTGCCCGGTGCACACAGCACTCCCGCTGCTTTTCTTACCACCACCACCACCACCACTCCATTCTCGGCCCTCCTTTTCTACCTTTCTGTGTCCGAACCACTCTTCAGAGTCCCTTTCCCTGGATCTGGGTCAAGTGGCAGATAGCCAACGCCAGCTTTATATGCCTTTACCAGGCTTACAGGATGGTGTTTGCTGTCAGAAGTGAAGTCAGTTAAGAAATGGGATGCTAAGGAACAAATACACAGAAATAAGACACAAAATCCAGGGGAACTTCATAGGCTCGGTCTTCGGAGTCCTAAGGAACAGAGCCAGCATCCAGAGGATGGCAAACATGAGGTGACTGGGGGCAGAGTTGTCCTTTGCAGCCATGTCCTCTGAAGGTCCACATTTTTGCCTCCATCGGTGTCCCTTCGTGGGCTAAAACTCACGCAGCTCTGTGCAGCCAGCACCAGACTTTCTCAGATTAACCTTCTGGAGATGTTCCAGGAACCAGTCTTTTGAAAGTTATATTGTATTTGTTTCCTTTTCACAGCTTAATAGTTTAATAGTTTTTGATGGCTTTCTACATTATGCTAAGGTCTGTGAGGACTGAGCTGGGAGACATAAAGCCCTAAATTATTGCAATAATTTTTAAAACTTAGAGGTGACAGAACATTTGGAAATATATTTCGAAAGCAAAAGTCATGGGTAGAACCTATAGATACGAATGTTTAGGAAGAGGAAGGAGTCTGAAAGGATGACAGGTTTTCCTATTTTAGTTTATACAATAACCATAAAAATGTTTGTTTTTTCTATCTAGAAACATTTGTCATCTTTCACACCTATGTCATTCCTCATGGCCAAAGAGTCACCAAGTCATGAAAGATTTTCATAAATTGGTACCTTTGTACTTACTGTATATTTTTTAAACTCAGGCTCAGTGATCTCTTGCCTATACTTTCCTTCTCAAATGCTTTCTTCATTTTGTTTGCAAAGTAATATTCATCAAAATAAATCTGATCTCTCTCTGTCTCTCAACCTCCCTTCGAGTAAAAAAAAAATCCCTGAATGACCTAAACATCAAGTTAAAAAGCTGAGTGCCTTAAACTTTTCAGGATGTACAAAAAGGTTATTCCTTGGCAACTATCATTTATCTCCCAATTTGCCTTTTTTGTACTTGGAAACAGTCTAATAATTTTTTATTCTGACCCTTGTTTACATTGATCATGAGTGATCTCCACTGCCTGGCTGATACATTTGATTGTATTTTTGTTATGCTTTGTCTCTCTCCCCCACTAGACTCAAGCATTGGCAGTCTGTCTCGTTCATGTCCATTTAGTCTTCTGCGTGTTCAGTATTCACTGAATGAAGACATGAGGATGTTTTGGGGGAAAGTGTAGCCTTTCTTAGATCACCCTCCAGAGAAAAGAACTAAAGAAACCATACATAGTAAAATACCCTGAACCAAAACCCCTGGGTAATATGGGCAGCCTCTGGATAAGTTTCAACAATCTCAGCACCTGAAAGTTAAGCCTTTCACATTATATCTTTTGGAACTAGTACTGTTGGGGTAGGCTAGCTATGTGCTGGGAATAGTCTGTTGTTCAGAAAACAAATACACTAATAGGTCATTACTTAACATCCTTGATAGGTTCTTGGAATTTAATGAAACCAATTTTACATTAGGCTTACTGGTATAAACAAGAGTTAAAAGTTCCTACAGCATCTTTTCTGTGTTGCAATGATACAGTGTTGAACAAAACAGTGTTATTCAAGGACCTGCTGTACTTTGGTGGCTCCTGATCTGTATCAAATTATAACCAATAATAGTATGCTTCTCGAATATTCTGTTTGCTGATTTATTAGTTGTATTCTATTGACTCAAGTTCTAAAAAGTGGTGCTGTAAGCTTATCTCTGATTCATACGATAAAACCTGCTATGTTAAGCCTGTATTTAGAAAGTATGATAAAAAGAAGCTATCCTTGTAAGTACAAATGGAATTGATTATACATTGTATCTGTGAAAACTGAAGAAGAAAATGACATTCATGAAAGATGCTTTACAGATGCTTCTAGAAAGGCTTAACATGTCAGGTTTCTAGTCAGTCATTATAATTCCCAAACACTGTCAAGTTAGCCACTGATTTCTGTTACCCTTAAAACAGAAGCACATTTTACTTCCATATATACCTGTGACCGAGCCCTCGGAAGGAAAGATTCCTGACTCAGCTGGTCACATTCCTTAAGTGTATACTTCATGTCTAATAGCATAGTCAGGTATACTGAGTAGTTTAAAAATTCTTCCTTATGACTAAACTAAATATCTCAGATTCAGTCCATTTCCTTCTGTTATTTCCTCAACTGAAGATGGAGAACAGGTGGTCACCATGTGACACACTTTGGATTTTACAAGCAACAAAAACAACTTGTAAATTATTTTTTTGTTTTCATTTCCTTTTTTTTTTCTTTTTATTGAATTTATTGGGTGACAGTGGTTAGCAAAATTATACAGGTTTCAGGTGCACAATTCTGTAACACATCATTTGTACACTGTATTGTGTGTTCACCACCCCAAGTCAGGTCTCCATTCATCATTCTATATTCCACCCACCTCCTTTTCCACCCCCCACCTCCCGTCTCCCTTCCCCAGGCAGTCACCACATTGTTGTTCACGTCATGAGTTTTTCCTCCTTTTTTTAAATATATTGTTAGTTGTGACAACCCTCATTTAATTTGCATAATTATAAACATAGTCTAGACTTTAGTGACCTGTAGGAATGGTAACATTCACAAAAGGCTAGATAGTGACTCTGGACTACGCAGACTACATTTCACAGGCACTCTCACCACATTTATATGATACAACAAAGGGGCTTCTTGATTATAAAGCAACAGTGATATGTAGTGATTTAAACTTCTAGTACATAGACAAAAGTAAAGTGGTTACCAGCAGAAGGGAGATGTAGGGAGGTGGTGGGGGAAAGAAAGTAAGGAGGGACAAATATAAGGTGATGGAAAATGGTTTGACTTTGGATGACGGGTATACAACATAACAAACAGTTCAAATGCTATAGAAACCTTTACCTGGAACCTATGTACTCTTACTGATCAGTGTCACCCTGTTAAATTAAACTTCTGGTTCAAACTTCAGTAAATACTGAAATTTAAAAAAAAGTGTATTTTGGTGAATGAAAATCAAGATTTGTTTCTGAACTTGTGGAATAAGCCATGTGAAAGTGCTTAAGTACCAGCCTTACCACTCAGCCTTCACATTTAACTACCAAGAGGACAGCTTTCAATACCAGCAACCATTGACACTTTGAACTTTTCATTGCTCTCATCAGTTAATATGAAATATTGAGAATGGGATTGTGTCAATGGAGTTTGAAAACCCCAAACTAATAAAGCTAAGAGGCAGCTGAGATAGCGGTAGCCGAAAATGCGGGATTAGGTTTTTCTTATGGTTCCCCGCATCCTGACTGTTGACGTTTCTGCTGTTAGGTTATCTTGTTGCATCAGGGTTGTTTGCCCACTCGCAGGACCACACCAATAGCAGTTATCAGCCTGGGTATGTCTCGTGGTGAGTGTGCCTAGGAAAAACTTATGCAGAACAATACCAGAGAAATACCTTGTTTGTGCTTTTAGTAATCGGCTACTTTCTGTGTACTCTACTTGCATCTAGAATGTTTAAGCTGAAATCATTGAGTCCAATACAGCTAGTGCTTGACTTACGACCATGATTGGTTCCGACAGACCAGTCGTAACATGCTTTGGTCATAAGTTGAGTAGGCTATATGTACAGTACTGTGAAATGATGTAAAAATCTTTGTCATATTTTATCATAATTTTCTTTCATTATTTTTATATATCCTAATTTTCTTTGTTCATTTTATGCCATTTGTATCATTTCTACACCATTTTGTTTCTTATTTTTACATTCATCAGGTTTAAGTAAAACGCTGCATTACCAGTACAACTGATTTAATATTTGCAAAACATATAAAAATTACAAAATACATGTGCATACAAAAATACAAAATACAGGTGTAAAAAATATCATAGGAAACATTTTCCCAGTTGCAAAGTGCTGCTGGAAGCTGGTCCACACTGTAGAATGCCCAGCGGGACAACATTTGCACTGTCAGACACGGAGCAGTCATGTCTAGTGATTGTGGTTGTAAGTTGCATAGGTCGTAAGTCGATCAATACCTGTAGTTATTCACTCATAAGTTGACCATGGCCCCAGGATGCTTACGTTTCTCAGATAATACACCTATTGATAAAACCCAGAAGGATGGCTATGACTGTTTGCAAAGTTTATAAAATTGGCTGATTATATTTCATTCAGCATTTTTGCATTGAGCTTTTTTTATGTGGGAAGTATCACATAAGCTTTTGGTCTAGACGAGCATTTCTCAACCTCTGCACTATTACCATGTTGGGTTGGATAAGTCAATTAAAATCAATGTCCCATTTTCTCTCCCTGACACACACACCCATCTTTCTCCTTCATGTTTATCTGGGTGAGCCCTTCAATCTGGTTTTGCAAATTAAAGCTTAGACAAAAAATCTGCCATAGTGAGTTTGTTCCTGGAACCACAGTGGGAGTTATGGCAGCTCTGGGTCACAGGCTCAGAGGCCCCTCCCATTACCACTAGACTTCAGATGGAGTAGCACCTGGGTTGGTCTGCTCCCACACTGTTGGACAGTCCAGTTTGAAGTGCCAGAGAATTTGTATCCCATTGAGAAAAATTTGACCAACTCCTGGTGATAAATTTTGCTTTCTCCTTGTTTACCCAATGAAGTCCTGAGGTATGTTTGTTTTGTGGAGATTATTCCATAACCTCCAGATACCTGCCATAATGCCTGAGCAACTGGTTGTTTTTCCTCCTCCTCCTCTCCTCCTCCTCTTGTGGTCAGTTCCATAGCAAACACTTGTATTTCCCTTTTCTCCTTGTCTGTCTTCCCATTTTCTCCTCACTTTGCTTCCCAAGGATTGTGAGCAGACTTCAGTTGGTAAGCCTTGCCTCAGGCTGTTCTCCAGGAATTTTGGATGAAAGTATTATATTTAATATAATATGTAAAATTAACTTGTATTCCCTATTGCTTTTACCCTAGGATGTAAGGAAAAGACAGCTCCTGTGTTTTGGTGAGATGCAGTAGTTGTCATAAGCAGTCTTTGTCACATGAGCTCTTTTGAATCTTCATATTTGGTCTGAGGATGGAAAAACAAAATGTTCTGGTGTTTTTCAAAATGGTTACTTTTCCTCCTGCACCTGCAGGAATAGGAGGAGATTTCTCTTTAATCTTCACTGTGAAAACCTAGTAGAGCTCCTGGAGGTAAAACTAACAAAATCGTGAAGGGCGCTGTGTAGGAGGGACCCAGGGAAATTCTGTCACTCAGACTTTCCCATACTCAGCCTCCTGCAGTTCTCCACTCACAGTTCAGGGGTTCGCACCCCTGTACAGACTCCCAAAGGGCTTGCTCCTCCAGTAAACGGGGATTATCTGCATCTGTCCTACTGGCTCTCCAGTGTTAGGGACTGTGGTTTGCTTTGTGACCTCACTACTCTAGTGGATATTTGTTGATTTTTCAGTTTATTTCTCTTTTTACTTCTTATTAGGACAGGGAAGCCAGAAACCAGAAGTCCCCTCTATTCTATTCTTCTGTTCTCTTTTTTTCCATAAAACCTCATTCCCTGTATTTTTGTTTATTTATTTGGTTGGTTGCATTTTGTTTGTTTGTTTCTAAGGGGAGGGAAGTTAAAAGAATTTCAGGCTTCTTCTGGCTGCGTTTTACTGTTCAAATAGCATGAGCTTTCAAAGTAGGCAGCTGATCTGGCCTGTCCACTTTATCCATGGTAAATTCTGAGATTTTGTTCAGATTACTTTTCTTCTTTGATCATACATTTATGTTTGTAAAATGAAGATAATTATTCCTACCTTATAGGCTTGTGTGCAGAAACCTACTATGCAAAATTATTTATAGCCCCTGAAGAAAGGTTGGTTCCTTCTTTCACTTTTAACCTCAGTCTTGGTTGGCCCAGGCAGCAGTTCTGGTCAGAAAATGGCCATTTGCTAAAAGCCAAAATGAATAAAAGGACTCATAGGAAACGAATTTGTGGGTAAGCTGTCAGTATACCAAGACGACTTCCTCTTTCCAGTAATCTAATTTCTGTTCTTTTGGTACGCTTCCAACTTCTGTATTTCTCCTTCTCTCTGGATATAGCTCATCTCTTTAAGTAATTTCTACTTTCCCATCTCTTCTGACTGAATTAAATTTTTTAGAGACATATGTAATTTTTAAAAATTTAATAATATGAAGTGTTTACCAATTATAAAATAAGTCAGCTTCCAACTGCATCTTCCTCCTCCAGAGGTCCACGCACCAAAGACAACAGCATATAATTCTCGAAGTTGTTTCATATTTTCCTGTTTTACTAAATAATATACTCACTCTCATTTTTCTTTCTTTAGTTTTAGATATTATTAAATTACTTACCTACCATAGAACACAAAGAGTGTATCTGGCGCCTTGATTACACCACTACCACCACTACTTGGTAATATATTTCCTCTCCTGCCATCCTCCAAATATATAGTTAAATCACATTTTTAAAAATCAGTGGTCAGTGTTCACATAATGTGATTATTGTTCATAGATGAGCCATGCCAGGTTCTTTGATTATGGTTTTTTTCTTGCATGTTTGTTTTATAGAGTAAATAATTGTCTTCTAAAATTTATGGAAAAATCTCCGTTCCCCAATGCACGGGTGTGATTGCAAATACATCTTAATATGTTTGAACACGTTAGATATCTTCTCCACTTTATTTTGATCTTTCTTTAGAGACCTTCCTCCTGGAGCTGTCTTCCTAACTGGTTGCTTTCAAGTTCATCGCCTTTCTGGTCTGTTTTCATGGATGTTTATATTACACTGTATGTGGTTGGAATATCCTGGGAATTCCCATTGCCACTTGGAACCGATGTTTTCCTAGATCTGACGTCTTCCTTTTTTGGTTTATTACTTCATTTTAGTGGAACACCTCCCTCAGTGTCCTTCCTGAGAAATGATAGAGCTGGTAAAATTTTGAGACCTTCTATACTTATAAATATTTTTATTTCACCCTCAATCCATATTGACAGTTGGACCGGATGTTGAAACCAAAGGTTGGAAGTAATTATTCCCTGGAATACTGAAGGCCCTGCACCTTTGTTTTATAACTTCCTGTGAATTTGTTGTGGAGTCATTCCCATACCAATTTATGATGTTTGTTGTATTTTTCTGAAGCAAGAAGCAGGGAGGCAGAGAGCCAGACTCCCGCATGTGCCCAACTGGGATCCACCCAGCATGCCCACCCACCAGGGGGTGATGCTTTGCCCATGTGGGGTGTTGCTCCATTGTGGCTGGAGCCATTCTAGCACCTGAGGCAGAGGCCATGGAGCCATCCTCAGCGCCCAGGCCAACTTTGCTCCAGTGGAGCCTTGGCTGTGGGAGGGGAAGAGAGAGAGAGATGAGAAAGGAGAGGGGGAAGGCTGGAGAAGCAGATGGGTGGCTCTTCTGTGTGCCCTGACCGGGAATCAAATCCGCGACATCCACACACCAGGCCAACACTCTACCACTGAGCCAACCGGCCAGGACCTCTGATAGTTTTTATTTGATCTTTGCTTTTAAGTTTTCATTTTTATTCATAGTTTTGTAATATTTTATAACTTTTGGGTATTTTCTCATTTATTGTACATTGCATATATTGTGTCATTTTAATATGGAAACGTTTTAAAAATCAGGTCTGGAAATCCTCATATATTTTTTAGGTAATTCCTTTACTCCTTTTTTCCCTCCAATAGTTCTATTAGTCAGATGTTGGGCTTTCTGGTTAATCTCCTAATGGTCTTATCTTTTTTCAGTTTTTCTCTTCTAGTTCACAGCCCTCTTTTGTGTTTTATTAATTTATTCATACTTCATTCACATTTTTCACACATAGCAACCATTCATATGAGTTTTATATGTATATTTTTGTTTTATGTTCTTGTAAAATTAGTATCAATTTGTAGGCATGGCTTTTTAACTTGCATAAATATATTTTTCACTTATAATTGTATTTTAAGATTCATCCACCCATAATATTTTATTCTGACTTCTGTGTAGCTCTCCATAGTGTACATCTAATTTGTTTCGTGTCCACTGCTGAAGATCCTGGCTGTCTTCTTGTACCCACGGATGCTTATCCTTGTCCCTATTTCCTTATGGTCTTTTCTATAAGGATCTTTTTAGAATGTACACACAGAACCTGGTCTTGGGCACACAAGTGGCTACTCAGTAGTGCAACATTTCTCTCTAGAAAGATGTCACCCTGCTACAACCCTCTCTTAGTACCTAAGGCTTCCTGTATCTCCACATGCACTCAACATGTAGTGTCGCCAACTTTCTGACTCTTGCTGATATCTCATAGATATGATGTGATATTGTAATATTTTAATTTGTTTTTTTCTTGCTATTTATGAGTTTGAAAACTCTTCATATGCTTTTTACCCTTTTAGCTTTCCTCCTCTGTGTATTATCCCTTCATATCTTTCACACACATATTTCTCTTGGTTTTGTTGTCTGCCTAGTTTGTAGGAGATCCTTATAAAGGCAAATATGAAACCTTTGGTTCTTATGAATCTGATTACCTGGTGGCGACAGTGGTGAGGTCAGTGGGACCAGGAGAGATATGGTTAATTATGTTGATGCAACTAACTCTGGAAGGAACCCTTTTGGAATGTCTATATTTCAGCATATTGAGGAGGACGAGGGACAGGATGGAGAATTGGTTGGAGAGACTGGGAATGTTTGGGTGCAGTCCCCACAGGGGGATACTGCTATATAAGCTTACTGAGAGTCTCGACAACTTGGGCTTCTGGATACCAGGAATCTCTTGGGCCTCAGGACACTCCTACACAGTATGTGGTTGGAATAACCTACCATCTGGCCATTCTGGGGCTTAGAAATGGTGATGTCACCCTGGGCCACCATTTTAGGCAGTGAGTAAATACCACCATCAGAAGAGGAAGAAGTCTACCCAGGATTGGTGTAGTCCTCTCACAATGCAAACCACAGTGCCAGTTTACAAGAATTCCACATACTTTTGAAATAGAAATGTAGCCATTGGCATTTAATATTCTTCATTATTACTTTTTCTACTACTGTGCAATCTTTGGAAGGAATTTTCAAAATATACTCATAGGGCTTATTTAGCTAATGGTTACGCTGATATGATGACACATTTGCATGGGAAATTTTACAATATCTTGTGTCTCAATTATAACATGGGGCTGTCATAAAAATCTGATGCATAAATTCTAAATATGTGCTCCATTTAAAAATAAATAGAAAATAAAATTTGACTGCCTTTATTTTAAAATTATATATCATGGTAACATTAAAATAAAGGTTGCTAAGACAAATTGTTTAAACAAAACTCTGTAGTAGTCTTTCATAGAAAAAATGCAATTAATAACACTGAGAATTTCTATTTATGATTTTCTAAATGTTGTGGTTGAGTCTTTATCATTGTAACCTTCTGTGGTCAGTGGAAGGCATTGGTTTGGTCCAGTTTTTAACAATTGTGTATACTTTAACGTTTTTATCTGTATGATATACGTATAGTTAAAACTATTTTACTGTGTTTTGTTTGCTATATGTAATAGCATTGAATAAAATTGACACTTGGAATTCTTGCTGTAATGATTTTCTCTCATTGTAATGGTTTCCTTCCATCCCTCACTTCAGTGTGTAAAATGAAGGTGTGGCATGACCACAGCTGCTAAGCTTAGAAGCTCAGTGACAGTATGATCACTATGCTTAGAATAAATGCAGTGTTGTTTGGAAAACAGATTGCAGGCCCAGAATTTATCTTATATGTTCTCCAACTCTAATAAGGTTTGGAATTCCTGATGATGTTTTTAAATATTTTATCATGTATACACTTATCACACATGCATACTTCCATGTTGTCATTTTTAATAGTTCCCTAGTTCAAATCTACTCACAGTTGATTTACAGAAAACATAATATTATAATATAGTATTTTATGGATCATGCCACAAAAATAAGAAGACAGTTGACCATGCACAGAATTTAGTAAAGATTCATGGGTTATTTTTTACCTTCTCTCTGCAGCACTGGTTTTAGAAGAAATTCTTCGGTTGATATCCACAAGTAGAGAGAGAGAAGTTAAGTTTTAAGTCCAAATAGACTTGGTTTACATGAGCAGTAAATTATGACTTTTAGGGGAGATGCGAGTTACAAGAAGTACGTATTGTTTTCAGGAATATGCTTTTCTAGATTATAGTTGCCCTTCATGTGGTCTACTCTTCAAATTTAGCTCTTTAATTATATACTAGACCTGAGTGTGTTTTGTTGTCTTTATCATGGGAACCTTTAAATAGACCTTTTTGCTGGCCTGATGGTGTGAAGGGCCTGGTTTTGGACAAGAGTCCAAGAAGTGCTTCTGGGAATAATTTTTGCATTGCCAAGAATGCTGATGTGTTGGCCCTGAATTAACATTTCCAAAAATGCCATCCAGCACTGACCAAAAACAAAGATGCAAGTGTAGTCACCACAGCTGTGTTCTCATCTTCAACCAGTTTATTCTTCTGTATACAGTGAGATCTGTTAAGTCCCCATTGTAAGATGAAAGTGAACCAGTTTTATGTACTATTCTGTAATGCAGCTGATGGTCCCCAAGGGTGTATATGCTTTTGGGTTTGAGTTAAGGTCATTCATGCAGAATTGCCCCTTTTAACACAGGCATTGGCTTTTTGAACAAATGGAATGTCAATGAGGCACTATAGTGACCAGTGTTATAAGTGGAAGCATTTTATTTTTTCATTAAATATTTATTGAGCACTCTGAAATATTCAGTTTTAAGGGGAATAAGGTATACATTAATTTCTCTGCTACAGTGTAGAACATGAACAGCATGAGAAACCCATAAGCTACATGAGCATTCGCGAGGGAAAGATGATGGAGGGGACTTTTGAAAAGAGGTCTATTTGAGTTGGATGCTGAAAGGAGATATAACTTAAATATGTTGAAATTGGAAGAAATGAGCATTTATGTCAAAGGGAAGATGATTTGGAGAGGAGGAATAAAAAATAATAAGAGCTCAAAAGAGATTAGTGAGAGAGACTTTTGGAGAGGTAGATTGGGCAGGTGAATTGTGAGCAGGAAACGCCAGTTTAAGAGTAACACCACTGAGCAAAGGATGAAATGTTCAACCCACGCACTGTTCCCAGAGTGGAGAGAACAAGATCCTCCCTTACTAACCCTTGGGTTTTCTTGCTTCTTTCGGGTCTGCACAGTTTATGTGAGTTTCACAACATTCCTTTTTTGGATTTTTTAATTATTATTTGTGTTTCTCCTACTAGAACCACATTTTCTCCTTAGCTAATGAAAGTTCTTTGAGGGTTTTGACCCCCCCCCTTCATTTATAGATATGATGCAGTAAAGTACAAACATACTAGTGCTTCTTAAATGGTCTAAAAGTGATTTGAACTCTTCAAAGCAGCTTTACCAATTAACTTTCTAAAGTTTCTTGAATGGAATTAGGTCATGCTGAATTTCTGGAAATATAATTGAGGTATAAAAAGTTCAGAGGGCCATCAAAATAGAATTACCTAGATGTATAAACCTGGATCTGACAACCTCGGAATAGTTGGAAAGACAGTGCAGAGTTCTGTCTGTATTTTCCTCCCTTTTTCCCTTCTTTCCTTCCTTGTCCCATCCATCCATCCATCCACTCATCCATTCACTCATCCATTATTTTTAATTAACCTCTTCCAAATACTTATGCAAATAATGAAGCAAAACATTATACATAATAATCATACTGCTTGTTTTTTAATCTTCCTTTCAAGCACAGCTGGCATACAAGCTTATATTAATTTAAGATGTACAACATAGTAAAACTTTTTTGAAAAACAATGCTTGAATTTCTGGCTGAGAGAAATAGGAATCTGCATTTTGAATAGGCTTAAAAATACTTAACTCTGATTAAAGTGGTTCAGAAAGATTGTTCTTCCAGAAACACTGAAATAAAAGCAAAGAACAATACTACTTTAGCCAATGAAATTTGAGTGTGGTTACCCAGTATTTATTTCATATGAACTCATAAATGGAAAAAGCACACATATTTATGCCTGGAGATTATATGCCCAGGCATGTCCTGTTTCTTTTAGGATTAATTCCATTTGCATTTTCATAGAAGCATGTGTTAGGATGAAAGATAAAGTCCTCCTCCTCCTTCGCAAAAGGCCAAAAGGCATCCTGGTTATAGCTGCTCCTTCAAAACAAAAACATTATTTTAGGGGTAAGTGAAGGTCAGTTTTTAGTTATGTTGAGTATATGATGCAGATGCTGCTAATCCTTTTGATTTGACTTTGAACTAGCTGGTTTAATGATTTTATGCTTTTAAAGTCTGTTTTCCTTCCCTGTTTAGAACAAGTTTTTTGAAATATTAAGTGTCTTTTGATGGCTGGGAAATAATGATTTCTTAAAAAGACTCTGCACCAGCAGTTCTCCAAAATGATTATATATTATCTTATCCGATCACCAAAAAGCCTAAATTAGATATTTTCTCTTGGTGTAGATTTGCTAACTCAGCATCTCTAATTGAGAATCAGTTATAAATTGCTCCAAGGAATTCTACTCTCTCCAGTCTGGCCCCCTCCAGACATACAATAGTTCCATGAGCTTTGAGAGAACACATATTCAAATGACTTGTTTTTTGCCCTTCTTTCTATTTCTACTCCATGTAGTCTTGCACACAGATGGAGCTCACTAAAGATTATTTTATTTGATGTTTGATGGGATTGGTGAACATCGAAGTTTTCTTCAGGCTCTAATTTGAATATTTCATTGTTATTGTTATCCCCTAGGATGGAAAGAAGAAGTTTGACAAGGAGAGTGAAAAATACTATTCTATTCTTGAAAAACATTTAAATTTATCTGCAAAGAAAAAGGAGTCACATTTGCAAGAGGTAAGCTTTTCCAACTAAAATGTGGAAAGGGCTTTAGCACTAAGTCATGTGAAGTCCAAATTTACAGTAGCAGAAGAACCTCAGAATCTGCTACTTTTTAATTTAAAAAGTAAGAGGAATAGGTAACTGAACATTTACTACGGACAAGCTCTATGCTGAACATTTTGCATTTAATACCAACAGTGCCAAATGAAAGATAAGTATTTCCTTCAGAAAAAGAATGAAACAATTTTTTTTTTCTTCTTTTGGGTATATTTAGTTTTTAAGTTAAGTTGAAAATATTTGTTTTTAAGGTATATTTTCAGCATTGGGGAGAAGGGGACTATTGTTACACATTTTAAAATGTCAACTGGTTTACATCAATTTTCTTAAAAACAAGGCAGCAAAAATATTTTACTAACATGGATGCATACAAACAGTCCAATTCTTTTTTTCCTTCTGAAATATCTGTTCTTTACATTTGCAGTGCTTTAACTATAATTAGTAAAATCTTCTAGGCCTTTTACTAAGAAAAAATGCAGTTTGAGTTCCAGTGATGGGATATGTTTAAAAAAAATTGGACTTTGTCATTTTCCCCTTAACAGCAAAGATATCTTGACACTCTACCCACTTTCCCCTGAATCTACCATGATTGTCTCAAAACCTCAAGGTGAGAGTTAAGTTCCTTTCACTGGTTCATTACTGCTCTTCAGGCTGTCATAGGGAATCTTGTACCATGCTGAGTCTCCTTTAGACTCTCTTCCCTTCTCCCTCTGTCCTTTTAGGTACCCTTTAAATACCTCATCCTGATCTAGCAAAACCAGTGAGCTGCTTTTCCAAATCAACCTGGTTCTCTGCGTTCTGTGTTCTTTCTTTTGTTTCTCTTACCTCCACATTCATCCACAGGGATGCTTGACACCATGAGAGTAGGACTAGAGTTTCACTGTGTCAAAAAGTCATGGGGGGTAGTTTTGCTTCTGATTCCTTTCTTCTACACTCTTATATACTCTTGAGGTATTTGAACTTTTTCATTTAAATGGATTTAATATTGGGAAGTTTCGTTATTTAAACATGAGTTCATTAAAACCTATATTTTGTAATATTAAAACAGATAATTGAATGTATAATTGTATGCCTGTGTAAAGCTTTTGCAGCTAAAGTGAAATAGAAAAATAAATCTGTCATTAAGAAAAACTAATATTTTTAATTTTCAAGGGTATATTTAATTTTCTGAGGTATTATGGTTACAATTTAATATTATGTTGACACATCCCATACTAATACTACCTCTTCTTATTCTCCTTTTTCTTTCTTTCTTTTTTTCCCCCTCTTCTGACTCCTTCTTTACTCCATGCTTTGTTTATATAAACTTTTGGTCTTGCCCAAACAAGCCAAGACTGGTATGCCTCAGGACCTTTGAACTTAGTTTGTTCAGCCTGGAAGCTCTTACTATGCCTACATTATTCTATTCTCAGTTGTTCTTTATTTTTTAAAAATTTTTCTCCTCTTTTCCATCCCCCTGCCCCTTGACTCTGGCAACAACCAGTCTCTTCTCTTTATCTATGTGCTTTTATTTATTTATTTATTTATCTATTTATTTATCTATCTATCTATCTATCTATTTACTTATTTTAGATTCCACATATAAGAGAGATCATATGGTGTTTTTCTTTGTCTGACTTTTCATTTATCATAATGCCCTTAAGGTCCATCCAGGTCGTCAAAATGACAAGATTTTATTCTTTATTTATTTTGACTGAATAATGTTTCATATATAATAATAATATACATATTAAACATATGTATCACAATTTATTTACTTATTCATCCATCTATGGAAGTTTAGGTTTCTTCCAAGTCTTTGTGATAATAATTCTGCAATGAATATGTGAGTGCATACATCTTTTTTAGTTAGTGTTTTCATTTTCTTCAGATAAATAACCAGAAGTGAATCATATAGGAATTCTATTTCATAATTGTTTGAAGAATGTTCATACTATTTTTTATAATGACCAGCAATTTATATTCTTACCAACATTCGTTATCTCGTCTTTTTTATGATAGCCATTCTAACAGTTGTAAAGTGCTATCACATTGTGGTTTTGATTTGCATTTCCCTGATGATTAATGATGCTGAGCATCTTTTCATGAACCTGTTGGCCATCTGTATATATTCTTGTGGTAAATGTCTGTTCAGATCCTCTCTCCATTTTTTAATAGGGTTGTTTTTGTTTTTACTGTTAACTTGTATGAGTTCTTCATATATTTTGGATATTATCCCCCTATCAGATCTGTGATTTGCAAGTATTTTCTTCCATTCAGTACATTAGTTTTTTATTTTGTTGATTGTTTGCTGTGCAGTGGCCTTTTAGTGTGATGTAGTCTCACTTACTTATTTTTGCTTTTATTGCTTTTGCTTTTGGTTTGAGATTCAAAAAATCATCACCAAGACCTATGTCAAGGAGCTTATCACCTACATTTTCTTATAGGCATTTTATGGTTTCAGGTCTTAAGTTCAAGTCTTTAATCTGTTTGAGTAAAATTTTGATATGGTGTAAGATAGTGGTTGAGTTTCACTTTTTTGCATCTGTTTGTCCAGTTTCCCAACACCATTTATTGAAGAGACTATTCTTTCTCCACTGTATATCCATGGCTCCTTTTTCATAAATTTATTGACCGTTTATGCATGCATTTTTTTCTGAGCTACCTAGTGTTTTTTCCATTGGTGTGTCTTTATGCCAATACCATATTGTTTTATATACCTTAGCTTTGTAATATAGTTTGAAATCTGAGTTCATGACACTTCTACCTTTGTTTTCTCAGATTGCTTTATCTGTATGGGATTTTTTGTACTTCCACACAAATTTAACAATATATTTACTTATTTCAAATTTTTTTAATGCTCACAGTTCTCAAAAAGTTGCACTAGAATAAACCTAAGAAAGAATGCATTATGTAGGGGAAGCCATGTGTAGAAATGCTTCTGTAATTACCACCTACATACCATACACCATGCCAAGTGTCATGGCCAGGTGCTATTTTAAAATTTGCCTGCCTCAAAATCAAGGGTGATTTTTAAAGTCTCTAAAGAGTCAGAGGTTCACCAGTTGTTGGTAAATAGGCAAGGCCACACTTTGACAAGACATTGTAAATGTTTTAGCAAATGCTAACTTGATTCTAATTTAATGTCCTCTAGAGGATATATTTTAATTTTCCCTAGGTCAATATATAATACTTTGCTTGTTAGTGGCCTTCAGTCCCTTAGACTGTGATAGAATAAAATATCTATTCTGGTTCTATATGTAGTTGGAAGTTAGTAACATGATTAATAACCTCTGCTTGCCCCACTCCACACACTCACGCACAGACACATACACACATACATGCATACATGCACATACTTTTCCAGGAGGTGTAGCCCACAACACAACACAATTGTGCCAGAACAACTCCTCAGAGTGTGTTATGTAGACAAGGAAAAATATGGCTTGGGATGTTTTGTTTTTACTATGCTTCCAGGAATCAAATCTTTCATAGGGAATGTAGCCACACATATATTTCATTCTTAACATGGCATTCAAAGTCGGCTGTTCCTTTATAGAACATTTCTCATCCTTCTGTCAGCACCAAACTTGCTACATTGCTAACAGAAAGACCCCTCTGTGCCTGCTCATCTGGCTCCTTGTTCATTTTCATCGTGGAAAATAAATGGCTGCCCATTTCCAGGATTGAATGAGGAATCAGCTGTGTTGGTTGATCTCCAAGACCATCGGTCAGGTGGATCATTGGAATAAGCAGAATTGGAAACAGACTTGTCAAGATTTTTGATTTTACACTAAATATAAAGGAGTCATTTTTAATATGTGAGGGTTTAATTTCTTTCTAAGCATAAAATAAGAGGAAGAGATCATGAAATGTGGAAAGACCAGAATACATAAAAAATAATGTCTATTTTATAAGAAATTAAATTAAATCAAATTAAAAGCAAAGTGTTAGGGTATTGATATAGCATAATGCATAGGATTACCATCAGTTATAGCCAAGATGTATTTGCAAATCAGTGTGAAAAATAGGCTAAGAGTATGAATGGGCATTTCATCAGAGAAGAATTATAAACCATAGTGAATATTGTATGTTTCAACATCACATGTATTAAAATAGAATTAAAATAAAATGAAAATTAGTAATAGTGACATAAAGCTTATTAAAATATATCCACTATTAGCGATGGTATGGGAAACTGAGCACCCTTTTGTTTCTCTGGTAGAAACAAAATTATTCAGTCATTCTTGAGGTAAATTTGATGGCATATTTCAACAAATTTTAAATGTACGAGATAGTGCAAATTATTTTTATTGATAAGAATTTACCCAAGATAAATGGTCAGAAATGAGCATAAAAATAAATGGTGTAAGTATGGTGACCCAAGATCTCTCTTGCAATGCAAAAAAAAAAATCATTTTTTTATGTTTTAGTTATAGCTTACATACAATATTATATTAGTTTCGGGTGTACCACTCAGTGATTAGACATTATATAACTTACTAAGTGATCATCTTGATAAGTCTCATACCCACCTGACACCATACTAGTTATTAGAATATTACTGACTATATTTCCTGTGCTGTACTTGACATCCCCATGAGTTCTGTAACTACCAGTTTGTGCTTCTTATACTCTCCATCTTTTATATTCATTCTCCCCAACCCCCTTCCCATCTTGTAAAGATCAAAATGTTCTCTGAATCTATGGGTATTTCTGTTCTGCCTATTTGTTTATTTTTTATTTTATATTCAAATATTTGAAATGACACAAAAGAATGATTGAGGTAAATATAAGAATATAGCTTGATGATAAATGAAATGTGATGTGTCTGGGAAAACTGTTACTGCGAAAATAATTTAAAGACATTGAGAAATATTTATTAGCTTAAATGGCAGGTCAGGGGGCAGAGGAGAACAAAATTTAAACCAGAATGTACAGACAGTATTATTTAGGTTTAAGGTAGCTTTGTGTGTGAGTGTTACACATTAAAATGTTAACAGTGGAAATGCAAGCCTTATTATCTTTACATTTCTCTTTGTTATAGTAGTAATGAATAAATTTATAATAATGTGTAATATTTTTATAATTAGGAAATAATGAAGGAGAAAAGAAATCATTTTAGAATCCCAGATTTTGGGTTTCCACATATCAGTAAATATGCTTCAAACAGCTCTCTCTAATCCCTACCTCCTAAATGAAGGAAATCCCTCCGTTTCTACCCTTATACTGCTATTCTTATCCTTCAGTTTGTGTCCCCAACATCTCTTCTATCCATACAGTGTGTAACATCCCGATGATGTCTCTCAGTTCATGATTTTATCATGCCTGACCACCTCCCCGCTGCCCAGGACTTGACCAAGTCTTAGTGACACATTGAAATCTCACATATCACCATTTTCTTAACTTTCCTCTGACTTCTCATTTCTTTCATTCTGTCAGTGCTGGTATTTCATGTATTAGAGCTATCTTTGACATTTCCTCCCTTGTTTCTTATACTTGCATCCTCTTTCTTCTCTTTCTTACTGAGATATACCAGACATCTTCACCCTAACTAAATAAGCTCTTTTACTGAATAAGGGGTCTCCTTATATTCACGTGTGCTCAGCCACACTATTGAATCAATGTATTCTACACTGTCCTCACATTCATCTTCTTGAGATGCTGCTTTGATCTTGTCAACATTTTCCTCAAGCTTTTGCAGTATCTATAATATGACGTTTGCACTCATTCTCTCTTTTCTGCCTTGACTCTCATATCTGACTGTTTCAGACAAACCTTTTGGTCTACCAAAGCAGAACTTTCCTGAACTCTGTTTCCCTACTCAGACTCTTCTTTTGTCTCCACCTAGTCAAAACCTTCCCATTCTTCAGTCCACCTTAAATCTTTTTCTCTTCTGAGAAAAGTTTTGTGTCTTTTTCTTCTCTATTTTGAATTGAGATAGCTTATTGTAGGTGAGGACTAATTTTGCTTTCTGCAGAACTATCTGGTTTTCTTACGTAATTAACTTGGTTTTATCCTGGGATGACTTTACCATCCCCTTTGCCCTGTAAACAACAGTTTATACCTGCTGCTGTTTGGGCCTAGTTATTACTGGTGTTCCCTTTTAGTTTAAAAAGGTTGGTCAGTAAATTATATGGTTCTCCTACTTGTCCAATGTAAAATACAAGGCAGCAGTTGCTAGTGAACAACACACTATGTGAGCTTCAATATTAATGGGATTCATTTCAAGTAAGGAAAGTCTTTCAAAAAAAAATTGTGCACTGAAAAGAAATTAAACTATATACTTGAAGCACTGCACCTGGCTGACCTTTCAGAGCCAATTTGGTGTAACCAATTCATCTTACTAGGAGACAATGGACAATATCTGTGACTGGCAAATGGCAGGAGTCACCATTTCTTTTATCCTTCTGTATGCCCACACCCCTTTGATGAGATGGGGTTGTGTATAACAAATAAATCTCTGAGGAAATAACTTAAGAACCCCAGATTTAATGATTTGCTAGGACTCATGGCTATAATTTATTACAGTGAAAAGATACAAAAACATCAGCAAAGAATGCATAGGGCAAAGTCTGGGGGAGACCAGGCACAAGCTTCCAAGGGTCCTTTGCCAGGAGAGACACACCACACACACTTAATTCCCCCAGTAGTAAGTTTAAAAAAAAAAAGTGAAATGTTGTCTGTTAGAAACTCATTATAGACTGAGTGCCCATGATTTTTACTGGGAGCTGGTCACATAGTCACCTTCCATTTGTCATGTACCCAATTTCTAGACTGCCAGAAGGAAAGCAGGTGTTCAAAATAAACCATATTGTTTGCACAAACAGTTTTGACAAAGTGAACCACTCTTTATCAATTAGGGTGGGGGGAACTCACCCAAAATAAACATTCTCAGAAGCAACCAAGAGCAAACTCGTAAGCCTGCCTTCCAGTGATGGCATTGTGCCTGTTGTGCTCTCTTCGCACAGCTTTGTTGACCAGAAATAATCATGTGTTATAGAGGTGGCTCAGCATTCTAGTTTGTCTCCATGTGCTCATCAGAGCATTCCATGACATTATCTTGAAAGTAAATAAGACTTTCAGAAATAACTTGTGGAATAGGATGATTTTATCTCTGGGACTAGAAATAGTCTTGTGTCCTTTGCCTCCAGTGCTGTCCTGGTGCTCCGTCTCAGAGAGCTGGGTTTCTTCCTCTCTTTCTGACTCCCTCATTCACTGATGTTGGCTTTGTGGTTTGGAACTGCCTGTTTTGAGAATATTTACTCCACAGAAGCCAGCAAATATTGCAAATCTAGCTTTCTCCCCTCGAGAGCCAGTAGTTAAACATGTATTAGCGTACCACTACATATGCTTCCTTACCATTCCATCTATAATTAGCTCAGTCTTCTAAGCAGTAGTAAGAACCAGTATATGATTTGTGTAGATAACCAATTGCCTTTGTGTTGATTTATATATCTTTTCCTGTTTAGAAATTATCTTTGGGAGCTGAAAAGCTTCTGGTTCACATTCCCTACCTGATTTATACATTCTTTTCATATGTTGTTTAGAAACTTATAATTCTCAACTTAAAAGAAAATCCCTATTGAGTTGCTTATAATATTGGATTATTTTTAATTACATGAATAAATGCATAGCAAGTATATGTAATTATTTTTAAAGGTGTTTCAAATGAATTTTGAAGATGCCATAATATCCAAACCAGCAAACCTAATTTTATCTTTTTTTAAAGCTTCTGTTGTGAATCATCATTGTAAAATGGCTCCAAATCAAATAGTCTACTCTCAAATTGTTGTTGGCAGATGCTGAGTACTCCAGAGGGCCCAGTTATTTATTTATTTATTTATTTATTTATTTATTTATTTATTTATTTATTTAGTCTGCTTTTAGTAATCTCATCTGGCAGTGGGGAATGTGTAACTGGACAAGAAAAGTAAAATCAGGCCTCTCTTTTGAATCAAAGTCAGGTTAAAATAGGACCCTGAGGATGGCAGTGGTCACAGAAGAGAGAAGAGAGGCCATGTCAAAAAGAAAATGAATTATCTCAGTAATACTTTACACACACTTTATCAATAGAATCTTACTGTAGTCGTGAAGAATAAACATATGTGGCATTGATGGACAATGAATCATTAGGTTATAGCCATTCAAGTGTTTTGGCTCTACTGCCAGTATTATCTTTTAAATATCTCATGATGTGGTTCCCTGCTTAACATTCTCAGATAATTCTTCTGAAGTGAAAATCCAGATTTGCCGGGCAGTGTTCAAGATCTTTCATAGGGTTATGCTAATGTTACTTTCCCTCCACTCATTTACTCTGTAGACAAACTCTGTCAAACCCTTTTGTGCCTCTTTACATCTTTATGGAAGTGGCTCTTTTTTCTTAAATCTTTGACGACTCACTGCCAGCTGTTTGTCTTAAAATTCAACTCAAACCACCGCCATTTTCTCCCAGAATTTTAGTCTCTTTTTCTGTGATCCCACTGATTTTCAAATACATTTAGATACCTTTCCTATAATTATCTTTAAAGTGAACTGAATGTGTATGCTTATTCTGTTCTTCCTTTTCCTCCCACCCCATATACTATAAATTCTTGTGGGCAAAGACTGTGTTTTCCTGGTTTCTGTATTCATGATAATAATTGCTATATTAAAACTTTTGGCAGCACATAATGTTTAATAAAGATTCCACACTAGAACCAGATGTGGGTTCCTCTCTAACATAGAACCATCAGCAGTTACTCCCTGGGTCATGATTTGCCTTTCTGTGCTCTTTAGGCAGACACACAGATTGACCGAGAGCATCAAAACTTCTATGAAGCATCACTAGAATATGTCTTTAAAATTCAGGAAGTTCAAGAAAAAAAGAAGTTTGAATTTGTTGAACCGGTAAGTTTTAATTTCCCAATAAAATAGTAAGATCAGTATATCCTGTGGGGGGAAAAAATTGCAGTGTTTTTCTGTTGAAAATTTTGATTCTTTAAAAATAAAATGGGAGGAAGGAGTGGGAGAAGGGCAGATAGGGGGAGCACAGGGCACTTTTAGGGCAATAAAACTATTGTATATGACACTGTACTGGTCATTATACATTTGTGAAAAACAATGGAATGTACAGCACAAAGAGTGAATTCTAATGTAAGCTATGGACTTCAATTAATAACAATGTATCAGCATGGGATTATCATTTGTAACAAGTGCACCTCACTAATACTAGATGTTAATAACAAGAAAAACTGTGGGGAGGGTCTAAGTGGGTATATGGGAACCCTAATTTCTGCTCAGTTATTCTGTAAACCTAAAATGTTCTAAAATTAGCCTATTGATTTTTTAAAATTAAAAGTAAAAGGGTGTGTATTAGATCTACCTAAGCAAATAAACCTCACCACTAAAGTGACCAAAGCTTTGGGTGACAGGAGAAAACATAAGGCTATATTTCTTCCTTTGTTCCACCCCAGTTCCGTGCAAGACTGGAACCTGTCTGACTTTCCAATGAAGTCATTTATTTTCCAAGTCGGTATAAAAAGTAATGGATCCCCTGATGTAAACCGCATTACAGAAAAGAACAGGTGGCTGGTTTTTATAAGCTTACTTCACTTTCTTAGCATTTTCCTCCCAACTAATACCCTAATATGTTCCAATATTGGCTAAGTAGGCATATTCATGAGGCATCATCTATGATAAATAAGGTAAGTTCTGTAATCAAGATAATCTTCCATTAGTATACAATGCTCAGTTCCCATGAGATGAGAGGACAATGATAGTAAAATACATAAGTAATCAACTATATAACGTAAGTCATACTTTTCTTCCTACATCAGTTTTTTTAATCTACTTATAATAAAATATCCTCTTCCTATTTTAGTGGAAGTGATGGGAAAAGGGAAGGAATAAAACATTTTAAAATATATTTGCCAAAATTTATCCCAAGGGAGACCCTCCTGTGATTCCCTAAAGATGATGGAAAGTGCAACGGAGTGGAGAATGGCAGAGTGGCCAGTCCCTGCCTGGCTCGCAGCACCCCGCTTCCCCGCTCCTCCCCTCTCCCTTCAGCTGGGACACCTGATTTCCTCTGTGAACAGGACACTTGGCAAGCTTTAAGACCAGCCCTTCAGCTAGGGGGATTTAAGGAACCGGAAGCCGCACACAGGCTCGGGGATTAACTTTTACCTTTTACTTGGGAGAGCAACCTTAACGTCAAGTTCTGTTTGCCAAGCAACCGAGTCCTTAAAACCCTCAGAGTGACTTTGTAACCTCTACTTAGTAGATGCTTTGAGGAGCTGAATAAACATTTTTTAGGTTGCCTTCTGATGCTCTGGGGTTCTTGGAGAGCTGGTCAGCCTGACAACTCCGTGCCTTGGGAAGTACGACTCCTTCTCAGGAACTCAGTTCTGCCTCCGGATCCTGCCAGGGTTTTTGATGCCTCTCTACTTAGTGGTACATTTCCTCCCGAGGGCCTGCCTCTTGGGATTTCTGTAGTTTAGCTCTTCTTGACACCAAAATGTTAACCCCCGCCCCCATTAATTCTGATAGTCTTCCTTCATACTTCTTTCTTTCCTGCTCCCATTCCCTTCAGATACCGTGTCCATTAGCTGCACTGTCCTTCCTTACACCTGGAGTGATCCCTTTGCACCTGTAATAACTGTTTTTACATCTGTAATACCTCCCCGTTCTGGATGGACATGCAGGTAGCCCATTTTCCCACCTAAGCCTCTTTTCATGGTCTATCCTGTCTAGGAACAGGCTAGACCATTCTGTCATATGACATCAGGTACATAAGAAGGAGACTGTAAAATCGTTTACTCCCAGGTGACAGAGGAATGGTAAGCCTTTATGACTTCCTGTGATAACACATGTGGAGAAGTGGAAACTGTCCTTCAGTTGAAATGTGTTTCCTTTCTTCCCTACCGTACCCCACACGGGGACAGTCTGACAGGCCTCCTGTAATGCATGCCTTTCTTGTGACAGCACAATCAAAATTGAAGTTTAAATTTGTCTTTCTTCCAAAATATTTTCTTGGCTGCTGTATTTTTCCTATTAGAATGTCTGGCCAAATCAGACAGTACTGTCAGTTTAGTCTCGTTTTTATTTCTAGTCACAGAGTGTCTTCCGTGGGGTTTTACTTAATTTCCATTTCAATAATGAGAAGTATGGGAATGGAGGCAATGAAACGTGGGCATTGGCTCTCTAGGCTATGCAGTTGCAAATTAATGTGAAGGAAAAATGTTTTTAAAATTTCCAAAACAAAGCTCCCAGGGGCTATAAACATAAAGACATATGAGGATACTTTAATATCTTCGCAGTTTTTATTCTGCAGAAATCCAATCCTGTTGCATTAATGTTTCATATTGTGGAAATCTGGCAGTCTATTCTAGTTTAGCCCCAGATTTACTTAACATGTATTATAGTAAAGCAAAATACCCACGGGATGTGACTTTATAGAGATTGTAAGATACCAAGTGGGTAATATAAAGAGTCCTGGTGATTCACATTAAATAACATTCTTTATGACAGCATTTGAGATTATTTTACATGGTTTCAATTAATATCAAGATCCCACTGCCC
Organism: Rhynchonycteris naso; assembly: GCA_037038555.1. NCBI lineage: Eukaryota > Metazoa > Chordata > Mammalia > Chiroptera > Emballonuridae > Rhynchonycteris > Rhynchonycteris naso. The sequence continues at coordinate 291,893,872 of CM072995.1, read as the reverse complement.
ATGATAAGACTTCTACAGAATATTTAAGAGGTGTAAGGAATGAAAAAATATTCCTATGTGTCATTATTTTAAGGAAAAACTTGGGGGGAAAGCTAAAACATGGAAAAAAGGGGGACATTAACATATCTTTAAATAATGCACTGTATTATTTTAAAGTATACAGTAAATTAGCTATTTAAGCCCACTTATCCATTTACTATATAATTTTAATGGCAATCTTTATTTTTTATGGTTTATCACATTTTATATAATTTTTTATGATATATTTTATATAGAAAGTAATGGTAAGTGTCTGGTGACCTCTAGACCTGCACTATTGAGTGTGCTAGCAACTCTCCATGTATGGTATGGTTATTGAGCATTTGAAATGAGGCTGGTCTAAACTAACATACACTGTACATGTGAAATACTATTAGATTGCAAAAGTTTAGTACAAAAAAAAAGTTATCTCAATACCTCTTTTATATTGATTACTTGTTTAAATAATAGTATTTTGGATATCTCGTGTTAAATAAAATACTGAAATTAATTTCACTTGATTTAATTTTTTTTAAAACATGACCACTAGAAAATTTAAAATTTCATACATGTAGTTCCCATTGTGTTTTGGTTGAACAGTGTTAGTCCTCATGTGGCCAGATTTGCCAACAAGATATATGAATTCAGGTCTATAATGAAGGAAAGAGATCAGAGAGGAAGAAACATAATCTCTTGACCTTTAGATTGTACCATCTTGCCCCTTCTCAGAGTTGTCTGGAGTTTATGAGAACTTTGAGGAATTAGGGGAGAAAGCTTGAGACATTACCTAGACACGAGCAGCTTGCATAGGAGAGTTAGCCCTAGTACATCGTAAGTGTATTATGGTGTATGAAGTTTTGTGACTCAGAAACTAAAAGAATCTTTTTATGACTGAACTCACTTATGGTTCATTCAGCTGCAGTTTATGTGTATTTTCATCCTGTCCTTTGAGCCTCTGTAGCTGGGACTAATGTTTTACGTGCAACTACTATGTACTCTGTGTTTTATTTTATTTTTTTCTTTTACAGGGACAGAGAGAGAGTCAGAGAGAGGGACAGTTAGGGACAGAAAGACAGGAACGGAGAAAGAAGAGAAGCATCAATCATCAGTTTTTCGTTGTGACACATTAGTTGTTCATTGATTGCTTTCTCACATGTGCCTTGACCGCGGGCCTTCAGCAGACTGAGCCACCCCTTGCTCAAGCCAGCAACCTTGGGTCCAAGCTGGCGAGATTTTGCTCAAGCCAGGTGGGCCCACACTCAAGCTGGTGACCTCGGGGTCTTGAACCTGGGTCCTCCGCATCCCAGTCTGATGCTCTATCCACTGCACCACTGCCCGGACAGGTTCTGTGTTTCCTTACATAAACCCACACCACTTTACTGTTAGGTAGTTGTCCTTTCAGATGAGGAAGTTAAGTCACAGAAAGGTAGTTGTCTGAGGTCAAAAACCTAAAGAAGGGAAAAGTCTGGCATCTAGAACCAAAATCTGAAATAACTGTTTAGTATCATTGATTGCCTTGTTGGCTACTTGATTACAAAAATTATTTTTTTATAACATTTGCTCTGACCAAATGAAATGGATGATCCCAGGAAATTGTATTGTAAAGCTATTTCAATTTTTTAAAATTAGAAAATGATAGCAAGAGGTTGACTTTTGCTTTGATAAAGGTAATTGACTCAGTGCACATATCTGTTCATTCACCCTTCCGTTCTTCCTTCTTCATGCTATTTTTAGAGTTGTCTCCCAGGCCACCAATGACCAATTACTTTCCATGTAGAGAAACAAGGAAGTACAGAGGCTGAGTAGGAATAAGATAGAATCTGGCTCCAATCCTATAGCTGTGCAGTTGTGGCATACTTTAAAACTCTCTGTGCCTCATATTTTTATTTATAAATTGTGGGTAAGAATTGTATGTAGTTTCCAAGATGGTGGTGAGGCTCAACATTTCATGCCTGGAGCACCATTAGCATCTGGAAGGTATTGTCTGTATGAGCTCTCACCTGGGCCACTATCACTAGATATGATGGCTACGTTTATTTGTGTACCTTCAAAGCCAGGCATAGCTTTTCAAAAACACAATTTTAATTTTTACCATGTTTTAAGATACCCTTGTGTATTCTGTAAGAGCAATTTCATATGAGAGCATTCTTTTTAGACTTTAATTTTTTTGTATTGTTTAAAATTAATGTAAAAATGAAAATAAGCCATGTTATAGAACCTAAAACATACTTTTGATCCCTTCCCTTGCTCTACTAAGTTTATTTTACATCATTTGCTGGAAAAAATTTTATTTCACTTGCTCAGTATACTTTAGCTCTTTAGCATATTGCATTATGAGGTATATTATAAAATACCTTTTGGGTTCTCTCAAAAAGGTTAAATAATTTGAGAGTGAACCACAGCTATTTGCCAAGTGAAAAAAAAAATGTCTATCAGGTAGTGTGAAGACCTACAGGTCTTGAAAGTTAAAACTTTTTGTGTTCTTTTTCAGTCAGAAAATTTAAGGTAAATCAAAGTGAGCAATAAAACAATAGCATTCTTTAAAAACCTCCGTTGGCCTAAAGATTAAATTCCTATCCTGCTGAAAACCTAAGTGCAGTCAGTCATTCTATAAAAATAAAATAAAACAGTAAAGCTCTCTTTAGGTCCTATGCACACCTTAAAATAAAATCTGTATTGGCCCTTTTATTTACTTCTAGTACTATTATTTTAAAAAACTGAAATTTGCATTAGTAGTTAGATAGTTCATAAAATTTTGATAAAGAAAAATTCATTCTATTTATTTGGCTGACGTAAGTAAGCCCCTGAACTTCATCTTAGAACACCATCATAGACAGATTTGGTCTACATGTTGTTTCTGCTGGACTTGAATTACTTTGCTGGTTACTGTACCTTCTCCATTCCTGTTGAGCTAAAAAGATAAGCTGACTTTATTCTTCATTGCTTCTGTTTCTTTACTGCAGAAGTTTGTGTCCGGCCACATCATCTGAATTCCATCCCTTTGAATGCTTTAGAAATACACTTTTAGGAACTCCTGAGGTTGAAATTGTGTATATAATCACAACTTCAAAAAAGTTTTTTTGACTTTTTAAATTAATTGAATCAGCATATATATTTATTCATTTATTTGTTCTTCCATCCTTCTTTCATCATCCTGTTTGAAAAGTTTTCAGCCAGACTTCAGTGGACCAACCTCTTCCTATCCCTGGCCCTCTTTTCCCTTCAGATTTCTCATTTATTTGGTTAGGTTTTGATACTCGTTCGTTGCCACTCAGTAAACTCCTCTGAACATCTATGTATTAGACTTAAAGTACTTTATAGTCATTTTGAGGCTTTCCTCTCAGATATTCATCCCTAAGTTTCCTCCAAGTATGGAACAGCAGAGACTCCAGGCTGAACTCAGAGGCACAAAACTTGTAAGAATTGATGCCTTGCCTTTGCTCTACTTTTCCAGTCGTCTTAGGGGTTTCAGTGGCCAAATGTAGAGGGTTATATAGGTTTTGATATCTTTTAGTGCATTCTAGTGCTCTGTGTATGGGAAGTGTTTATTTTATTTAAAAGCAGTCTTATTGGGATGTAATTCATGTATCATACAATACACCTATTTTTAGTTAATTTTTATCTGTGGTGTGAAGTCCAACTTTATTCTTTTACATGTGGCTCTCCAGTGGTCCAAGAATCATTGGTTGAAAAGACTATTCTTTACTTATTTTATTGTTTCAGTTCCCTCATTGAAAATAAGTTGACCATAGGTATGTGTGTTTATTTCTCGACTATCAATTCTCTTTCATTGTTTTATTGGACTATCATTGAGCTAGTATCACACTGTTGATTACCATTGCATTGTATTAAGTTCTGAAATCAAGACATGTGAGTCTGACTTTGGTCATCTTTTTCAAGATTATTTTGACTGATTTCAGTTCATTGTTATTCTATATGAATTTTAGAATTAGTTTGTCAATTATTACAAAGAAGTCAGCTGGGCTTCTGATAGGGATTTCATTGCATCTGCTCATCAATTTGGGGAGTACTGACATCTTAACAATATTGTCTTCCAATTCATGAACATGAAATATTTTCCTTTTATTTAGTCCTTTAATTTCTTTCAACAGTGTTTTGTACTTTTCATATTCTAAATTGTGCACTTCTTTTTAAAGCATTTATTTCTAATTATTTTATATTCTTTTTGAAGCTATTGTAAATTGAATTGTTTTTAAATTGCATTTTCAGGTTGCTCATTGCAAGTATATAAAAATATAATTGATAATTGTTTTTTGTATATTGATTTTGTATCCTGCAACCCTACTGAAGTTGCTTATTCTAGTAATTTCTTTAATGGAGTTGTTAGGATTTTCAGTGATTAATTTCTTAGGAGATGAGGACTGAATCACAAGTATAAAAGCCTTTACTTACCACGTGCTCTGCTCAGTTTGGATAACAGTCGTCTGCAGTAGTAACATCAATTGCTCTGGGTTCTCCCCTCGCTTCCATGCTAGCCCAACCCCTTTCTCACTTTCTCTGCTATTCACAGTGTCACTGGGAACTGTGAGCTCTGAAAGCTTGAAACCTGATGACTAATGGTCTGGGAAATGGTGAATATTTGTTCCTTTGCTGAGTTGTAATGGGTTTCCTAAATGATTACTTATCTATCTATAATGCAGTAAAATTTTTCACATTTGGTCAGGTTATTGGAGTGACAAAATGTATTTGATTCTAAAACCCTTGGGAATAATAAAGCACTACATGACTTTTTCCTGATGATAAAAGTGACTGACTTCCTTAATATTAAAACCTAACCTATCTAGTAGTTTGTAGTTGTTATTATTGTTATTATAGTGAAGGTCAAGATTGGTCTCCATGCAATAGTCTTTCCCCACCTCTCTACCCACTGAGGCAGACTGAACAATGAAAATGACATGTGGGAAATGCAATTCTTAAAGATTCAGGCTGTCTTATTAAGTTCCCTTAATTTGGCCTCATGGAATTTGTTGTAGAGAAAATGAACTTGTATGTATTCAAACCTAAAAAAAACGTTTAATTTTGCTACCATCTAGAGGCAGTTGTTTCATGCATGCTGTCTTTATTAAACTTTCCCAAATCCTGTTTGCAAAGTAGATTTGAAACAAAAGGAAAAAGTGGGTGGTTCTTTGAATATAATTTTTCTATACCTTCCAAAGAATTGTATATTCCCTAATGGGGGCTCTGCTGGTATTGTGAGAGTAAAATGTATTTGTGTGCTACTTAGAGCATCTGAATTCTGTTAGAAGATGCAAATAAAAGTATTTATTTATATGGGTCTCAGGGAATTGGGTGTTCTATAGAAAGATTTATTGCAGATATTCTTAAAATATCTTTTTTCATGTTTCATTCAACTCTTTGTCCTTAGGATGGGATTAGAATAGCATCTCCTTGTATCACATTCAGTTCATAAGTCAGCCTAAATTTGGACTAATTATAAAACATGAAATAAATAATACTCATTTTAACAACTTGATAACCTATTATTTGGATATTTAGAACACCAATGTTCTCTTTCTACTTCAAAAGTATTTTCTTATTTTGTCTCTGAAAAACTGTACATCTACATATCCAATCCCAAATTAATTAAAGGTATGTTCTAATTCAGTTTTATAAGCTACAGTTCTTTTTAATTGGGCCACAATATGTGCAGTTTGTACATTTTAAGTTACTGAATAATTTGAGAAATATCATAGTATCACTTTAGTAAAGGACAATCTATTGACTTTTAGTTTTGATATTTTCAGTTGGTATAAAATTGACAGTGTAAAATAATCCTCAAATTAACAAGTGATATACTTCGACAACATTGTTAGGAACTGTTGAACAAGAGATACACAGTTTTTAAATATAACAGCTTAAAACCAATTTGAATGCTTCCTGAAATGAACATAATATTGTACGGGGACTTGTGATAGCAATTAAAGCATTCACTTGTTTTCAGATGAAACGAGAATTTATTTGTTGGAAGTCATAACACACATACCAGTCAATGTTTAGCTCAACTTTCTTGCTTTTCCAGATGTAAATAATTTCAAGTTGTTTCTTCCTTAATTTAAAACAATAGATTACAGATGTATCAAGCTATTTGAATTAGAAAATCATTAGCCACTTCTCAGAAATATTTTTAATTTTATTGTTAGAAGAGGTTGAGGAGGAGATTGAATTGGTGGACAAGTCTGTAGAATGAAATCCCAGTGAATTAAATAAAGTAAACAATTTTTCAGTAACTTATCAACAATTGTGTCTTACAACTGCGTAGAAGGTCACTCTCACTGCATGAATTAAAACATTGTAAATAAGCATATAACAAGGCAGTGATCATTGAAATTGTGGTTTTCTAGGGAACGTTTTATACTTTTACAAGAAATACCATATCTGGCCTGACCAGGCAGTGGCACAGTGGAAAGAGCGTCGGACTGGGATGCGGAAGACCCAGGTTTGAGACCCTGAGCTCGCCAGCTTGAGCGCGGGCCCATCTGGCTTGAGCAAAAGCTCGTCAGCTTGGACCCAAGGTTGCTGGTTCCAGCTAGGGGTTGCTTGGTCTGCTGAAGGCCCGTGGTCAAGGCACATGTGAGAAAGCAATCTATGAACAACTCAGGTGTTGTGACAGCAACGAAAAACTAATGATTGATGCTTCTCATCTCTCTCCTTTTCTGTCTGTCCCTATCTATCCCTCTCTCTGACTCTCTCTTTGTCCCTGTAAAAAATAATAATAATAATTAAAAAGAAATACCATATCTGTCTCTGTCTTATCTCTCCTGGTTTGCTATCTTCCCACTCCTGAGGAAAGTTCCATACCCAAGTCAATACTGCCACCTTGTGATACTTTTCTTTATTTCACCTGACCAAATTCCTTCTCTTGGGTGTCTCTTATCTCTGACTTCCTATTTAGTCTTCCTACCATGCACGTTTTATCTCCCTATTTCGGTTAACTCTTCTAGAGTAGAACATTTCTCTCTTTGGTCTTCATCACCAGTAAGGGCTCCTCAATATCCAATGTATTTGAATATTTGAGTATTTAACATGACAGCTGTCCATGGAGGTACTCAAAAATTAAATCACTGTCTGCTAAAAAGGAAGTAAAAGTCAGCTTTTGTGGTTTGTGTTTCACATCCATCATTTTAGTGCCAGCTTTGTCAAAGAGATTGAAAGTCTGTTAACTAAGGAGTTAGAATGAAGTGTCTTTTCCCCAGTTTATTACATTTGATAATCATTTTTTTAAAAAAAACATGTTTTCATGGTTTCTTTTTTATCCCTTTATTTTTGCAGCTTTTGTCATTCCTTCAGGGTCTGTTTACTTTTTACCACGAGGGATATGAACTCGCCCAGGAATTTGCACCGTATAAACAACAGCTGCAGTTCAACTTGCAGAATGTAAGCCTATCCTTGTTCTCACTGCCTCCGCTTGGTGAACCAGTGAACATAGCCCAACTAAGTTACAACCATGCCAAATGGTGGAGTCTATCCAAAACTTAGCAAAGTACAGTAAAACCTAACTAATTTTGAAAAGCCACAATATAAATTATTTACAAATATTTTGATTTCTAACTATTGATTCAAAGTACACAAGGAAAGAGCCAATCTTAATGTCAGAAAAATGTATACTAGAAAATATCACAAAAGTAAATACTACTGAGGTATAAACACCTGGAAATATGGAAACTTTTGCCTTTATGTAGTGTTCTTATTACTTAACTGGGTGACCTTGGGTAATTTTTTTTTTTTTCCTGAGAGGGCAACATTTCTATATTTATAAAATGAAGGTTGTACTTTAGTACTTTAAGGTCCTGTTCCTGTATGAAGTTGCATATAATATATCTGATATTTTTATTTTCAAATAATCTGAGCATAATTTGAAATATTTAAAACTAACTTTTAAAACTTAAGTGAGAATTATTTACAAACATCCTATCTGTTTTTGTCAGGGTTTATTATTTTTTTCTCATTGATTTGAGAGAAAAAGAGAGAGAAAGGGAAAGAGGGGAGGGAGGGGAAGATTTATTGTTTCAATTCATTGTTTCACTTAGTTGTGTACTCATTGGTTACTTCTTATATATACCCTGACTGGGGATCGAACCTGTGACTTTGGTGTGCAGAACAGCGCTCTATCTACCAAGGCTAGGGCTTATCAGGGTTTATTTTGTAAAGTTGCCTAATCAATTTTTTTAATATCTGATTACAGAGTTACATAAATTATGGTTTGCAGCTGCTGAATACCACATTAAAAAAAGAAAGATTAGCCAACCTATTTCCTTATTACCAAATGTGACAAATAATCAAGTTTTGATTATTCAGTATTTTGTATAAACGAAAAGCTATTTCTGAAACCCTGTCTACTACTCTATAGCCAACATAATTTGGAATGCTTTCACTTAATATTCAATAAAAAGCTTGGCAATAGAAAGCTTGGCTTTCACTGTTTATCGGATTTTTGCCATTGTGGAGATGTCCAATAAATAGAGCTACAAAGTTGGAGTGTCCCATGAGCAATATGTAATTGGATTTATCCTACTTGTGTTTTGAGTTTTAGCTTTTTATTTAACCTAGATTTTCTTACAGAATCAATTTCACATGTATTTCATTCCATTGATTTTCAATATGGAATGCATTTGGGCTTTTTCAGTAAATGTTAAAAGAGAAAATTATTAAAGTCAAAGTATTTTTATGATTTATCTTCATATTAAATGCAATTATCTTAAGATTCCTGGGATTTGACAGCAGCTAAGGAATAAGAAAAAATTCTGATCTTTATGTTGAAAAGAGTAAAGTAGCAAAAGTGGCAATTTAGAAAAATCAGTTCTTTTATTATGGACCATAGCAAAGTCTTAGAGTTAGGTGGTGATGATATTTATGATTCCAAACATATATTGTTGAGATAATGTGGCTTTAATACAAAAGACCTTTTTGTAGAGAAGCCTCAGGCTTTCTATTTATTACCCTAAGTAAACTTGCTGTAACATGAGTAAATTATTAGTTGCAATACAAGAAGTTAGACCTTGGATTCCTATTTATTTTTATGAGTTAATTTATATCCTGATCTCTTTATAACTATGTTAGGATTTATGGAAACCAAGCTAAGTGATATTTCTTCAAAAGTGTTTGGAATAAGGGCAATGAACTTATTTTTTTATGCATGCTACATGTATAAAAATATGTGAATTTAATTTGTTTTTATTTCCCAAAAGAAATTTAAGTCCCTGTGCAACTGCTTTTTTATCCTGAGTGTTAGTGATTATAAAATTTTAATTAATAAATATAGCATATTTATAATGCTTTAATTGGTCACTAAGTAGTAATGTTAGAGTGGGAAATAGGAAGAAACATACAACACATACACACACATACACACACACAGATTGTGATCAAGATTGAGAAACTTGATGAGAAGCATGCAGAAGTTTCACTAGAGCCATTCATTCAAATATAGCAGTAGGGCTCAACACAGCGGGTTGTGGATGTAGGTGAGTAGTGCTGAGAGAATCAAGGCTATCCTTTGCATAATTTGCAGTTTTGGAACTTGAGGTTCTTAGCTCCTCCAAACAGGTAGGAAAGAATGAATGAAATTGTTATTTTTATTTATTCAAGACAAGGAATAATTTTGAAAGTACTCGACAAGAGGTAGAACGGTTGATGCAAAGGATGAAATCTGCCAACCAAGATTATAGACCACCCAGCCAGTGGACGATGGAAGGCTATCTTTATGTCCAGGAGAAACGTGAGTCACAAAACCATACCTTAATGTCTCCTCTGGTTAGCATCCTGGTTTCCACTGTATGTGACTTGGTTAGTATTTTTTGCCTTTGAGTAGGAAGCCTGGGATTCCTTCCAGCTTTGTCATATTTAGTCTGCTCTGCCACCATCACCATCCAAGTGGCGACATTTTTTCACATTGAACTCTCAGTATCTCCCTAAGTTGGTATATTGTTGAACTGGGAACTCAACCTCTTACTGACGATAGGGGACCATGAGTTTGGTTTTAGAATTTAATTGTGATATCTCAATTAAAATTTCGATGGACAGTTGAAAACCAAAGCCTTTATCCAGATTGTATGGCCAGTGGCCACCATCATCATGGCCATTCACATGCAGGTTCCCATTGAATTTGGACAGATGGTAAAGAAACAGTGCAGCCAAGACATGGTGGGCCATTCTTTTATTAAAGTCTCGCACTGGTGGACGAGCAGACACACATGGAGTACACTTCCCTCTCATTCAGAGCTCCCAAAGCCCTGAAACATTCTCCGGTTCCACAACCAGGAGAATCTTCTTTGGTTCCTCCTAGAATCAAAGGCCCCTACAGTCTCAGTGGAGCTCCCAAAGCTCCTCAGCTCTGGTTCCTCATCTGTACTCCTTCTCTGCAAAACTGGCTTCTTCCACACTCACCATTCTCTCCACTCTCTCTTTTCAAAACTTTCTAGCACGGAAAACTTCTTCTCCTGCAAACATTAGCAAAACAATGCCCCCCACCCAAGCAGAAATGCAATCTGCAATTTGCAATCAACTGCCCTGCTGGGAGGGAAAGCACACATGTGGTTGCCCAGCACCATTTTTTAACAATAAGAGTGAACAAACTCAAAAAATACAAATTTTACAAATTCATTTGCCTAACACAGATGAATTGTTCTGGTGACTGTGATCATCGTTTTCCCCTCCAGCAGCCTTTTACTGACTTCTGTTTTTCTCAGTTTTCAGGAGTGAAATTGGCAATTGCATAATGTCAGACTGGTACCCTTTACTTCTTCGGGTTAGGAAATGAGCATCAGACCCAATAGAGCACTATTATCCTTGCCTCACACACACTAAGAAACTTTTTCTCACAAAAATAAATAAAAAGCCATTAAAATTTGTTTAACTAGAGTCCTTTCCGCATGATACTTGTCACTAAGTGGAACCTGTCTCACTAAATCAGCTATTTCAAACCAGATATGCCTTAAAGCCCCATTCTTATATTCTTTGTGGTGAAGGAACAATTTTTTGTTTCCAAACCATTATGGACCTATTTCTTTGTAAAACACAGACACGTGCTTGGATTTTGCAATAATGTCAAATTGCTGTAAAATATTTGAAGTGCTTATTTGCACTTGCTGTTCTTTTCTCAATTTTTGGGACCTACCAACCACATGAATAGCACTGCTCTAATGTCTCCCTGTCGTTCTGGTTAGTACGATATTATAATTAAAAGATTCAGGATGGGAAAGCTGGAGGTAGGTCTATTGTAAAAGTTTTTGACATAGGGCAACATGATCACTAAAATGCAACCCGTTCCTCTTTGACATGCTCAGGTGGTGCTTGTTGGTTGCTAGCATACAAGCAAATAATGATTAGATCCAGCAGACTTGGCATTTATTACTGAGTGGACTAGATGGTAGAGGGCTGCTGGCCCAGGAGATCTGAGGTTCTGGGACTTTCTCTCTCGTAACTATGTACCTTGAACAGTCGCTATTTTCAGATGTTAAAATGCTAACTGTGATGCCCTCCTTGATGGCCCCTTAGTAGTCTTAGTAGTGCGTGGCATTCAAGGCTTCCATAGTCAGATTCTTTCTTTCTTTTTAGTATCCTCTTTTTTTTATGTTGCCTTCTTGCTCCCAAGACACTTTCTATCTTAATTTTCTCTGTATCCCCTGAATTATTTTTACAGCTTTAGGGTGCTTCAATTAACAATTAATAAATTACAGGTTTAAAATGTACAGTTTGGAAAGTTTTGCCGTAGTACGTACCTGTAATATTATCACTCCAGTCAACATAAGTAACATACTCCTCACCTTCAAAAGTGTTGTCAAACCCTCGTATAATCCCTCCCTTCTTCATTTTCCCATTTATCACTCCCTTCCCTTTATCTAGGGATTTAAAATGAGAAACTAATGGATTTATATGCCTTCGGAATTATTTTTACATGAGGGACAAATATTCAAAGTCCCTTTCCATTGGGAATCTTTGAAAACATTTGTAATTCAAAACTTTGACCAGTCCACTAAGACGTATTGATTGTTCTGTTGCTATCACTGAGAATAAGTTTTGTGAGGGACAGAAAATGAGTTGAGGAATATGGCTTCAGGGTGTTTATTCTGTAGTGAAAGGCAGAAGGCAAACTCATGCAGTTAGCAACCAGTGATAAATAGTAACTCTTAGAGCTGTAAATTGAGTGACAAATGGAAATGGCTGTGATGGGGCAGAGACAGATCATTGCAGTTTGAACACAGAGCTACACTTTGTCTGAAGATGTGCTTTCTATGTTACTCACCTCTAGGCACGCATTACATTACATTCTCACAGACTTGAGTTTAACCAGGAAGAGCATGGGTTCCAAAGCCAGACAGAACTACGTTGAAATTTCATGCCTGCCACCTGTTAACTGGGTGATTCTGGGCAAACAACTTTCTGAGCTCAGTCTCCTCATTTTAAAAGGAGACTTATGTCTATCTTGTAATGGTGCTGCTGCAAGAATTGGAGAGAATGTCTGTAAAATGTCTCTATCAGCAGTAGTGGTGCATAGTAATATGACTTTGCTTACCATGAGTTCTTACTACTCTGTGCAATTTATACTTACTGCTCTGTGCAATTTATACTTATCTCATTTAATTCTTATGACCACTCTTGAGAAATAGTATTCCCTAAAAAGCACAACTGCAACCACTTGCCTTATTGATGAGGGAAGTAATACCATCTGAAGCTCTGATGCTGTGTATATATATGCATGTAAAGTAATATACATATGTGTGTGTGTGTATATATATATATTATATATATATATATATACACACACACACATATGTGTATATGTAAAATAATATACATAAGATCTGACTTTAAAAGTTCTTAGATAAAATTTTGGCACTTAGTAGGTATTCTGTGAATGTTCATTTCCTCCTATTTAATAAACAGCATCTTAGCAACCTCAGATGATTACTAGATAAGATAATTAAACTTGTTTTATTTTGCAAATTGAGAGCTATAATAAATTTTTATTTTCCAAGACTTTTTTTTTAGGGACTTCAGAATTGCTAGTCTAAGGACATCTGCCCTTGCATATAGTGCCAGGTGAACTTTAAAGCAAGCTAGCTGCCTGTGTGTATTGCAGACTTGAAGATTGAATGCTTGAGATTCTGAATTTAGGATGGCGGCTGGACAAAACAACTGAGGTCTAAAGTATCACCAGAGCATTACAGCAGCCTTGCTTCAAAATGATTGCTAATATTGCTTCATAAATCACAAAGTAGTAGTCACTGTAAGGATTTCCATCCAGCCACTTCCAGCTAATCAGCTCTAAGCCTTTGAGTATTTTACACAACATGTAATGGAATTATCAACAAGTATTGTTAAGTAATATGGTATAGTGTTTTCTAAAACAGAATTGAGGTTAACAGCAATAATCCTTTATGATTGTAAGTATACAGCTGAACCCCCTAATTTTAAAATCTAGAGTGGTTTAAGTACTAAAGCCCTAACACCAAGGGCACTGTTATTACAGGAAAAAAAAATTCAAATTGCTCATGAAACACTTTTCTCAAGAGGTGCACTTTTACACTTCCATTTCTTGCATTTAAATATATGGCTGTGAAACCAAAGCAGCAATAATATTGTATGTAATTGTTGCTGGAAAGATCAGATGTTGAGCAGGATGGGACCCTTGATGAAGAAGTTTCATAGAAAACAAGCTCTGCTTGTTTCAACCCACTGAGCCACTGTGCCATTTGGATATAGGATCATTGGCTTGTCTGTGTGAAAACTGTAGTTTTCCCACCTTGGTCATGGGAAAACTGAACTCACGATGCATCCCTATACCCTGGTGAAGCAGCAGCTTACCCCTCCTTAAGGAGAATATAGGACGATAGCGTGGTATGCTGCGGGAAGGGTCGTAGAGTACTTATGGGGAAAATGTGAGCATTATACATATAAAACTTTCTTGTTCTGTAAACAGTGGAACATTTTCGTTTAAAAAAGTTATTTGGATTCACTTTTTTTTTCAGATTAGTGATAAGAGCAAATAACTCCAAAATCAATAAAGTCTTAAAGAAAGATGAGTGATTTATTTCTTCATTTGTCAAATATTTATTGAGCGACAACTATATACCTGGCCCTGTTCTAAAGATTAAGAATATATCAGTCAGCAGAACCTCACACTTTCCTGCCCTTAGAGACTTAGACTCTAGTAGCAGAGGAAAACAATAAATAGGATAAATCAGTAAAATTTATCATATTTTAGACAGTGATAACTGCTAAGAAGAACGTAAAGCAAGAACTACTGAAGTGTGGGTGTTGATAAGCAAGCTATCTCTACAGGAATGTGACATTTAAGAAGAGACCTGAAGAAAGTGACAGTGCAAGTCATGCAGATACCTGAAGGAAAAGCAGTGCAGCCTAGGGGAACAGCAAGTTCTAATGCCCTGGGGCAGAAATGCATTCACTGTGTTTAAGGAGCAGCAAGGGGCCAGGGTGGTTAGAGCTGAGTGTATGGAGCAGAAGGTAGTAAGATGTGAGGTGAGAGCCACAATGAGGGATAGTCATAGGCTCTTTGATATTTATCTGGAGTTACATAGGAGACAACTGGAGGGGTTTGCACAAAGGGGTGAAATGACCTTGATCAATATATAGCAGGTTATTTCTGGCAGTTTCAAGAATGGAGGACAAGAAGGAGACCAGTTATAGTAACTCAGACTGTTATTTCTCATTCTTTCTACTTCAGTGGGATATAAATATCCCATGTTTACAGATGAGATAACTGAAGTTCAGATCTAAAGGAACTCGACTTTACAGTGTCAGAGCTGCTGGAGTGAGTGAAGCCAAATTGTTTTGATTCCGAGACACTCTGCCCTCTATCACTCTCCCTCCATATTTGCCTTTCGGACTCTCACTCCATAAAAGTTTCCAACTGACTTAAGTCTATGGAAATGCTCAATCGTGTATCATAGCGTCAAAAACTGTGCAAACTCGATGCCAATCATTTATTAACAATACACACTGTTTGTTTCCTTCCATTAGGACCACTTGGTTTTACGTGGATTAAACATTATTGCACATATGATAAGGGAAGTAAAACATTCACAATGAGTGTTTCAGAAATGAAATCCAGTGGAAAGATGGTGAGTTTTTGTTCTTTGTTTTTATTTTTACTGAGGTTATTTAAGAAGTAGTAGTAAAACAAACAAACAAAAATCATATGTGCTTGCTTTTCTAATAAACATGTATATAATTTTTAACAATTAAAAATTAAAAAAGAGTTTCTCTCTCTTTAGGGACCTTGGTCACTTAAAAAAATAAAGTGGCAGGGTGTTTTTTTGTTTTGTTTTCTTTTGTTTTTACCATGGCCATGGGATGTTTATAAGCAGTTGAAACAAAGGTAGGGATTATTCAATAGACTACTGAGGTATCATCTCATAACCCTGGTAGCAGATTTGTTCTGTGCTGTTGCTTGGCCAGTAGCCCAGAAGGGGCTGTCAATGGCTGGACCAGGCCCAGGGATTGTGCATTTTCCCCCAGATGGCCTCCGTGGGAGGCTGCTTTCCCTCTGCAAGCCTTTCACCTTCTGCACTGCTGTGTACTGTTTACTGAAATACTGGCAAACAAAGTTTGTCAGAAGAAATCGATCGACGCTTATTTACTCTAAGAGTAAATTGGTCCCTGAACGTCTCGCATGGCTAGTGAACAATATGGAACACAGTGTGCTTTGAAGATTATTTAGTCTGGCCTTATTTTAACAGATTAGAAAATCAAGATGATGGAGAGTAAGTGACTCGCCCATCTAAGTTGTGGTATGGGATCATGGCAGATAAACTTTGATCCTTAGACACATGCTCAAATACGTACATCATTTGAAACTTTTTGTGCTTGAGCATTCTTTAGAGTTTAATAATTCAAGTGGAGAGACAAAAAGTAAAGGACAACATACCAGAGGAAACAAAAACTTAGATTGCCACCATCATGAGAAGTCATTAAATGCTATAATCACTCATAGTTTCTATTCTAAAGGTTTCATGAGAAAGATTGCCAGAAAGTCAGCTCATGTGACAGTCAGTGAGCTAATATCAAATAGACCCAGAGCCATAGTTCTCTTAATAAATCTAAGACTTT
The DNA here is from genome assembly GCA_037038555.1 of Rhynchonycteris naso. Taxonomy (NCBI): domain Eukaryota; kingdom Metazoa; phylum Chordata; class Mammalia; order Chiroptera; family Emballonuridae; genus Rhynchonycteris; species Rhynchonycteris naso. Next base: position 291,877,765 of record CM072995.1, on the reverse strand, counting down.
TGCAGGCAGAGAAAGTAGAATTAATCAGCCATTAGGCAAACATTTCTCTTAAAATTGGCATCTCAGGTATAAAAGAAAATTCTTATTTATTGAGCTTGTGTTGGATTCTGTTCAAAGTGTCTTAGTGTTAGTATCAGAGTAGCAGTTGTTACCAACAAAGCAATCCCATGGTATGTATGATATAGCAATAGCTTCATAGCAACTATATGTGAGAACTTTATTATTTTAGTAGCTCTCTTGAGGTTTTTGCCATCTGTCCTTTAATACTGTAAGGCTCTAATACAAAGACACACACACACACACACACATTTTGATACAGAGCAACAGTGTTGTATCCTGACAGACATTCTGGATATCTGATTGTGACATTACTCTAACTTCACACCTTCTCTAAATCTGAAGTTAATATTATAAGTAAATATATTGAAATGTACTAAACAGACATATCACAGACTTTGAATAAAATACATAAATGCAATGAATTTATTAATTAATAATTTGGTGTATTATAATTGGGCAAAATGTCTCATTCACAGGACAGGCTGTGATTATGGCCTTGAGACATAGCCTATACTCTTACATTTACATTTCAGTGGAGTACTTTTAGTTGAAAGATGTAATATTTTTGAGTTCACCTTGTCATTGTATCAACTCATGTTCCCCTTCTTATTTCAGAATGGCCTTGTTACCAGCTCACCAGAAATGTTTAAATTAAAATCTTGTATACGTCGAAAGACAGATTCAATTGACAAACGATTCTGCTTTGACATAGAAGTAGTTGAAAGGTTTGAGCTTTTCTCTTTACTTTATATTTAGTTGTTTCTCTGTTTAAATATAAATGTGAAACACTGTACAAGTGCTTATTCCAAATCTCTTTTTAGAAACTATACATGTTTGTTTCATTCTTTTACATGGCCATTCAACAAATGCATATTGCATGATGCTTTCAAAAAAATAAATCAAATACCATACCGGATGCTAGCAAAAAAAGTAACATCACTCAAAGAAGGATCTGGAAAATCAGTATAAGTGACTATATTCAAGGAAGTCCATCACTGTGAAGGCACCTGAGAACATTGGCAGGGCTCCTGGCTCACTGTAGACTTTCTTTCTTTCTTTTTTTTTTTAGAGACAGAGAGAGGGAGAGTGAAGGAGAGACAAGAAGGGAGAGAAATCAGAAGCATCAACTCATAGTTGTGTCACCTTATTTGTTCATTGATTACTTCTCACGTATACCTTGACTAGAGGGTTCAAGCTGAGCCAGTGACCCCTTGCTTGAGCCAGTAACTTTGGGCTCAAGCCAGTGACCATGGGGTCATGTCTATGATCCCACGCTCAAGCTAGGGACCCTGCACTCAAGCAGGATGAGCCTGCGCTGAAGCTGGTAACCTCAGGGGTTTTGAACCTGGGATCTCAGCATCACGCATCGATGCTCTATCCACTGCACCACCACCAGTCAGGCAGCCTGTTTGTAGACTTTTGTGAAGCCTGAGGGTCTTGCTTCCAAGGACTACTAAGGCACAGCTCCTGCAGCCAGTGAGATTCAGTGTGGACCCTGTACAAAGCACTGTCCTGGACATCATTAGCCACAGGATACTGGGAGAGACTTAGTGTTGTGCACCTGAGTATAGCAGAATAGAAACAAGAAGTCCTGTGCTTTTTGATTTTTGTTCTATTCCATGATCTGTTTTTCTCCCCTTGCATTACTACTATATTTTCTCAATACTCTAGCTTTGTGTGTGGCCTATATATATACTATGACATAATATATACACTCCTACATACTGTATGTACTGTTGCTTATGTATACAATACCTTGCACTATCATAGTACAAGACCCCCATTCTTATGCTTCTTTAAAATTGTGTTACCTGTTTTGGACCTGTGTTTTTATATGTTATGAAACCACTTATTAAGTTTTTCTTCTTCAAAAAAAACTCCTTTGGAACTTTTGACGGGAGTTGCATTAAAGTTTTTAAATAATCGATGGGGAATTGGACTCACCTTGGAGAGTTACGTACTATTTTTTAGATTTATTCTTGAATATTTTCTTTTTATTACAATTTTGACTAGAATTCTTTTCATTAGTAGAAAGTCTTTTTCTGATTAGATGGGTGAGACTACTGTATAGATAGGTTATTATTTGCCATGTATATAAATTCTTCTTGATGTTCCTCTTCACGGAGCCCTCTAATTTCCTGTTTAAATTTATTTTTTGAACAGTCCGCACTGTTAATTACTACATTAATTCCACTGTATTTGGATCACATATCTTTGTCTTTCTTATATCAGTTTCCTTCCTCTCTTTGTTTACTCTGTTTCTCTTGCAGTACATCCTCAAATAATTTTTCAGAGTGGGTGCATGGGAGATAATTGTTTTTAAATGGGTAATTATAATATTGTGATCATGGATTAAACACTTTGATTTTAGTGTCTTCTTATTAATTAAATAGTTATGGTATGAGGCTTTCCGTATTGCTATGTACTCATCGTAATTATTTTTAGTGACTAGGTTGTACCACATTGGGATCCTAATTAACCTCAATTATTCTCATATTATAGAACATTTAGGTGGTTTTGAAATTGACTGAATTTAGCTCTCATCCTTTTTGATAGTTTCAGGGAAATAATTTAAAACTACCTCCTTCAGATACTCTTATACCTAGAACATTAAGTGGTTTTACCACCTGTGATCAGTAGGATTATAAATATTTGTGTGTGTTGGTGTCTACAGTGATTTTCTGAAAGATAGGTGTAGGTCATTCTTTTTACCTTTTTAAAATGTTGTTTTTTCTTTTTTCTATCTATTTCTTTTCCCTGATTTTTCTTCAAATTTTACCTTTATAGTTAAATACGAATTTTTAAAAAATGATAAATGTGTAAAGACATAACAGGAATAAGTTGAATATATAAAATATCTGTTTCTATTAGGCACGGGATCATTACATTGCAGGCCTTCTCAGAAGCTAATCGGAAGCTTTGGCTTGAAGCCATGGATGGGAAAGAACCAGTAAGGATATAATACATTTTATATAGGTTTTATTACAAAGCACATCTGAAAAAACTCCATCTGAATTTTTTTCTATGTCTGTAGTGTTTTGAAAATATTAAATAGCAAATCAGAGGAGTGGAAACCTATTGTACTCCTGTTGTCTCAGTACCGACAGGTCCACCAACTCTGATTTGTTTCTCAGGAGGACATGCAGGACTGGAGGGGTGAGGGGAGGCGCACAAAGAAAACCAGATAGAAGGTGACAGAGGATAATTTGACTTGGGTGATGGGTATGCAACATAACTGAATGACAGGATAACCTGGAGATGTTTTCTTTGAACATACGTACCCTGATTTATTAATGTCACCCCATTAAAATAAAAAAAACCTAAAAATAATATTTTTAATTCACTTACAGCCATTAATTTGGTTGCACGGATTGGATTATTCTGTTCAGTTAATGGTTATTGAGTGCCCACTGTTTGCAAGGTTCATCTCAGCTTTGTTATCAGTATGATAAACAAGGTTCAGGATAAGAACTAGTCCTGTACTCTTACTTGATAAAACTGCCTGTGGGTTGACATTTTTTTCCCTCATTCGTATCCTTATTTTTTTAATAGCTATTTTAATGTCAGCATGCTAACTTATAATTACTGGGAAGGCTTATGTAAATAGGAATAAACTATTAACCACTGTTTTCTTTATGAAGAACATGGCATTAGATGGTTAGGGGGGTGAGCCTGCAGAGCCAGTAGGAGGCCACATTCTATCCCTTGGAAACTGTCCTTCGATGGCAAAGAAGCTGTGAACAGTCTTGTGCAAAGTACCTGTGTAAAAACAGAGCTGCCCATAGCGTGGCCTGCAGACCTTGAGACCATCCCTCTCAGGGGTACTGGTCCCTGGTAAGATGAATGCAGAAACGATGTTTAAGCATCTGGAAAATGTAACAATTTGAAGGAACCATTTTCTATTTGTTCAACCTCACAAAAAATTTGTACTCTGCCTCTATTATGTTTTTAATATTTACGATATTTTAATTGTACGTATTGTGATGTGCAAAAATAGCAGTCAATGACAGATGGCATAATTAAACAAAACAACTTTCACCACTAATTGAGAGACAAGACCTGCCCTAGAGCAGATTCAGAAGACAGAGTGAGAGCTCAGCAAGTACCAGTTAGGATTGTACATGTTGAGAGGAAAACACTAAGTGAATAATTTGAGTAAAAAGCAATCAGGTAAATCCATCATGACCTACTTCCTCAAGCAGGGTTATTATACATTAGGAGAATGAGATGCACAAGTCAGATAGAAAGAGGTAGACTTCTTCCCAGGCCAGGGCAGTCAGGGATAGAAAGGGATGGGAGGCAAGGTTGGGTACAGGATGGGAGGTAGCACTGTGGATGCCGCAGCTGTAGGACCTTGAAATCAAGACAGGCTCTCTGTGTATCATTGCACCCTGGAAATCTCCACTAGGTCATTAACTGCAAGTAATTGATTGACTTCCCGTGTTTTTTAGATTTATACCCTGCCTGCCATTATGAGCAAGAAAGAAGAAAGTAAGTCATTTTAATGATTATTTACAATTTTATCACAGTTATTTTTAGTTTTTTAACTCAGTTGACTTTCTCTCATGATATCTAAATTTATTCTTTAAACGGACTTGATAACCTTGACTTTTAAATTGATAAAAACTGGGAAAGCACTTATCTGAAAGTCATAAATCCTGAGTGTTTGAGGAAGCCCATCATTTTAACGGAATAAAATTCTTGATAGTGATTAATTTCAAAAATTATCAAAAGAAAATGCATGATTTAAAATCCTTTTAATATTAAAGATTAAAAAAATATTTCCCGTGTTTAGTCTTGCATTTCTTTCTTTATTGCTAATCAGAAAGTGATTAGTATAAAAATCTTTTTACCCTGGCCAGTTAGCTCAGTTGGTTAGAGCATCGTCCCAAAACACAGTTTGATCCCTGGTCAGGGTACAAATAGGAACAGATTGATGTACCTCTCTGTCTCTCTCTCTCTCTCACTAAATTCAATAAATAAAAATTAAAAAAAAATCATTTAAAAAAGAAATTCCATTACCTACTTGTATCTAATCACAGAAATATTAACCAATAAATTAAAGAGTTTTATAAGTATTCAATGGTCAGTCTAAGCCATTACCTAAAAAGTAACCTGTTGTATAATTTGCATTTGAGTACAGTTTAAAATGTGTTTTCTAACATTGGTTTCATTGCATATCCATTATAAAGATAGTTCTTTCAAATTCAAATTACTTACTCAAGGATGGATCCTTAGAAAACAACTGAATCTATATATGGTATTGAATAATGCTTTCTCTGGCATTCTCTGTTGGTGCCATGAGCCTTGTCCCCAATCACACATAAATTTTGTGTGATTATATTTTTTAGCTGATCCTTCTACTCTTGGTCTGAAGAAAATGAGAATTGTGAAAAAAAATGTTCTTATTCTCTCATACAATTCAGTTCTACAATATTCCATTGTGTACCTACTTTATTCTAGGTATCCTATCATAACTAGGAAGAAGGGAATCCTCTCAAATGATGTTTCTGCTAATTAAAGTCTCAATAAAAGTGTAATGACAGTCAGCTAACGTTTGTTCCTCATGTACAAAATCAAAGCGATTGGACCAGAAAACACTTTCATAATTTCCCAACAGTTCTAAGTTTCTGCCACTGTGTGCTTCAGTGACTTTTCCCATGTGTACCTGTGTGCCTAGGGAGTGTATTGTCCCAGCAGTAAACAGAAAGGTTCGGCTCATTCTCCATATCGTAGGCAACTGACATCTGTCACGAATGTTTCTGAGCTTCATACTGCTTGTTCAGATAGTTTAAGTTCTGGAGGTTCTCAAACATCCTCCTTCATTCCCCCGCCCCCCACTCCCACCCTCAACCTCAGGCCACTGATCAAATACAGTTTTGTTTCCACCACTGAGACCCAGGCAGAGGGGCAGATTGCTGGTTCTCTTCCTGAGCAGAGCAGGAAGAAGGAGCATTCTGGGCCAGATCCGTGGAGAGTTGCCTGCTCATCCTTTAGGGGGAAGAGAAAGCATCCAGTGGGTTTCACAAACACCAGGAGATGCGCTCACTTCTTTTTCCTGTTTCTTTCAAGCCACATATAGTGCGGTTGTCCGTGATCAAGGGCCTTTTAATCTGAAATGGCAGGTTAGGAAAGTGAATTAGAAATTAAAGACAAGTATTGCTTTGTTTTGTCAACTCTGAGAATGTACTGTAAGGCCAAGTAGATTACATCTGTAAGGACATGCTGCGTTTTTAATTACTGGGAAATTGAAGTACAAGGACTTTTGCTTTGTTAGTTGTATGGATGACTATTCTTTTTCTTTTCCTCATGGCTGTTTGAATTCTGTTGAGATTAATAGCTTTTGTGCCACCAAGCTGCCTATAGAAACTTTTATTTAGTTTCTATAAAAGCTTTAGCCCTGAATAGTTTCGGGGGGGGGGGAGCGACAATGTTTACACTTAACTTTCAATTGAATAAAAAAGTTTTTTAAGTTAGTCTGTCTTCTGTTTCTACCTCTGAAGTCCAAGTATTTTTAATATTACAGGATTTCAGTTCCTGGAAATTTAGTGGTAGTTGAATTTTGTGTATTCCTCTGGTCCTCTTTGTGACAGTGAGGTACAGGGCCAGAGTAGGGGTCCTGGTGAGGAGTTGATAAAGTAACTCCTATGAGGTGATAAGCACTAACCCTTATAGAAGCCACAAGAGAAGGTACTTGAGTAAGCCAGGTAGAGACCAGTAATTACAAAGCTATCAGTCAGTAAGCACTCATTGACCATTTGCCCAGGCCGGGCACTGACTGACTCAGCAATCCGTACTTCCCAGTTCTCTGCTGTTGCGGCATGAGTACCACGACCTCCACTCCAGGGGAGTGGTGACAAATTATAAGCCTTTCACGGTGAGAGAGAATGATTTGATTTAGTAATACTTTTCATTGACATTTCATTTGAACACTAAGGAGTTCCTAGTTTCTCATTTTTAAGCTCTAGAAAACGTATTTTTGTTGAATTCACATTAACATTGATATTAAGTCGCCCTTTCATGGCTTTGGAAGGTCACTTGCTTTCCTTTTAGTTTGTGTGTGCCCTTGACTTCCCTCAGAAACAACACTCCATATGGCCATGGTGGACAGGGTGTACAATAGACTGTTTAAGCCATGTTGCCCTCTTCTTGTCTGATCTGGGCAGAAACTTCTGGGTGCTTAAGGGAAAGCACTGTTAAATAGTAGTTGGCAAGGCAGCCATGAATAGGCACTGCCACTGTTATCCTTCGCTGCCTTTTTATATGACTTGGTAAGTCAGTAGCCTAAAACAAAAAAAGAGATTTATTCCAGTTAAGCATGGAACAGTTAATTGTGTGGTACAGCCTTTATTTAATTTAGTCCTTTCTGTCACAGCAAACTGTTTAAGCTGTTCATTATTAAGTCGAACTGGCCAGGTTACGTGGTGGTAACAGATGATACTCAGACCTCAGAGGCTTACCACAGTAAAGGTTTGTTTCCTGACTGTGGTACATGTCTATTCAGGTCAGCTCTGGCTCTGGGTCTCACACATAGTGGTCAGTCTGGCACCCAGGCTCATGGAGTAGCCTCTCCCTGTGTCATTGTTGATCTCAAGCCAGGGGGAGAAAAACCTGGCAAGCCCCACACTGGTTCTTGGTGTTCGCCGGATGACACCGGTCACTTCCATTCCTGTTTCACTGGCTAGTGCTTACCAGATGGCCACGCTTTCTGTGTGGGACCTGGAAAACGTAATCTTTCTGTACGAAGGGGCAGCATATCTGGGTAAAGAGTAATTCCAGACTACTTCAGTCTGCTCAGTTCCAATGAGAGGATGTGTTCGTTCATTGTGATTTGTTGAAGGATAATGAGAATATAGGAACTTTTCTTAATATACAACTTACTTTTTTTTCAGTAGCCAGATAGATTCACAGGGTTCTATAGGGGTTATGCCTGATCTGTGTTTATTTAAAGAAACAGATCTTTGCTATAAAAGACCAAATATTTTAAAAATAATAATACCTGTCTCTTTGAAAAAAATAAGTCCTGGAAGACAATTCTTCAAGCCTCAGGGATTACAGGCATACCCAGAAAATACCTTGTCTGTGTAATTTACATATGTAGGTGTTTCTATTCTCCCATAGCCAATAATGGTGGCGATGGCAGTAGCCAACACTCTGTAGCACCTACTGTATTCCTAGCGATATTCTCGGAGTTTTGCAAATGTTAACATGTTCCATCTGAAAACACCCCTCTGAAGAAGATACTGCTGTTGTCCTTACTATGTCAAAGAGGGAACTGAGGCCCAGAGAGATTAAAAACTATGCCTAGTAATACAACTAATAAGTGGGAGAATAATTACTGTCCCTTTCATCTGGTTAGAACTAAGGATTGACATCTTGTATTTATTTCTTTTATTTTCACTTGTATAGCAGTGATGTGTGGACAGGTGCACCTAGAGAAGGAAACTACTATTTATTTAGGTTAGTTTCCATGGTAGGAACTCTTCAGTGCTTCATGAGGCTTTATCTTTATCTTCAACAAACATTTAACATGTTTTATTATTTCCCCTCATTGTATAAGTGAAAGAACTAGGGTTCGTAAAAATTAGTAAGCACATTCCTATTTATAGTCTAAACTAGAGCTGAGAGCCAACTCTGGGTTTGCCTGGCTCCAAACAAAGGCAGGTGCTATCTCTACACCACGGAACCTCCCTGTACTCTTTCAGGCAGTAGCAAAAGCTGTTCAAAGGAAACTAACAAAAGCATGGTTATTTTTGCCGGCATATGATACTCTTCCACATCTCTGGATTGATTGATAGCATTTCATTTAGTCTAGTGGCTAGAACAAAAGCACAAGATGCATTGGACACATCAGATAATGGCACACATGGAATGACCTGGCAGTCACATTGAATGCAAGATTGCATTCTTCATAATGAGCTTGTCATGTTGGTGTATTGGAACAGGCTGGGGTTTTGCTGCCAAAAATCCCAGTATACCTTCAAATACATATAGCCTTCTTATTGCTTATTTTTTTCAAAGTGGATACTTAAATTCTGTTTTCTATATCGCAGTTATCTTCACTCATTTTGTCATGGGAAAGTTTTATTGAAATTTTTAAAAAATTATTTTCTTTCACACTTTTATTTTTATCAAAATGTTGAACAATGTGACCTTAGGAACCAACCATTATAAATGCCAGGAACTTGCAGTTTCAATTGACACAAAAATACTAGGATATTGTTTTTACCTAAGATTACATTTCTGGGCTCAGTTTTTGCTGTTAAAAATAAACATTAATAATTTCTGCCTCATTTTTAAAATTTATAGTAGTTCCTCACGTCTTCATTCACTTGTTTTCCTATTTTCCAGTAACTACTTTAAAAATTTCTGAATGTATAATGTATAAATGTGTAGCATTTTGAGTTATTGTAAACAATCACTTTGTGGTGTTATAATGAAGCTCCATTCTCATGTAGGTTGTTAACGCATGTTCATGGCTATTCATCTTTGTATGTTGAGTCCACCCAGAGCATTCGAGTTCTATTCAGTTGATCTGCAGACACATAAATAAATGAGCCAGTTATTATTGGTGACAACACATATTTTAGTTTTGACATATTTTTCATTTTTTTAATTTCTGAAGAACTAACTTTATTTTTTTAATATTAGATAGTTTCTAAGCCCAGCAAATAAAAATGAGAATTTCTACATATATCCTTTTTTTTTTTTTTTACTTGTAGTTTGCGGGTAAAATGTTAGAGTTTTTTCCTAAGGAAAAATATGCTCAAATTATTACATATTAACCAAATTGAGTCGTATCATTCTGTGGATTAGTTTTTTCACCCAACAACACATAATAAACATTCTTTCATGTCACCACCTATAGTTTTTGAGCCATAGATTTTTCAAACCATTCAGTTATTCAGTTTTAGTGGTTATCTAAGGATTGCTTCAAGTTTGACTGTTGCTGGTGCCCCTTTGTGATTTTGTTTTAGCATATTTTTCTTTTGTTGAGAGAGACAGACAGGCAGAAAGGGAGAGGGATGAGAAGCATCAACTTGTAATTGCAGCACTTTAGTTCATAGATTGCTTCCCATACGTGCCTTGCCCAGGGGATCCAGCAGAGCTACTGACCCCTTGCTCAAGTTGGTGACCTTCAACTCAAGCCAGCGACCTTCAGGTCATGTCTGTGATTCCACGCTCAAGTGGCGACTTCAAGGATTTGAACTTGGGACCTCAGCATCCCAGGTCGATGCTCTATCCACTGTGCCACAACCGAGTCAGGCTTGCATAATTTTATGATATGTATTTTTCATCTTGGATCTGTGTTAAGCTATATGAATATATTTAACATATCATTTTTAAATTGAAGCCTGTTTTAATTTTTTTTATTAGTTTGAATCATCTTCAGATGTTGTTATTTGGGAATATTAAGAAATACCGTATTTTCATTACAGTTCATAAAATTTTTGAGTTGTTTTTTCCTGAGTGTTACTTGGCATTCTTAAATCTTTTCTTTTTAAACAAATAATATAATTTTATCAGGACCCAAAACCTTAAAAGAAAGTAGGAACCGATTTAAAGAAAATCTGATAGAAAACAATGGAAATAAATTGATACTTCATAGTGTAATAATAATCATAATAACCTTTGGGAGATTTTTAGTATCATGACTAAGGTTATTTTGAATTACTTTTTTAAAAAATTTGTATTTAGAAAATTAAATTGAATGGGGTGAAATAGATCAATAAGAGTACATAATACAATACAAATTGCAATAGCAAGAACATTGGGCTTGGAATCTAGAGACCTAAATTGGAATCCTGGTCCTAGAGCTTAGGACAAAGAAAATGAAGTTTTTAGCAATACAATGAATCATCTTAAGATTGTAAAGCTTTCTCTCTACCTCATAATGCTGTTTTGAGAATCCCATGGGAAAGAATATATGAATAGCTTTGCAATATAGTTTGTAATATAGTTATTAACACACGAGAAAAGTTTATTCTTATTGATTTTGCTTTTGTTATCTGTAGAAAACTGTAGTGAAGGATATTGCTAATTTTAGGAAAAACGGATAGATAAAGGTAACTTATTTATTTATATATATTTAGAGAGAGAGAAAGTAGGAGTGAGAGGGAGAGAGAGAGAGAGACAGAGACATTGGTTTGTTGTTCCACTTATTTATTCATTCATGGTTGCTTCTGGTATGTGCCCTGACCAGGGATCAAACCCGTAATCTTGGCAAATCAGGACTGTATTCTAACCAGCTGAGCTACTTGGCTAGGGCTCAGTGTAACATGTTTACTTTCTAAAAGAATTTGTGATTCTAATGAAGCAAGTTCATATAATAACTTTGGTGAATGTGAACCACCTTCCTCCGCTTCCACCAATGTAGAAATGTAAAAATTCAGACTCTATCCAGAACTACCATTAAGTCATAAAACAACAGAGCCAAATGATGGGGAAATGTCAGGTCCATCATAAACACCTAATATGATTTTCTTTTATTTTCAGTGTACTTAAATGAAGCAGGGTTCAACTTTGTGAGGAAATGCATTCAAGCTGTGGAAACAAGAGGTCAGTATAGCCTGACAAACATATGGTTACCATTGGGTGGTCCCCATTCTTACATAAAAATGCTCACAAAATGAGAATGTATTTAGCCATTAACATAAAATTAATTTTAAGAATTATATGAATATATAAAATATATAAACACATAAATAGCTATACTTTCAACTTCAGTTTACCAAAAATTATTCTATAAACATATTTCTCTTAGTGACATTTCCCAAAATAGCCTCAGTATACTTCTCCTTGATGGACTCTGTATTGTTTGTTATTGTATGTACCCTTTTAGTTTTTTTGATTTTTTTTTCAAGCGTTAGGGAGCTCAGTAGCATTCCCAAGTAATTTTTCTTCAGCCCCTCCTTCCTACATGAGTTCCTTCAGTGACATCAGTCACTGTCCCAATTTCAGCACATTTTCATTCTCTGCTCATCCCCTCTCTCCTGAAGCCCACTGTGATTCCCTGCTAGACAATTACACTTCCAGGAAGACTTGTCTAAAGCAAAACTCATATTGGGCTTTGCAGTTCTGTAAACTTAGGTTCAAAATTTGATGCATCCACTTAGAAGATTTGAGAGGTTTAAGTAGGTTTCTTAAATTCTTTGAGTCTGTTTCCTCACTTTTAAAGTGAAGATATAAATGCCACAAAACTGTCACCATGCAGAACTCCATGACTGAAGAAATAGATGAGCAGTTATTCATCCCTTTCCATCTGTAATACATTTTTTTTATTCAAATAGTGGTGAGTAGGCAATGTACTTTGCTACTTCAAACGTCTTCAAAGACTTTCAAATCATTGTTTAGTGTCTGCTCTGAGAAATGTATGTCTGGTGGGTACTTCAAGGGTAGGCTTGCTAAAGTTAGACTACAAAATGGGATAAATGGCTTTGAAATTCTGTGTAGGCATGGGTCTGAGTCTTTAACATTCTGTACTTGGGAAGTTGTGTCTCAAACCATTTCCCTGGGTTTTTCTTTCCCATTAGGCATCACAATTTTAGGCCTCTACCGAATAGGAGGAGTGAACTCCAAGGTTCAGAAACTCATGAACACCACGTTTTGTAAGTTTTGAATGAAGCTATTGCTTAATTATTTTTTGTATTCTTATACAGTATGTCAAAGTGCACCATGACTTTACGGACACTCTGTAGATAATTCAAACCATGGGTTTTCTTTTTGTTTGTTTGTTGTTGTTGTTGTTGAGATAAAGACTATGCTTATCCTAGAGTTATTTTTAAGTAATATTTAAAATTAATATCTGTATTCAGTTTTCAGTGTTTAGTTATAGTAGGTGAACAGTTAGAATTGAGAGAGGGGCCTTTTTAAACTTGGTCTTTTTTCTCAAATGTACTTTGATTAGCTAACGGGACAAGGAGATTTCTGGGTGCTGCATTCAGATTGCAGCTTGAATCCTAACTGAGCTGCTTAAAGCTTTGTGATCTTATGTAATTTGCTTAAACTTTCCATGCCTCAGCCTTCTCATCTATAAAATGGAGACAATAACAGTGCCTGCCTCAGTAAGAATTGTGAGGACTGGGAATTTTAATCCATCTGAAGTACTTAGAAGCATGGCCAACACAATGCACAGCTCTGTGATATTAGCAATTCGCAGTAATTTGATTTGGGTAACTGTCATTCCACAAGAAATATCTGAGGTTGAGTTTCTCTTTCTTTGACCTACTTATTTATCTATTTTCTTAATGGTGTGAATGATATTTTGAACTGAACAATTGAATCATTTTATGTTTACTTTTTTTAGCTCCCAAATCCCCTCCTGATATGGACATTGATATTGAACTGTGGGATAATAAGACAATAACAAGTGGACTGAAAAACTACCTCAGGTGAGGAAGGTGGGACTCTTGGCACTCGCCCGTGACCTCTCCCAGGCCTGGCCATTGCTGGCAGTCCAGGCACCGGGGCGCCACTGGCTCCTAAGGTCTGGCAGGGAAAGGACGCAAGGTCATAATGTGTATGTGCAGTGTTCTGGAGCTTCTCTTTGACTTCTCAAATAATAAACTTAAAAGGCTTTGGTAGTTTATGGATACTGAATAATGTCTGTTTCATATTAAATTTAAATGTGGGGTTCACATATAATTTTCAAAGTAAGTCGAAATTCAAAGTTATTTTTCTTAAACGATTACCCCCATATCTGAGAGGAATTTTGTCACCAAGTGAAAATAAAGTGTCTCTCAGTATCTCTTTTTAATGTGACTGTGGCAAGAAGTGCTAGGGGACCTTGGAGTCTCTCAGGGCTGCATTTTAGCTCCACCTGGAGCCTCCCCAGCCAGGAATTTATCCTGCAGAACTTTCAGAGTTCTCAGGAAGCTCTGAAAGTTCAGGGGAACTAAAAGATACTGCTGTTCTGAAGTGTGCTTCATTCTCCCTTGTAGGTGCCTTGCAGAACCACTGATGACTTACAAGTTACACAAAGATTTTATTGTTGCTGTCAGTAAGTATGCTTCCATCAATGTCATTTTAGGCTATATTACTTAGAGGCGTAAGTTTAAACCAGCTGGTTAAGATTTCTCTAAATATTGCCCAAGATATTGTCAATCTGATACTTAATAGCTTACAATATGGTTTATTAACAGATAAGAAATTGCAGAATGCACTAATATATTTGGTTATTTCATAAGACCTCATTAAGGTGACAGTCTGGCGTGATTAGAAGGAGCTGTGAGTAATTATTCTAATTACATTTTTAATTTGATTGAAGGATGTCATATTTTTTACAAAAGCGACTTTGGTTAAATAGATAAGATTACACATATGTATGGTCAGTTATGCCTCTAGCATATACATACCCACATCCCGTATCCCCAGATCTGGAGAGATCAGGTACTGTTGGCGGGCAACAGATACTTTCATCAGTCTCCTCTCCCCCATATTATATTTACAATATTGGTGATCACATAGCTATGTCATTTCTTGAGATCCGTGACTGTTAAAATATGATGTGAATAGATAGGTTTAGTTCAAAACTGGCGGGGCAGTGGGGATAAGGGGAATCTGTGAGGAACTTGTAACCTGAGAAGTTAGAAATACTTACTTGTAATACATTTGAACAAGAGTGCCAAGGCGCCATCGAAGCCCATCACAACGAGCTGTAACAATTAGGAGTTGGCGTTGCATTGTTAAAATGTATGAGGTGTGACTGTAACAAGAGTATATTTCACAATCCAAGAAAGAAATCAGTGGCATTATTTTATTACTACACATTGTAATGTCAAAGGAAATGTTGTCTGCTGATAAAAGTGTCAGATGAAGTTGAGTGACCTTGGTTTTTAATCCAGCATACATGACTGACCACATGATCTTGTAAATAGACATATACTGCTATACTACTGAGCTTTCTCCTGAAAGCCATCTACTCTACATTCTCTTCATAAAAATCTATCTTTATGAGATGAACAAGACCATAGAATGTATATAATCCGACATCTCATTTCATTGATTAAGAAGTCACGATCTAGCCTGACCAGGTGGTGGCGCAGTAGATAGAGCATCGGGCTGGGAATGCAGAAGACCCAGGTTCAAGACCCCGAGCTCGCCAGCTTGAACACGGGTCCGTCCAATGCTGTATCCACTGTGCCACCACCTGGTCAGGCAGATTTACTGTTATTAGCATCAGTTTAAAATTGACCAGGTGTCTGTTTGCACAGTGAGTCTGAACGCTCAAAAAAATAACTCCTGGTTGTTTTTGAAATCTGTAAAATTTGGAAAGCAATGCCTGCTTCCCCCGGTCTGATGGAGTCCCTGAAGGTTTCAGTGTGATCAAGTGTTACGGTGCTTGCCACATTAGGCAGTTTGTGACAATTGCTATGATTACTCACATTGCTAGAGGTTTGGTTCTGTCCTTGTGTAGCAAAACCAAAGCAGGTGATGAATTCTGGTTGTATGTAAGTATATAGTTCCGTGGCTAAGAGCACAGGTGTGGACTGGGTAGACCTGGGCTTGTTAACTTTCTTACTCACGAACTTACTAACAAGTTATTAAGCCTGTCTCAGTCTTAGGGAATGATAAGAGATAATACCACATGAAGCAGCACTTTTATGGCATAAGGGGTAGATGTGGTAATGCTGACTATTAATGTTTATGTACTTATCTGAATGCAGTTAAAACTTGAAATTTTCAACCTTTTTTATGTTACAGAATCTGATGACCAAAATTATCGGGTAGAAGCTGTACACGCACTGGTGCACAAATTGCCGGAGAAAAACAGAGAGATGCTGGACATTTTAATAAAGCACCTTGTCAAGTAATTCTCTTTTAGTATTCACTTAACTACTTGTTCAGCTGGTAAAGTTAAGCTTGTTCATGTCTTATAGTGTATGATGGTGCTGTGACATTGCTATTATAATGAGAATCCACAGAATGTGCTTTAAAAATGACTGGCATTTTATTTTTAAGATATATCTGTACGTATGTGTGTATAGCTACAGTACACAAAAAATTATATCCTTTGCAATTGAAAGGCTAATGATAAAAATTACATGTCAACTTAAAAATATATGTATAAGTATATAATACCCCCTCCCACGAAATTCTTTTTTTTTTTTTTTTTTTTTTTTTTTTACAGGGATAGATAGGGACAGACAGACAGAAACGGAAAGAGGTGAGAAGCATCAATCATTAGTTTCTTGTTGCCGTTGTGACACCATAGTTTTTCATTGATTGCTTTCTCACATGTGCCTTGACCGTGGGCCTTCAGCAGACTGAGCCACCCCTTGCTGGAGCCAGCGACCTTGGGTCCAAGCTGGTGAGCTTTTGCTCAAGCCAGATGAGCCCGCGCTCAAGCTGGCGAGCTCGGGGTCTCGAACCTGGGTCTTCCGCATCCCAGTCCGATGCTCTATCCACTGCGCCACTGCCTGGTCAGGCTCCCACGAAATTCTTTTAGATATATTGTAAGCTCTAAGTTTGAAGACTAGTTCTCCATATTACCGGGATCAGCAGGTTCTGCTAGGTCAAACATGCATTTTAATATTAACTTCCTTCTTTTGATTCATAGTATCTCTTGGTCTCTGAAGATTTTTCTAACTCTACTGTTAGTTCATTGATATATTTTAAAATCTCAATAAATAGATATTATAGTAGTAAAGTTTCTCCAGAGAAACAATGAATAGGATGTGTGTGTGTACACACACTTATGCATACACCCATATACACATGTGTATGTGTATGTGTGTATGTATTGATTGATTGCAAGGAATTGGCTTACATGACTAGGAAACTAATAAGCTTGAAGCAGCAGAGCAGTCTTGAAGGCCCGAGACCCAGGGAAGAGTGATGTTGCCGCTAGAATTCAATGCAGCCCAGAGACAGAATTCCCTCTTCCTTATGGGACCCTACTCTTTTCCCTAAAGATCTTCAACTGATTGGATGAAGCCAGCCCAAATTATGGAAGGCAGTCTGCTTTACTCAAAGTCTACTTATTTAAAGATTCTCATGTAAAAATATACCTTCACAGAAATATCTAGAATTATGTTTGACCAATTATGAGGGTACTGTGTGTGGTATAGCAAATTTGACCATAAAACTAGCCAACACGTATCTATCTATCTAGAAATTTAGACACACACATATACACACACTCACTCTCTCACTTAATCCAGAAGTTTATTTGCCATGCTGATGAAAACAAAGGCCCAAATTCAGATTTTAAACTTACTTCAGAATCTCCTTACTTTCTTGTATAAATAGACATTTTCTATATTAATGAATACCATGATTCACAATCAAATGATTAATCCTTTCTTTGTTTGCCAGAAGTAGTAACCCAATTTATGTTAATATTAGCTGTGCACATTTGAAATAATTTGCAGACTTTTAGATAATATGAATTTCCACATAAAAACCCACTTGCAATGGCACAATTTCATGCTCATTGTTAATTATTGCCCATGGCAATACCTGTTTTACCTAATGAGCAAGGACTCATCCTTGGTCCAAATTAGTATTGAATTATGTTTTTGAATTGTATATAACCTCTTTATGAAATTTAACCACACTGTATTTATTGGACATTCTCTTGCTGTATTCAAGCGAGTTTTCTAATAGTCTTTTTAAATGTGCTTTTAAAAGTGACATGAATGTCACATAAAATGGTCTTGTTTAATTATCCAGAGTATTAGATGAATACAGACTTCACCCTTAATTTGAGTCTGTGTTTTTCTGATATAGGAAATAGCAGGACAGAGTATCTGGTCATGGAAGACTGCTTAAAATTCTCTTGCTCATACTTCACTACCATTTCCTGGCTTTTTTTTTTATTCTCAGTTGTTTACTGACTTTTTGAAACTAATTTTGTAAAGTCTCTATTTTTAAAAAATAAAATTTATTCAATTTAAAAAAACAAAAACAGTTCACCCATTTTTCCCACCCCTGTTCCCAAATTCTCTTACAACCACCAATCTGTTCTCTATATCTATGAGCTTTTTTGGTTTGTACTTTAAAATTCCACATATAAAGGAGACCATGTGGTATTTGTCTTTATTTGTCTGACTTATTTTCAGCATAATGATCTTAAGATCTCTTCATATTGCCACAAATGGCAAAATTTCATTCTTTTTTATGTCTGAATAATAATCCATTGTTTATATGTAGCACAATTTCTTCATTAATTAATCCATTAATGGACGCTTAGGTTGTTTTTGTGTCTTGGCTATTTTAAATAATGTGCAATGAACATGGAGATAGAGGTGCTTCTATCTTTTCAAGTTAATGTTTTGCATCGGTGGAATGTTCACCCACATCACTAATGGCTTAAATAAACTATAAACGACAAATGACACTCTTGATCCCTAGCAACCTTGTATGGCTAAAAAAAGAGAGAATTTAAGACCTGTGATCTAGATTGGTTACTGGTCAAAAGAAACAACAGCTTAATGACTAATTCCAAATCCCCAGTAATTAGTTCTGAGACATGATATAAATCTTCTAGTTTGAGAATCCTTTTCTTTATCTTACAACAAGGTCACCTGTGGTCTCTTCTTTGATTCTAACTTTATATATCCCAAAGTGCCATTGAATGTCATTACCCACAGGATGTGAGGGAATGAACCACAGAAATGGATGAAATGTGGGTGATAATGGTTTATGTTACCTTGATAGCCCAGCAGAAGGAAAATTCAGTGGAGAGTAAATTGGTCATCAAAATGTTCCAACTCGTGAGCAACAAAGTCATCAACTGTCCTTTCAAAATAGACCAGTTTTTTTTTTTATTTCTAGATTTATTTCCATTGAGCTTAATATTAATCACTGTCCAGTTACTTACACTACTACCAAGCACTTTTACATTTTAGCAAAAGTGCCTAATGCTAATTTAATTACAGAAAGAATATTATTTTGATATATTTTACTTAACTCTACTTAACTTTCTTAAACCTATTAGAATTTTGTACTTAATAAATGAGGAAACTAAAGCCTAAAACTATTAAATAACATGGCTGACTACACCCCACTTCCTAGTTGGATGGATCCAAGCTTTGATTCCAGAGACACTCAATGCCTTTACATACTATTATCTTAGTACACTCTTTAATACAGATTAAACAATCTTTATATATATATTTAGTTATGTAAGAAGGAAACTTAGAATGCAACTCTTCTTACTCTAACCCAGAGCTGCCTTAGACAGTGCTCTCATGGGCACAGGGAAATTTTCAGTCAATGGGACAGTCAGCCTTCCTGTCCTAACTTAAGAATTGCATGAGTAACCCCAAATCCTGTATTCCCCATAAAATTTTACTTCTGGTTTTAGAAAGTAGTTAGTTATGCCTACTTAGATATAACATAATCTTGTGCTGTGCTTATTCCTAGAACTTTATATTCAAAAAACCTGGCTAAGAGTAACAGAAAAGGCAGTGGTTAACGGAGATAGGTCAGATTCATGAGATTTCCTCTTAAGAATATATCCAACCTGACCAGGTGGTGGTGCAGTGGATAGAGCATTGGCCTGGGATGCAGAGGACTCAGGTTTTAAACCCGAGGTTGCCAGCTTGAGCGCAGGCTTATCAGCTTGAGTGCAGGGTTACAGGCTTGAGCATGGGGTCATAGACATGATACCATGGTCGCTGGATTGAACCCAGGGTCACTGGCTTGAGCAAGGGGTCACTTGCTCAACTGTAGCTCCCCAGTAAAGGCACATATGAGAAAACAATCAATGAACAACTAGAGTGCCACAACAAAGAATTGATGCTTCTGATCTCTCTTCCTTCCTGTCTTTCTGTTCCTATCTGTTCTTTTCTCTGTCTCTCTTTGTGTCTTTCTCGCTAAAAAAAAAGGAAAAAAAAGATATCCAGTTTCCAAATTCGTCAATCAGTCAAAGTCATTTTTGAGGATTACTGAGATTACTTTGCTAAGGTCAATAATATCAGAGGTTTTTGTTTTATTTCCATTTTCGAGCCAGCACTGATGCTTTCACATTTGCTGGTCTGACCATTTGCCTAGCACTGTGCCCAGCACTAAGGAGGCACTCAGAAAGGCTTTGGGAGGATGAAAACATGCATTGACCGGTTGTCTTATATGGAGGACTCAAGGAAACCTTTGACTTGTAATCAGGAGACCTAAATTGAAATAGCATCTCTGTCCCTAATTTGCTGTGACCTTGAGTACAACATTTTTACTTTAGGAACTTTATTTTACCTGTTCGATTGGAAAAAAACTGCCTGGGAGGACTAAATGCAATAAAAACTGGAAGTGCCTGGCAATAGGTTTTCAATAATATGTTTGGTGAATCCAAAAAAAAGTTGCAACCAGTCCACTGAGTTGCAAAGAAACCATCTGTTTCAAAGAAAGTGTAATACTGTACACAGTACCAAAGTTGATCATCTATCTCTCTCACTTTAGAAAATAAATATTTTTTTTTGTTCAGTATATTAACCTTTGTAATTATGTTGCACTTTGGCTATGTTAACTTTTCATATCATTTTAGGCTATGCTCACTAATGCCATTTGGGAATAACTGAACCTATTAGGAAAAATTAACCTATAATGGAATACTTTACATTTTATTTATGTTACAATGTTGGTAGATGAGAACATTATTATAATTATTAAACATCTAACAAGATATTTTTGTTGCTCTTATTTGCAGAGTATCACTACATAGCCAACAAAATCTCATGACTGTTTCAAATCTTGGTGTCATATTTGGCCCAACTCTCATGAGAGCACAAGAAGAAACCGTGGCTGCTATGATGAATATTAAATTTCAGAATATTGTGGTTGAAATTTTGATAGAGCACTATGAAAAGGTAGGCTGAATTTTCATGTGGAAGTATCAAATTTTGTATCTTGCATTTGTAGCATCTGTGAGCTTCACATTGCGATCACAGATTCCTGTAGTGTCAGTCCTGTAAATTTTCTATAAATTGGCTCTTCTTGAGGACTTTGATTTTCTTTCTTTTAGTTTAGTTTTTAAGCCCTCTTCTATTGCTCTGGGCAGATGGCTTTCTTTCCTTCTCCATCCTTTCCCTTTCAAGACTTCCTTTTCTAGCATTTGTACGATCAGTGTTTTGCTCATATTCAGAGAATACTTTAGAATTACTCTGTGGTTAAGTCTATTTTAACCTTTTAACCTCTCTGGAATTAGACTCTTAATTATATAGCAGAGGTGATATTCTAAATAAAACTAAAGAAAAAATTCAGGGAGCAGTCTTGAAGTCAATCCCTAAGGAGCGTTTTTGGTTTTTTTTAATAAGAGTGAGATCTTATCTAACTATGGAAATTGGGAAAGCCAAATTGATTGGGTTATTTAATGAATTTGACCATTGAGGATCTAAACATTTTGTGATGCTTTTATGTCTGATCTAGTCCTTTTGTGAGAGAGAGACTATGCCTCTTCCCTTCCCTGAGCCCCTTCCTGGTACCTGTGGAAGACCATCCTTAGTGCCT
Organism: Rhynchonycteris naso; assembly: GCA_037038555.1. Classification (NCBI taxonomy): domain Eukaryota; kingdom Metazoa; phylum Chordata; class Mammalia; order Chiroptera; family Emballonuridae; genus Rhynchonycteris; species Rhynchonycteris naso. Next base: position 291,856,261 of record CM072995.1, on the reverse strand, counting down.
GTCTACAGCTGGAAGCCTCCTCACAACCAAAGAGCACATGGCTGCCTCCTGTAGCTGTGCTCAGCTGCTTCCTGCAGCCTGTCACACTTGACAATGCAGAACCACAGCATGGCAGCACCTTCCCCTAAGAAACAAGGGCCCATTCTGCTGGGGAAGTGATCCAGAGTGAACCTCTTCCTCCAAGCTGCGCTCAGCATGAATGGGGAAGGACGATGTCACAATAAAAAAAGAAGAAGAACCTATGTACCTTGAAAGAGACATTCATTCTTATTTGAAAAGTTTCTTAAACTTATTGGGAAATCTTCTGAATTTCACTGTTGGGGAGTGGGGGAGCATAAAAGGAAACCCAGAGAAGAAGCATTACTCGGTGTCAATGGAAAAGAAAGTTGTAATTATTCTGGGATTTGTTTGTTTGTTTGTTTTTGTTGGTAACAAGCCTCTGTTGCCATTCAGTTGATTAAATAACATATAATTCTAAGATTATTTAATAACTCTCAAAGGTTCTTTTAGGATAAAAATGACTATTTCACCCCTTTGTTGACCTCAGTCTGTGCTTTCTCTGTAGATTTTCCATACTGCCCCAGACCCAAACATTCCCCTTCCTCAGCCTCAGTCTCGATCTGGATCCCGAAGGACACGTGCGATCTGCCTTTCCACAGGCTCCCGGAAGCCCAGGGGGAGGTACACCCCATGCTTGGCAGAGCCTGACAGTAAGTGTGCCCGCCTTAGGGAGGAGCTTCCTCATTCTTTAATTCAGCTTTTCCACTTCTAATTTGGTAGAAGGAGCAGTTGTTTCTACTGATGCAATCATCCCAGGACCTCCCTCACCTCTAGCATTTCTCTGTTCTCTGTCAGTATAGTTGTAGGGTGAGGTGGACAAGCAAATTCATTACTGCTACGATTGCTAGGAAGGAAATAATTAGTTGCTCAATGTCATAACTCCCCCCTGCCTCCGCCTTTTTTCTGCAACTTTGATTAAGTACATGAGGTGCTACTTTGTAGGTTTTGTCCTATTGTAGCAGTGATAGAGAAGAAAGCATCTCGAGAAAGTCTGGCTGAAGCAGTCATTTTCTTTCTTCCTTTCACATTATGTTCTTAAAGCACCATCTCTTAGGTATCAGAGTATCTCAGAGAGAGAAAGGGAAGGAGTGAGGGAAACCGCAGCACACACCCATTCCCTGCTCTGAGCCAGGCCCTGGATGAAGCGGGCTCCCCGAGTATGTGTTAAACTGGGGCAATTTTTGTTTTCCTTTGTACCCTGAAGCCCCACAATTGTTTCACAATCAATATTTAATGGAAAAACAGTTTTTAAATGTAGACATATGTAGACACTCTATTATGGTTTCTATGATTTCTTTCTTAACCTTATTTTTAGGAACATTAAAAAATACACTCAGTTAACCCAGTGAAATAGCCAGTTTCTTATGTTGCTATATTCTTAGCAGGAAAAGTCCTTTCTTTAAAAATAGGGAGCAGCTTATAATTTGCAGCTGACATTTAATGGTGCCTTTGAATGCCGGAGGACTTGGATGCACTGCAACTCAGAATCACCTAAGAGCAGAAAATTAAAAAAAAAAAAAAAAAGGCAGAAATATGTCTCTAATATTACCCCCCTTTCATTGATTTTTCTTTTCTTTTTTTTTTGCAATATCATTATGGAATCATTTCTCTTACTTGTAATTCCTGTTTTAGAATTTTGCCTGAATTTAAGTCAGGCCATTCATACTATTTCATAGGGGCAGAGTACATATAAAATCTCCCTTGAATAGAAATGCATTCACCAAGTTCACATGCGTATTTTAAAGCCTTTCTCCAGTGTAACAGTTCTCCATGCCAGGTAAAGGCCCCTCATTTCACTGGCATCAAGTGGCCACAGAACACGTGTGAGTGGGAGAATGGAAAGGTTTTGGTGATGATGTTCTCAACCCAAAGCCATATTCTTTCCTCTCCCCTGCTCCTGCTCAGGTGACTCCTACAGCAGCAGCCCAGCCAGCACACCCATGGGCAGCATCGAGTCCCTGTCCTCGCACTCCTCTGAACAGAACAGCACTACCAAGTCTGCTTCCTGCCAGCCCAGGGAGAAATCTGGTGGCATCCCGTGGATTGCATCCCCGTCCCCTTCCAATGGACAGAAAAGCCTCGGTCTCTGGACAACGAGTCCTGAATCCAGTTCCAGAGAAGATGCGACCAAAACGGATGCAGAATCTGATTGCCAGAGTGTTGCCTCCGTCACTAGCCCAGGGGACGTTTCCCCACCCATGGACCTGGCCAAGAAAGGGCCTCATGGGATGTCAGGACTGAAAAGAGCCTCAGCTACCTTTCTCAGGTCCATCTCTACAGCTGAAGGTGAGCCAGCGTGGAGCCGATGCAAGGTGTTATTTCCATCTTGTTATTTCACTTGTCTGTTTATTCAGCATGATTGAGCACAGGAAAATTTAATGGTGAAGGGACTGATGAGGCTTTTCTAGCTTGTTCCTGAGCTAGAATCTTTCAGACTCCTCTGCACTGTGGCTTCTTTCCTGGCTCTTTCTTTATCTCTGTGCAGTGATGTCTTTGTAATTGCTATAGATTCTGATTTCCCTGAGCAATGGGCTGCTGTGCTGAAAGAACATTCTGTACCTTCTCCTTTGGGCTCAGAAAAGAATGCTTCCTTTTATTGGGCACGTGTGCTGTGTTATTGCTATTATTTTGTCTAATAACTCCTTGCCTATTTTCTTGGGCTTTCTTATTAGGAAACAAGAGCTACAGTGGTTCCATTCAAAGCCTAACTTCCATCAGTTCCAAAGAGATGCCTAAAACACCACCAAACCCAGACCTGCCTCCAAAAATGTGCAGGCGGTTAAGGCTAGACACTGCCTCAAGCAATGGCTACCAACGACCTGGCTCCCTGTGAGTTTGTGTTTTCTGTGTGTGCTGGGGACTGCATGGGGCTGGGATGTCCAAAGGAGCCGTTGGGACTTCCCCAGCTGAATACCTCTTCTGTGGAGTGGGTACAGTCAACCCTAGCATCCTGCCATCTTCTAAAAGTGAGGTGGAGACTGGAATAGGCTTAGGATATATATATCTAAAACAGGGGTCTCCAAACTTTTTACACAGGGGGCCACTTTACTGTCCCTCAGACTGTTGGAGGGCCGGACTATAAAAAAAAAAACTATGAACAAATCACTATGCACACTGCACATATCTTATTTTAAAGTAAAAAAACAAAACAGGAACAAATACAATATTTAAAATAAAGAACAAGTAAGTTTAAATCAACAAACTGACCAGTATTTCAATGGGAACTATGGGTGCAGATGCATCCTGTGCTCCTCTCACTGACCACCAATGAAAGAGGTGCCCCTTCCAGAAGTGCGGGGGCCAGATAAATGGCCTCAGGGAGCTGCATGCTGCCCGTGGGCCTTGGTTTGGGGACCCCTGATATAAACAATGTCATAGGCAGGCACTTCAAGTAATTTCCTTAGAAGCAGAACTGTGGGTTAATTTAATAACATGAAGATAGATGTATAATATAGTAGTTATGGGCTCTGAAGCTAGAAACCTTCCTATAAAAGCTAAACATCAGCTTTGTAGCTGTAGCTGAGGAGACAGCTATGCCCTGCCCTGCCCTGCCCAGATCCTACCTCCACCCCTGCCACCCCCCGCCCCACTTCTCTGTTAGAAATACAACTGCTTTCTGGCTATAAAGGTTGGCTTTTCTTCCTACTCCATATGTCTCCCTACCTGAGAACTCACCAACTTAAACAGGCTCATAGAGCACAAGGAACATGATAGGCAAAAGGGAGTCAGTCCTTCTAATCAAAAGAAACGCCCTGGAAGTGTAAAGGCTGATAAGGTTAGGGTACATAGAAGTGAACAGAAAGGGGTCAAAGATGAGGAAATAAGAACCTGGATAAATAATGAAGCAAAATCCAAAGAGGAAAAGTTTCTCTCCCTTTCAGTTCATTTGACAGCATTTGAAAATGCTATAGTGGCTATTATTAGGCATCTTTACATATGTTATCTCTTTTAAGGTCTGTAGTACCCTTGTGTAGGAGGGAGTGTAAACCTCATCTTAGAGATGATGGGAATCGATGCTCAGAAAATTTAAAGATTATACAATGTTACATATCAAATTAACTCAATTAAAAATAATAAAATTTTACAAAGAGAGTTTAAGAAACCAGTCCACATACACTCAGCTAGAAAGTGGTAGAGTTGGGGTTCCAACCCAGGGTTCTCTAGCTTGAATCTGTGCTCTATTATGCTATGCCCATTTTTAATATGGTGGTAACCCTGACATTTAAATTATTCCTGAAAAGTCCAGTTAGACATTTTCCTAAGTGTGTTTCCATACAAAATATCTTAAATTCATGTGTTTCTCCTTTTCTCTGATAAAAACCTTTGGATTTCAGAGTGTATTTAAAATACATTATTTCTCTTGGTCAGATATTCAGCTATCATGATACAGGCAAATATATGTGTAAATCTGTCTACTCCCCAGTGTGTAAAACTCTAACCACTAAATAAATTAATATTTTATTGATTGATTTTAGAGAAAGAAGAAATAGAGATATAGAAACATCAATATGTTGTTCTACTTATGCAATTATGGGTTGATTCTTGTATGTGCCCTGACGGGGGATCAAACCTGCAACATTGACACATTAGGGCAATGCTCTAATCAATGGAGCTAACTGGCCATGGCTAAGGAAATTAAATTACATAATAAGCCAATTGGTCAAGGAAGATGGGTGAATATAAACTCTATCCTTTGTGAGGGAAAGAGAAGAGCTTCTGTTTTGTGTTTGTACTGATAGTAAAAAAAAAAAGAAATTAGTGAGAGAGTATATGCTTTATGTTAGGCATACATGATCCTTGATAGTATCAAATGGTTCATTTCTGGGAGAAATTTTTCAAAGAAATAAAATAGATTTTAAAAAATCTAGAATATCATCAAGGAATATGATATCTCTTCTAATAACTATAGAAACTTTTCTAATTTTGAGGGTACCTTAGCTTTCATTCTTCTCACTCTCTATCTCACCTCTTTACAGACCTTCCCCCCACCATAATTTGAACCAACATTTCAATCCACATATTTGTTTATTGGCCATATTTTCAGTTATCTCTTTCCATATTACAGGAACTATGTCCAAATATTAAAGAATTTATGAAACAATTTTAGAATTGCTTTCATGTTAACTATCAGAATGAACAATGATTCTTTTGTTATGTTAATTTGATTTTTTCTCTTGTGGATTCACAGGAGTCGATAATACTGCTGCCAGAACAAAGTAGGAAGACAATGTTCCTTTTTGCTGCTCCCAGGTTCTGAGGTAGAGAAAAGGACAGGAAGGTCCTTCAAGGAGATAGCTCTAGGTTTATTACAATTTGACACTCTGGGAGCTGGAGACTAGAGCTAAGACTTCCTTCTACATTATACCTTAAAAGAAAAGTCAGGTTATATTTTGGGGGACAGTTCTTAAATAATCATTTTTGTTTTGGTTAACTGATAACTCTGAATTTCACTTTGAACAAATGATTTTCTAATTGACTTATTGAAACTTGCATTCTAAAATTATTTTTCAGTGTGGCAGCGAAAGCCCAACTGTTTGAGAATGTTGGTTCAGTTAAGCCAGTTTCTTCTGGGCGGTAAGTTTTCAAAACAAAGTAAAAAATAAAATAGTGGTGACATTGTTACCTTGTACTGACATGGTGGGTCATCTTTGATAGTTCTGCCCCTTCATTGTTCAGTTAGTCAAGTCGACATTCGCTATCTCTTTATAGAGAAGAGATCATGTCCATAAACAACATTTAGTGTCTTAGACTTTAAAGGTGATGCTTTATTTGCTAAAATCTTCACAAAGGAATGGTTCCAAAAAACAGTTTTCTAGAAGGCACAGGTTGTTGTAACCTTAACCCTTTGCACACCACAGATTCCTTTGTGGAAATTTTTCAAAAGTATCCTCTTGACTTTGAAGCTTATAGAACTTTTTCTGGAAGAAGCTCTCTCCCTCTCCCCCAAAGCCTAGAAACTGGTCCTATGCATTAGTGTTTAAGTCTGTAGCCTTGTTACCTTTCTAGGATGTTGGTTAGTATGTTGCATTCGTGTAGCAGATTCCAGAGTACTTGCATAGGTCTCACCTGTGCTGTAACATCTTTACCTTCTTCCTATTTTATCAGGGCATGGGGAACACTAGGCACTGTGCATGTCAGAGCAAACATTTAACTCTGAAACTGTTATCATTCTTAGTCCTTAGTGGAAGAGATTTAACCTTGCTACTTCTGTCTGTCCAGCTATATGGTTGAGTTGCTCCACTAGATGGAGCCCTTTTATTATCTGTTAACTCAAGTACAGTATAGTACTCTAATCAAAGAATTCCACAGACCTTTAAAAATACAAGCTATTTCAGTAAATAAAAAGGCTGTCACACCATAAAGATATACTCCGATGTTCAATAGTCTATGCATTTTTAATATGCTTTTACATTCTAAATACTACTCTAAATCAATTTCTAATGGCTGTCAGCATAAACTTAGAGCTCATTCAGTAGTACATTGAAAATTACAGTCTTTGTCAATTCAGACACAGCACTGTGGACCATGTGGTAACTTTTCACTCAGAGACAGGGACAATGGAACACAATGTACCTCATTCAATTATTAGTCTACCACTTTCTATGTGTATAATCTTGGAGTTAACATATTTAAGTTACATAAATCCACTGTCTTTATAAAATGAAGGTCATACCTGTTTTTACCAAATTGTAAATTTTAGATACACAACAATCTTTTGGTAAGCTCTCCACAAATGGTCTTTATAATAACAACTATTGTTGTTATGATAATTTTTATTGAAACTATTTTCTAAAGATATTCAAGCGCCTAATTAATATGCTATTATATTTATACATTAACTCTTAACAGCCACTAATACCTTTTGGTACCATTAAATACAACTGAACAATAGAAAGAAGTTGGAAGTATTTCTATTACTAATCTCCTACACTGTTTATTTTGTGTTTCTTCTAGGGAACTCAGGTTACATTTGAACTGGACATTTAAGAATGATAGAACCAGTAGTGGGTAGTAGGAAGACTAGCTATTTTTTTTTTAGACCAATCAGGAGATTTTAGTGGATGACCTTGAGCAACAGAAAAGTAACATCTCCGGAAGTCACTGCAGGCTTTGGGAGCCACTGAGCAAACGGGTGATCTAGTCAGTTCAGATGCACCTGAAAACAGATCATTCCAAGTTGCTTTTCTAGTGGGTTGTAAAGAGGAGAGTACCATCAACCATGTAAGATGGAATTGGTATGATTTAAAAGGCCTTAATTAGGGCAGTAGCAAAAGAATGAAGAGCAATAAGGATAATTTTATGGCTAGGATCAGGATTGGGCAACTGCTTTGACACCAGGAGTGAAAGACAGATAAACTAGATTCCAAGTCCTCAGAAAGAATGACAGTTTGTTTTCTGGTCTCAGCTTGTAAGAAGTACATGGGGGAATGGAAAGTTTTAGCTATAATGTTTGAGAAGACTGAGGAACACTGAGAGGCAGTTAGAAATGTGCGGGAAACCAGGAGACAGTATGGAGTTTGCCATTTGAGAAACTTCTGCATAGCAGTTCCTCTGTGTAGATGAAATTGGGGCTCATTGAGTATAAAGAAAAAATGGTTGAGCACTGATTGGTCTTTGGGGAATGGTTTCATGTAAGGGTCTGGCAAAGAACAGTGTGAAGGACTGATCAGAAGGAGCAGGCATAGTCAACATGGTAGAAGTTGCGAAAAAAGAACTGAGGAGATTATTAGAGGAGGACACTGGGCTTAACCTCTCAGACATGTTATTTCTTTGGGATTTAAAAAAAAATATCTATGTGCATTTCTACTTCTGTCATTGAAACTCTCAGCACACAGGAAGTGTGAGAGGATATGTGTGTATGTATGTTTATCATTGTTAAATGACTCCCCAGAAAACATTGTATCTATTTTGATTTGATGAATTTTTTATTTTTATTATGAATTTTTGCAGACTGACCTTATCAAACCTTTGAAAATCTATCCATCAGCATTAGACAGCATATAGCTTTGCAATGGGGCATGTGATCAAATCAGCTTCCAAATGATAAGGGGAGAAATGGCTTTCAGGACAGTAAATGATATTACCTTACTCTCCCATGCAGTAAGAAGCAGGATTTTTAAAAATCCTTTTCAAAGGATATTAGAATCTTCTGAAGAGGGACTCAATAGGTGACAGTGTTATTTTCACATCTTCTTCAATACAGCAAGGCAGCAAAAGAGGAAGCATTAGCACCTGGAGAGAAAACTTCACTGTCACAGAAGTCTGCATTAAATCATCAGAGCTCTCTGCTGAGTTAACACCTGTAGTTACAGAGCTCAGCAGAAGAAAATTATACCTGTCTAGACACATGCACAGATAATTGAAAAGTCATGGCAGATAGTTTTTGTGCTGTGTATTTCTGACACATTTAACAATATCCATTTATTTAGTGATATAATTATTCTGCTCGTTTCTTCCTGCCATGTAATCTTATAAAATACTATTAAGAGAACTTTCAGATCTGAGATATTAATAAAAATAGTAGAGTTGCCTCTTAAAGTATACTTTCAAAAATTACATGATTTTAAGAATTATTATCTCAGTGATTTCTATAACTCTGGAAGTTGTTTCCTTATGCTACTCTTAATTTATTTTAAGCAATAAGACAATATTTATTGAAGGAAATACTGTTAGGAAATATGAACTTTTTAAAATTATTTACATATTTTTAGAGAAATGGCTCTGCAACCTTTAATTATTTCAGATATTGGATCAAATGATTATAAGAAAAGATTAATTTCTTTTGGGGGATGACAGAGACAGAGGGACAGAGAGTGGGACAGATAGGGACAGACAGACAGGAAGGGAAAGAGATGAGAAGCATCAATTCTTTGTTGTAGCATCTTAGTTGTTCATTGACCACTTTCTCATATGTGCCTTGACTGGGAGGCTACAGCAGAGCAAGTGACCCCTGATCAAGCCAGTGATCATGGGATCATATCTGTGATGCCACACTCAAGCCAGCAGCCTTGTGCTCAAGCTGACAACCTCAGGGTTTTGAATCTGGGTCCTCTGCATCCCAGGCCAATGCTCTATCCACTGTGCCACAGCCTGATCAAACAGAAAAGATTAATTATTTTGTACTTATGTTTACCGTCGTCTGATTCTTAGAAGTCTTCAGAACTTGGTAGCATCTTCTCCCTCACCTCTCACCCATGTCAGCCAACACACCCATGTGCATGCACACATGCGCACTCATGTACACACAACTCAGCCAACATACCCACGAGCATGCAGACATGCATATGTGCACATGCAGCTCACCCCACACCTATGTACATGCAGACATGTGTGCACCCACATACACAATTTAACCAACACACTCGTGTATACACATATGTATGTACATACACACACAGCTCAGCCAACACAGTCGTGTACATGCAGACATACATGCGGCACACATGCAGCTCAACCAACACACCCATGAGCATGTGGACATGCAGTCACACAGACACAGATGCTCTTCTTCAGTATATAGCCCTGTCTTTATCTGGGTGCCTTCATTTCCTCAATTCTTCCTAAGACAATGTTTCATTGGAAAGTGGGTCATTCCCAAACCTGACTGCTATAGGGTCCCCTAGCAAACTTTCTGAAAGTACAGTCTGAGACTCACCTCATATGAAGCAGGCTCTGAGGGCAGAGCCAGAATTATTTTTCATAAGCTTTCCAATCTTCAGCTAGCCATTTGGGAACCCTGGTTTAAATGCCCTCGCCTCATTCGGGAAGTATAGAGTAAGACCTGGGGTCTAGCTCCACCAGGAAAGTGAAATAATGTAACAGTGGTGCTTTGAGGGGTCTGCAGTGGCAACTACTGCTCCTGCTTGTTTGAGATACTGGGACCAAAGAGGGGAAAGACAAGGTGCCTTGAATATCTAAAAGGATTCACCACCATGTAAAACAAGAACCTAGAGTATTTTCCTTTTTTATTTTTTCTACTCAATTAGGAAATATTTACTGAGTTACTACTAGGTATCAGGCATTGTTGATGGAGGTTACGTTCTGATTAGGAGAGAAGAAATACCAACAGTAACAACAGAATAACAGATGTTAGTACCATGCAGACTTAGAAGGGTATGATAATTGCCTGGGCAGCCATTTTATTCAGAGTGTGTATGGTCAGTGAAGACATGATCTTCAGCAGAGCTTTGGCAATTTACAATGAACTAGAAGTACATCGCCAGGTGAAGTTCAAGAGGAAAACATCTCAGAGCAAGGGCTCAGCTGCCCCAAGGTGGGGATGAGTTTGGTGTGTTTGAGGAGGAGAAAGTGGGCAAATGGGAATGGAACACAGCAGGAGAGCAGAGGCTGGTGCAGGAGCACTGACGGGCACCTGACTGTCGAATGGAACTAGATTTGGAAACCAGTTAGTGAAAGGGTTGTCACCAGGGAAATAACATGATCATCAGAACCTTTTTTTCAACTGTCCTCTGACTGCTCTGTACAGAATGGATTGCAAGGGGACAAAATAGAGAACCTAGAAGTTTTAGAATGATAGGAAGCCATTCAATAAGTCACACCAGAAATGGTTTTGGCTTGGACTCTGCTGGAGATAGAGGTGATGAGCGGTAGGTAGAGTCAGGAGGAGTTTACGTCTTACTAAGGTGAATGGATGTTGCAGAGTAAAGGTGGCTTGACTAATGACTTGATTACCAGCCTCAGATTATGGTCTTTTAGTGTTGGCACAAATATATTTAAATAGTAAAGTCACATAAAACTCTGAAGTTCCGGCTTCTCTTAGAAAACCAGAGTATCTGGCTCTGAGGAGCCTGAATTCCCATTTGATACAGATGTTGGAAACTGAGTGTTGGCTTCCCTTTGGAAGAGATGGGTGTTCTCTCTTGTTTGCAAAGTTTCTGTCTGTCCCCATTGTCTCCCTGACAATGAAGCTATTGCTGGTTGCCATTTATATCAACTTATCCATCATGCTTATCTAACTCATTTACTGAACCCTGAAGACCTTTTAATTTGGTTATCTTGCCTCTGGTATTCTGAAATGAAAATGGAAAAAAGCCTATGGACCTCAATATAGTGCAAAAACAGCCTGTTGACTAACAAATAACAGCATTCTTTAAAACAAACGTAGGCTGTTACATATAATGCCCTTGGAGGCATTGCCTGGAAAACATAAGAAGGCTTTTAGTTTGCTATCAATGTTTTCTGATTACATACGTGTGTTCAGTTTGCAGCTTGCACACTTACATATGCACTTTAGATGTGTTACACTCCAACTCCAACTAAAACTAATATTTTTAAGAATAATGTGAAGTATAGATGTATTTACTTTGATTGTTGTGGTTTTGACCAATTGTCCTTTGCTCCTTCAGCCAAGCCAAAGCGATGTACTCCTGTAAAGCAGAGCACAGCCACGAGCTCTCCTTTCCACAGGGGGCGATATTTTCTAATGGTAAGTACAATTATCACCTCCCCTGCAGGAACAGTGTAGCACCAAGAGTGTAAAGGGGAAGCAGGAGACAGTAGAATATAGTCCAGGTGCTGCCTGTCATGAGCTGCACAGATGAACATATCAAATCCCGCTGGATCCCAGTTTTCTCCGTGTGTGTGTGTGTGTGTGTGTGTGAGAGAGAGAGAGAGAGTTTGTGAGCGAAGGGTGGGGGGATCAAGGGTGGAGGGAAGATGGGAGAAATTGGCTGATTGATTATTACATGAACCAAAGGACACTTTCAGATTTCAAGGTGCTGTGACATTGGTTTGATGAGTTGGATGCATGTAGTCCGATGTGGATTCTTACCCATTTGTGTATGTAATTATTTGAAGCTAATGTTGATTAAGCGGCATTAACTTTTTATTATTTTATTTATTTATTTATTTGGCCAGTGTACCCATCAGTGGAACCAGGATGGTTGAAGGCGACTTATGAAGGCAAAACAGGACTGGTCCCAGAAAATTATGTTGTCTTCCTCTAATATTATTTAGTGGATGGCAGTATCTTCATGGTATCCATGGTAACACATAATACGTGCTATGATTTTATCTGACACAGATACGGGGATCAGCCCACTAAATGAAAACAGACAATTTCTATCAAATCCTACACCAGCAGACTATGTAGCTCCCTATTAATGGAAGAGAAAAAAAATTATTTGCCATTTTTTTTATTTTTGGCTGGATTCTTATTTAAAATAATCCTTTCTAATAAGTAACTCTCCACAATGTCTCCTCCATAACAATTAAGAATCTCAAATACTGTATAAGTACTATACCCCAGAAATTTGAAGACTAGAAATCTGATATAAGGATTTGGGGATCGGCCCATAACTGCCTGGCATTCTCTGAGGAACCCTGAAATTATTACTTAAAATTGTAATTTAAATTGTTCATTTACTTTTTTTCTTAAAAATATACTGCTTTTATATAATGATTGTTTTTGCTGGTCCTAAACATTTCAAGGAGATACTTTCTTTTTAATGTAACTTTATTTTTGTTTACCAAGTAGATGATAATACTCAAAAACAATGATGTATATGATGTCTGTAAATGAAGCCAAATTAAGTCATACACTGAGTTCACTTCACTATAAACACTCCATCTTGCATTCCAGACACCTTTTGTCGGCTTTGAGTCAGCATCAGCAAACTATTTCTATCAAGGCCGGACCGCAAATATTTTGTCTTTTGCAAGCTCTGTAGCCTCCGTTACAGTCCTCACATCTGCCACTGGAGCAGAAAGTAGCCAGAGACAATACGTAAACAAGTGTGCGTTGCTGTGTTCCAGGGCAGCCTTCTGTGTGGACCCTGACATTTGAAGATCATATAATTATCAAGAGACACAAAATAGTCCTCATTGACTTTTTAAAATCCACTTTAAAATCTAAAGGCCATTTCAGCTGATGGATCAATCAAGAAAGGTAGCAAGTCAGATGTGACTCATGGACCATGGTTTGCTAACCCTTGATTTAGAGGATGTGTACAACTACCTTTATAACTTTGGGATTTTTATGAAATTTTACTACATTAACATAAATACTGATAAATCATATACATATAACCTCTGATAATAGTGTTATAATGGCATCACAAAAGTATAATTACCATAGATGGAAAACAATGTAAAAGTGTAGTATTAGTGCATACGATATTATACTTGTAATACTAAAATTTAACTTAAATTCTATTTGTAACACTAAAGTGTCAAAGAATTTTGATACCTGATTTTGCCTGATGAGAAATTCTCTACAAATGATAAGGAAGTTTGAAGACACCAGTAGAGGAATTATGCCTTCTAAAGTCTATGCTTAATTGAAACAATTTAAACATAAAGGTACAGGATTCTTAAATTAATTTGAAAGGCCAAATTTTAATTGATTTCATCATTTTTAGCAGGAATAAAATGTGTACATGATTCTTTTTAAAATGTCATTCAATTTACAGTCTTTATTAGATTTTCACTGAATTTATAGAGTATAGAAATTTACCACCCATTTATATATACATATATACCATCAACATCTGGTCACACATCAACCTTTATTTCTGTTATTTTAATAATTTTAATATATTATTTCTTTAAATATTTGCTTGTGGGAGAGAGTCTTCTCAAGATTCCTAAAAGCTGGTTTTACCTGTCATTTAACTGCCACAGTGCGGGCCCACTGGGATACGTTTTACTTGTCACTTCAGAGTTCTGCACTGTTCAGACACTCAGGTACTGACTGTATAAAACTCTTTTTATGTGATATTATAATCTGTAATCTCAATCTTTTTACTTTAAATTAATGTTTCCGGAGTTAATAGATTATACGCTCACACATACACGTGTACACAACCACAACTTAGAGCATTTATGCTTTTATAATTAAAAAATGGAATAATAGAGTAGAATTTAAAAGTAAAGAAAATAACAGTAGGTGGAGTCACAACCAGAAATCATTATCAGTTCATTGGAATGAAAAATTTTGAATGTTATAAAAATTAGTAATATAATGAAAAAATCTGATGTATTTTTTTTCTTTGCCTTCTGCTGTTCAGTTTTGTGCACAACAGTTGGGTGTGGCTAGAGCTTCTTGATCTCTAGCTCCTTGGTGGTGGCCCTTACTGGTAATAACAGCATTGCTAACACCCTTGGCTACCCTTCTGCTGGAACAGAAGGTTGTCTTTCCTATGTACTTGTCCCTTAGTTTTTACAACGCTCTCCATTTAAGCACCTTGCCATCATTTGGCATCCTACTAGATTAGAACCTCTTTAAAGCAAATTGGTTTTCTTTCAAAGACCAACTTGACTCAGAAAAGAGATACAAAATTCTACTATACTTGCTGCTGCATAAGGAAATCTCACTCATCATTTCATTTTAACACAGACCAGAGTGTTCCTGCCTGAGTCGTCTGTGAGCTAATTTTCCCCAATGCTCAGTCAAGAATTAAAGCTTTGTTGTTTAGGATGTGGGTGTGGAGCCCACCTCTCTTTCTCCGGGTGAGCTTGCTATGGTCTTTATTTTTCCCTTTTTTTTTGGAAACAAGCTACAAAATTGCTTCTTCAGATTATGTTTTTGTTTGAAGTTTTAATCTTACAGATTTATGAGGATGGTCCTTTTTTCTTCATACCAGTTCTGTGGGTAAGCAAGTCATGGCCAAATATTGCAGATAGACTAAAGCTGCTTTACTCAAGACATAAATTTTCTGCAGAGAAGGTATTTATGAACTTTAAAAGAAAATCAAGATATGTGCTCAATGTTAATTACACAAGAAGATGCCAGTCATTGGAAGATTATATTCAAAATTGTAACAGCATTTCAATAATGAAACCTTAAGTTTTCAGAGACAATACGAAGTTATATAAGAATTGCTACATCCTCATCTTCCAAGCACATAATGTGGACACCCTAATCACTGGTTACAGTATAATCAATAGGAACATGAGATTGATGAGTCTAAGTCAATCAGCTTGTGTGTCATGTGAAAATACCCCCAAGTATAAAACATTTATGTATTTAACTGGTGAATCCTGTGCCATATCTCTACCAAGTTAAAAGAAACTAGTCTATCAACTGAAGACTTTTTTCTGTTGTGTTATGTGAATATATATGTCTGAACAGTGAAATAATGTTTGTATTCCTGTAAAGTCTATGAAGTATGAGGAAGTGCCATTTCTCCTTGTTTGATGTGAGTGGTTTTGCTAATTGCGTCGCCAGTCTGCTTTGTAATATGAATGAGCGAAACCAGGTTTCTCAACAATGGCTTGATTGCTGGCTCTTTCAGGGATGGTGGAGGGGAAATAATGTACCTTACAATCTTGAATGGTTTAGGTTTCCAAGTAGGAAAAATAAAGATTCATAACGACTTTTATTCTTATTCTAGATATTTGGTTTTACATCTTGTAGCATGCTTTCTAAATTTTCACTATATTGTAAGGAAAATAAACCTGGTACCTTGATCCAGTTGAAGGTAGCACCATACTGGCCTCACTGCCATCCTAATTCTTTAGGTCTGTGTCTGATGTGAGAAAGGATATCACCCACTTGGATGCTGGCATAGGAGAGTTTCGTAGAGCTTTCTTCAAACAACTTACATTTGTAGTGAACCCCAAAATTATGTATTCAGGATGCTTTCATTAACATTTAAAATTCCAATTTAAATTTTTACTTTATTGACTGAAGTTATAAAGTTAGAGGCAGAGTAGTTTAGGAACAGATTTTGGTTTTTAGTTGTACAATATTTTTATCATTTGCAGCTGTTACTATGACCTAAAATCTCTTGGGTAAGACCCAAAAAATATATCTTCTGGCAAAGCAAAAAAAAAAGAGAGACTTGATAATTGTCCAGAAGTTATTTTGCTCTTGACTAGAGCTTTTTCACTTGGTGCAGAAATTGCTGTTTAATTTTGCCTCCTACCTATATTTGGTTACCTTCTAAAATCAAAACCTATTTCATAAATGAGGTTAACTTTTCTGAATAATATATATCCTAGCTGTCTCCTGTTGATCCAAACTTAATACCAGGTATTTATTAACTAGTCTCACATCTGAACACATTCATTGTATCCATTCATTGTCACCAGTATCTTCCTGCTTCAAATGTACAGGTTCTACTTGGTAGTAAGTAGCCTTGTACAAAGTCAAGCTTATGAATGACATGGATTTTTAGAGGAACAGATCAATAAATAGGATTTTTCATTCTTTTTAGAGCAACTGCATCTACTGTTCTAAATAAGGAATCTCAAATAAGAATCGTTGACAGCATTCATAACAAATGGCGGAAAACTGATCTGTATATTCTAAAGCAATGCTTAGAAGCAGTCGTATGAGGTACAGAGTCCAATAGGTTATTACTTTCCCTAGCACTAATGAGAGAGATTCCAAGTTCAGAGGTGAATATTTCTTTGTACTT
The DNA here is from genome assembly GCA_037038555.1 of Rhynchonycteris naso. Taxonomy (NCBI): domain Eukaryota; kingdom Metazoa; phylum Chordata; class Mammalia; order Chiroptera; family Emballonuridae; genus Rhynchonycteris; species Rhynchonycteris naso. Next base: position 291,839,819 of record CM072995.1, on the reverse strand, counting down.
TAGTGAGCTATGGAGTGTGTGTATTTACTGAGAAATCCCAAAAGGCAGGGGCCATTTGCAATGATTACAAACATAGATATGCACTATCATCATAGATGTTCATGTATAGGGCTATGTGAGGAACTTAAGGGTTAGAGGTGAGGGGGGCTGAGGGTGCCAAGACCACCTTAATTAGAAGACTGCTTTCTCCCCTTCTGTATCATGTGCCACTTTTTAGCAGTCTTTATGCTTCTAGGGTTGGGAGTAAACCAGCTTTGCCTTGGATTTGCTCAGTCTCTGGATTAAAGTGTGCATTGTCCTACACATGGCAGCGTTATTCAAGGTTTTGTATCTGCATCTTTGTCTTCAGTCACCCCTTTGTTACAGAGCACACTGCCTGCACATGATATATGCTAAAATCTGAGCTATCGCCACATATTGAGAGCTGTGATTTCAGGAGTCTTCCTGAATGCTGAGCTGAAACCTTTACAGAGGGAGTTTGTCAGGGAAGACAACTATTTTTTGTTTAATTCAGAATCCTATTTATATACTGTTAAAATTTGAGGTACTATAGTTTATATAAAAGTTGAATATTTAGATATATTTCAGTATTAGAAGTTTCTTTGTAATCATTAACATACAAATTAATATGAAAACTGTTCTCAGTAAATTATCATATTGAAGTTTTTGTTTATTTTGTAGTGTTTCTGTATTTGCACTTTGTGTGTATATATACATATACATACACAAATATGTAAATAACCTCATGCTATTCCTAATCTAATTGCAACAATATCTTTGATGTATGTTTATACTGTATTTTAAATTACTTTTAAAATAAAAAATGTAAGTATATTTTAATTTAGTCTGTCTTTGAAGACCTACTGGTTGGAGAGCATCTGTCTTGGATTCATATGAAGAAAAAAACAAAGTTCAGGTACTGTGAATGGTCATTTTGGTGTGACTGAGTGGAAAAATCATAGCAGAATTGATAACTTTTTCTTGACAATTGAACCATTTCCTGAGAAATTAGCATTATGAGAGATCAGGAAAATGTTAATGTTGGCACTGACTAATAAAGCAGGTGTCTACAGGAGCAGGAAGTAGACAGGCCATAAACAAAATAACAACTCTAATAGGTATGCAGGCATACCTGAAAATATATTTGCCAAAGTTTACAAGTATGCTGTGGAAGTATCAGCATACCCCCTTACATTGTCATTAATTTTATGACTCTCTTTGTCATTATATTACTTTTAGCTAAAATTTGTGAGTTTCTTTCTGAGTAAAAACAAAAAAGAATTGGGTATGTATTTTGTGGTGCTAAACTGATTGTGAGAGTGCAGCATATCAGCTAGCAAAAACTAAGTCTGACAGGTTAATAACAGGGCAACTGGGCATAGAACCTGATTTCCCCAAATGCATTGTAGCTGTCATCGTTGTAAAAGGAGAAACAGTAAAATCATGCCACAAGGATGTAGTCTCATCAAGATGCCAGTGTAGGTAAATTTGGTACTTGAATCCTCCCACCACCACATTATAATTACAACTAAACAAGGGGGACAATTATCATTCAGAAATACCTGAAACCCAGCTGAACAAAAGTCCTATAACTAGAGATATAGAAAAGCCTCACCTAGACTGACAGCAGGGGCATGGAGACACAGGTTCCATACTCACATGGAGCAGATAAAAATAAGATGGATATTTTGGATGCAGAGGTTCCCCAAGAGGAATAATGGGTTTCAATTCCACCTCAGCCACCTCCAGTGCCAGGAAGAGAAGCTCCCCATAACTATTAGCTGTAAAAACCAGCAGGGGTTGTGGCTGAGTGAAGTAGAGGGCTGCTGGAGTACCAGGACTTCCTCTCAAAGGGCCCACACACTGACTTAATTGCTCTGACTTCCAGGGCTGGGGAACCAGGGACATATGGGGAAGCACTGAGTTGTGTGTCATAAGACCATGTTCTCCTAGACAGGAGTGCTGAGGCCATTGTTCCTTTTCTGGGCCCTCCCCCGACTGAGCCAGCAGATAAATGCCATATCTCAGTCTATCAACCAGGCTAACCTATTAGCCCCACCCTGGTGATTCCCTGAAACCCTGCTACACCCAACTTGTGGGCCCACCAAGCTGTTTCCAGTGACTTTCCCATACAAATTGTCTGTCTTGTGTGGAATCAGCTCTTGGTTCAGACTTTCCTAAAATCCCTTCAACAAGAAACATTCGACTGTGGCTTGCTATGCACCTCTCGCTAAGCGGCCCTAGGCCTGACACTAGTGGCAGCCATCATTGGTTTGCAGCTTGTCCTCTCCTGGGCATCTCCAAGTCCAGCACAAGTAGCAGCCATCTGCAGATCACTTTGTAGTTCATGTCAGGTGGCTCCAGGGCAGGACACAGGTGGCAGCTGACCTTAGCTAGCCCCTCTCAGGAGACACCAAAGCCAGCATACCTCATAGATAGCTTTAGGTCACGTTAGAGCACCACCCAACCCTCATAAGGCACACACAAGGGGTGGACTCAGCAAGCACCAATAAGTTCTATTCCCTATGGTCAGCTTGATCCTCCATGACAGTCATAGCCTGTCCTCACAGCTAATAAGCCTAGAGTTAAATCCCTCCCATTGAGGTGCCAACAGTGAACAAGGCTCAACTACAACATGAGAATGTACACAGCTCACACAAGAAGTGCACAATCCAGGTGATTGGGGAAGCAGTGCCACTGGGCCCTGTAAGATAACTGCTAATAAGGCCACTCTGCCAAGCCCGGGAGATGTAGCAGCTCTACCTAATACATAGAAACAAACACAAGGACATAGCCAAAATGAGGAGGCAAGGAAACATGTGTCAAATGAAAGAACAGAACAAAACTCCAGAAGAAGAACCAAACAAAATGGAGACAAGCAATCTACGAGATGCAGAGTTCCAAACACTGTTTTTATTAGGATGCTCAATGAACTTAAAGGAAGAGTAGATGTACTTAGTAAGAACTTCAACAAAAAGATAGGAAACATAAAAACCAAGATAGAAAACAGAAAAGCCAGTCAGAAATGATGAATGTGTCAACTGAAATGAAGAATACATTACAGGGATTCAACAGATTGATGGTTTCCAACTGCTGATCCACAGACCAGTACATGTCTGCCAGAAATCTTGTGCCAATCTGCAAAAGAGTTAACCGCCCTAATGTCATATAAAGATCATAGACTTATTTCTGGTGAACTGGCAGTGGTCCACAGACCCACAGTTGAAAACCACTGGAATAGATGAAGCAGAGGGTCATCAGAGATTTTAAGGTAAAGAAGCAGAAAACAATCAGAATAGCAAAAAGAAAAGAAGAATCTAAAATTAAAAACAATACCAACATTTGCATCATGGGGGTGCCAGAAGGAAAAAAAGCAAGAAAGTGAAAGCCTATGTGAAAAAATAGTGATGAAAAACTTCCTTAAACTGGTGAAATAGACATATAAGTCTAGGAAGTGTGAAATCCCAAACAAGATGAACCCAAAGAAACCCATACCAAAACTCACCATAAATAAAATGCCAAAGGTTGGAGACAAAGAATTTTAAAAGTAGCAAGAGAAGAGCAGTTATCTACAAGTGAGTTCTCATAAGACTGTCAGTTGGTTTCTTTACCAAATCCTTGCAGGCTAGACAGAATTGACAAGAAATATTCAAAGTGATGGAAAGCAAGAACCTGCAACCAAGATTACTCGGCAAAGCTATCATTTTGAATCAACGGACAGGTATAAAGTTCCCCAGACAAGAAAAAGCTAAAGGAATTTATCCCCACTAAACTAGTGAAATATTAAAGGATCTTCTTTAAGAAGAAGAAAAAAGTAAAGAATATGAATAGTAAAATGGCAATAATGCATATCTATCAACAATTACTTTAAATGCAAATGGATTAAATGCTCCAGTCAAAAGATGTGGAGGCTGAATGGATAATAAAACAAAACCCTTCAATATGTTATCTATTAGTGACTCACTTCAGATCAAAACACACATAGACTGAAAGTAAAGGAATGAAAAAAGATATTTCATGAAAATGGAAACAAACAAAAGCTGTGGTAGCAATACTGACACCAGACAAAACAGATCTAAAAAACAAAATATACTGCCACAAAAATTAGGGGATATTTCAAAATGAATATGAAGCGATAAAATACCCCCTAATTTTTGTGAGCACTGTACGTGAACAAGCAGACCAGAAACAGGCCAATAGATACAGAGAACATTTTGGTGGTCACCAGATGGGAAGGGGATTGAGAGGATTGGTGACAAACGGGATTAAATTAAGAAGTACAAATATTAGTAACAGAGATATAAAGTACAACATAGGGAATATAGTCAGCAATATTATAACAATATGGTGTTAGATGGGTACTGGAAATATCGGGGTGATCACTTAATAAGTGATATAATGTCTAATCACTGGGTTGTACACCTGAAACATATAATAGTGTATTTCAACTGTGATTGAAAATGAATAAAGTAAAAAATAATGATAACACAAAACCTGTTCAAATAAAAATGATTAATGTGAATAATTTCCAGTATAATTAATAAGAAAAGACTGTTAGGATAGGTATTAGAACCTACTTGTAGAGCACACTGAAGGAATTGGCCTAGACGAAACCCCTTATAACTGTTAATATAGAAATAATAGGCCCTGGCCAGTTCGCTCAGTCATAGAGCACTGGCCCTGTATGTATATGTTCTGGGTTTGATTCCTAGTCAGGGCAACAAAGGAGAAGTTATTATCTGCTTCACCACCCCTCCCCCTTCTCTTTTTCATCCCTCTCTGCCTCTCTCCCCCTCCTTCTATCCTACAGCCATAGCTCAATTTGCTCAAACAACATGGCCCTAGAGGATAAGGATGGCGCAGTGGCCTCACCTGAAGTGCCAAAAATTAGCTCAGTTGCCAAGCAACTGAGCAATGCCCCATATAGTCAGAGCATCGACCAATAGGGGCCTTGCCAGGTGGATTCCAGTTGATGGCATGCAGGAGTCTATTGTCTCTCTGCCTCCCCTGCTCTCAATTAAAAAGAAAAAGAAACTAGCTCCCAACAGCCAAAGTTGTTAAATGTACAATAGGAGAAAAAAGACAAATACTCTTTAGAGAATCATTACAAATAATAATTGCAATTGCACTACTCTTCCCCCTAGGGAGTAGAGTTTCACCATTCTCCATTTGAGGATGGGCTAGACTTAATGACTAACTTCAAAAAATAGAGTGTAGAAAACTATCGTAACTCCAGAGAAGCCTGGCAGATGCTATCTTAACCAAGTGGTAAAGATTAACATTAGCATATCATGTGGTTATCTTGTAAACCATAATATGATGTGATAGAAGAGCATATCATTTCCCCCCAAAACTCATAATTCTAGTCTGATCATAAGAAAAACATCAGACACATCCCAATGAGAGATATCCTACAGGACAGATACTAGGCCAGTACTTCTCAAGAATTTTAAGGTCATGAAAAATAAGAAAATGCTAAAACACTGTCACAGATCAGAGGAGACTTGGGAGACCAGATATCTAAGCGCAGTGTGGATCCTTGGACTGGGTCCTGAAAAGGAAAGAAGACATAAATGATAACACTTGTAATGTCTAAATAAAGTAGAAAGTCTAGTTAATACTGAAAAAAATTAACATTAACAAAAAGTAGCCACAAGATAGTGACATGAACTGGGGACACCTAATCTGCATTTTTGAAATTTAAGCTGCTTTTATTCAGACTTAAATATTTTCACCTTTCCCCACTAAATCAGGACCTGTGGGAAGGACATGTCTCCCCACCCAGTTGTTCACTGCTGAGTCCAGGCACTAGGTCAGAGCGTGGTTTATAGTAGGGTCAGCCCCTTTCATTAAATGAATGAATTCATTAACAAAGGAACAATCATTGTAAACCTTTTCCAAATTTAGAGGATGCATTTGCAGGCTTGTGTTGTTTTTATGTCTGTGCTTCCTTGCCCAGGAATAGTGGAATTCATTCTTTAACATTCTGCTATGCATGGTTCTGGATTTTTTCATACTGATGGAGAAATATTCCCCCAACCACATGAACATGACGTGTTCTTAAGGACAGAGATTAGACACAGATTGCTCTTCTCATTGCCAAACCTGTAAAAACTTGGTTGATGAACTGGATGATTTGGGAGTGATGTTGAAAAACTCAATTTTCTAAACAATTAAGTCTAAAATCATCTTAGTATTTGAAAATTAATCCGTGTTAAATTTATAGTTGAATATTTTGGACCAAAGAAATTGTGTTGTTAAAATTGAAATATTGCACAGGCAAAATTCAAGCAGCAAAACTTTTCTAAGTTTCTTCTACAACAGCCCCAGACAGAGGTTGCCAGGTGGATTTTAGTTGGGGCACATGCCGGAGTCTGTCTCTCTATCTTCCTCTCACTTAGAAATAGAAAAATGTGTGAATGAAAACATTTGAAATCTCTTTGTATAGGGTACCCTTGAGAACACAAATCCCAAAACTACCAATCAAATGCTTACAAATGCTGTGTCTGGGTGTTTTGGGTAAATGAGCCAAGCAAGGCAGTCAGCAGAACTTCATTGACAGAACTAAGTTTTCTGAAATATTCTACCTCTCCAAATTCCCAGGAGCCAGTCTACAGAAAGGGATTTCCAGGGTCAGCCTGGGCTAGATAAAGGAAAAGGATCACATCTATCTACAAATTATTATAGGTTTTAATAATATTCACTGAGTCACCTATCTACAGAGAAGCTGACTTTTCAGATTCAGTCATAAGTTACCTTGGCAACTTCCAAACATTTTCACACCAACTGGAACAATCCTTTCCTCAAATTTTATTTGGAACCCAACATGTTAAACAAATACAAGTTAAGCTACTAGTACGTACTCCTACCCATTTGTTAGAGAATGCCTTCTCTTCCTCCCTCCAGGCCCATAGCCTTTGTGGCATCTTTATAGAAACCTTAGGCTTTTTAGAGCAAGGTTTAGAAAAGACTTAGTCTAAACCACTCATTCTCCTAATTAGGAGACTGAAGGTCATATCAACATGTTTTTCAGCACAGTCATGGACTCCTATCTCTGCTGTGATCTGGCCAATTCCTTTTTGAATATGTGAGAAAGGCAAGCAACTTCTCATATGCTTTGATTTTTGAAGAGTCTAACTTTATTTGCAAAGTCGCTATATGGGGCAGGAAGACAAAAGGTAAGATTCAGCCAGCCTTGACTGTTAAAAAAGAAAGAAAAATATTTTATTTTTGGTATGTGAAAAAATTTTAAAAATAGGTAAAAAGTATCTAGCCCAGTGCTTTGTACCTAAGTGGGTGTTACTGGGTCGCAATTATTAGAGACTTTAGGAGTTTTATAGTAGAGTTTGCAACTTTCTGATGCACATGGCAAAAGAATTGGTGAAACCTTAAACTGCGGTAATAGAAGTTAAATAATGGCTCCCAAATTTTCGGGACACAAATCTCATTTTCTCCCCTACACTGCCACACAATCTTTTGATCCTCCCAACAATTAGACACAGTCACTGGATGTGAAAAGAAAACAGACTGAAAGTTTAATTTCTCTAACTTAACTGAATGTCACATAGTTGGTCATGGCAGAGCTTGGACTGAAGCCCAGGTGCACTGCTTTGAAACAGCGCTCTCTACCAGGAACCACCTTGTTACCACGCGAAGTGGAGGATGGGAAACATCACGTACCACCACTCTTAGAAGATGGCTTTGGCAAACTCAACCTTTTCCAGAAGAAAGATGAAGGTGGTGAGGAGACAGGAAGCTCTATCCTGTGAAAAATGTTTTAGGTCAGAGCATTGCTACTCCAACTGTGACCTTTGGACCACCTAAGAGTTCATTAGAAATGCAGAATCTCAGATCTTCTGAATCAGAATCTGCATTTTAACAAAATTTCAAGATGATTTGTATGAACAATGCAGTTTGAGGCCTTTGGGGATATCTGAGGACAAGGAAAGACAGAACTTAACATCATATTTTAAGACCAAAGATAGGACCCATGGGAAGAAGTCACAGATATTGATACTGAGGTTTTTTAAAAAGTAATTTTTATCACCAAGTCATCTAAAAATAGAACCTAGGAAACAGCTTTTCATCGCAGGGAGTGTTGAGTGTGTCTAGATGATCGACTGTCAGGATTTCACAGCAGAAATAGAAAAATAAAATGGGTATTTAGACAAGTCTCAATTATTGCACACCAGGCCTGATCTGTCTAAGTCATTGACTATCCTGAGTAACTCAGATACCCTTACTTTCAAGAAGACCTTGGTTTATTGGGATAACATAATTAAAAGAGTAAAATGTAATATAAAGTGCTAAAAAAGAGTATCGGGTGCCATAAGGGCACAGATGTTCTGAATTCAAGAGATGGCATAAGGGGTGAAAAAGAAGACAGGCTGGGTACAGAGAAAAGAGTGGGAATGATGGTCCCTGGGTGAAGGATGTCATCATCCAACCCAGTTTTGGCCAAAGTGAGAAGCTGCAGGGAGTATGGCTTTCTGCACTAGGTCGGGGTTCCACCTTGCACAGTGGAGGGGGCTAATGAGGGGCGCTGGGGAGGGATGGAATAAAGCAGACGATGGAGAAGGGCTGGGGTGAGCTGCATTTATTCTTTTTCCATGTTTTTATCCTTCAGTTAACATAGTGCCAAGCCCTCTTCTAATTGCTTACCATTTTATAAAGAACAAGACAGTCTTTGTTCTTAAGGACTACATAGCTCAATGAGGGAGACAGACATAGCCACAAGAATTAAAAACTGCAGTGCAAATGAGGTAAGTGAGATAGAGGAACAAAGTGTGAAGGGAGTAACTGTAAGGTATTTTCCACTGAGGAAGAAAGAAGGACGTAGCCACCAAGTGTGGACAAGCAAAAGCTTTATTTAAGAGCGCTCCCAGGCGAGGTTCACTGGTCCACAAGACAGGGGCCAGGGAAGTCGCACAGCTTCTCCTGCCCCGGCAGTAATCTATAGTGTTGGTAGGGTGGTGGTGGGTGGCAAAATTTTATTGGCTGACAGACAGTTGTTCTTTTTCAAAATGCTTCTGGGCCGTTTCTTTTGGCGTGCATGTGTGTGGGTGGTTCATGTGACCTTCCCCATTGCCAACTGACTTCACAGTAATGATAACCCAGAATTTAGAGGGAAAAGGAAGGGAGGCAGAAATAAGTTTTTATACCTGAAAGGAAACATCCTAAGGAGACCTTGAGGAATAGGGCATTGAGAGGGAATGAAGGTTGCAGAGACCCAGAGTCTTAATTTAAATTGATGGGACTTCTCATGGATTAAAGCTAGTTCTAGTAGCTGGGAAATTAAGTACTTGCACTGACATATAGGCAGGAGATTGTGGATAAAATGAGATAGAAATGAGCAGGAGGGATTCTGTGAGGGCCAATCTGAGGAAGTATGAAGGGTACAGGGAGGAGAATGATGTGATTAGGTTTACCTTTAGGAAGTCTGGAATGGAGGAGTGAGGATGTTTGAATGTAAGCGTGTGTGTCAGATGCCGCAAGAGTGGAGCTGGAGGCAATGTTGCATAAACCTTAGAAAAGATGAAGAAGGCCAGAACAGGGAAATGACTCATTTCAGAGGTCAAAGTGACATGCCACTATTTTTGAATGAGTAATTTAGGGGATTCAAACGTGTCTCAGATGTCTGTAAGATCAACAGCTGAGCAAGGATCAACAATAAAGAATGAGCCTGCCCAAATCCTAACACATAAAATTGTGAAAAACAATAAATCCTTTTAAGCCATCAAATTTTGACATAGCTTTTATGGAACAATAGGAAATTGGAACAATAATGACAAGACCATAGTATTGGAAATCTCTAAGTTCTTCTGGTTTGGAGTTGAATGTGGTAAGATTGTTGGTTGTTTCCCAATGCTCTCAATGATCTCCTTTTTCTCACAGTATTAGAAGTCCCAATTTTTAGATAGTGACATAGCAGCTCAGGATAAAGGTGTTATATTTTCTAGCCTCTTTTGGTGTTCTATGAGACTAAATTCTAAGCAATGGAAAGAGAATAAATACATAAAACTCCCCTTTTGATTTTTAAAGATAGAAGGAAAGCTATTTTTTGCTGCATGCATTCCTTTATCCTGCTGCTTAGAAATGTTTTACCACACAGATAGGTGCACTCTGCAGGTCTGACAGAAAACAACTTAGAAGTCTGGGTCCCTGCATGACTTTGTGGAGCAGAACTGCCATTCTCCTAGACCCCTGGTCAGCAAACTGTGGCTCGTGAGCCACATGCGGCTCTTTCACAATATATCACATCAGGGTGCTACTTCGATAAGGAATGTACCTACCTATATAGTTTAAGTTTAAAAAATTTGGCTCTCAAAATAAATTTCAATCATTGTACTATTGATATTTGGCTCTGTTGACTAATGAGTTTGCCAACCACTGCCCTAGACCATCTTATTACATGAAAGAGGAGCTAATATTTGTTCAAAAATCTCTGTTCTCTGGTACACATGGCCTAATTTGTGTGCTAATAACACATTTGGTGTCTGCAGACCTGGGAAGCAGTAAGACCCAGGAGAATGGTACAAGAGCTGCCCTAGCAGCTTTCTGTGAAGTCAAAGTACAGTGGAGGGAGGAATTTGGAAGTAGGTATGATTGGCTACTTAGCTTGGGCAGTTAGTTTCTAGCAAGTGTGATCCTCATAGGTGAGAAAGAGCTGTGTGCTCCAGCTGAGTATAGATAGTTTCACTGTGTGCTGAATTCAGGAAATGCATTCTGGATCTCATCCCATTCAGGCATCTGCATGACACCCCTCTTCTAGTTTCATCAAAGCATATACTACATGGATTGTGTCTATCTGTTACCTGTTTGGGGTCCACTAGAATGTGAGCTCCATTAAGCATATTCTATGGGCTGGGCAGGAGCTCTGTATAAGTTGCCTACTAAAACCTGGTCTTTCTTATTCCTTAGTGAAACTTGGACTGTGTTTAAAGTGACAATATATCCAGTTGAAGAACTGTATGTCCTAAACTCCTTCACAATATGGAGATTATCTGATACAATTTCTGCCGTTGAGATATAAGTAAAAGTCATAAATGGAAAATTTCTGTGAAAGCTTTGTTTTCCCTTTTCTTTCTTTCTTTCTTTCTTTCTTTCTTTCTTTCTTTCTTCTTCTTTCTTTCTTTCTTTCGTGAGAGGGAGATAGTGAGACAGACTCTCACATGTGCCCCAACTAGATCCACCCCACAACTGCCCCCCCCAAATCTGAGGCTGATGCTTGAATGAACCAAGCTATCCTCAGTGCCTTAGCTGATGCTCAAACCAGTCGAGCCACTGACTGCGGAAGGGAAGAAAAAGAGAAGGGGGAGAGGGTGGGGAAAGAGAAGAAGATGATCACTTCTCATGTATGCCTTGACTAGGGACTGAACCCAAGATGTCTGCATACCAGGCCAACACTCTTTCCACTGAGACAACTAGCCAGGGCCAAAATTTTTTTTTTAAGATTTTATTTATTAATTTTTTGTTTTAGAGAGAGCAGAGGGCAGGAGAAGGGGTATAGAGCAGGAAGCATCAACTCATAGATGCTTTTCACAAGTGCCTTGACCGGGCAAGCCCGGGGTTTACAACAGGCAACCTCAGAATTCCCGGTTGACACTTTATCCACTATACCACTACAGGTCAGGCTTTTATTTTCTTATTATAAGTGTGATCCTCTTCTCCCCTGTTATCATCCTCCTATTCTTCCTGACTAGATAATGAAAGAAAAGTGGGAGATGGAGCAACCATTTTGTGGCTGTAAAAATAAAATCAAGAAGAGACCTGAGATATTTGCATCATCATGGAATGTGGACTAACTCCAAATTGTGCTGTTTTGTGAGAAAAGCCCATATTTGGTTAGTCACTGTTATAGAGTTTTTGTTAAAGTCAGCCAAGTGAAATAAATACCTTGCTTCCTCGTCGTTTTAGTAAACCAAACCATTTACACAACTAAAGAACATTAGTGATGAAGAAATGCCATGTTAACATACATGATGGCTAAGTTATGATTTCACCTGTGTCTTTCAGGAAACTCAGATATAGAAGGGCCTATGTTTGTGAGCTGACTTACCATACACACCTATGGTATATAAATGTACGCATTTTAGACCTTCACTGAGCCACATTTCTTCCCATTTATATGTTCTGTGGCTAAAAATCACCAGTCCAATGATATAGAGTTGTATACTTTTTAGCCTTAAAAATGAATGTTTTATTCATATAAGGAGTTTTGTTTATGATTCTATGAGAATACAGTGAATCTGCTTTAAAAGTTATGCATTACAGTAGATGGCTCATAGCAACACAGTGCATCTTGATACATTGTATATAATAAATACTTTATCAATCCATGCCTAAATACTTTCCAGAAGGCTGCCCTACATGAGATAGACAAGATAGACCTGTGGGCAGAAAGAGCAAGGAAAACATTGGAGTAGAAAAAGATTGACTTGGGAGACAACACAGTTGAGAACATTTAAGGGCAGCAGAGTGAAAGAGATGAGGGGCCTGAACAGGAGATGCTACCACTTGTGACCAAAGACTGTTATGAAGCTCTGAGCACACACGGAGACACAGAGTGAGCAGGAAAGCTTATTGAGTGTGAACATGGCTGAGCACCGTGGAGGGGTCCGGCACCTGCTCCTGGCTCTCAGTTCAGTGATGCTCTCTATACCTGGCGAAGCTGCCACTCACCTATTCCCAAGGAACACATGTTTCTCATTAGCTTTACATAACATTTCAGCGAATTTACCAGTATAAATTGTATTTTATTCTTCATTCTACTTATCTAAGTATAAAATGTGCTTATTCTTGTGGACATTTTGTTTTCATATCTTCACTGGTCAACAAGAATTTTAATTTAAGGGAAATGGAGCTGGGCTTGGAGTGAGAAAACCTAATGGGAATCCTGGTTGTTTGCAATTCTTATCTGTAATCCTCAATTTTCCATCTGAAAAATAGAGATAATATCTATCTTACAGTTTGTTTCGAAGTGCTTTGTAAAATAGTGAACGGTACTTCCCATGGTGCTCCCCAGCAAAATTGAAGAGATGAAAGATAGAAACATTAGACAGGAGGTTTGGCCAAGACAGTGTGGATTAGCAAGGTTCTCATATGCAAATGCTGACAAGTCCAGACATATAATTTAAAGATGTCAAGTGGGTCAAGTGCGGCTGGGATGACTTAGCGAGTCCTGGCCCTAAATGGCACAGACTTTAACCTCCAACTGATTGTTAACATGCAAAAATGCAGGCTTAGAATTTCTGATTTTTAAACAGATGCCAGAAATCTGGGTGTTTGTGTGTAATCCTTTGCTTTCAAAATATTAGCAAATACTTCAGCATGTTAAATGATTTGTTGGTTCAAACACAATCTGTATGTAGCTAGTGGGCTTTGTTCTTGAGTTCCAGCAAATTTTAGGGTGTTTTCTTTTCTTCTAGCTGAAGAATAGATCCTCTTGAATAAGGAAACTTGCAGATGTCTGAAGCTCTTGTCACCAACACAGCTTCTTCATTCACCTTACAAGTAATCAGGCTCCATTTAAAAAAACAAAACAATTTCTTCCTGACAAAGTGTTGAATGCAGCTAACAAAAAGGAGAGCTCAGCACAATCTAAAGGTGTATTATTTTGCGGGAACAATGAGAGGGCTAAGGATATATTGACTCCTATGTTGGAAGTAAGGATGATTGGATATGGCCAGGAAGTGGCCAAGAATATGAACATTTAAAAGAGATGATCTAAAATAGTCTCACTGGGTCTTCAGAACAAACAAACAAACAAAACCATGAATGTTTTACCCAATGTCCAGCATCTTTTAGTCTGAGATCCTCAGGTTTAGGACCAGTTGTCATCCTTAGGTCTTTGTGAATATAAAACACTTTCATTGTAATCTTATTGCCTAGACATTTTCATCCTGCTTTCTATTTCTTGTTTTATTTTTAGGGGAACACCTCAGGGGAGAGATAAGTTTTTCCTGCTGTTGCTTTGTTCTGACCAGGGAGGCCATGTATTCATGCTGAGGTGAATTTCGCACATGCTTCTCTAAACGTATATCCAATCTATTAAAATCAACTCTGAAAATCTAGATTTTTGGTGGTGCGCAATTGCATGTTTCTGAGTAGGATTAGAGTAGTTATGGGGTGAGAAGTAGCCATGAGAAAAGATAAAGATGCTGACTCTGTTCCAGGTCCAGTGTTAGGTCTATCTGCTGTGAGAATTTCACTCCTGATATGTGGACTTCTGGGGGAACCTCCCATTAAACTTCAGGGAGAAGGAATTCTGCAGGCTGCTGCTTTCTTTCTTCCTCCAACAATAGGAGGGCTCAATAATAAAAAAGGGAGAAAAACCTTTCTGTTTTTTGAATGAGATCTTCTGCCTATTTTGTCACAAAATTCTCCTTCTTGAATTTTTTAAACTCTTTCAAGAGCCTCCCTCTATTGTTTTACTCTATGCAATAAGTTATCTGACAGGATGGCAGATGGAGTCATAATTAAACTCTGAAAATGCACTTTCTGAATATCATCCTGTTTTTCTAAACCTCAATATCTTAACCTGTACATGGAGGTACTAATAAAATACCTCATAGATGGTTACTATTACATAAAACGATATAGTTCTTGAGGAAGAGTAGGTATTATTATTATTATTAATTAGTCCCTTATACCAACACTAGAAAACATCCTAAAATTCACATTTTACAATGTGAACACAACTTAACAAACTGCAATAACAAGAAACTAAACGAATCCTAAAATTCCTTTATTTTTTCTTCAGAACCAGTGCCTCTAATGGGAGGTTACTGATTTTCGTAGCTTCTTTTAGCCCCAGTTTAAGGAATAGAGTTTTCACTAAGACTGATGTTAATGTTCCTGTTCATGGTGATGCCAGAACGAGGCAGGTGGTGTGCTGGGTTTTTTTGTTTGAAGCAAATGATTTGGTTTAAAAATGCAGTTCAAAATATAAATGTGATAGGTGCGCGTTCTCAGGTGCAGGATCAAACCTGCTAAATGAGCATCTTCCGTGATGCTGGCACTGCTGGATGGGACCCCCTGGATGAAGAGACATAATCTCAAATACAAGACTTCCAAAACAAAGGGTATTTGTTTAAAGCATTCTCAGTTGTTTTAAAAAAATTATAGAAGAGAATTTGACATGGGGTAAATCTCTGTAGTAGACAGCTTGTGACTGGCAGCCAGTGTCTCCCTATCAGGTCAGAATAGAGAGTTCTTATTGTTTTTCAAACTGACCTGCTATAAAAAGGAAGAGGCTAGTGCAACCTCTTGGCAAATGTGGAGCTGAGAGACAGAAAGGAAATGGGCCAGGAGAGTGGCCAAGACCGCATTTTCCTCTCCAGCTCAGCTATTGCCTTTGATAAGGCACACTATCTCTCTGTGCTTCATTTTCCGCACTTCAAAAAAGCACTGGTAATAAACGCCTGCTTTCTACCAGGGATGTTTTTTCAGATGAGATAATGTACATGAGACAGTGATGGTGAAAGCTTTCCAAATGCTAGAGATCAATACAAACAAGAGTTATTAATAGTTCAGCTGCAGCTTGAAAAAAGCAAAGAAGGCAAAAAGTAAGTTATATTTTTATTCTAACGGTATTAAGATTCCCATAGACATTACATAGGGCCATAATTTGAATTACTATTTCTATGTCATTATAAGATTTAATACCTAGTTTGTTTTTATTTCTGCTGCTTTACACCTCAAAGGTATCTGAGCCTTGTTATGAATGAACCAGTAATTATATAGCAAATACAATGTTAACAGATAAGTAGAATAAATAGTATAAGGAAGGAAAAAACCTCTTTAAATATTTAGATGATAAGATTTAAAATATTAAACATTTGTAGGCAAGCTAAGAATCTTATTTGCTAAAACATTTCTATGCTTAATAGATATTTCATGCAATATTTTAATAAAGAGACATTGTTTAGGAGAAGCAAAATTGACCAAGGAGTATTTGCCTTCTAGTTCTCAACAAAGTTTCTGTAGGGTCCTATAGGCCATGCAGGTTCTTATTGGATTAGGGCAGACGGTAAAGGACCAGTGGAAGCAAAAACTGGTGGGCCATTCCATGTATTAAAGTCTCATAATGACAGATGAACGAACAGGCAGGGAAGACTGCTTTCTTTTTACTCAGAGCTCCTGAGTCCCGACTCGGTTTCCAGTTTTACACCCCAGACTCATTCTCTGGACTCAGCCTCCGGACTCCTCTCAGCTCTCACTCTCTCTCTCTCTGCACTCTAACAAAACAGGCTGTGGTAAACAACTCCTCCAGCAAACAATAATAAACAACAGCCCCTGCCAAGTAGGAAGGCAATCTGCAATTTGCAATCTGCTATCCTGAGGACAGGCACCCGCAGCCTTCCATAGACTGCACATACATGGTGCTGCCCCAATATAGGCCAGCAAACCTAAAAAACACTTTTCTACCCAACAGTCCCTTAGTCTTTTTTGTCAATTTTCTATGGTTGCCATATTTAAAAGGTCTTCCTAAAAAGAGGAGATTAATTATTACTATGAGGATTCAAAAAGTCATTATAAAAGAGGAAATTTTTATGCAATCCTTGAAGGATGAAAACGGTTTTTTCATAAAACAAACAGCAGAGCAGAAGAAAACATACTAACTATAGATACATAAGTATTCTGACATGGGAGAATTTTACCATTGCTTTCATTGTTCCTTCTCTTTACCAATTTTAAACTTAAGAATTATGCCTAATTTAGTATGTCTCATTTGTGCACTTTGCCTGGACACATGGGCAATTGACAAAAATTATGACTTACTTTTATGTAACCAAATGCAAGTATACTTGAGTTAAGGTACTTTTAAAAAGCATATTTCTAACGGAGGCACCTCATTTTGACCTTTAAGAAGAATGGAAAAACAAAACAAAACAAAATGCATCACCACTCACCAAAAGCTCCAAGGATAGAGCAGATGGTAGGTATTGGTGGCCACACGGAGCTATGAGCTGCATATTGATTTACTCTGGAGTATACTTGGTCCTTCAAAACCCAACTCATTGTACCTTCAAACCTCTCAAGGGTAAAGGACAAGGTTCAATTTTTTTTTAAACATCCTCCAGTTTTAATATTTTTTCTTCTTTTTCTTTTAAAGAGAGGACCAAGGAGAGAAACAGAGACAGGAACATCAAGCTGTATGTACTCTGACTGGGGATCGAACCGGTAACCTCTGTACTTTGGGAAGAAGCTCCAACCAACTGAGCTATCTGGTCAAGGCTCAATTTAGAGAGACAGCAGAAGGGAGAGAGAGGGGAGAGGGAAGGAAAATATGAATTTGTTGTTCCACTTAGTTGTGCATCCATTGGCTGCTTCCCGTGTGTGCCCTGACCAGAGATCAAACCTGTGACCTTATCATTTTGTGATGACGCTCTAACCAACTGAGTGAACTAGCCTGGGCCAAGTTTTAAATTCTTTACACAAAGGACAAAGGAAAGGTTTCAGCCCATTTTTTGTCCCAGAGCCTGTTATTTGTAAGATGTTTGGATACTTCCAAAAGTAAACAGAAATTTGGACTATTAAATGTATTTACTGCCTCATTTCTCTCTCTAGATCTCAAACAGACCTTTAAAAAGTAAATACAAATTGATGTAGAAGTGTCATCAGGGTCCTTATGTGGTTGAATGCATAGATATGCCAACATTTTGAGTCTCAATGAAAAATTTCTGTATCTTCTCTCAGAGCTGTAATCAGAGAAACATTCAGCTTTTCTCATTCTCAAACTTCTAGCTATAGTTCCTATCATCCACAAAAAAAATCATTTCAAAAACCTTTTTATTAACTTAAATTCAAAGACTTTACCACCCAGAAATCTTTTTAAGAGGCTTGTGCCTGATAACGGAAATACAGCATTTCCTATGGATAGAGGAACCATGTTTTCTTTTAACAGACAAATGTCCCAAGAAGGTGTATACTTTTGTTTCCTTTTTTTTTTAAATTAAGTGAGAGGCAGGGAGGCAGAGAAGCAGGGGGACAGACTCCCGCATGCATCCCAACTAGGATCCTCCCAGCAAGCCCACTAGGGGGTGATGCTCTGCTTATCTGGGGCCACTGCTCCATTGCTCAGAACAGAGCCATTTCAGTGCCTGAGGTGAAGCCATGGAGCCATCCTCAGTGCCTGGGGCCAAATTGCTTAAACCATTTGAGCCATGGCATCAGGAGTTGAGGAGAAAGAGAGAGAGAAGGAGGAAGGGTGGAGAAGCAGATAGTAACATCTCCTGTGTGCCCTGACCAGGAATTGAACCCAGGACTTCCACATGCAGGGCAGATGCTTTACTGCTGAGCCAACTGGCCAGGGCCACTTTTATTTACTTTTTAGATGATTGATTGACCAGCTATTTCTTAATGAGGCAATTCTAAGAGCATGGGTTTGCAGGGAATGAATGTGGACAGATACAGGTGTGCAGCAAGTTAGGCTGTGCTGGGGAGAGGCTGGTGCAGCCTGGGGCTGACTCCATTCACAGGGACCCTGCAGACACGTGGCCGACGCCCTCAGGAAGAAGAGGTGACAACCAAGCCATCATGGGTGAAAAAATAAATCTCCACTTTCATAGCTGTCTCTGGGATCACTTCTAAGTCTTTGGATGCCATTTCTAAATGCATTCTCTAATTCTTTAGCAATAATGTGAAATTAACTAGCTTTCAATTGTATTTAGAGTAACAACCTAAGAAGCCTAACTAGCTCACCCAAAGCCACTTCCTTTGCCAAAGTTCACATTGTACTTTTGATATAAACATGCAAAGATTCATGGGAATGCTCATTGACCTTCAGATCTAGAACACAGAGGAGACTTAAAAGGACTGTACATAGGAAGCTGAAACCTTTGTTAATGTAATTGAGAAGCTGAGTTGTTACGTTTTCTTTCCATTGTTGTTCCTGGCAGTGAATGAAATATGACCTTATAAGGGACCACAGTCTGCTAGGAGCCTACCGCCCACCATTTGATGCATGTGTGCACTCTCTTCTCTCTCTCTCCTTCTGGGTGGGCTGTCCTCAGAAAGTGAGTTGCTGCTCTATTGATTTACTGTAGTTTGAGTTCCTCAAATGGTGAAATTTTTGTTTGGGAAGGAAACATAAAAATAAGTCGTAATAGCAGCAACAGTTTTGAGAAAGAAATAGCTATTCAATAATTTCTAAATGAAATGCCCTTGCAGATGTCTGCAGGGGCAAGATTTGTTTACCAATTTAATTTTTTCAAGTTCTAAGCTTTCTTTTCTCATTCAGCATTTCATATTTTTCTCACTTATTTAATATCTTTTTAATGATACAGTCCAACCATGTTAGTTTTCTACTTAGGATGTTTTAAACCCCTCTTTCTTGCTAAATTAACTTACTGTCATATTTTTTATAATATGAAGTTATCTGGTAGACATGCTTTCTATTTTTATTGGCTCTTCGTTGCCTTTATATAAAGAAAGTTTGCATCTATGAGGAGTTTTATGCCATAACTTTGACTTGCTATCTTGATGTTAGTCAACTATCCAACCCCAACAGACCCATTTCCAGACTCGGTTTCCTTGCTTTCCACTAGCTTTTCCCTTCTCTGAACTACAACACTAGAACTAAAGTCTATAATTTAATATTTATTTATATGATGCCTGAAATTTTCTTGAATTTCGGTGTATAATATTCTTCATCGCTAAGAAGACCATGATTTAATTGTGAGTGAGTATTGTCTTCTACTTATATAACCCTGTAAATTCTCAGATGGTACACAGTAGGAGCTCAGTGCATGTCAGTTGATGCCTTAGAAAATAGCAAGGGACATTTCTTACTTTCATTTTCAGGACCTTCTTTGGTCTGAAAAAAATATTTTGTATTTTATTCCTCCCATCATTTTCACCTAACTTCAGTCTTCATTCTTTCAAAAAGAATTTATTATTATTATTTTTTACAGGGACAGAAAGAGAATCAGAGAGAGGGATAGCCAGGGACAGAGAGACAGAAACGGAGAGAGGTGAGAAGCATTAATCATTAGTTTTTCGTTACCGTTGCAACACCCTAGTTGTTCACTGATTGCTTTTTCACATGTGCTTTGACTGCGGGCCCCCAGCAAACCGAGCCACCCCCTGCTGGAGCCAGCGACCTTGGGTCCAAGCTGTTGAGCCTTTTTGCTCAAGCCAGAGGGGCCCCGCCCTCAAGCTAGCGACCTCGGGGTCTTGAACCTGGGTCTTCCTTCCGCATCCCAGTCTGACACTCTATCCACTGCGCCACTGCCTGGTCAGACAGAATTTAATTTTAATGATCACCAAATTAAGCATGTAAATACTAACCTAACTCTTCTTTTATTTATTTATATTTTTTGATGATGGTCACTTTTGAAAGACAATGCATCTTAAGTCTGCTTCCAGGCCTCCTCAACTATTTTAAATAGTTTAAATATTTTAAAACAAAATGTATAGTTTAGGGTTCATTACTCACTTCACTGTATATTTGGAATCATCCCACTGACTTTTGTACAAATTAGTTGACAAGATATACAGATAAGGTGTAAAGTTCCAGAACTGATAATCTCTTTATTATGCTTTATTCTGACTTTTGTTTTTGTTTTGTCTCCTCTCTAATCACAAAGAATAAAAAATAAAAATTACACACATTTACTAGTGTGCAGGTTACAGATTATATAATCAGGGGTGCAGAAATGCCTGCTACTATTATTTCTTTTGATTGAGAAAAAAAGAATAATCAGAAGTTTATTGCATCCCTAAAGATCACCTTTTATCTGCAGAAATATAAGTTCATTTCAATTTTTCCATACATTCACATTTTAAGGCATAAAATATGGATAACAAATTATAGTTACATTATAGTTTTAGTGTAATAATATTGTGATGCTAACAGAAATGGAAGGTTAACTTTACTACTTCAGTTCTATGTGAACACTTAAGGAAACCCACAATTTACTGGCCTATTTGTCAGTTGGTAAACTGATTCTGTTGGGAACTCTACTATATCAGCAATGTTCTGAGATAAACCTGTAGATCAGTGTTGGGATCCAACTCTTAACATTCATACTCTCTATGACCTTGGATGACTAGCAGGTTCAACTTGAATCTCAGATTCTCTATTAGTAAAACAAAGTGGTGGAATTGACTTCTGTCTTAATATGTGTTTTGTTGCTGACCCTTCTGAGAAGTTAATGAAAACGGAGTATAACACATGTGCCCACAGGCACCAACATTATATACACAGACTGCATTGAGATTTTGGCTGCCTCAAAGCCAGTCCTTGAACCACAAAGAACCCATGTACCAAATGATTCTTAGGGGCTGTACAACTATAATGTCCCTATTACATTTTGGCCATATTTTTATCTTAAATCAGCTCAAACAGTATACTGAGAAGAACAGACAAAAAATGAACATACAGCCTGACCAGGCGGTGGTACAGTGGATAGAGCATCCGACTGGCATGCGGAAGGACCCAGGTTCAAGACCCCGAGGTCGCCAGCTTGAGCGCGGGCTCATCTGGTTTAAGCAAAAGCTCGCCAGCTTGGACCCAAGGGCAGGGCGCTGGCTCCAGCAAGGAGTTACTCGGTCTGCTGAAGGCCCGCGGTCAAGGCACATATGAAAAAGCAATCAATGAACAACTAAGATGTTGCAACGGCAACAAAAACCGATGATTGATGCTTCTCATCTCTCTCTGTTCCAGTCTGTCTGTCTGTCTCTATCTGTCCCTCTCTCTGACTCTCTCTCTGTCTCTTAGAGAAAAAAAAATAAACATACAATATTTATAAGTAATAAAATATTTCAAATGCAACACATAGCTGAATGAGAGGAATCAATTTAGATACTAGATTGTGGATTTTGAAGTGTGGTAAAAATATGCCTGACCAGGCAGTGGCACAGTGGATAGAGCATTGGACTGGGACACGGAGGACCCAGGTTTGAAACCCTGAAGTTGCCAGCTTGAGTGCAGGCTCATCCGGCTTGATTGCAGGCTCACCAGCTTGAGCGTGTAGTCGCTGGCTTGAGTGTGGGGTCATAGACATGACCTCTTGGTCGCTGGCTTGACCCCAAAGGTTGCTGGCTTAAAACCCAAGATTGCTGGCTTGAGCCCAAGGACATTGGCATGAGCAAGGGGTTACTTGCTCTGCTGTAGCCCCCCACTGAAGGCACATATGAGAAAGCACATGATGAACAGCTAGGGTGCCACAGTGAAGAATTGATGCTTCTTATCTCTCCCTTTCTGTCTGTCCCTATCTGTCCCTCTGTCTGACTCTCTTTCTGTCTCTGTGAAAAAAAAATTAAACTAATTTATACATCTTCTAGGGGTAACAGTTCTTTGCTGTTGTTCAAAAATTTCAAATAGAAAAATTCACTGATTCAAAGAACAGATTAAAATACAATGACTTTCAAATTAATACAGGAGACACTTATTTGCAATATATATTTTGAAAATGATTTGGAGTAACTAATTTTTACATTTAGCACACATACTGTCAAGATATTCAGTTGAAGTTATTTCACAATTAATTTTGGTTTGATCAAAAAAATAAAGTTTTAGGCCCTGGCCAGTTGGCTCAGTGTTAGAGTGTCAGCCAGCATGTGAAAGTTCAGGGTTTGATTCCCAGCCAGGGCATACAGGAGAAGTGCCCATCTGCTTATCCACGCTTCCCCCTTTTCTTTCTCTCGTTCCCTTCCAAAGCTATGGCTCCCTTGGAGCAAAGTTGGCTGGGCGCTGAGGATGGCTCCATGGCCTCTGCCTCAGGCACTAGACTGGCTCCGAGTGCAGCATAGCAATGCCCCAGATGAGCAGAGCATCACCCCCTGGTGGGCATGCCCAGTGTATCCCAGTCTGGTGCATGCCGGAGTCTCTCTGCTTCCCTGCTTCTCACTTCAGAAAAATACAAAAAGAAAAAAGAAAATAATCTTTTATATTTTTGTTTAAACAGCTTATCCTTGGAGTATGGTTTAAAGTTATTTACTTATTATTTTAAGCAGTTAAAATAATGGCATTATCTTTTTTAATAATTAACATTATTTCACTGGGTTAAATCCTTGTATCTTTAAGTGTCACCTAGAAGCATTATTTTTGCAATTGAATTGTTCTGAAAAGCATTTTTAACACAATATTTACAAAGGAAATAATAAAACACAGGCATGATAATAAAAAAAAATGGCACTGTCTGAAAATAGCTGGGAAGAATTAAAATGAAAGTTAACATTTTGAATTGTAATGTCAAATTCAATTTTATTTTAAAGAAGTATAATGGAAAACACGATTTGTTCTTCAAAAGCAACGGTGCTATTAGAGAGGAGATGGAAAGACAAAGAAAATGTATTTTTGCATACCAAATACTTCTTTTAAAAGGATAGTTAAAATTTACTAAAAATAGAGTACAGAAAAAATAAGATTTAATGCAGGGAAAATACATTAGGTTTCAAAGTATCACAAATTGAAGGATAAATATTTTAAGATTCATTAGTGTCATGTGCTATAGCAAACCAATTTTATAATGGAATGGGTAAAACTAGCATAAATTGTTTGAGGAATTTGTAAGTACCACAAATTCAAATTATTAATAAATATGTAAAAATAAAAGGCCAGAAAGGGTCGGTAACTCACACCAGTTCAATAAAAAGCATCAGAGTGTAGCTTAGAATTCAAGCTTTTTTATTCAAGTTTCCAAGCTCCCCTGTATATTAGCCTGCTTTGGTAAGTTGTTCTCTTGTAAAAGAGACGTTTACGTTTCTCTATATTGCTTTGTATGTAATTTTGCACTCATGCATTTATGCAGAATTAAGAATAGATATTTTCAGCCCTGGCTGAGTAGGTCTCAGTTGGTTAGACCAAGGTTGTAGGTTCGATCCCCAGTCAGGGCACATACAAGAATCAACCGATAAATGCCTAAGTGGAACAACAAATTAGTGTTTCTCTCCTTTGCTCTCTCTTTTTCTAAAATTAATTTTAGAAAAGAATGCACATTTCTGTTCCAGATTAATTTCAATGTGAGCCCTACTTAAGTAGAGAGAACTTGGGATAGCAATAAATTAGAGAACTATAGCTCCACATGATATATGTAACTTAATTCTATGCAAAAAAAATTTTAAATATGAAAATTATGTGAAGTATAAATAGCCTCTGAATGTAAGTTCAACATTTCCTTAGTTCTTGAAGAAATAGATTTTGTAGCTCTGCAGTAAAAGTGAAATAAGCCACCAGACAAGAATCCTGTGAATCCAGCCAGTTTAGATAGCCAAATCAGATAATTTAGGAATGAACAATAACCTCTTCCTGCCTCCAGATCACCTGCATTGGCCAGTTTCCTCACGGCAAACACATACAAGATGGAGCCAAAGTATGTTTATAGTTGTGAGTATACAAAACAGAATTTATTCTTGTATTATTATTTATTATATTATTTTCCACTTGAACAACTGTAAACCTACTTTTGCCCCACCGTGTATGTGTTGTTTAGAAAATGTTCTATTAGCTGAGCTACTTCTAGGGAAGATTTTTGTTTTAAAGGATATACAAACATTAAGTATGAGATGTGTTTTTGTTTAATATTTATTTGAGTGATTTTAGAGAGAGCAGGAGGGAGGAGAGAGAGAAAGATAGAGGAACATCGATCTACTCCTGTATGTGCTCTGACCAGGGATCAAACTGGTAAACTCTGAGCTCCCAGATGATGCTCTGCCAACCAAGCTATCTGACCAGGGCAAAATATTTTATTTTCATAAAATTTGCTTAAAAGTGAAGGTCTCATAGTAGTCATGAATATGATTCTCTATGTGGAAGAAGGAAACTAAAAATTCAGGCAGATGTGCAAACAACCATTTTTGATACCACATTTTCTAAGAAGCAGCCTCACAGCAATCTTCCATTGCAGGGCACAGGTCTACAGGGACAGTGACTGCTCAAGCTGCAAAGGAGAGAAGCAGCCCAAAGGGCCACAGAGGACTTGAGGATTCCGTCCTGGAGACAGACTTCCGCACAAACTGCCTTCCTCAGTGCTATGACTTCTTCGCCAGGTAAGCATTCTAATTCTTTTGGGGGAGGGAGGAAGTTATTGAGTTTTAGGGTTTTTAAAACAAATAGGTAGGTGTATCAGTAAGTTTAATGGTTTTGGTAATTAAAACATATGTGTCCCTGGCTAGATGGCTTGGTTGATTGAACTTCATCCCAATATGCAAAAGCTGTGGTTCAGTCCCCAGTCAGGG
Organism: Rhynchonycteris naso; assembly: GCA_037038555.1. NCBI lineage: Eukaryota > Metazoa > Chordata > Mammalia > Chiroptera > Emballonuridae > Rhynchonycteris > Rhynchonycteris naso. The sequence continues at coordinate 291,814,634 of CM072995.1, read as the reverse complement.
CACATACGGGAACAGACTAATGGTTCTCTCTCTCTTCCTCTGTCTCCCATTCTCTCTAAAATCAATCAATAAATTAAAAAAATCATATATTCATTTGGTGACTAAGCTTAATTTATTAATGTTATCTACTTACATTGTAGAACGTATGTTCTAACTGATAATGATTTTAAGCATGTACTTACCTACTACTTAGGAAATTTATATTTGTCTAGTGTTTTATAGTGTGCAAAGGAATTTTACAGGCACTATTTAATTTAAACAGAAAACTCTGTTTTGAAATGTTCTCTCCTCACTGAAGAAGACACTGAAGTTCAGAGAATTAAGACAGACTATTGAGATCACAAAGCATTACATTTCAGGGGAGTGATAAGCCTATTTTGCAACACTGAGTGGCATGCTGATGTTTGTTTTCCTACATGGATTTCAGTGCTAGTAACAACCATTTGAAGTTGTGCTTAGGCTAGCTTGGTTGATTCACATGGTCTGCATGGTCTGGTTAACTAGTTACTCCCATTCATACCTATATACCTTAACCTTTTATCAACTAGGTTATTGTTGTTTTACATGTTTTAGAAATTTTTAGTGAGAATTATCCTTTAAGAAATCAACAAAACAAATATTTCCACCAAAATTCGGAAATCTGACCAAGCTAAATATAAACACCTGTTGGCTAAACTAATATGGATATGACATAATAGTTTTTCCCTCAGTTTGAATTTTGTTGCATAATTTATAGATTTTTCACCTTAGTTATTGTATATTTTCTCAAGTTTTGTAGTCATTTGCATAATATGTTAATTATGAATAATTTCAACAAGTGAAATATCATTTAAAAACTTGAATAACTTTATAATGATTTGTAAGTCATAAAAATTTCATGAAAATATAACCATTTCTTGAAATTAGTCCAAGTTCTTAAAATTAAGCTTTTCTTTGATGAATTCTTCATGACTCTGTAATGGTTTAGTTAAAACATTACATCTCTGAAACATTGTGATCATTAAGAAATGTGTAAGATGTGTGAAAATCAAAATAAATCTGACAAATTAAAGAATTTCATGTGTTCTATATCATCTTTATTGGTCAGATTTAAGTCTTATTTAAGGAAAACATTTTTATTGTTTAATTCTGCTAAAACTGTTTTAATAAATTAAGGGAGCATTTCTTTCAAAATTTAAATATGAATTCTATGAATAATCTGATATGTATTGCATTTTTCTACTTGTCCAGTATATATGTGGACCAACTTTAAGTGTTTCAACAGAATTATTTGGTGTCTATTTGTCTTACCTTTAAATTAGTATGAGATGGTTGTTTATCTTAACCTGGTACAGAAGAATTAAAACATAAAGAAAGGCTGGATATAGAGAGTATTATGCTAAGTGAAATAAGCCAGTCAGAGAAATACAAATATTCTATGATCTCATATGTAGAATCGAATGAACAAAATAAAATGATGAACAAAATAGAAACAGAGACATGGATACATGGAACAGACTGACAGCTAGCTGTCAGAGAGGGAAGAGGGGGAAAGGGAACTGGGTGAAGGAGGATAAAGTATACATTTTGTCAAAATGTATATATATAACACATAGATACAGACAACTGTGTAGTGATGGCCAGAGGGAAAGGGGAGTGGGGACTAGATGAAGGTGGGCAAAGGGGAGAATGGGGATGAAAAGAGACTTTGATTGGGGCGACAGGTGCATGATGCAGTGTTTTATCTAGCTGTACACTTGAAACCTATATGATTTTGGGAACCAATATCACCCCAATAAATTGAATTTAAAGTCATTAGCAGTAATAATTTTTGTTCTATACATCTCACAGTTTTTTCCAACTCATATGTAAAATATGGAAAGAACTTAAAATAGAAAACTTATAATATGATACTAATAATAGTCATACCTGCAAACAATAGAAACATAAAGAATGAAAACTTTAAAGTAGGACAAGCATTAAACCATCAATTTTATTTTGTAAATATAATAATGGCAATATTGAAAATATTAATTTATCCTCAAATTTCTACCCAGCAGAAACCACTTTTTACCAAGTCATTTATTTGGAGCTACCCCGAAGCTACTAGTCAAATCAGAGAAACTGACTTTCCAGGACAATACGTTTATTATGTTCTATATAATGTTCTAGCATAGGCTGTGGTGCTGGTAACTACGCTATTTATATTTTAGTTACCCAGAAAATTGACTTTTTTTCCCTAAAAGCTTTTTTTTATAGGTTTATTAAAGATTCCAGATATGATTCATTTTTATGAGGCTTCAACAAGCAGCCCATTTATTAATATTGAATAGTTTATTTCTTATTTTTTTCAATAAAAACAATTAGAAAAGATTTAATATATATGCCAGAAAAAAATTTAGTTTGGGAAAGTGACAGAAACTCCTTTTCTTTTTGGAAGACCAATAATGCCAGGAATTGTTTTTCAAATTTAATGAACTATTCTGAACCTTTTTATCCTCTTCTGTAAGGTGGAACTCATAATATTTAGATAGAAAGATTACTGTTAGTAATGGAGATAATATACATAACACTCCTCCTGAGAACAAGGTCTGGTGTATAGTATTTACTTAACTAACAGCTAGAAAAGAAAATACCAGTAATACCTATTGAATGCATATTGATTACTGGTCTATACTAAATAGGAATTGATATTAACACAGATTAAAAGAAGTAGAAGCAGTGACATTTTAGGAATTAAGACTGCACATCATTTTATTGATGTTAGGGATAGTTATGTACTCTACTAGGAGGTGTCAAGAGAAGTTTTTCACACAGCTGGGTATGACTTCCACTTGGCTGAGCTCATTGTAATATAACATGAATTACAAGATGCATCCAGTTTTAGAGATCTTAAAATGTGAAAAAAGTCAATTAAAATGCATACTAGTTGGCTTCCACTATAGGAAGAAAATAAAATATACTAGGCAAGTCGAGAAATATGCTACACACATTATCATACACAGTGGATAAAATGGTTCATGTTAGATATTATTTTATTCTTCTTTAAACATATTTTATTCACTGATCCTGTCAGTGAATAAAATATTTTTAAATGAATATTTAAAATTTACAGGCTGTTTGTCATGTGTGAGAACAAAGAACACAAAACATTTTTCTCAAAATAAAGATATTTCTTTTTGGTCCCATAGTAATTTTTGAGATAAATAATATTGAAGTCCTGTAATGCTCAAAAAATAAAATGTTTTATTTATTTATTGTTTTAAGAGAGAGAAAGAGAGAGGAAGGGAGAAAGGAGAGAGGGAGAGAAACATTAATTTTTTTCCACTTATGTGTGCATTCATTGGTTGATCTCTTGTGTGTGCCCTGACCGGGGTGGAACCTGCAACCTTAGTCAGGACGATGCTCTAACCAACTATGATACCCAGCCAGGGCTCAGAATAAAATTTTAGATTTATAATTTAAAGTTAAATTTTGGTATTTTGCAAATAGATTTCCCAATATTACTGTTTTATTGAGTATTGTAATACATTCAAAAATTGTTTTCTTTCTTTTCCTATATACTTTTTCCCAAAGAAGCATCATTCATTAAGGAGAGTGAGAGGAGCTGCTATAGATTTGGTTAGTCCAATCTGCCTTAAATGTAAACTGTCTCAAGTACCAGAATTGAAGAATTGTGGTTATGCCGGTAGATAGTTTTATTGATTTATATGTGATTGTTTTTCATTTGTAACAATCCATCCTTAATTACATTTGCTGAAAAAAATTTTTGATGTGTACAATGCTATTGAATTTTACATAATGTAGAAAATTACTATTGCTTATGAATTTATGTAAGATAAAAGTCTAAATGTCCTCTGAATCCTTAATCACCTATCTAGTACAGAGGAAGCCATTCAAGTTGGACAAAATACCTACACAGTGTGCACTATGTTAGGCAGAGTACTTATACTAACTCATTAATCCTTTTAATGTAAAACTTGTGAGAGAGATACTTTTAATATGCCCACTTTAAAAAATAAGGAAACTGAGGCTGAGAGGTGGAGTTAGCAAATGGTGCAACCTGAGAGCAGACAGACAGGCTCCAGAATATGTGCTCTGATGGTTCCTTTAGGTCACAGCACAGCCATGAGCAGCTGATTTAATTCAGGTGGGAAAACAGTCTGCTTTTTCATAGCGTGCTTCAGTTGTTTCAAGTTAATGAATTCCAAACTGCTCAAAATAACTTCTCACAGATCTCTGTATTTTATAGAGTCAAAGTATTCTATTTACTTGATTTAGATCACTTATAAGATGAAATCTGACCTCATCTGATCAAGTAAATATAACATGATACCATTTAAATAAAATGTGGCTTTTAAAAAATAGGTAGAATGATCCATCCCCTTGTTAGCTTGTTATAGTGACTCTAACATCAGGAAAGAGTCTCACATGCATTTACACCCAGGTCATTTACCATATTTTTCTCTTTATTCATTAGTTAACTTAAAAGTAAATTACAAAACACTCCACAAACTTTCAAAATCAGATATTTACAAGAAACGTAACATACTGTTTTATAAGCAAACAAATTTCTCAACATCATTTAAGTTTGTAAATCTGAATATGACATGTTTAATTTAAAAACAGAAAACAGCACTGAGGAATAAATGAAAACAATTTTAATGTTATAGGAACATTTTCATGGCCAAATAATCCAATAAAACTTTCCGGTTTCTCCAGTCTACTCCAAATGTAGCTGCTTGAATAAGAAAAAAAGTACATGGGAATTTTAAACAATATCTGACATCTTTATCACCTGGAACTTAATAGCAAGAAATATGTTTTCCTCTTTTATCTTCAGGTCTCCAAATTCCTAGCATTTAAGGCCTTAAATAGGTTTCATATATTCCATATACATTCTTATACATGAAGTTTCTCATACATTCTAGGCACTTATTTTATTTACTAAAGGAGCATATTTGCTTTTTTTAAGTATTATATTGGAATATATATAAAATATATAAAAATTGTATTCTTAGTAATGAAACCAATGCACAATAGTCTGAAATCGTTTGTTATTAAGAAGGTTACATTCTCTTTCACTTTAATGTTAAGTGCATTAAATTTCATGTGAAAATTTATATATTTGTATAAAAATATCAACCTTTTTACTTTACCAATGTAAATACCAAAAAAGTGCTTTATTAAAACTTACTAGATACCAGTTGAGTGTATTCTTTTCATGAACAATCAGTTGGATTTAATTGTCTGAAAAGCATTTCTTGCTTCATTAAAATGTACACACAGTCAAGGATATTAATAATATTCCAAACCACACATATTAATAATATTCTACTTTATGCCATGTACACTATTGTACAAACTGGACTGTTGGTTTTAAATTTAAAGTGATTGGTAAAGAAGTAATGTACCAGTGATTTTTAAGTACCTTGAATATAACTATATAATTGTATCAAGGTTTGGAACATTCTAATTTATTAATAAAGAAATATGTAGAAATAAGTTTTCTTTTTTATCCTGCAGAATAGTAATAAGAGTAATAAGAATTAGAGGTAAATTATTTTTAAGAAAATAAATTATTTGAACATGATTCATTTCAAACCACCAGCCAATTTAATGTAAGACACTCATTAGGCAGAACAGACTGACTTAGTTTTGTCACGTAATGACAAAATAATTTTTCCAAAAGCCACCTTAACTTTAAGAACAGAAATTAGATTGAAAATAAATATATGATAATGTTGTTAGGTACCCACTATCACCTAACTTTGAATATTTCATCAATTTCAACCTAACAAATGTAAAAATCTGCTATATGCAAAGAAGTCTCTTAAATATTTCAGGTGAAATACAAAACATTAAATTGAAAATAAGCATGTGATGATGTTGTTACACATCTACTATTATCTAATTTTTCAACGATGCCTTTGTCACCAGCCAGTGCCAGAACTCTTAGGCGTACACAGATGAATGGAGAGTCACACCTCTTGATAGAAAACCTTATCTGAATTCCCAGAGCATATCAAAAGAATATATTTGTTGAAATATATTTTGTGTTTTTTTACCTTGTCACGTGACCCTTTCCTGTTTAGCTGGAAGTAGTCGTGTTGTCCCAGGAATTAGGATTGTTACAGCAGAAATGCTTAAAGAAAGTCTATGTTAGCTCTGCTGCCACACTGGTCTTTGAGATCCAGAGCAAGACAAATCTGGAGAATGGGGATTTCTTAAGAGGATAAACTTTTCTTCTAAGTCTCAAAGGTATCCTCAGGAGGGAGACTCACAGGAAAGTTACTAGGACTAGGTGAAGAGAACTCAGTGTGAGACCCAAGGGAAGCCCTGGACAGACGGGAAGAGTAAGTGAGAGTCTTCTGTGATTCAGAGGAAGAAGAATGTAGGGTTAGGTCAGATGACAGCATCCCAGTTTTGAAGGAGCTGGGCTAAGCAACAGAACATCCTGACAACTAATGGGGAGTTCAAGAAAACTGTAGCTTTTGTGCATGGTGTAAAATCTGCAAGCTTCTCAGAGAAGCCTGGATTCTGCATGGTGCCAGCTGGAGGAGGGTTTAGGAGGTGGTAAAGTAGTGAGCCATGGTTCTTCTCAAAGGGCAAGGTATCCCCACCCAGAGGCCAGATGGGGAAAGCAGCTGGGTCTAAAAAGAATGTGCTGAGCCAGCAAGGAATGGAAGGTATCAAGCTAGATAAGTACAGCACCTAGCAGTACTGAAGAAAACAGGTGAGACTATGAGCCATAGACTTGACTGTGAGGTGTCAGCAGTGGGTTCTATGAACAGACACGACAGGGACTGGAAAGGTCCATGAAGATGGGGAGAAAGAAACCCCCTTTTCACTGCCACTGCCCATTTATACTAAGCCTTCTTTCTCTTCCAATCTGGCACTGGTTAATCGGAGAAGAGAGGAATAGCGCTTGATGGAATTTAAATGAAGTCATCAAAAATAAGGTATTTGAAACTAAAAGAGATGGATACACTCAATTGCCAAGTTTGTTCCTCATTTTATCAGTCACCAGACTTCCCGTACTCAGTAAAGAATTAATGAAGTCCAGACCCCTTACAGAGAATTAAGCATTTTTTTTGTGTACCATTTTGTAATTATACTGGATAATGACATCTGAAGAAGGAATCTATACAAGAATGTGTTTATTTTTTATTTTTTTAAACTCAGTTTTCCTTTATCTCCCATTTGATGAATCATGAGCCTTTTCTAGTCCTTGCATTGGGACCATGAGGTTCAACAGACATGCAAAGGTGGGGGATATTAGGGAAGTCTAGAGATTGTTTGGTTAGATAGGATTCTTGAATTTAGTAAACTAAGTTACTTACTTTTTGTCTTTCTTGTTTTAAAAAAATCTGAAATTTCAACAAGAAGGAGAATAGGTATCTGACCTTGTGTCTGAAAATTTATTAGGCATATTTAACCTACGTTCCTAAGTTCTATCAATGCTCTGTTACATTTCTAAAATCTTCTGGAAGATCAGGGAGGGGCTTATGAACATCTCCAACTTGTCATTGTTGATGACTATCATTTTCATCAAAATACTGCAACTTCCTCAAAAATTCTACCTCCAGATTTAGTCATTTCAAACTCTTTTCTCCATATTGCAGTGAGAGTGGACTTTCTTATATACTAATCTGAATTATAGAGATAGTGCTCGCCTGTTTACAACAGAATTAAAACTATACAACTTAACATGGTGTACAATACCTTTGATGAGCTGGACCTTATTTTCTTCTTCAGCCTCCTCATCAGCCCCCACTCCACAATCTCTCTCAGCACGTCTGTGCATATACTGTTACCTCTGTTTGGAATAATCTTTTCCCCTTGCTTTTGACATCATTTGACTCTGAATACTCAGCTAATGCCTCTGCCCACTCTTACAACAAGCCAGGTGTCCCTCTGCGGTGCTCCAGTAGCTTCCTGGATTTTCTCCATCATGGTACCCACCAAACAATATTATAACTATATTTACCTGTAGCTAATCCTTATCCAACTGTGAACTCAGAGATGGTAGTAACTAATATATTCACTGGTTATCTCTACAATCTGGCCAAGTGACACACAACTCAGTAAATGATCTTAATTAGTTGTTGAAGAATAAAATAATGTCTAAAGTAAGTCTTTTCAACTTTTCAAAAAAATCCACTTATTTTTGGTCTTTGTTTTCAGGGCATATTTTTCTTTTATTAACATAGGTAATTGAGAATTGAGTACTTTATGTTGATGTAGATTAACAGAAATTTGTAGTTTCAGAGTTGAAAGGCTGCCTGCTTTTTCTTTCTTCTTCCCTCTCTCCCCTCCTTACCTCTTTTTCTCAATTTATTTCTTTTATCTCTCTTATTTCTCTTTTCCTATCTCTCTTTTTCAGTTAAGACACCCAATTAACTGGCAACTAAACAGAGACTTAGAGATTGTGATTTCTTACCCCTCAACCATTTAGCCTTAAATTTAAAAATGAAGTACTTTCTTAAGAAGCAAAAAGCAAGTCTCTGAGCACCTTTGTATTTTGTTTGGATAGTGAGTGATGATTTCTCTAACATTTAGTTTGTTAATACTATAATCATCCATATTTTATGTCATCTACACAATTGCTCAATACTCAGGGAAAAATATTTAAGCTATTGCTTAGAGAAGCTCTCCATTTCACTTTTGTTAAGTCATAGTTACTTCTTCAAAATTACAAAGAACTGCCTGACCAGGTGGTGGTGCAGTGGATAGAGAGTTAGACTGGGATGCGGAGGACCCAGGTTTGAGACCCCGAGGTCACCACCTTGAGCGAGGGCTCATCTGGTTTGAACAAGGCTCACCAGCCTGAACCCAAAGTTGTTGGCTTGAGCAAGAGATCACTTGGTCTGCTATAGGCCACCGGTCAAGGCACATATGAGAAAGCAATCAATGAACAATTAAGGTGTCGCAATGAAGAATTAATGCTTCTCATCTGTCTCCCTTCCTGTCTGCCTGTCCCTATCTATCCCTCCCTTTGTCTCTGTCACAAAAAAATAAAAAATACAAAGAACTTTTATATTTTTCTTCTGTTCTTTTTCCTCCAAATTTCAATAAAAAACTGCTTTAAAAATACTGATTTTTTTGTGAATTTTTACATATCAGAAAAGTTAAAGTGCACAAAATACTCAGGTTATAAGGAGATGCTTCATTGGTTGAAGTAATGAATTATAAAAACTGCCATTTGAAAATCTCTTTGTACTGGTAGTTATCACAAATACACTGCTGACCATTTAAAGGAAATTCTGGATCAGATTCTTACCCTGTGGTGAACAAGCAGAGCTGCATATCTCTGTTTTGACAAGAAGGCAGCATGCTTATATTAACTCCTTATAAAAGTTTTTGGTCTTTCTCATGAGTCTTAAAGCCTGTAAAACAATAAGACTTACTTTTTATATAATATATTATGACCTCAGATCTCTGCCTCTTAACCTGTTTTAAAAATGCGGGGATAGATGTCCATTGATTATTTGGCTACTATTTCCCCCTTTAATTTTGTATCTACTAAGTTAAAGCTGCATAAAATATATCAAATCACTGTGAAATTAATTGTTATGCTGCTCAACAGCATGAAATGACATATCTTTGAATAATAAAACATAAAGAAAACAGAACAACCATGTCTTAATAAGAATATAGTTTGATGGGGAGAGACTTTAAATTATAAGGTTTTCTGAAGAAAGGGAATAGTAAATGATATCTATAGTGGCAAAAAGTTAAAAACAACTGCTTTCTATAAATAATTTATAACAATAAGAACTCATAGGTAAGTAAATGCCATAGAAGAGATGTTAAGCTTTATGTATAAATGACTAAAGAAAAACATATTTAAGTGGGTTTCATTTAAAATAATTTGTTTGCTAAACTGGATATATCAGGGTTTGATGTATTAAGAGCAATTTCAAAAGATTATAAAAATAAGCTACAGTGTATGACTTGACAACTATTTACATTACCATTTAAATATTTTGCTCATATCTATCTAAATATTGACCATGATGCTGATGTCATATGGCAGAGTTAATAACACCATACATTTTCTTTAAAGAAATGGACACGGCATGCTTTCTTAGTCGCTTAATTCTCATTTCCCTGAAAGTGCTTTGTCAGTTAAAGCTTTCAACTGGCTTAAAAGTAATGCTTTTCCCATTTCTCCATGAGTGGAAAGAAAGCAAACAAACTTGTGTTTCACAGTAAGGTCAGCATGACATAAAGCAACAAGAGCCAGTAAATTGAAAATGAGGTTGACATTCTGGGACTAATCCAGAAGTCCAGCAACAGTCTTCCAAACTCCACAGCTGCACAAGGCTGTGACAGGCCCAGGCGCAGCCTCCAGGCATGTGCCCGGAGCTGTGCCCTGGAATGTGGTTAACTCCAAGGAGAGAAAGGGACCTTCCTTGCATGTTTTTCCTTGCTTAGACTATAGGACAGTGGTTCTTAACCTTTTATGAGGTACCAAACCCACCAGTTTCATATGCACATTCACCGAACCCTTCTTTAGTGATAAATAAAATATGATTTTTTTTTCCAAATTCAAGACATAGGTATATGTGTTTTTACTGGTGCACAAAATGAGCCGTGCATGAACATCACCTTGCTCAAAGAACAAAACCAACAAAGTGCATGAACTCACAACAAATTACGGTATTACTTTATTCTGGCCTCCGCGGCAGAGGCTTCTCCGAACCCCTGAGACCGATTCATCGAACCCCTAGGGTTTGATAGAACCCAAGTTAAGAACCACTGCTATAGGATATTCAGAGAGCGTACGTATTAAGTCACTGCTACTACGACCTGCTGCATTTTAACTTATCACCAACAGTTCCAAAATTCTTAAATCTTCTGCAGTGGCAGAGAGGACAAATTATTAAACTACTTTTGGGTTCTTATTTTCAAAGCCACATTATTTCAAGCTAAAGTTATATTAGCCTTAGGTAATTTATGGTCTATAGGGCCTTTTATTTTATTTATTTATTTTATTTAAATAAGAATGGGTGTGATTCTGACTAAATGCAATTATCTAGGCCCTGTTCAGATTATGGATGTAGACCAACCCAGGTTGAATCAGATTCTATAATATTGGACCAGTAGACATTTATTTTACTACTTTTTGTTCAATTTTTGGATTTCATAAGGTCCCAGGAGTAAGGAATAATGGCCATCAAAAAGATGGCAGATGCTAGGTAGAGATAGAGACTGCTGTCCTTTCCACGAAAACTTGAGTAAGAAAAATAACAGTTAAACTACAGACCCTGAGCAATATTTTCATTAAAACATTGCATGACTTAGATTAGTGAAGATAAGCAATTTAGAACTTGGCAAACTTTTGCTAGATTATCTGGTTATGTATTTCCTGTAAAATTTAAGGGATGTGGAAATTCCTCATATCCAGTGGCTATTTAAAAGGCATACTTCGGTGCCTGACCTGTGGTTGTGCAGTAGATAAAGTATCGACCTGGAATGTTGAGGTCACCGGTTCAAAACCCTGGGCTTGCTTGGTCAAGGCACATATGGGAGTTGATTCTTCCTGCTCCCCCCCTTCTCTCTCTCCCACTCTCTCTTTCTCTCTCTCTCTCCTCTCTAAAATGAAAAAATGAAGTCTTAAAAAAAAGGCATACTTTGGGAAAAAGAAAGTTATAACCTTCCATGGGCTGTCTTCTTGTCCTTTTCACTTTATCAGCAAAAACATGGTTGTTGAGTTCTTAAATACAAAGATGAAACAAATTTAAATTTGGAGCAAAAATTTGAATGTTGAGTGGTTATAGGCAATGCTCTGGAGATTGTAAAGATAATTTTAAGAAATTCATATTCTATCCTACATCTGGTTGTAAAGGATAGTACAGATGAGAAATTAGGCAATCACAGCAAAAACTCCAGAAATATAATAGCCATCTCCCCAAAGGAACTAAAAATACCAGGTTCAGGTAGGCATCAAGATATCTTGTGAATATTTTGTATTATAATGTTCTCAAAAATAGGAATGTTATTTTGGGGGGTTGATGATTTCATCATGATTTGTAGACCCATTGTTCCCTTTTGTGGAATTACTACCATAGTAAAAATAATCTGAGCATGTATATATAACATTGAATTTTGGAGGGGTTGTGTACTAGTCAAGCTTTCCATTTAAAGAGCCACTTAAAAATTGTCAAAATCAATACCATTATTCTTGATATATTTATAATAAAAAAGTGATAGCCTCTTCTAATAAAACAGCCCCAAACTTCAAAGACTACGAAGAAAGTAATTGACTACGTCTAGCTCTAATTTCAAATAAATTACATAAAACATTCATATGTACATGGAGATAAAAAACAGCAACTGCATTTACTAGATTCCTTGATTTCACTATAGAATATACCAGATTAACTTGATAAAATAATAACTAAGGCTTATGAAAACAATAGCAGTTACCATTTCTGAACACCAGTATGCTTTTTAAAATTTATCACAAGACAATTCAGCAAAGGCAGGTTTAATCAGAGAGGTTAAATGAACTTGTTCAATCTCATTCAGCTAGTTGATGCCAGAAAGGTGGGGCACAGGCCTAGGTCAGCTGTTTCCAAGATATCCATCATAATTATATCACTGCAGCTGGGGATAATTTAGAAATTACAGATTGACATGCCATAACAATATTAAAGGCATTGTTTGGGCAGAAAACACATTGCCTATCCTATTTGTCTATTATCTGTGTAGCAAAAATCATTTTAATGTTAAATAAATTAAAAATAATAGCATTGGCTAATTAAAAAGTATCATGTTTTTAATGAAAACATACAGAAAAATTGTTACATAGCAACTGATATCGAAGGTACAATTGCTTCACACTCAAGTGGCTTCTCAAACCTTTTTAAGGGAAACATTTCATTAACTCAATAATCTATTTGATAACCTTCAAGTATTTTCTGATATATAACCTGTCTTCCCATAATTTTATTTCACTTTAGAGCTACCAGAAATAATATGGAGTAGAAAATAAAATTTATAATGATTTCATAATAATAGAAGTATTAGTAGTCAGGAATTTATAGAGGAAAGGATTTAGAGACTAGATATTATCCATTTGGTGATGTCATATTGTTTTTCAAAAGCTTTTTTCTTAAAAGAAAGATTAGCCCAAAGTTTTAAATCCTAGTATTTAGACATCCATTGTGAATTAAGATCAACATTAAAAATATCAAACATTTTTATGAGGTTGTAAAGCAATAATAAAGACAAGGAAACTCAACCCTTTTGATCACCACATTCTATTGTCTCATAGGTGAGTAGAATCAATAAATTAAAAATTATATTAAAAAAATTAAAAATTATGGTGGAATTTAAATTTTTTGCTCACAAAAAATATTTGTGTCATCAAAATATTGTTTTAATTCAAACAAGATCAAAAACCAAAATGACATCATTAACTGTTCTCTTGGGTCCATTATTTGAGTGTGAAAAACTAATGATTTGTTTTTATTTTTATTTTTTTGATATACCTACATTCATTTACATATGTTACATAATCCATTCTGAAAGGTAGATTTCTTTTATTATATATGGGAGAAATTAAAAAATGCATTTATTGGAATGAAATTTCAACAAATATACACACAGATTCAATGCAAATTAATTTCTGATCTGACTAAACTAAGGCATTATTTGATATTTATTTTAAAGTTAGTATCTTATTTAGTGCTGCATTTCCCTCAAAAAAGTTATACATAAGCAATGCTTTGAACCTATCAAATACACATTGTATTTTCATTCGTAAAACCAACAGATATTTGAGTACCTACTATTTACCAGTCACTGTAACTTATACATACTACTGAACTGTAACTTTCTTGAGTTACAAGAGAAAATAACATAGAATAATAATGCTTATTAGCACATTTTCTTGTGATAATAGCAGGTAATCACTAAATATTTGTTGAATGATATCAGACATAAGGAAAATTTGTATATTGAGGTTTGTAATACAAAACTATTTAGGGCTACCTAAATATAAGAAACAATTATATTCTTAGGGATGGAAATAATATTCCATTTATTCAATTTTAAAAGTTAAAACAAGGAGTATAAAATGTTCTTAATAAATACAAAATGTACCTACCGTCTCCTATGTTAAAATCAGTATAAGGAGAGATCATGCCAAGTATGAAGAAAAGAATGAACATTTTAAAAGATAAAGAGAAATGAAATACCAGACATAAGGACTATGGGAAGAGAAGGTGATAAAGTCATGTGTGCAAAGACAGAGTGATGTAACAAAAGAATGACAGAGATCCATTGTAATACTAAGAACATGTCATTGAACTCAGTCAAGAAATGTTATTGTCCCATCTCAAAGTGACTCCTAGACTTGTAGAAGAGTTGGAATTGTATTTAGAATAACACACTATTGTAATTCAATTGTGCACAAAATGCCCAGTAAACCTTTGGAGGAAGCAAATAACTATCTGGAAGATGCAGAGAAAATATTACAGAAATGATGTTTGGCCGAGTCTTGAAGGTTGAGATATAAATGGGACTGGTGTAATAGGGTGAAAATTTAGGCAGAAGATTGATTTACATGGCTGGAACAGAAGATGAATGATAAATAGAAGCAAGGTATAAGAACTGAGGTTTGAACATCATTGCAGAGCCCTACTATATGCTTGCATTAATAAGAGAGATGGACCAATTAAAATATAATCTCTGAAGAAGGAGCTTAATTAAAGTTGGTTTTTAAAGCTCACTTGGAGATTCTAATGTGCAGTTATAGTTGAGAATCACTATAATAAGTGACTGAAAATCAGTGAATGTTTTAAATGAATAATTGCGCAATTAGATGCTTTTCAGGAAGATAACTTTGGCCTGGATAGCACAGAGAGAATGAGTGTGTGGGTGTATAAAGACTTTGAAAAACTGAATACCAGTAGAGGCTATTGTAACAGGCACGTATTCACAGAAAAGACATGTAGACAGACATACTAAGGTTGAAACCACTTTTATACTGATGTTGAGACTATTTAGAATATTTAGGTTAAATTCTTATTCAATCTTATAACCAAGAGTTATACAATTTGCATATTATTTATTATATCTGCCCATACATCTAATAAACCCAAGTCAAGGGCCCTGGTTGGAGCTTGTTTTAATGCTCATTTCAAATGTCTTATGAGCATTTACTATTTATAGATACTCATAGTTAATTCTTTTTTTGTAAATCTAAGAAATTATTGGTAAGAAACAATTATGGTAACACTATTTTACCATTTTTTTAATCAGATGAAACCACTTTATCTTATTTTGGGGGTCATACTAGTATTCACAAAATTATTCTATGTTATTTTCCCTTGATAAAGTGCAAGTATTTATCAGTTAAAGAAAATGGGTAGTTAAAATGCATTAAGAAATCAAACTTCAGTGCTTTCTAAATTGTTTTCATAGTTATTTTGATTTTCTCATTAATAAGTATTAATTTGTATATGTGATATTTTTATTTGTAAGATATCTATTTTAAAGAACCTTAGAAAAAGAAGTGAGTCTACTAGTTTCTCTGAGTTGTTAAAAATTATATGTATCATATATATGATTTGCAATAGGCACATGTATGTGCCTAATATTGGTATAAATTACTTTATCTAGAAAAGAAAACAATGACTGGTTTCAATGGAATTTTACCAGTGTCATAAACTTGGTTCTTCCTGTTTCTATCTATCTATCTATCAATCATCTATCTATCTATCATTTATCTATCTAATCTCTCCTTTAAAAAAAATAGATCTCCAGTCACTCACCTCAGTAAATAACTCTTGTGTGTCTTATAAAAGAATACTTTCAGTTCATATGGCAATGTGAATTGTGTTTCTTCTAGTTATTATAAGTGGTTGCATTAGTTTAAGACAGTATCTAGTACTCCCTGAATATCTTTCTTAGAATTAGATCAAAGGCACTCAAAAAGTTTCAACCTGTGATTAGTCTATTATGCTTCACTGAGCAGAGAAAAGAATACTACTCCTACTTTTTTCCCTTCCCCTCCTCTCCTCCTTTTCTCTCTTCTTTTTTTGCTTCTTTTATTTGAGATGTTAAGAAGCTCTAATTAAAAGGGAAAATCTGCAGTAAAGATATTATTATACCAGTATTAAAGGTGAGGAAATTGAGAATCAATCAAGTGACTTTCCATATGCCCCCAAATAAGGAGTGGAATTAGGCCACTGACTCTTCTGACTTCCTATTTCAATTCATACCTTAGAGGACAACTCCCAAAAAAGCTTAGTAAAAAACTATAAAACCCACAATACTATTGTCAGAATGATATGGCTCTACTTAATAACTTCTTTAAAGATTTATGTTTCCAATATGGGAAACAGTCATATTGAGCTACTTTTCCTCATTTGAGAAACATCAATCAACAGTGTGTCCCTAAAGTCATGGTACACTTTTGACCGGTGACTAGTCAAAAGTGCACCATGACTTTACAGACACACTGTATTTCAAAAATTTTTAAACTTTTTCTCTTTATATTTTTTGTATTTAAAAACTCTTAAAAATCTGATAAAGGTTATAAATGTCCTTCTAACAAAAATGTATATACACTCATATAGACAACATTTTGTATACCATTTTATAGATCCATTTCTGTAAAAATAATCAAGGAGACAAGAAGGAACATATGTCATAGCCTTTTAGAAAAGATTTTTCTCTCTCTAAAGCAGAATTGTTACACAAAAGTTTCAACTGTCACCTAAATGGCATGAAATAATATGAATAAGATTAAGTTTACTTTAACCATCAATTTTAGTACTTTTTCAAACTTGTAAATTCTTAAAGAAAATATGAGTACACAAAAACACTTAAAAATTCTAATTATACTATCTAAAAAAACAATTAAAACCTCACAATTTTCTTTGGAATTTATACAGTATGGCATGATATGAATATAAGGCTTTGAGAACATTGTAAGAACTTGAGACCTCTCAATCCTGACCCAAACAAAATCAGACATACCAGAAAATGTAATTTTTTAAAGGTAAAAAAATGGCATTCACTTTTTATGAAAAAGAAGATGTTTCACCATCCCTGCCAAGATTTTGGGTAATTGTGCAGCAATAACTTCAGACATCATTTCTGGAAATTCAACACTCAGTGCCCGAGACTGGATAAATGTATTCAAGCAGTACAGATGAAGTTGTTTGACAAGCTGTTGATTTAACAAATGGATAAGAAATATGTAAGAAAAGTAATAAATCTGTATACTATTCAAACATGGCAACTTATTTTTCTAACAACATAGATACTTGTCAGGATGTTTTTTTCTTACCAAAATGAAAATCATTCCTTTCTATTATCTAGAATATATAAAATATCACATACAATGAAAGGCTGTGATAGTACAAAAAAGATTTTTTAAAATGAAAGTAATTCAGAGTCCCACAAGATAACCAATCTGAATATTTTGATGTATTTCTTTCAAGTTTTTTCTTTTTATTCGAGTATACAGGCATACTTGGGTATAATATACAATATGCACATATGCATATATATTTTAAAAAATAAAATTATATTATAAAGTCTATTTGTTAATCTAGCTTTTTCATAATGCATTATATTGACTTCCTATGTCAATAAAAACAACTTTACATTATTCATTTTAACCTAATTTTAATTTTTGTCAAAGTAATTCATACACATAATTTTAAAAGTCAAATAGTATTGTAAGATTTATAACAACAAAAACAACAGCAACAATATATTCCAAGAAACTGGACAACCTAGAAGAAATGGAAAAATTCTTAGAAACTTACAACCTACCAAGACTGAATCAGAAAGAAATAGAAATCTAAGTAGACCTATTGATAGTAGTCAGATTGAATCACTAATCAAAAATCCCCCAATGAAGAAAAGCCCAGGACCAGATGGCTTCATTGGTGAATTTTACCAAACATTTAAAAAAGGATTAACAGCAATACTTCTTAAACACTTTCAAAAAATTGAAGAGGATGAATGGCCACAAAGATCTCAAATAGCCAAAAATTCTTGAGAAAGAAGAACCAAGCAGTAAACATTACACTTCCTGATTTCAAGCTATATAATAAAGTGATAGTAATTAAAACTATGGTGCTGGCCTAAAAACAGACAAATAAACCAGTGACACAAAATCAAGAGCCCAGAAAAAAAACAGAGGATAACAATCAACCAATATTTGACAAGGATTCAAGATCACTCAATGGGGGAAGACAAGTCTGTTCAATAAATGGTCCTGCCTGACCAGGCGGTCATGCAGTGGACAGAGCATTGGACTGGGATGCGGAAGACCCCGGTTCGAGACCGCGAGCTCGCCAGCTTGAGCGTGGCTCCATCTGGCTTGAGCAAAAGCTCGCCAGACTGAACCCAAGGTTGCTGGCTCCAGCAAGGGGTTGCTCGGTCTGCTGAAGGCCCCCAGTCAAGGCACATGTGAGAAAGCAATCAATGAACAGCTAAGGTGTCTCAACGGCAACAAAAAACTAATGATTGATGCTTCTCACCTCTCTCCGTTCCTGTCTGTCCCTATCTCTCTCTCTCTGTCTCTCTTAAAATAAATAAATAAATAAATAAATGGTGCCGGGGTAACTGGATAGTCACAATGTAAAAGAATGAAACTTGAACCCTATCTTATACCACTCACAGAAATTACCTTGAAATTAACTCAAGACCTAAATGTAGGACCTGAAAGCATAAAACTCATAGTAAAACAAACAAACAAAACAGGAAAAAGAGTTACATTGAGAAATCACACCTAAAGCACAAGCAACAAAATACCAAAAAGTGAAATTACATCAAATGAAAGCTTCTGCATTGCAAGAGAAACCATCAGCAAGGTGAAAATACAGCCAAAGTAATGGGAAAAATATATGCAAACTACATAACTAGTAAGGGGTTATTATCCAAAAAATGTAAAGAACTCCTATAACTCAACAGCAGAATTTTTTTTCAATTAAAAATGGTCAAAAGACATAGACTTTGTACAAAGAAAATATATATGAATGCCAACAGATAGATACATAAAAAGATGTCACTAGGAAAATGCAAATGAAAACCACAGTGAGATACCACTTTTCACCTGTTAGAATGACCATGATAAAAAAGACAAAAGATAACAAAAGCTGGCATAGATGTGGAAAAAACAGAACTCTTGTACACTATTATTGGAATTGTAAATTGGTATAGCCTCTATGGAAAACAGTATAAAGTTTCCTTAAAACATTAGAAGTCTATCACATGATCCAGCAATTTTGAGAATATATCCAAAGGAAACAAAAACACTAACTCAAAAAGATATTTGTACCCCCATGTTCATAGCAGCATTATTTATAATAGCCAAGACATGGAAATAACCATAAGTGTCCATCAATGGATGAATGGATAAAAAAGATGTGTAAATATAATATATACACAATGAGATATTATTCAACCATAAAGAATGAGGAAATCCTACTATTTATAACAACATGGATAGAACTTAAAGACATTATGCTAAGTGAAATAAGTCAGACAAAGACAAACACTAGATGATCTCACTTTTATGTGGAATCTTATAAGGAAAGAACCCACAAAACTCAGAAAAAAAATATTGAATATCTGGTTACCAGAGTGCAGAGATAATGGGGAAGTTGTAGGAAGGTGGTAATAAAGTACAAACATTTGTTACAGGATTAATACTAGGGATGTTTTGTACAAGATGACTACAGTTAACAGTGCTGATGAGATATAGCAAAGTTAAGATTGTAAGTAGATTCTAAGGGTTCTCATCACAAGGAGAAATGTTCTTTTCCTTTGTGTGTGTGTGTAAGTGTGTGTGTGTGATGACAGAGGTTAACTAAAGGTTTTGTGGTAATTACTTCACAATACAGTATGTCCGTAAAGTCATGGTGCACTTTTGACCGGTCAAAAGTCAAAAGTGCACCATGACTTTATGGACACACTGTATATGTGTATTAAACCTTGATGCTGTAAACCTTAAATTTATAGAATGATGTATGTCAGTTACTTCTCAGTAAGACTGGAAAACAAAACAAACAAGAAAACACAGCTGCAACAACAGAACCCAGCAGTTTCCTGATGTACTTTTTTCCATCCATATTCTGGCTCCTTAGGTGCAACCACTCTCAAATTTTTTAGCCTATTCCTTTAAAATTTATCTCTGTATTTCCAATAAATTTTGTTTTCCAAATTTGAGTTTCTATTCTGAAAAATGAAATTCAGTTCTCTAACACTACATATCACTCTCCTTACTTTCTTTACTCTCCATTCTCTTTATAGCTATATTTTAATTTTTGGATAAATTAATATCCAGCATTTATATTATAGAGATTTTCATGATTTAATTTTGTATTACATTTCCTTATTTATATAACTCATTTTTATTTTGCTGCAGCTAATCACCTTGTGTTTTCATTTTTTTCATTTTCTCTGTATTTATTGCAAAGTTATAGTCAAATTCTCTGACAGAATTATAAAACTCATGTCAATATATTCATACATACTAGTAATCTCTCAGCTCCTTCTTTTTCCAAGTACTAGAACCATAGCATTACTTCTCCAATATAGCCTAATGATTGCTTAACACAGTTAATATGCTAGGACATCCCTTTGCATCTCTCTTGGATTGACTTTTTAAATTCTTTGGTTTACTTTCAGTCTTTTCCTATGAGACATCTTGTACACATCCTTGAGAAAAACTGTATTTGAGGAAGCTCTATGAGACCTCGAATATCTGAAAATACTTTTAGGGGTGCTAGTCTACTTGTTTGATTTGGCTGGGTATTAAGTCTATGAAGATTTTTCGTTTCTTAAAAATTCTGAAGGTTTTGAGCCATTGTTCCTGGTTTCCAGATTGCTGTTGAGAAGTCCAGCATTTTTCAAATCATAAATTTATGTGACTTTGTTCTTATTGGTATACTTTAGGATATTTGCTTAAAGTATATAATAATGTACCTTGGTTCAATTGTACTGCGCCTGTACACAGGGGCTTTATATTCAGATAATTCATATTCTTTACTTTCAGCAACTTTTCCTTTATGATTTATTAAATAATTTCTTCTCCTTGATTTTCTCTATTCTTCTAGAAATTTCTATTAATTGGAAAATGGAACCCCTTGGATTAATCCCTAAATTTGCTCTTTCATCTCTATAATTTTTCAGATCTTCATTTTTTTTTTTTCTGGGAGTTTCTTGAGATTCTTATTTTAGCCCTTCTGTTGGATTTTTAATTTCTGGTCTTCTATAGTTAATTATCCAAAAGTATTTTCTTTCTCAATGTTCCTTTTTAAGTGTTTTTTATTCTTGTTTCATGGATGCAATATCATTCATTTTTTTAATATCTTAATTAAAAAAAAATCTTTCTACTGTTCTCTGCACTGGTGTTTTCTCCTTTAAGCTACTTGGTTTTTTGTTTGTTTGTTTTTTCCCTTGCTTTACACCATTTATTTTGGAGGCTTTACCTAAATGGCTAATAATTCTTGGCTGTCTGTTTATATTCAAGAGTAAGGTCTTAAATATAACTTGGTAAATAGATAACTTATTTTATGCCTTTACTGTCATTCAGTTTGGTTACTGAATATAACAGCAAGAAAACCTTATTGAATATGTTTTGATTAACCACATAAATCTTGTTTTAGCAATCCAGTTCTAGTATTGGGCATTTCCATGGCTTTTTCTTTTGTATAAGCAATGCTACCATGCACTTCCTTGCATATATATATTAAATATTTGCCTAATAACTTATGTAGAATTAACCCTAAAATTGGAAATTTGATAAGCATGCAAATTCTAAATTTTGCTATATACTGCCAGATGTTCATTAGTATTGTGTGGGGTTCAGATCAAGTCATCCATGATGTGCCTCTATGGCATGTGGAGATTATTTTCAGCTAAAGGCAGTTGAGACCTTGCAGTCTCAAGAGAGACTTCTGACTGCCCCTCCCACCCCCATCCATAACTGTCCTGGAAGAATTAAAATCAATGGCCTGCTCATAATAAAAATTGTTAGATATGACCTTTTTGACCTATCTATATGGCAGGGCAAACTACTAATTTCTGAACCTCTGCTCTTCTTATTGTCCCTTAATTACCTTTTTCCCCTCTAAAGACCCAAGGTACCTTACCTCATCTTTGGCTCAGAATGCCATATATACCTCACTTTAACTTTATGTCTTTTGAATTTCCCATGTATGTGGTGTCTCTGATTCTCTCATGCATGTACATATGTAATTAAATTTGGTTAATTTCTCTTGTGAATCTGTCTCATGCAAATTTAAATTTTAGACCAACCAAAAGAATGTGGAAGATTAGAGGAACATTTTATCCTCCTCAATTGCTATTAACTTGTAATTCCATCCAAAATGCTAGGAGTGTTATTTTCCATATCCATACTTTTGCCTTCCCTGTATATGTGTGTGTGTGTGTGTGTGTGTGTGTGTGTGTGTGTGTATACACACACACACACACACACACAATGGTAGCTTGAGATACAAATTTAATTCGTTCTGTAACCGAGCTCGTAAGTCAGTCAACTTGTATATCAAACTGCTGATACTGAACCCATGCGCCAATTAGCGGCAGCTTCCCGAATCACAACTCGTATCTCGGAATTTCACTTGGATCTCGAACAAAATTACAGACCAAGTCACAGCTCGTATCTATGTTGGTCTGTTCGTATCTCAAGATACCACTGTATGCAAGTTATACAAATATATAAAAATTATACAGATACTACTGTAAGAATATTTTGCTGCTCTACATCAAAAATAAAAATAAGCAAAATATAAATTCTGAGCAATATAATTCAAGCACTGTTTTAAAATATAAGTACAAATGTTAATGTGAGAAAACCGTATAAAGTAAAATTTAGATTTAATAGTTAAAAACTTTTTTATTTTTCATTTATAATTATATTGTAATTTGACTAGAGAACATAGGAATTAGATGTCACCCATAGACTGCTCCTCAATCTTTCATTAATTTGATAGAATTCCACAGACTTAGCAAGGCTATGCCATGTTTGTTTAGATTAAACATTTTTTTATTATAAATTTTAATGGGGTGACATTGATCAGTCAGGGTACATATATTCAGAGAAAACATCTCCAAGTTATTTTGACATTTGATCATGTTGCATACTCATCATCCAAAGTCAAATTGTCTTCCATCACCTTCTATCTGGTAATAGTTAAAAAGTTATAGAAATTCATAAAATAATCACAAATATTCTAGAAAACAAAATACTTACATCATGCAAGTTATCAAGAAACTTTGTAAGTTGGTAGAAACGTTGTGAACTAGAGACAACTCCTTTTTGCCTCAAACCAATAGCCTTGATGAGCTCTCTAATGTAGCTTGATCTCATTTCTTCAAACTGGTTTTGACTTCTTAGTCCTTCCAAAGGAACTATAAAAAGACAATTACAAGTGTCAGTTATGTTAAAAATGATGACACAAGCCATTTATAATATTAATTTTTGAACTGTATAATTTCTTTTGATATATAACTCTAGATACGAACATCTTAAATAGGAAATAGTGTTATTGATATAGTTTTAGGACATGCAAATTTCTAGTTCTCTGGAAGAATATGATAAAACAAGGAAGTAAGATAAATAATGTTTCAGATTACCTATTTTAGAGCTGTGTCAATATATTATGTACTTGAATTAGAATTTGCTTAATTAAAAGGGCACCTGAGCCTTGTCTGGTTGGCTCAGTGGTAGAGCGTCAGCCCGGCATGTGGAAATCTTGGGTTCGATTCCTGGCCAGGGCATACCAGAGAAGCACCCATGCTTCTCTATCCTTCCCGCTCTATTTTCTATCTCTCTCTTCCCTTCCCGCAGCCAAGGCTCTATTGGAGCAAAGATGGACTGTGCACTGAGGATGGCGTCATGGCCTCTGCCTCAGGCACTAGAATGGCTCCAGTTGCAATGGAGCAACCACCAGAAGGGCAGAGTATCACCCCCTAGTGGGTTTGCCGGGTGGATTCCAGTCGGGCACATGTGGAAGTCTGTTACACTACCTCCCTGCTTCTCACTTCAGAAAAATACCAAAAGAAAGGGCACCTGACAGTATTTTATAATTTTGTCTCAAATATTTGATTTTAGTTTACAATAACATGTAGTCTTTTTACTTTCTTTCCTTTCAACAAACACTTGAATCTCTCTGTGAAGTCTTGTTTTCTATGGATGAGAAAGGGGTGCTATAATAAATCTAAAAGAAAGTGACCTTACAAGTTGATCTGATCATAAATTCTTTTTTTTTTTTTTTTTTTTGTGGCAAAGACAGAGAGAGGGATAGATAGGGACAGACAGACAGAAAGGGAGAGAGATGAGAAACATCAATTCTTCGTTGTGATTCCTTAGTTGTTCATTGATTGATTTCTCATATGTGCCTTGACGGGAGAGGGGGAGCTACAGCAGACCAAGTGACCCCTTGCTTGAACCAGCGACCTTGGGCTCAAGCTGGTGAGCTTTGCTCAAACCAAATGAGCCCGCGCTCAAGCTGGCAGCCTCGGGGTCTCAAACCTGGATCCTCTGTGTCCCAGTCCAACACTATCCATTGCACCACAGCCTGGTCAGGCTCATCATATTCTAACTGGGCAGGTCATAGTGAGTGGTCAAGCCATGGCCTATAACTTCATTAGTGAAAGGTTTTTATGCCAGCTCTAGGTTAACACACCTTTAATATGCCAGAAGTTATCCTCTTTTCCAGACCACTCGAAGGTGTAACCACCCTCAAGAGAACACATAATCTTAACTATCCTGTACCTTGCTTTCTCCCACTATCATATAATCTTCTTTGTTCTCTCCTTAATTCAAAATGCATTTGAAAAATATCTGTAAACTGTTGTTCTCTAGAGCATTTGAGATCTACGTCCTGGCAATTGTCATCAGTTGGTTCTTAATGCAAATTGTTTTATGCAGTTGTCTAGAGATTTGGATGTTTCTTGTAATGATTTCATAAAAATCTCAAATATTTCTCATTAGGATTATTCCTGGGTAATTTATCTTTTTGTTGTTTTGTTATTTTAACATTGCTTCATTAAATTTTCTTTTCCTTTCTCTTTTCTTTTTAAAGTAAGAGAAGAGGATATACAGAAACAGAGTCTTGCATGTGCCCTGACTGGGATCCACCTAGCAACCCCTGTCTGGGGAGATGCTCAAATCAACCCAGCTATCTTCAGTGCCTGAGGCTGAAATTTGAACCATGGAGCCACTGGCTGCAGGAGAGGGAGAAAGAGAGGAGTGGGAGAGAAAGAGAAGCAGATGGTCACTTCTCTTTAGTGCTCTGACCAGAGAGATCAAACCCAGTACATCTGCATACTGGGTGGTTGCTCTATCCACTGAGTCAACCAACCAGGGCCTGCTTCATTAAATTTCCTAATTCTTCCTGCTGATATGGGAGAAACTATTGCTATTTGAATATTTTTTCTTACATCCAGCCACTTGATTATACTCTATTTCTATTTTATTTTAATTTATATTTTAATTCTGGTTTGGTGTTGATCATTTTTTGTTTTCTTGGTATACAACAATAGTATATTCAAATAATATCTTTATTTTTCTCTTTCACATACAGTTATGTACCACAGAATGATATTTCTGTCAACAACAGAGGGCATATACAATGGTGGTCCCATAAGATTATAATAAAGCTGAGAAATACCTCTGGCCTCATGACATTACAACACAACACAAATAAGTATCTGTGTTACATTTACCTACAGAATTTAGTACAGTAACATGCTGTACATGTTCGTAGCCCCAAAGATATAGGAGAAGAGAATTTGTCACCAAAAAATATGTCTTTTGGCATGAGGATAATTTTAGGCTGATTAATTTTAAGGGACAGCAGACATGGGAGAAACTCTGAAAACCCAGTAGAAGTTACCCTTTGAAAAATACATTTACATTTCTAAGGGACATCTCCAAAGGGTGTCTCTTGCTCTCTGTACCAGGAGGAGGGGGATGATTTTTATCTCTAAATCAGTGGTTCTTAACCTTTTTTGAGGTACCGAACCCATCAGTTTCATATGCACATTCACCGAACCCTTCTTTAGTGATAAATAAAATATGATTTTTTTCCCCAAATTCAAGACATAGGTATATGTTTTTTTTACTGGTGCACAAAATGAGCCATGCATGAACATCACCTTGCTCAAAGAACAAAACCAACAAAGTGCATGAACTCACAACAAATTACGGTATTACTTTATTTTGGCCTCCGCGGCAGAGGCTTCTCCGAACTCCTGAGACCGACTCATCGAACCCCTAGGGTTCGATAGAACCCAGTTTAAGAACCACTGCTCTAAACACTCTTATTAATGCAGAATATAGTGACTTAAATCTGCATAACTAACTTCACCTCATTAATACTAAACTGATTTCTCCACCCCCAAATGTCTTCTTCTGTCTCAGCTGAAGATTGTATTTAAGGTGGTAGTTTCAGCCATTTTGGCAAGTTACTCAGTCTTCCTGGGTCTCTCCTATGTATTCAGGAGGGATACTTGTTATTAAACCTTTGTTTTTCTCCTTTTAATCTGTCCTTTATTAGAGGGATGTCTTTGTTGCTGCCAAGAAAAAAGAAGAGTAGAGGGAAAATTATTTTCCCTTTACAGAGCTGTAGGCTATATCCCATGTGGCTTATGTGTATAGTAGGCTATGCCATCTAGGTTTGTATAAGCACACTATACAATGCTCACACTTGATGAAATTGCCCAGTGTTCTTATAAGCAGTGCCTGACTGTAGTTGTAGGTTTTATTTCTGTTTCATGATTCAGTGTATTGTTCAGAACTTCCAGAACAATACTAAATAATAATAGTGATAACAAATGTCCCTTTTTTGTTGCTGATTTTAATGGAAATGGTTCATATTATGACATTAATTGCTAATTTAGATATTTACCTCAAAAATATTTAATTCACATGTAAAGATCCTAGGTACACCTTTCCATTCTTATAGCTAGGTACATTACATTGTTAGTTAACCTACATCTTTTTTCTTACATCTATTAGGTCCTATTGGAAGTTGTCTGAGATGCCCTGGTTGATTTCTTCTTCTTCTTGCTCTTCTTACATTTTTTTTTAATCAAGTGATAGGCAGGATGGCAGAGAAATAGACTCCTGCATGTGCCCCAACTGGGATCCACCCTCCACCCGGCAACCCCTGTCTGGGACCGATGTTCTACAAATCAGGGGCCACTGCTCCATTGCTTAGCAACTGAGCTATTCTAGCGCCTGAGGCAAGACCACGAAGCCATCCTCAGCGCCTGGGGCCAACTTGCTCATTCAAGCCATGGCTGCAGAAGGGGAAGAGAAAAAGAGAGAGAGAGAGAGAAAGAAAAGGGAGGGAGAAAGGTTGAGAAGCAGATGGTCACTTCTCCTGTGTGCCCTGACTGGGAATCAAACCTGGGACTTCTACACGCCAGACTGATGCTTTACTGCTGAGCCAACAGGCCAGGGCTGATTTCCTCTTTTATGTATTTTGCTGCTCTCTCTTTCTAGATCTCCAACAATTTGTGTGTTGGACCTCCTTCTTGACTCTGATTTTCCATGTTTTTTATGCCCTACTTTTGAGACATTTTTTCAATGGTGTTTTCCAATGCCCCTATTGAGACTTTTAAATTCTGCATATATGTGTATGTCGATATAAAATGTTACATTACATTTATATATAAATTTATATATATATAAATATATATAATTTTAGTTTTTAGGGCTCTTTTTGTTATTCCTTTTTCATAGTATTCAGTTCTTTATTTCAGGGGTACACCACATTCTCTTATCTTTTTAAGGAGGATGCAATTTCTTATTTTTCTGAAGTTTTCGTCTACATGGTCTCCTGGTCTCTATATCCTCCAAGTTCGTTTTTCCTGTTTTATCTTTGTCTTTGATGTCAAAAGTATCCATCAGATGTCTTGATTGTTTACTTACATTCAAGAGTGGAAAACTAAAAAGCTGATTGACAGTTATATTTGAATGCGTAGTGCTTATTCACTATGAGCTTTAGTGCAGGGCAATCTGGCTGAGCTATTCCAAAGAGAAATTCCTGCTATTAGCATATTTAGTTCTTTTTGTTTCTGGCTAAAGAGATTCTGCAAAGAAGAATCTTTAATTCTGAAGGATATCAATTTGGAAGGCAATGTACTGGGAGACATGTTGGAGAAGTGTGCTGTCTCAATATTTGGTATATGAATCCTCACTCTCAACAGTACCTGTGGTTCAGCAGTACAGCTTTTCTCTATTTATAGCCTCTTCAGGTATAAATTTACAATCTTTGTCCCAGTTGGAAAGAAACAACTGGTGTAGGTGGGTGATATTTAGAAACAGACTTTCAGCAGACATTCTTGTTTTTAACTTTACCTTCATTCTACTTTCAAAATATTAATGTCACCAACTGAAGAACATGCAGGGGTTCAGTGATACAAATAAAGGTGCTTCTTAGATTTTCTTACTTTGGCCTAGAATTCAACCTTCTTAGGTATGCTAAATTGGTTCTGCTTGCTGACTTACAAAATTTTATTGCTATTGATTCTTCTCTCTCCATTTTTATTTTTTAAAATCTTATTACTAATATTTTAGTGTAGTTTTAGAGGGATCAATGGAAAATATCTGTGTTCAACTTACCATATCTTCCTGGAGATTTCTATTTTCGTTTCTCATGGCAAATGGGGGGCTTAAATTCTTATGTATCCAATCATCAAACTTTCCCTTTGCCAACTTTCTAATTGCACTTGTTTTTAAAAAGATATTCCATGTTTGAGATACCAAAATTATATATATTACTGTCAGTTTGTTTTTTAACAATGTAAGTATTCACATATAACCTAATTATCTGGTATTTATTTTAGAATATAATTTCAGCTAAATATCCAAATAGAGTTTTTCGAAAATACACAGCTATTTTTTCCCAACAATGTTTATTCCATTCTCATTGATTTGTGATGTTTTTATTACACGATGTGAAGTTCAAATAAACACAAGCCAGACTTGACTAACAATTCAAAATACCTATATTCTTTTCTCATACTTATTAATTATTATAGCCTTTTAATTCCGTTCCCTGCCCCCCAATTTTGTAATGCTTATCTATTTATTCTTTTCCTTTCCACTGCTCTAGTGATTGCAGAAGCATATGTCAAGAAACAGCTTTCATTTGCCTGAGCACCTGAGTGATGACAATGAGCAGAGCCCTCCTGTTGACTGGCATTCGACATGTAATGAGAAGAATAAATACTGAGATTTTTTTGTTGTTGTTGTTAATTTACTGGGATTTTGGTATAGTTTGGTGTAAAACATAATGTATCCTATCCATAAACACAGAATTATGTTAATGATAACTAATTTGGGAAATATAGGACTATCTATGACATAACAGCTATCAGATTCATTACTGTCAAGAAAGAAATTAACTGCATAGATTTAATATTCCAGCAGTTAACTTCTTTCTAGACAGTAATGAATGCGATAGCAGCTATATCATACGTGGTACATAAAGTGGACTAAGAGTATTGACATAAGACTTCATGTACTTTATCAAATTAAGCTTGAAGGTCTTTGCTCCAAATAGGGTTTTCAAGGGGGAAATAATGCTATGGTCCCTTAGATCCTGAATTGGTCCCTGTCTTTAAAAAATTTCATGAGGGTTTAGCTTCTCTGTCTTTCCTCCTGATGTGTTATTTCTCTACCCCCTACAATTTGAGATATGTGCCACTAGGAAGTAGTTCTTCAAAGACACTGCTGAGAAAAACACTAGGCTTCCCTTCTACCTAAGATCTTAGCTCTCATTGTTATCCTTCAGATTACAATGAATAAAGGAAAGATCCACTCAGAGAGTCAAGGGCTGAGCTTACCTGTGCATGGAAAGGGAAAAATGTAAAAGCAGTTTTAAAAATTTTCTTACCCAGACCCTTGTGGATGCACCGAGGCAAAGGTACATGTATTCTTTTTTTTATGATGATTATTATTAAGTGAGAGATGGTAGGCAGGGAGGCAGAGACTGACTCTGGCATGCGCCCCGGCTGAAATCCAACCAGCAACGCTCTGCCCATCTGAGGCTGCTGCTCAGTTGCTCGGCAACTGAGCTATTTCCGCACCTGAGGTGAGGCCACAAAGCCATCTTTAGCTCCCAGGACCAAATTGCTCAAACCATTCAAGCCATGGCTGTGGGAGAGGAGTAGGAAGAGGAGAGAGGGAGGGAGGAAGGGAGAGAGAGAGAAAGAGAGAGAGAGAGAGAGAGAGAGAGAGAGAGAGAGAGAGAAAAGAGGGAAGGGAAGGGGTGGAAAAGCAGATTGTTGCTACTCTTGTGTGCCTGGACTGCGAACTGAACCTGGGACTTCCATTCCACATGACAGGCCAATGCTCTACAGCTGAGCCAACTGGCCAAGGCCCATGTGTTCTTTGTGTATGAAAAAAGTAATGAAATAAAATGCCCCTATCTTCTGGTGACCAATGCTATGTTTTATAATACACTATTTTCTTTTTCTTCTGAGTGTACAACTCTGGTGCATTTCCGTGCCTCTCTTGCAGTTAAGGTGGGCCATGGAAAGTGGGTGGAAATGACACAGACACTTCCAGGCTTCCCCTCCAAACCTTTTCTCACTCAGTGTTCATCTTCTACCAATGGAACCAATGGAAGACTCCAAGCTGCTAGAGAGGATGGAGTCCCTGCATGAAAGGAGTATGGGTTTTCCTGCTAATCCACTGCACTATGACTGTGAGTGATAAACCACTACTGTATTATGTTGCTGTTCTTCGTAGTTATTTGTTTTAACAGCCTATCCTGACAGAAAATATTCCCAAACAAATTTGTGTAGTTTATATAGGCAATCCTTTTTGGGGTGGGGTAGAGAGAATCATAAGTTGTGTTTATGCAATATTAATTAGTTTTTAAAAGAGCCACTTAATGATTATTTTATCAAAAAATGAAATTGGTTGAATTGATAGGTTATTTTAGTATTATGTGATTGGTAAAACCTGAGAAATATGAAGAAATTTTATTATTGTCTATGACAGTACATTGGGTGTTTCTCCTTTGCAGTTATAATAGAAGATTCATACCTCATGTACAATCATATGATGATATAGTTGTTTGGGACTTTCCTAACGATTTAAAAATTAAGTTACTTATACTCACTTGTATTAAGAAGCAGCAATACTTTCATACAGAGAAACTCTTCTTGGCTAACTTGAAGCTTCACAAACTCCTGTGGAATCTGCCACATGGTAAGGCATAATGAATAGAATGATGATTCCTTCATCCGCTGTCTTCCATCACACACAATATCCAAAAGAAAAGGCAATACACACACAGAATGTTGGCCAGTTTATGTAATTTGTCAAAAAAAAATATGAGATTTAGTAATTATCTTATGTATTATTGAAAATAACTTTAATAAAGAAACTCAATATTTGAGATCTTAAATGTAATTTTTTCATAATACTGAAGTTTTGAAGTTAATAAAATTTAAAGTTAAAAAAAATCATATTAAATACACAGTGACAAAGGTTAACATTTCTTGTTTTTATCATCACAGTTTAGAAACCTAAACCAAGAAGCTGTAGGACTCCAAAATATGAAGCTAAGGAATGCTCGGCAAATTATTTACTGATGGATCTTCTTTTCCTGTGCAAAACAATGCATAAAATTTGGTGTACAATCAAATAGAAGAATTGATTTACTTTACAGAAACTAGCGTATGTTATAGTTCAGTGTACGCCTGACCAGGTGGTGGTGCAGTGGATAGAGTGCTGACCTGGGATGTTGAGGACCCAGGTGTGAAACCCCAAGGTCACTGGCTTGAGCTTGGGACCATAGACATAACCCCATGGACACTGCCTTGAGTCCAAAGTTCCTGGCTTGAGCTATAGGTTCAGTAGCGGGATTCAGTCAGTTTGCACTGGTTTGGCAAAACCGATACCTAATTTTTTGTTGAGTTCTACGAACCAGTTGCTAAAATGGCACTTGTAATTAGGGTTCTCCCTAAGGTGGACACCTGGGCAGACACCCAATGTGGAAATTGTAAATTCACATTCCTTACTCTTTTTTAATGTTCATCTACACAACAGCATATTCTTCTTTTTTAGATGATTAAATTTAACGGAGTGACATTGATCAATTAGAGTACATAGATTTTGGGCAAATATCTTCAGAACATTTGGACAGTCGACTATGTTGTATACCCAACACCCAAAGTCAAATTATCCTCCATCACCTTATATGTATTCCTTTTTTATAAAAAAAAAAAAAAAAAAGAAATTTTATTATTGAGAGTAATCATGGAAAGGAAGGGAGATTCTTTTTTTTTTCTTTTTTTTACAGGGACAGAGAGAGAATCAGCGAGAGGGATAGATAGGGACAGACAGACAGGAACGGAGAGAGATGAGAAGCATCAACCATTAGTTTTTCGTTGCCGTCGCAACACCTTAGTTGTTCATTGATTGCTTTCTTACATGTGCCTTGACTGTGGGCCTTCGGCAGACCGAGCAACCCCTTGCTGGATCCAGCGACCTTGGGTCCAAGCTGGTGAGCTTTTGCTCAAGCCAGATGGGCCCACGCTCAAGTTGGCAATCTCGAGGTCTTGAACCTGGTTCTTCCGCATCCCAGTCCGTCCGAAGCTCTATCCACTGCGCCACCGCCAAGTCAGGCTGTATCCCTCTTTATGCCCCTTCCCGTCCTCATCTCCCTCCCTCTCCCTGCTTCCCCCTCCCCCTGGTAACTACTGCACTCTTACCTGTGTCCATGAGTCTCAATTTTGTACCCCACCTACATACATATGGAATCATACAGTTCTTAAATTTCTCTGATTTACTTATTTCACTCAATATAATGTTGTCAAGGTCCATCCATGTTGTTGTAAATTATACTATGCATTGTTTCTTATGGTTGAGTAGTGTTCCATAGTATATATGTACCACATCTTCTTTATCCCTTCCTCTATTGAAGGATACTTTGGTTGTTTCCATGTCTTGGCCACGGTGAATATTGCTGCGATGAACATGGGGATGCATATGTCTTTATGTACCAATGTTTTTGAGTTTTGGAGGTATGTACCCAGTAGAGGGATTGCGGGGTTATATGGTAGTTCTATTCTTAATTTTTGGGGAACCACCCTAGCTTCTTCCATAGTGGTTGCACTAATTTATACTCCCACCAACAGTGAATGAATGCTCCTTTTTCTCCACAGCCTCCCAAACACTTATTACCTGTCTCGTTAATAATAGCTAATCTAACAGGTGTGAGGTGGTATCTCATTGAAGTTTTGATTTGCATTTCTCTAATAGCTAATGAAGATGAGCATCTTTTCATACATCTATTGGCCATTTGCATTTCTTCTTGGGAGAAGTGTCTGTTCATATCTTCTGCTCATTTTTTTATTGGATTATTTACTCGCTTCTTGCTGAGTTTTGGGTTCTTTATATATTTTGGATATTAACCCCTTATCCGAGCTGTTGTTTGCAAATATCATTTCCCATTTGGTTGACCGTTTGTCTGTTTTGTTGTCAGTTTCTTTTGCTGTGCAGAAGCTTCTTAGTTTGATATAGTCCCATTCATTTATCTTTATCTTTACGTCCCTTGCCTTTGGAGTCAAATTCATAAAATGTTCTCTGTGGCCAAGGTCCATGAGTTTAGTACCTATGTTTTCTTCTATGTAATTTATTGTTGCAGATCTTATATTTAGGTCTTTGATCCATTTTGAATTAATTTTTGTGCAAGGGGACAAACTGTAGTCATGTTTCATTCTTTTGCAAATGGCTTTTCAATTTTCGCAGCACCATATTTTTAAAGAGAAGAGGCTTTCTTTTTTCTATAGTGTTTTTTTTCTTGCTCCTTTATCAAAGATGATTTGTCTGTTTTATTTCTGGCTGTCTATTCTGTTTCATTGGTCTGTGTGTCTATTTTTCTGCCAATACCATGCTGTTTTGATTATCATGGCTCTGTAGTATAATTTGAAGTCAGGTATTGTAATGCCTCCACCTTCTTCCCCCCACCCCCACCAAGAATTACTTTGGTTATTCAAGTTTTTTTTATGGTTTCATACAAACCTGGTGATTTTTTGTTCCATTTAAATAAAAATGACATTGGAATTTTGATGGGAATTGCATTAAATATTTGTATATTGCTTTGGGTAATCAGTTCATTTTAACTATATTTATTCCTCCTATACAAGAACATGGGGTATTTTTCCATTTCACTGTGTCTTTTTCGATTTCCTTTTAATGCTTTGTAGTTTTTGAATATAGGTCCTTTACAGTCTTTGTTATGTTTATTCCTAGGTATTTTACTATTTTTTTTTTTTTTGCAACTGTAAAAGGAATTTTTTTCTAGTTTATTTTCTGAAGTTTCATTGTTGATGTATATGAAAGCAATAGACTTCTGTATATTATTTTGTATCCTGAGACCTTACTGTATTGGTTTATTGTTTCTAATAGTCTTTCTGTGAAGTCTTTGGGGTTTTCTATATACAGAATCATGTCATTTGCAAATAGTGAAACTTTTACTTCTTTTTTCCTGATAAAAATGCCTTTTATTTCTTTCTCTTGTCTGATTGCTCTGGCTAGAACTTCAGCACTATGTTGAATAGCAGTGGAGAGAGTGGGCAGTCTTGTCTTGTTCCTGATTTTAGAGGAAATGTTTTGAGTTTTTCACCATTTAGTATGATGTTAGCTAATGGTTTGTCATATATGGCCTTCTTTATGTTGAGGTCTTTTTATCATATACCCATTTTATTGAGTGTTTTAAAATAAAAGAATGTTGTATTTTATCAAATGCTTTTTCTTCATCTATTGATATAATCATATTGTTTTTGTTCTTTGTTTTGTTAATATGGTATATTACGTTAATCATTTTACCTATGTTGAACCATCCTGGTGCTTCTGGGATGAACCCCACTTGATCATGATGTATTATTTTTTTAATGTATTGTTGTATATGAATTTTTGTTAATTTTAGTTAACAAAATTAGTTTTTCTGTTAATTTTTTATTAATTTTAATTTAATGTGTTAACATGGATTCAAGTGTCCCACTCAATATAACTACCTCACCCCACCCCTTATCTCCCATTATCCCCCTTTACCCTAACTCCCTCCCCCCTTCCCTTTGGGATTTGCCATCCTGTTATCTGTATCTGTGTTATGTATATATAATTTCACTAATCCCTTCACCTTCTCTGATCCCATTGCCTCATTCCCATTCCCTCTGACAGCTGTCCCTCTGCTCCCTGTGACCTTGCCTCTGCCTCTACTCTGTTCCTCAGTTCACTTTGTTCATTAGATTCACATATAAGTGAGATCATATGATTCTTGTCTTTCTCTGCTTGTAGTTTTCTTTATTTTGTATGTCCTTGTCAGGTTTACATATAAGGCTTACGTTGGCCTCATAAAATGTGTTTGAAAGTATTGCTTCTTCTTCAATTTTCTGGAAGACTTTAAGGAGGATGGGAGCCTGACCTGTGGTGGCACAGTGGATAAATCATCGACCTGGAATGCTGAGGTTGCCGGTTGAAAATCCTGAGCTTGCCCGGTCAAGGCACATATAGGAGTTGAAGCTTCCTGCTCCTCCCCCCCTTCTCTCTCTCTCCCTTTCCTCTAAAATGAATAAATAAATAAAAATAATTTAAGAAGGATGGGAACACATCTTCTTTGAATGTTTGGTAGAATTTACTAGTGTAGTTGTCTGGCCCCAGACTTTTACCTTGAGAAGGTTTTTGATGGTTGTTTCTATTTCCTCTCTGCTTATGGGTCTATTTAGGCTTTCCACTTCCTCATGATCAGTCTAGGAAGATTGTATAGTTCTAGGAATTTATCAATTTCTTCTATATTGTTAAATTTGGTGGCATATAGTTTTTCATAGTATTCTACAATAATTCTTTGTATATCTAGGATATCTGTGGTGATTTCTCCTCTTTTATTTTGGATTTTGTTTATATGAGTTCTTTCTCTTTTTTCCTTGGTAATTCTTGCCAAGGATTTGTCAATTTTGTTGATCTTTTCAAAGAACCAACTCTTTGTTGTATTAATTTTGTCTATAGTTTTTCTGTTCTCTATTTCATTTATTTCTGCTCTAATTTTTATTATTTACTTTCTTCTGATGTTTTCAGATTGCCTTTGTTCTTTTTCTAGTTCCTTAAGATGTGATGTTGTTTACTTTGGCTTTCTCTTGTTTTTTGATATAAGCCTGTAATGATATAAACTGCCTTCTTATTGCTGCTTTTTTACAACAGTGTATTCTAAGCACCCATAGTATTCATTCCATCCATAGGTAAAAAAAGTTGCAAGTGAGGATGCCGATCAAGAAGCAATATGGAAATATTTTAAATAACAGTTTTATTGTTTTCTGTCAGGTATTATTTAATATTTTTATTAATATTTTAAAACTCTAATAATCTAGTTTTGTATACCACTTTTATTGTTCTTATTTAAGTATTATATGCATGAAATAAACTACTTTTGGTATATCTTTTTTTATACTTAAAACAGTCATTAGGGCAGAGAACCAGTTGATAAATTATTTGAATCCCACCACTGAATGAGTCACTGGCTTGGATGGAACCCTCCAGGCAAGGCACATATGAGAAGTAATCAATGAATAACTAAAGTGCCACAACTACAAGTTGATGCTTCTCATCAGATCTCTTCTTTCCTATCTCCCTCTGTCTCACTTAAAAAATACATAAATATAAATAAAAAAGGTTATATATAGAAAATTAACCAGTGTAATTTAAATGTAATCAAGCAAATTGGAATATTTATCTTTCAGATTTTCAAATAAATCCCCAGTATGTTTTATCCTCTAAAGAGAAATGTCTACATTTTGAAGGTAAATTAGTACTTTCAAGCAAATTATTTATAATTACTTCATTATCTTCATTAGTACCAAGTTATGAAATTTTAGTTTGATAGATTGTATCTTTAAGTATATTTCTTGATACATTCTTAAAGTTGAAAATATTGTATTTCAAACTCCATACATTGAAACAAAAGGAAAACTCCAAATATCAAATATACTCATAAAATTGTATAATTTTATTAATATTGTCAAATCAAGTTGTAAGTGATATTAGGTAGTAATATTAATTGATATGAGGTAATTCTAAGAAACCTTTCAGGAAAACTAAATTTGTGATTATCTCTTGAAATGTAATTTTCTTTTCTTTTTAAATTTATTTATTGATTTTAGAGAGAGAAGAAGGAAGAGAAATAGAGAGACAGGAACATCAATTTGTTGCTACATCTTCCCTGACTAAGGATCAAACCCACAACCTTTGCATAGGGACATGATGCTCCAAGCCACTGAGCTATCCAGCCTGGGTTATTGAAATGTAATTTTCAAGATTATCTTACATATACATTTAGAATAATAAGAACAAAAAAGTTATGTTACTACTTACTCATTTAGTATTAAATCAGGTGCAAAATATAGCATCTTCCCACTGACATGTTTATAGGATCTCCAACCTAGTCCAAATACCATTAAGCTCATCCAAGAATACTGTATGAGAGTTATCTGGTCATCAATATGTAAGTTTCTAAAACCTGTAAAACAAATTAAAAAACAAAATTATCATGAAAACCACTTGTGTCAAAGTGCTGAAAATACATAGAAAATTGAAAATAAATAAAAGTAATATAATATTTTCAACTTCAATATATTTTACATTAAAAGTCAGGTAACATAAATAATAGATCCTGAAAAATTAAAAAGAAACAGCAATTTTGAAAAACATTAAAATTAGTCACTGTGATTTATCATTTTTTGAAATTCACTAATTGAATCAATTGTTCATCACTCACTTATGCAACACTCATTTATTGAGAAACACTTGTGTACTGTGCATTATGTTAAAATGCTTGGGCTACAAAGATGGATCAGATGCATCTTCTCCTTATTTTTTTATTCATTTTTACAGAGAGTAGAGAGAGATAGAGAGAGAGAGTGAGAGAGAAAGCAAAAGAGCAGGGAAGAGCAGGAAACATCAACTCCCATATGTGTCCCAACCAGGGAAACCAGGGTTTCAAACCGGTGACCTCAGTATTCCAGGGTGACACTTTATCCACTGCACCACCACAATCCAGATGCATCTTCTCCTTAACAGAATCTCACAAGTCAATAGGAGAAACAAGCTCGTAAGTGCAGTGATAGAGAAGGTTAGAGGGAGTACACTAGGAAATTGGAAGATCACAGAAAACACACTAAAAGAGAAAGAGATAATGCTCAAGCAGAATACAATGTTTGTTGAGGAAGCTCAATTTTTTAAGAATTAAACATAAACTGATTTCATGGTATAAAGCCACTGCTTTTAATTGTGCTGCATCTAACTTTACTTTAACATTCCTAAATTATGAGTTGGTTAGATTGCATAGTTTTCTTATCATTCATTTTTCTTTCAGATTGTTTAAGATGTTTGGAGACATGTGTGTGTGCGCGCACGCACGTGCGCATGCTCTGGTCTTTCACATCTTCACAAACTCCTTTTTTAATACCTTTCTCTGGTATTGCTGGTAGAGGGAGGATAACAGAGAAAGAGAAAATTTATTTTTGATATATTTTGTGATATAAATGATGAAAGTCTTCTATCTATCACTTTCCAATTCTCTTTTTTCCTTCTTGGATGAAGATCACCAGCTCAGCACTGATGCATTTAAAAGAGGGAGAAACAAAGAGGTAATGTTGGAGATGTAGGCTAAAGTCACATATGGATAGTCTTTATGTCTATTAAAGGAGCAACGAGAGACAAAAAGTCTAATTTATATTATGTATGGTTTTTGGTAGCTATGTGGAGGGTGATTTTCAGGGAATAAGCCTGGAGTTAGGAATAGAATTTGGGATTATTGGCAAAGGTCAGGTGAGAGATGATAAAGCCTGATAAATGTCACAGGTAGGAGTAAAGAGGACAGGGTGCATCAAAGAAATATTTAAAGAGTAAACTCAAAGAAAATTGGCAAATGAATGTATATAGGTAAGAGGAGAAAGTTGCAAATAGATTTTTTCAGTACTTTACTTGAGTGATGGATGATGGTAACAGCATTAATGTGATAAAGAAGAAAAAACCGGGTAGAAAAAATATAAGTTTTATATATGTTTGAGGGATGTCTGGAATATCCAGATGGTAGCTAGACATATGAATTAGAATAATAAAGAAATTATTGAGCTAGAAATATCAATTTAGGAATTATTTGTATTTGAATGTAGCTGCAATGATTAGAGTGGATGAAATCTTTTATTATAGGTATAGAGAACAAGTGCTTTGGCACATCAACCACTTTCCATAAAGCTATTTAATAATGTCTATTCCCCCTAAGAATACAGAACCCATTGAAGTTCATCTACAAGTGACCAAATTAAAAAGTAAAACCAAAGCAGCCCTGGCCAGTTAGCTCAGTTGGTTAGAGAGTCATCCTGAAACACCAAAGTTATAGGTTTCATCCCTCATCAGGGCACAGAAGGGAAGCAACAAATGAATGCACAACTAAGTGGAATAACAAATGAATGCTTCTATCTCTCTCTCTCTCTCTCTTCCTCTCTCTGTCTCTCTAAAATCAATAAACAATTTTTAAAAAGTAAAAGCAAAGCAATTTCTTAGATCTCAAGGGCAAAAGATGTTTATTTCCTGATTCTGTTAATCATCTCAAGCTCAGTGACAGAAAAGGTTATCTTCTTTCCCTACACTCAAATAGCCCCATCTTCACGTGAATAGCAGGAGTACATATATTTCATATACATGTTATATACCAACAAATAATGTATTTGTCCAAAATATATGTCCAGAATATATTTCATATGTTATTAGAGATATATAACAAATTATTATATTCACAGCAAGTTAGATTCAATTAATCAGATGTATTAAAACATTAACATTTTCACCATCATTTCTGATATATTTTTTACTCTCTGTACCTTTCTTTTATTTCTTAATTGATTGATTTTTGAGAGAGAGAGAAAGGGAGATAAAGAGAAATATTGATTTGTGTTTCACTTATTTATGCATTTATTGGTTGATTCTTATATGTGACCTGACCAGGGATCAAACCAGCAACCATGGTGTATTGAGATGATGCTCTAATCAGCCAAAGTCTCTGTACCTTTCTTAGTCAATGTTATAATTTTCTATAGAAAACATGTATATGTAATTAAGTATTAGACTTACTATACATACTTTCTTTTTATTCTACTGCTTTGTTACATGTTAATCTGAGTAGTTTTAAAAATCTGACAAAATTATGTAACAATTCATTTGTTCTTTAAACAACATATTTTACTTATATTTACATACTTGTATTTATTTTACCCTTAAAAATTTTTTTATTTTGTATTCTGGGACTATTAAGACCTAGATATTATGAAATAATTTTATTATAATATAATATAAAAAGCATATCTTGCTGAAATAACATAAATCTTATGAAATTATCAATATTTATAGCAGAAAGCGTACTGTTTTCAGTTAGCAGACTAAAATATGACTTAGAAAATAGCTTTATTCACTCTCTCCTTCAGGGAGCTTATCTGTGATAAAGGTACAATGTTAAATTGATTTGAAAATGCACAGTCCAGAAGTGAAAATTTTTCCCAATTAACTACAATACCATTTATTACTTTATACTGAAACAAAGACGGGAACACTGAGATCAAATTCCTATTGATGATAACAATCAGGTAAACTCAATACATCTGAGATGATGATCAAAATGAAAACCTTCACATAGAGAAGTGATGGATGACCCCTAATTGTGTTGAACAAGTTGTAAAGAAAAATACCCTCTTCTTTTGTGTAACTTGACCCGAATAATTTTTGACAAAAGCCCTGTTACAAGCTGTCCAATACTTAATATTTTAAAATATTTTTAAAAAGTACAGTAAAGACATGGCTCGTATGACTTTCTAGGTTCTTTTATCTTCCAGAGTTGTGATAAAATATATATGTTTGGCTTCTGCAGAAACTGTCATATATTGAAACAGTAAATATACAAAAGGCAGAGCATTAAATACCTCAGCACCTAAGAGTTTCAGCACAGTAAGTGCAATCACTAACATATGTGTGAAGACTTATTAAGAACAAAGACTGGATGCTTAATGGTCTAAGGTAGCATAGTTCTTTTCATATTAAAGCCTTAAGTTTCATAGATAATCCTTAAGCACCTATTCGGGATGAAGCATTATGCTTGAAACTAGGCATAAAGATTGGAAAGATGCTGTTTCTGTCTTTAACACTGGTGGTGAGACAGACAACAAAATGTAGAACATAACTGTCCCTCAGAGCAAGAGTGGTGTGGTTGATAAAGGTAAGGGTGATGAGGGAGAGCAGAGGGCCTTCTTCCTTAGCGGGAAATCACAGGTGATTATAATCCTGAAGGCAAATCAGGGATCAGCCAGGGGAAGATGTAGGAAAAGAGAAGGGACTCCAGGAGGGAAGCAATATGGGCAAAGAAAGCAGGAAACTGAGCAAATAGCATTGTGGGACCTGAATCTTAGAGTTGTTTGAAACTTTGCAAATTCAGGAACCATGTCACAGAAGGGCCTTGGAAAAAAAGGTAAGAATTTTGTGCTTTGTTCTGAAAAGGAAAGGGTCTAATATAATTAATTACAATTGTTTTAGATGATTTTGAAGGCAGAATAGGGGATTGTTTTGGGACATTGTGGAAAGTGTCTCATTGTGATAACTAGCTCATTGTGGGTGAAGAGAAGAGGGATACAGTGCAAATTAAGGAAAAAATGAGGATCTAAACTAAGGGCAGTAGCAGTGGAAGTAGCATGTATAATGAATCATATAATTAATAAGTAGAGATGACAGAATTTGATAACTCATTGGACAGAAGGTGATGGAGAAAAGTGAGCTGAGAGTTATATATTTAAGATTCTATCTCAGGTGCCATTTCAAGATACAGAAAATGGTTTTAGGTTTATGGAATAGGTTTTTGCTGACTTGGAAATTCATCCAGGTGGAAATATAAAATAACCAGTTGAAATAAGCTCAGTAAATGGTCTGGGTTGATACTATATATTTAGGATTTATTAGAATAAAATGATTATTGAACACAGTCTATAAATGAGTTCATTCAGACTGTGTAGAGTGAGAAACTAATGCCATACTTACGGCATGAGTGGAAGAACACATCTACAGAGGGAACAGAAAATATTTAAATTGAGAGAAACATTATCTACCTCGAAGGGAAATGATGCATACCAAAGAAATCGTTTCAGCAAAAAATGGTTTTTGTCAAGGGCCTAAGAGGCATGTGAAACATGATAAGAACTGATAGTATTTATTTGATTTGGTAAATAATTTTGTAACACTGGCAAAAATAATTTCAGTAAAAGAAGATGTTTGAAAAATCATTTTTTGAAAGTCTTTATAAAGTATTATTAAAGCCTAACTTTACTCCTTATAGGCTAATCTCATTTCTTTCCCATCACTTATTTTGGAGAAAGTAATTTGATTTATTCATTACATTTGGGAGGGGAAAAATACTTTGTCAAATATGCAGCGGCTGTCACTGACTCAAAAGA
This sequence comes from Rhynchonycteris naso, assembly GCA_037038555.1. Lineage (NCBI taxonomy): Eukaryota > Metazoa > Chordata > Mammalia > Chiroptera > Emballonuridae > Rhynchonycteris > Rhynchonycteris naso. The sequence goes on along the minus strand of CM072995.1, from coordinate 291,772,133 downwards.
TATTTTTGCATGCTTCAAAGGCAGAAAATGAGGTAAAGGACTGTTCAGCCTTCTGATACTGATGATTACAAGCAGTCTGGCTGAAACCAAGAAGTACTTATTCAAAAATGCAGTCTTAAAAGTTGACAAAGCATTGGCCTGGATAGACCTTTTTAACTAAATGAATAGAAGAATCAAAATCAAATTTATCAAAAGGAAACAATATCCCAAACCTCCTGCTATAATGTATTGATATACAGGATGAAGAATATGTAATGATGAAACTGATTTGGGAATGAGTACCTATTAATTTAATTTTCAAAGCCTACCCTGACTTGTAAGATTCTGTTTGATCAACCCATCACTTATGCCACTAAATTTGCTATCTGCTACTCTCTCCAATATATATTGTCACTGTTTTTTTTTTTTTTAGTACTTGGATGATGAGACTCCCCCCCCCCCCCAAGGAGGCTAGTATTTATTGTAGTTGTGTTTGAGCAATGATAGGCACAAACGTACTTTCTCAATCAGCAGCTAAAAATGATTGTGATATCTCTTATGTTACTAAGGAACCCTCATACTTGAAAAAATTGGGAACCATTCTTATGCTGATCTGATTCATTCTTCACCAAACAAACTAATACTTTCCTTATTTCACATCAACAGCTCCAGTATTCCTTCTGTCTGCAACACTTTCTCTTCTCATCATGAGTTATCAAAGTCTCATTTCCTTTTGAAGGTCCAATTTAACTGACACCTTGCCTCAAAGGTTTCTGTAATCCCCAAAGCCAAAAATGTTCTTCTGCCCCCCTTTTTATCTGTATCTTATGGCACTTTCACTATAATTATTTAGGTATCTTAACTATCCCATTGGATTGAACATTACTTACAGAAATATATGTCTTGTTCAAATTTTAAATTTTGTGTTGCTTTACTCTCTAAATAAGAAAATATTATCCATTGAAGTTATAGCAAAAAGTATATGTAAAGTTATTCATATGTGGATATATTTTGTCAGATGCATTGTATCCTTAAAGGTCATTTATAAATGTGCTGTTTGGAGGCTAAAGCATCTTTCAAGTCTCCATTTAATAGTGACAAGGGGAAAATTCTGAGATGTCCTAAATTAAATTTTGATGGGCCAAAGAATGAAATAACAAGTTAAAAGTAATAAACTAATTAGTCGTTGTAGGTCAATTAAGCAACTGCTTCACATTCCTGAGTATATGTTGGAACTCTGAATCAAGTACCAGGTGGCTATTTTAAAAACAGCAGGCAACTATCACTTCATCCTGCTTCTGCAATGACTGTTGCACACACCAATCAAAAGTAGTAAATATCTTCCTTATGGACTGTACGCCTATCCTAAAACTGCCTGACCATCAAGTTTTCCTGCCCTCCCCCTTATCTGTTGACAGTGTAAATTGTCAAAAACAACTTATATCTTTCTTCCTGAAAATGTAATGTATAAAAGAGCCCCTAACATCTAGGATGGCGGACATGACTTCTCCAGGTAGCCCTGCTGTTGAAGGGTTATACGTCATGCCTCAGGACCTGGTCTTTTCTGACTACCTTTGGCTAAATAAACCCTTTCTTTTAGAAATGCTTTCAGCTGTGAAAGTTCTTTCTATTTGTTAACAATAGAAACAAAGATATCTCTGAAATAGTATGAGAGAGATGTTAGATAAATTACAATTATTCTAACAAGTCCAAGAAAATAGAAGAGCTAGACAAAAAAAAAAAATGAGGAAGTCTTGACCTGGCAGCAAGAACCCTCTCAGTGACCTGCAGATTCATGCTCTGGTGCCCTCATGCCTGCTGTCACCGTTGTGATGGTTATCATCTAAATCTGATCTTAAATATTAATCTGACTTTCCAAATACATTTTCTTATTGTGAAAGAATGACCTGAATGTCTAACATGTTTTCCTAGCAGTATTTTTTTTGTTTGTACTTTAAATAAGTAAACTGACATTCTAGTGCATTAGTAAACTTCATTTAACAAAGTCAAGCTTTTGTAGAACAGTAACACATGAGTAAATGGAGATTCAAACAGAGTCAAGATGGCAAGAGTAGTTATACTCTGAACTCACCACTTCTCACAAACATAGAAAAATTACAACTAAATTATAGAGTAATCATCACTAAGAACTTCCTGAAGACTAGCCCAATAGAATTTCTATAACTAAGGATATAAAAAAGCCACGTTAAGATGGCTAAGAGGGGCAGAGATGTGGTCTAAACAGATCCCACACCCATGGTGTGATGATTAATAAATGGAAGGGACAGCTCAACTATGTAGGTCCACCCAAAGAGTGAGGGGTCCAATTCCCATTCTGGGTTTTCCATCCTGCGGCACCTGAGAAGTTCCATAACATTTTGCTTTGAAAGCTAGTGATGATTATATCTGAGAGAGACAAAAAGCTGCAGGAAATGGAGACACTGCTATTAAAGGGTTCACACACTTAGTTACTCCTGCAAGTTGCAGGGCAGGGGCAGCAGTTCAAGAAGCACCTGGGTCATGCAGGAGAAAAGAAATTAATAACTTTAGGGGAGGACTGGTGGGGCAGAATTAGAATTTTCAGGAGACAAAAGCACTGGCAGGCACCATTATTTTTTTGTTGATCTCTCCTCCCACCCAGTTAGCCCTGTGAAGGCTGATACAAAATGTGTCACTGTCCATAACCTAACACCACTTGCCTGCATCATTTGCCCAGCTTTGGCATCTCCCTCAGACACTGCCCTACTCAACCTGCTTGCCAAGTAAGAGCTTCTTCCAGTAACTCTAGAGCCTCCACATGAGTGGTGGCTGACCTAGGCTCGGTTTGCAGATAGTTTCAAAGGGCCACAATCCTCATACAAGTGGCAGCTGGACTCAATAGCACTGTTAAATCTTCCAAAGGCCCACAATCCTCATACAAGTGGTGGCTAACCTCATTTGAAATTGTAGTTCCCACGAAGTGCCCCAAAGCCTGGCACAAGTGGCAGCCAGTCTCAGATTGCAAGGTAGATCCAGCTAAGCAGTGCCAAGCCAGGTTCAAGTGTCAACCATACTCAGTTACACACTGTAATTTCTCTCAAGCCCCTCCAAGCCTGGCACAAGCAGAAACTAATTACAGGTCATGTTGTAGCTCTTACTAGGCAACCCCAAACTTAGCAAACTTAGCAGCTAACTTAGCCCCCCAAGAACCTCTGAGAAGAGCCTCCAGACCCTACACACCTAGCAGCTGGCTACAGACTGCACCAGAGCCGCGTCCAAGCAGCTCCACAACTGATACACCCAAACAGCAGCCATGAATAGCACTATAGCTCTGCTAAAGTGACCCCCATTCCCTGGAGTCAGCACCCACACAGCAGCTCATCAAATGTAGTCTCAACCAATCCTTAAAGTCAGCATCCTGAGGGTTAGCTCCACCCACTGATGTCCCAGCAACAGTTGAGCCCAATTATAACAGGAGGACACACACAACCCACACAGGAAAAACAACTTGAGCACCTCACTCAGGTGATAAGAGGTATTGTACTACTCGACCCCACAGGATACCTTCTATATAAGGTCATTCTTTCAAGCCTGAGAGATGTATTTCACATACCTAATACATAGAAATAACTACACAGAACCAGCCAAAGTGAGAAGATATATATCTCCCAAGTGAAACAATAAGACAATACTCCACAACATAACTAAACAAAATGGAGACAAGCAATATGGCAGGTCAAGAGTTCAAAACATTGGTAATAAAGATGCTCAGAGAACTCAAGAGAATAGATAAACTCAGTGAGAACTGCAACAAAGAGACAAAGAATATAAAAAGAACCAATCAGAAGAATAACTGGATTGAAAAAAAGTACAGTAGAGGAAATCAATAGCAGATTAGATAAAGCTGAGGATCTAATCAGTGATCTAGAAGATAAGTAATAATGTACACCCAATTACAGAGACACAGAGAGAGAGACAGAGAGAAGGACAGTTGGGGACAAATAGGAAAGGAGAGATGAGAAGCATCAATTCTTCATTGAGGCTGTTTAGTCTCTTTAGCTCTTCATTGATTGCTTTCTTATATGTGCCTTGATTGGGGGGGCTGCAGCAGGGTGAGTAACTACTTGCTCAAGCCAGTGACCTTGGGCTGAACCAAGCAACCTTGGGCTTCAAGCCAGTGACCATGGGGTCATGTCTATGATGCCACACTCAAGCTAGCGACCCCCCGCTCAAGCTGGTAAGCCCATGCTCAAGCCAGATGAGTCTGTGCTCAAACCAGTGACTTTAGGATTTTGCACCTAGGTCCACTGCATCCCAGTCCAATGCTCTATCTACTGCACCACTGCCTGGGCAGGCCATAATGACAGAACTTATGGGACAAAACAATATTAGTCTAAGAGGGAAATTCATAGCAATTTAGGTATACCTCAAGAAACAAGAAAGATCTCAAATAATTTAACCATATACCCCATATACCTAAAAGAACAAGAAAAAGAACAACAAATCCAAAATTGAGTAGAAGAAAATAATAAAGATTAAAGCAGAAATAAATGAAACATGTCTAAAAAAACAATAGAAAAGATCAATTCAACTAAATGCTTGTTTTCTTAAAAGAAAGAATTGATAAACCTTTAGCCACACTCATCAAAAATTGAGCCCAAAATATATAAAATCAGATATGAAATAGGAGAAGTGACAAGTGACACCACAGAAATAGAATGGATTGTAAGAAAATACTAAAGACAATTATATGTCAACAAGTGGAGAACTTGGAAGAAATGGATAGATTCATAGAAAGATACAATCTTTCAGACGGAATCAGGAAGAAATAGAAAATATGAACAGACCAAATACTAGTAATGAAGTAGAATCAGTAATAAATATCTCCTAATAACAAAAGTCTTGGATCAGATGGCTTCACAGATGAATTTTACGCAAGATTCAAAAAAAAAAAAAAATTGAACTATTCCAAAAAATTGAAGAGGAGGGGAGGCTCTTAAACTCATTATACAAGTCCAGAATTACCTTAATACCAAAAGTGAAAACATTACAAATATAAACAACAGCCTAATATCCCTGATGAACATACATGCAAATCTCCTCAAAAAAATCTTAGCAAGTAAAATTCAGCAATACATTAAAAGGATCATAGTTCATGATCATGTGGGTTTTATTCTAGGATGCAAGGTTGGTTCATTATCCACAAATCAGTTAGTGTACTATACCACACTAAAAAAAAAAAACAACTCCCCCCCAAAAACCACCAAGTTTGCAACCTGTAGAGGGGTTGGTTGAGTGAGACTGGTCTGAGCCCACACTGTACAGTCTTTCTACAGAAGACTCTGTGGGAAGACCATGCAGCTATAAGAGGAGGTGGAACAGCTGAAAAGTGAAGCCAAATGTTATAAAGCTTGGGGATTTTACAGAGCTGCTGTCATCTCTAAGCAGGAGGAGGCTGATCATTATACACAGGTTGCCCCCCCATACTACCCAGGCACAGGAAATGCAGATACAAATAGTGAACAAATTGGTAACTCCAGACAGGTAGCCCATGGCAGATTACAAACAATGGCTGATGCCAACCCAAGAATATCTAGAACCAACACAACTAGTAGTGGGTTGCAGAGGTTGCAGAGAGATAAACAATAGACTCAGCTAGCTACACAAGCAGCACACCTAAAGGAGGAGTCCAGAAGGCAACAGAAACTGTGGAGAATAAATATGCCCAACAGGACAGACATGGCACAGTGTCAAATACACATGATCAAAGTTGACCCTTAGAGTCAGCCAGCCTGAAGGGATGACAGCACCCAGGAAAGAACCAAATATATTCAATACTGACATATAACAGGAGGGTAAATACTAAGCTCAAGAAACATTCCTAGAGCAAAAAACTCAGGTGGCCTGGAGGTCAGTACCACTGAGCCCATCTTTCTCATGAAGACACCACAACAAATTTCAAAGTAAGATAGATCTACCTAATACACAGACAAAATGGGAAGACAAAGAAATATGACCCAAATGAATCAACAAGAGATATCCCCAGAAAAAAGAAATAAATGAAAAGGAAGTAACCAAACTATCGTATGCAGAGTTTAAAATAATAATTTTTAGGATTCTAAAGAATCTTAGAGCAACAATGGATGGTTATAATGAGAACTTAAACAAAGAGATAGCAAGCATCAAAAGGACATTGAAATCATAGAAAAGAACCAGTCAATGACAAATACAAATGACAAATACAATATCAGAAATGAAGACTGCACTAGAAGGAATTAACAGCAGGCTGGATGAAGCAGAGGATCGAATCAGTAATTTAGAGGACAAGATAAATAAAAACACTGAAGCAGAGCAGCAAAATGAAAAGAGGCTCAAACAGACTGAGGAAACTCTATGAGACCTCTATGACAACATGAAAAGAAACAACATCTGCATCATAGGGGTTCCTGAAGGAGAAGAGACTGAACAAGGAATAGAAAGTCTGTTTGAAGAAATCATAGTGGAAAATTGCCCTAAAGTGATGAAGGAAAAAGTCACACAAGTTCAAGAAGCACAGAGAGTCCCATTAAAGAGGAACCCAATGAGGCCTACACTAAAACACATCATAATTAAAGTGCCAAAGTTAAGAGGCATAGAAAGAATACTAAAAGCTTCAAAAGAAAAGCAGTTAATTACCTACAAAGGAGCCCCCATAAGGATGACATCCGACTTCTCAACAGAAACACTGAGGCTAGAAGGGATTGGAAAGAAATATTCAAACTGATGCAAAACAAGAACCTACAAGCAAGACTATTTTATTCAGCAAGGCTATCATTTAAAATTGAAGGAGAATTATAAAGCTTCCCAGACAAAAAAAGACTCAAAGAATTAATTATAACCAAACCACTACTGCAAGAAATGTTAAGGGGTCCACCATAAAAAGAGCAAAGGAATAAAGAAATCAAAGAATGAGCATTGTAAACTTAAAGAATAAAATGACAATAAATAATTATATGTCAATAATAATCTTAAATGTAAATAGATTAAATGCTCCAATCAAAAGACACAGGGTAGCTGCATGGATAAGAAAACGGGAACTGTACATATGCTGTCTACAAGAGACCCACCTCAGAGGAAAAGTTACAGTGAAGGGATGGAAAAAAGTATTTTATGCAAATGAAAATGAAAAATAAAAAAGCTAGGGTAGCAATACAGTAGTCCCTTGTCTATCATGGGGATTAGGGTCTAGAATCCCCCATGATAGGTAAAAATCTGCGAAGTATCAACCTTATATTTTATTTAAAAATATTTTAAGGCTTTGTAAACCATCCCCACACTCTTCTAAACCTTTCCCACACTGTTATTAACCTTTCCCACACTTAACACTTTCTATGCTCTTAAACACTTTCTACACTCTTAAACCTACACCCAAGATATGGAATACAGTGCTGTGGTTGGTCACCTCCCATCCATCAGTCAATAGTGTGCTGTGTACGATCTCGTGGGCAAACTAGCTCACTTGGAAGCAGCCGTAGCTGCGTTTTCCATAAGTGCAAGTCTTTGTCTACTCATCAGCTATATGCTACATATTTTATTTTGATTTAATATATTTAAATGTGTTCTAGTTAATATTTTTATATATTTTTAATTGTTTTCAGTTATTTAGGCTAGAAAATTCTTATTTTACCACATAAATAATTAAAATAATAAATATATAAAAATACCTATATACCACAAAATTCCAGAATACAGTGAAAATACCGTGATACAAAATTAGATATATACAATTAAAAAATCCACAATACAGTGAGACCATGAAAAATAAATGGCAATATGGCATGGGATGAGTGTAGTTATATCTGAGAAAATAACCTTTAAAACAAAGGCTCTTATTATAAGGGACGAAGAACAGCACTACATAATGATGAAGGGAGAAATACAACAGGAAAATATAATTATTGTAAATATTTATGAATCTAATAAAGGAGCACCTAAATATATAAAGCAGATTTTGAAGAACATAAATGGTAAGATCATCAACAATACTATAGTAGTAGGGGATTTTAAACACCACTAACATCAATGAATAGATCCTCCGGACAGAAAATTAACAAAGAAACAGTGTCCTTAAATGACACACTAGATCTACTAGATTTAATTGATATTTTCAGAAAATTTAACCCCAAATCAGCAGAATATACATTTTTTTCCTGTGCTCATGGTACATTTTTAGATTAGACCACAAGTTAAGACACAAAACAAGTCAATAAATTTAAGAAGATTGAAATCATATCAAGCATCTTCTCTGATCACAATGGCATGAAACTAAAATCAACTACAACAGAAAAACTGAAAAACATTCAAATACTTGGAGGCTTAATAGCATGCTATTAAATAACAAATGGGTGAACAATGAGATCAAGGAAGAAATAAAAAATTTCATTGAAACAAATAAAAGTGAGCATACAACAACACAAAATCTTTGGGACACAGCAAAAGCAGTCCTGAGAGGGAGGTTCATTGCATTATAGGCATACCTTAAGAAGCTAGAAAAACCACTATAAACTACCTAATCCTATACCTAAAAAAATTAGAAAAAAGAACAACAAAGCCCAGAGGAAGTAGAAGGAGGGAAATAATAAACATCAGAGCGGAAATAAATGACATAGAGGCTAAAAAAATACAAAAGATCAATGAAACCAATAGCTGGTTCTCTGAAAAGGTAAACAAGATTGATGAACTTTTAACCAGACTCAAGAAGAATAAAAGAGAGAGAACTCAAATATGTAAAATTAGAAATGAAAGTGGAGAAGTAACAACTGACATCACAAATACAAAGGATTATAGAAAATACTATGAAGATCTTATGCCAAAAAATAAGACAACTGAGGCAAAATGGATAAATTCCTAGACAAATAAAATCTTCCAAAACTCAATCTGGAAGAATCAGAAAACCTAAATATACTGAATACAATAAATGAAACTGAAACAGTTGTCAAAAAACTCCTAGCAAACAAAAGCCCTGGACCAGATAGCTAGCTTCACAGCCAAATTTTACCAAACATTTAAAGAAAAAATAACACCTATCCTTCTGAAGCTACTCCAAAAAATTCAAGGGTAGGGGAGACTTCCAAGCTCCTTTTATGAGGCAAGCATGATCCTCATTTCAAAACCAGGTAAAGACACTACAAAAAAACTAAAAGGCCAATAACCCTGATGAACAGAGATGCTAATATTCCAAACAAAATATTAGCCAACCAGATCCAGCAATGCATCTAAAAGATCATACATCATGATCAAGTGGGGTTTATTCCAGGTAGGAAAGGCTGATACAATATTGGCAAATCAATAAAAGTTATTCATCACATAAACAAAAGGAAGAATAAAAATCACATGATAATATTAATAGATGCAAAAAAAGCATTTGATAAAATCCAGCACCCATTTATGATCAAAACTCTCAGCAAAGTGGGAATACAGGGAACATACGTCAACATAATAAGGGCTATATATAACAAACCAACAGCCAACATCATACTCAATGGGCAAAAATTAAAAGCAATCCCCTAAGATCACGAACAAGGCAGGGGTGCCCCCTTTTATCACTCTTATTCTACATATTTCTGGAAGTCCTACCCACAACAGTCAGACAAGAAGAAGAAATAAAAGACAACCAAATTGGAAAAGAAGTAAAACTGTCATTTGTTGATGACACGATACTGTACATAGAAAACCCTAAAGTATCAGTCAAAAAACTATTAGACCTGATAAATAAATTTGGCAAGGTGGCAGGATATAAAATTAATATTCAGAAATCAGTGGTATTTTTATACACCAATAAACTCAGAATGAGAAATTAAGGAAACAATTCCCTTCACTATTGCAACAACAAAAAATAAAGTACCTAGGAATAAATTTAAACAAGGAGGTAAAAGACTTGTACTCAGAAAATTATAAGACATTGAAAAAAGAAATCAAGAAAGATACAAACAAGTGGAAGCATATACTGTGTTCATGGTTAGGAAGAATAAACATCATTAAAATATCTATATTACCCAAAGTAATCTATAGGTTCAATGCAATTCCTATTAAAATACCAATGGCATACTTCAAAGATTTAGAACAAATATTCCAAAAATTTATATGGAAACAGGACACGAGTAGCCTCAGAAATCTTGAAAATGAAGAACAAAATGGAAGGTATCACACTTCCTGATATCAAATTATACTACAAGGTCATTGTAATGTAAACAGCTTGGTACTGCCATATGAACAGGCATACAGATCAATGGTACAGTACAGAGAACCCAGAAATAAACTTATGCCTCTATTGTCAATTGATATTTGACAAAGGAGGTAATAGTGTACAATGAAGTAAAGACAGTCTCTTTAATAAATGGTGTTGGGAAAATTGGACAAGTACATGCAAAAAATGAAACTAACTCAACTTACACCATTCACAAAAATAAACTCAAAATGGATAAAGACTTAAAGGTAAGTCACAAAACCATAAACATCTGGAAGAAAACACAGGCAGTAAATCAGGGGTCCCCAAACTACGGCCGTGGGCCTCATGCAGCCCCCTGAGGCCATTTATTTGGCCCTCACCGCACTTCCGGAAGAGGCACCTCTTTCATTGGTGGTCAGTGAAAGGCGTCAAAGCGCGGCGTCGCTCACGTACAGTACTACTTCCGGTAATGCGGGAGGCACTTTTTACTTTAAAATAAGATATGTGCAGTGTGCATAGGCATTTCTTCATAGTTTTTTTTATAGTCCGGCCCTCCAACGGTCTGAGGGACACTGAACTGGCCCCTTGTGTAAAAAGTTTGGGGACCCCTGCAGTAAACTCCAATATCTCTTGTAGCAGTATTTTTGCCTATATATCTCCACAGGGAAGTAAAATAAAGGACAAAATAAACAAATGGGACTATATTAAATAAAAAGCTTTTGCACAGAAAAGGACACCATTAACAAAAGAAAAAGACAATACACACAATGGCAGAACATATTGTATTTGCCAATACGTCTGATAAGGGGTTAATAACCAAAATTTATAAAGAACTTCTGAAACAACCCCAGGAAAGTAAACAATCCAATTAAAAAATGGGCAAAGGAACTGAATATACACTTCTCCAAAGAGTACATACAAATGGCCAACAGGCATATGAAAAAATGTTCAACATCACTAATCATCAGAGAACTCTAATTAAAAACCACAGTGAGATAATACCTCAAACCTGTCAGAATAGCTCTTATTAACAAATCAACACACAATAAGTGCTGGCGAGGATGTGGAGAAAAGGGAACCCTTCTGCACTGCTGGTGGTATTGCAGACTGGTGCAGCCACTGTCGAAAACAGTATGGTGTTTACTCAAATAATTAAATATGGAACTGCCTTTTGACTTAGCTATCCCATTTTTTGGAATATATCATAAGAATCCAATAACACGGATTCAAAAGAAGATATGCACCCCCATTTTTATTACAGCATTGTTTATAATAGCCAAGATCTGGAAACAGGGCAATTGTCCATCAGTGTATGAATGGATATAAACCGGTGTTACATATATACACAATAGAATATTAAGCAGCCTTAAACAAGAAGGAAATTTTACCTTTTGCAATGGTATGGATAGACCTGGAGATTATTATGCTAAATTAAGGAAGCCAGGCAAGAAAGAAAAATATCATATGATCTCACTTATATGTGGAATCTAATGAACAAAGTGAACTGAGGTACAGAATAGAGGCAGAGGTAGAGTCATGGGGAGCAGAGGGACAGCTGTCAGAGGGAAGGGGGATGAAGGAATGGGATCAGAGAAGGTGGAGGGATTAGTGAAATTATATAGACATAACACATAGATACAGATAACAGGACAGCAAATCTCAGAGGGAAGGGAGGAGTAGAGGGAGGGGGCAAAAGGCATGTAATGGGGGGCACATGGTTGGGGGTGAGGGTGTTATATTGAGTGGGACACTTGAATTCATGTTAACACAACAAATTAAAATTTTATAAAAGAAATAAAACGAATTTGGCTGTGTGTTTCCACAATAAAAATGAATTATTGGAAAGAGAAATTAAGAAAACCTTACTTGCCGTAGCTTTTTTGAAGCCTGTATAATTTTGTTAATCAGTGTTTCCTCATTAAATTCAATCAAATAAATAAAACTTAAAAGGAGCATTCTATTTACAATATCATAAAGAATAGAATAACTAGGAATAAATTTAATAAATAGAATTCTCATACCCAGCAATTTTACTTCTAGTTATTTATCCAAAAATATTGAAAACACTAATTCAAAAAGGACATATGCACCCTGTGTTCACTGAAGCATTATTTACAAGAGCCAAGATATAGAAGCAACTTAGGTGTCCATTGACAGATAAATGGATTAAAAAGTTGTGGTATAAATTTAAAATGTAGTATTACTCAACCATAAAAAGAACCAAATATTGCCATTTGTGGTAATATGGATAGATAGAATTAGAGGGTATTATGTTAAGTGAAATAAGTCATACCAAAAAAGACAAATACCATATAATTTAATGTATATGTGGAATCTGAAAAATAAACAAACAAAACAAAATTCATAGATACAGAGAATAAATTGATGTTGCCAAATGGGAAGGTGTGTGGGAATGCCGAAAATTTTGAAAGAGATTCAGAAGCACAAAATGCCAGTTTTAAAAATAGTTATAGGAGGTAAAGTACTACAAAGAGAAATATAGTCAATAATATTGTAATAATTATTATGGTATCAAATGGTTATATAAATAACTATTCACTATGTTATACACCTGAATCAATATAATATTGTATGTTAACTTTTATTAAAAAAGAAAAGAAAAGGAATACAAGTAAGTGAGTGGATAAAATAAGTTTCTCTTATGTGAAAACTGATGACCAGATACTAGGATGTGGTCCATCAAAATGCATTCCCACCATCAGCACAGGCTTCTGGCTTCTATTTCTAATACCACTGTGTATTAGGTCCTGCCACAGCAGGTATGCAATAAACATTTATTGAGTGACTCAAATAAATAAAACTCATACTCTGGTTTAAAGTCAACTGAAAGGCTTTGAATAGCTAACGATACCACATTACTTTGCTTACATATGTCCATCCAAGTCCTTTCACTCTGGTTCATTAACCATTTTCATCACTCATTCATTTGACTTAGAACCAGAATGCAAATATTAACATCACGCGGTACACAATACTTTGATAATCATAATGCTTTCCTTATTGTACAGCTAATGAAAATAGTAACAGCACATATAGTACAGGTAATGCCATCATTCCTATTTACTTACAGATTAATTACATTATGCGATATTAAAAACGTTGCCACCAAATTCAATGTAAAATTTTTCTCTCGCTCTTTTTGAGGGTGTGCACAGGTTAGAAATCTTGACAGATAACAGGATTTCAACTTTAAAAGCTCACTCATCTTTTATCCAAAGTTAATAAAAGTTATCTTTTAAATTGTAGCTGCTTATTTTCGAACTTTGCTAATTAACAGCAGAAATTTTTTAAACAGTAAAGAACCTCCAAAAAAACAAAAAAAAAAATATGAGCTATATTAACAAAAATAAAAGAAATCACCTGTATTATGGAAAGGTATACCTGAAATTTATGTAATGTTATTAATCAGTGTCACCCCAATAAAGCCAATTAAAAATAAAAGATAGGTCCTGGTTAGTTAGCTCAGTGGTAGAGCGTTGGCCCAGCATGAGGATGTCCTGTGTTTAATTCTCAGTCAGGGCACACAGGAGAAGCGCCCATCTGCTTCTCCACCCTCCTCCTTCTTGCTTATCTCTCTCTCCCTCTCTCCCTCTTCCCCTCTTGTAGTCATGGCTCAATTGGAACAAGTTGGGCCTGGGCACTGAGGATGGTTCCATGGCCTCTGATTCAGGTACTAAGAAGAGCTTGGTTGCTGAACAATGGAGCAATGCCCCAGAAGGGCAGACCATTGTCCCCTAGTGGGCTTGCTGGATAGTTCCTTGTCGGGGTGCATGCGGGAGTCTGTTTGCCTCCCCTCCTCTCACTGAATAATAAATAAATAAGTAAGTAAATAAATACCTAAATATAAAAGACAGGCCCAGGATGAGGGAGCTAGTGTCATGCCTGGTTCCTTACATAGAACAAGCAGCAACAATATGTTACTACACTACTCACAAAATTAGTGAATATTTTATCGCTTAACATTTATTTTGGAACATCCCCTAATTTTTGTGAGCAGTATATTTACATTGCACTCGGCTATTTTATGCTTACAAAAAACCAAGTTAAAATATTGAAACACATTTTCTCTTGGAAACAATTTTCAGGAGTTAAACTATTATCAATCACCGTTTGAGAAGACACAGGAGTCTGACTTCATTTATCTAGACATAAAAAATATATAATGGCAACTAGAGACAAAATTGATATCTTCATTTCACATTTGCAAAGTAAGTAAACAAATTAATAACATAAAAACTAATAGAAGTTAAACATACATTTAAACACTTTTTAAACAGAAAAAGTTAATTCAATTTTTATACTTTAATAAAGACTTATTAAATTTGTCAACCACTTTACTGTAAGTTTTAAACATTCAGCACTTTTCTAAAAGAAAAAAATATTACATGTCCAATGCCTTTCAGCAAGACTGAAGTTAATAAGAACCTGGACATTTTAATTTTTCTATAAAATTACTTTATCTCTATTACAAAATGTGAATTTTATTAATTTTTCTCAACATGGATTTTCTAAAAGATATTCAAAAACCAGGATCCTGTTTTTCTTTGTTTCATGTAACCTTGAATTTTCAATAACAATTCATCTATTTATCTCAACCTTTTCAGGTAGAATAATAACAGAAATATATTAAGGCAAATTGGAAAGAAATTATGTTTTTAAAAGGCCAAATGGATCCCAAATGACATTATATGTTTAATTCTTGATCAGATAGAAAAATTAATTAGTCTAAAGGAGCCTAAGGATATTACTGGTATGAACAGAAGTAATTTTTTTAAAAAAATCTTCTATTTCTCATTGCAGGATTAACACCTCCTCAAGCAATTGCTACCTACACCTTCTCCTCACTCTGCAGTTTAAGATTTAGCTAAACAAGCACAGCATCCTTGTAATTTTTTCAATCTCTTAGCTCCTATAACGTGGTTCTGAGGGAGCAAAAGTAACTTATATGACAAAATATGTTTAAATTTTAATAGTCACCTCCTTTGTTTGGGAATAACTTAGGAAAAATAATGACTGGAGGTCCATTTTCCTCTGTCAAAATTATTTATGGTTAAAAATTTTGTTTCCCAATTGCCTGTATTGACTGTTTTACTCTGAATACTATTTTGATTTGTTATATAACAGATCTGTTCAGTTTTATTTTGAACCAATTGAGCTTGGTCGAATTAGGGTTTAGAATGACATTTTAAAGATGGTCAATTTATATTTCTCCAAATTACTATAATGTATGTGGTATAACACATAAACTTATGCTGTTTTTAAACTGTTTGATGTGTGTAATTCTTTTATTTATATATATTTTTATTTTTGACAGAGACAGAGAGAGGGAAAGATAGAGACAGACAGACAGGAAGAAAGAGAGATGAGAAACATAAATTCTTCCTTGTGGCACCTTTGTTGTTCATTGATTGCTTTCTCATATGTGGCTTGACTGGGGTGTTACAGCAGAGTGAGTGACCCCTTGCTCAAGCCAGCAACCTTGGGCTTCAAGTCAGTGACCTTTGAGCTTAATCCAGCAACCAAGGGGTCATGTCTATGATCCCACACTCAAGCCATCAACCCCACACTCAAGCTGGTGAGCCTGCGTTCAAGCCCAAGCCGGATGAGCCCACATTCATGCCAGCGACCTCAGGGTTTTGAACCTGGGTTCTCTGCGTCTCAGTCTGATGCTCTATCTATTGTGCCACTGCCTGGCCAGGCCCTAGATAAATATTTTGATTTGCTGAAACACATACTATAACCTGCTGTTTAATTACAGTTTAATTTAGTAGACTGACTTTTATTTAACCATCGACTAGTTCAACAAACATAGTAAGATGTTCATAACTTGGTACTATTTACAAATGATTCTTACCTGGCAGTGACTTAGACCACTTAACTACTGAAAGAAGTTGTCTCTCCCCTAGTTGATTAAGACTTGTCAGCAAAGAACTGGAAGTATCAGGTTTGGTGTTGTCATGCCCTGCGTAGACCACGTCTGGTTCAATGTTCATCAGCAGGTTGATCAGTGGAGGCATCAAGTGTATATCTTGATTTGGTGAAAAAGTAATTCTCTGGCTTAGGGCTTGGCTTTCATTTGGAATGCCCACCGGCTGTGGGAGAGCAACGGCATCCAGTGCTCTCATAACTCGGACTTTATTGAACTTTTTAAACTTTCGACCTATATAGAAGAAAAAAAGTGAATGTAAATACATAGTAACTGAATCTTCCAGCAGAATATTATGATTCTAGGATTTCAAAACATTCAGCATCAATCTAACATAATATAACTGAATAAGAGAAAATGTTAGGTCTCAGACTGATGTTAAAGAATTAATTACACCAGCATTAACTGGGCTAGTGTAGTGTAGGTAATTACAAAATTATCCAGTAGGAGGCCATGGACCATTGCAGCAACATGTATGAAAAGACAAATGGCTTTTGGCAGAGGCTAGTCAATATTGTGACAGGACTACCTCCCAAAAGCAAGTGCTACAGACTACATTAATTTAAAGTCTTTAGTAGCTGTTGAATCTGTTTTGGGGTTTTGTTCCTTTAAAAATATCTGCAGATATGTATGCAAACCCCACAAAATTTTGGACACAATCTTAAGTGGGTTTGTAGATTCCATGAAATGCCTTGGAATAAATATTATGTACTATTGTGAGATCTAAGAATCCAAAATTAATAATCTCTTTTCTAAATTGATGGAAGACATAGTCTACACCACATGTTGATCAGGCCACATTTGTATTTCTAGACAATTTATAGAATTTATGCTGTGATGAATTGTGATGTGGTAGTAAGAAGGAAAGTCCAATGGTGAGATGACTAGAAGATCTGTGTCATGAAGAGTGGTTGAAGGGAACCAGGATGTTCTGCTGGGCTGATGACAGCTGACAGTTGATAGGTGCCTTGGGCTGAATTAGAGAAAGTACTGGTGAACAGAGGACAGGCTTGAATATCAGTGCCCCCTACCCCGTGTTATGCCAGGCAGATGCTACTTAACAGTAGAAAGTGTCTGTGCTTGTTACCTAGGAAAAAAGGGTTAGGGAGGCATGATAACTGTTTGCAATTATCTAAACAGAAATTGCAATTGGATGGCACTAATGCTTGATCTGGCCCATGCACATATTTTGTTTGGCTCATACAGTGCTTTCCAAAGTTATGAAGACATCTCTGAATTATTTAGATGGCAGTAATCTGTTAGTGTTGAGTTGCAGCTGCTGCTTTTGAATGGCACATGGGCACTCCAGTATGCCCCAGTTCCTAACACAAAATGGTAGGAGGCCATTGGTCAGTTTTCTTCAGTCTTTCTACTCTACCCAATTATGTTACCTGCCTAGTCTCTCTAAGCATTTGCCTTTGTGACTACTGAGCTCGGGTATCACCATAAAGAAAAAGATTACACTTTGTACAAAGTTCCCAAGGATTGGGCTAGAATCTATAGGTGGAGGGGAAACAAATTTCAGGGTCAAGATATAAAAAGGATTCAGACTGTTTACAGAGATCAATTTGGGCTCCTTGGGAAAGAATGAATCACTAGAGGGAAGGAAGTCATATTTGAGTAATATGGAAATTTTAAGAGAAAAGCTGCTAGACAAAAAGTTTAAATAACTATTTTTACTTTGTCTAGAAGATCCCCAACCATAAAAGTTTCTAGGCAGAACTGGAAATAAAAACAATTAAAATAACATCTATGGAGTATCTCCTATATATAGGAAAAGTAGGTATTATTAACTCTATTTATAGACTAAGAAAATGAAGAGTGGAGAAGGTGGCATGCCCAGTGTCAGATTATAGAGCTCAGATTTCTGAGGGACTACATGTTCATTTGCTGGGATTCTGGAAAAGAGGTATAGACAAGATATTTTGGGAAAGAGCACAAAGGTTGAACTAAATGATTTTTAAGGTTCCTTCCAATCCTAAAATACTATGGTTAACAGACAATACAGCATACACCTTCCCCTCTCTTTCTCTGCAATAAAACCTCTAAATGTCTTTCCTTCTAATTTACTTAACCTCCTGTCCTTTTTACTTTTTTTTCCCCCTTTCAGTTCCTTTTATCAGGATTTGACTACACTATAAAATCCTGGAATCTCTTTGTAAACCAAACAAATGTTTTTACATTTTGATCAGATTTTAGAATCTTATACCCAAAATAAATTCCAAGGTAATTTCCTAACATGCTAACAACAGAAAATGCAGTCTGAATTAATATAGGCAGTATTCACATTTCTGCTTTCGATACAATCTTTTCATGAGTTCCAGTGGTGGGGAAAAGGAGAATATGTAATAAAGCAAAGTTGAAAGGTAAATTAATATTGAATTAGGCCATTTATATATCTATCTTATCTAATTTAACTTGCAGTTCAAGTTAAATTATATTTATATTTTTTAAATTGAAATAATATTACCATTTCAATTTTAAAGACAGAGAATAGATTTAGAGAGGCTAAGTAATAGGCCAAGTTTGTAAAGCCAATAAATGCCTGTATAAAGATGTTAATCAAGGGTTATCTTTCTTTATTGTTTTCTTTCATTCACTCATAAAACATTTATGGAGTGGTTTTATGTGCCACGCACGGTTTAAGATTCTGAAACTACAGCTGTGAACAATCAGACAAGGTACCTGCTTTCAGGGAGCTTATATTCTTGGAGAAAGATTGAGAAGACCTCTACAAAACAGAGCAGAAATACCAGACAAAGGGATGCACTATGAGTAAAATGTCTACAATATAATAGTGATTTGAGGGAGTGGGGCAAAATTAAATAGTATGATCAGGAAAAAATGTGATCTTCCTGGATCACACTGCTGCTCCCTCAGATAACTTTTATTTCTCCAAATCTGCAAGCTATTGATCCTTTTGGAGCTAATCAAACAATGTATGTCAAAGGATAACTTTGGACACCAGGAGAATTATGTTAAAAATGAAAAAAAAAGTATTATTAAGGGTGTTTTCCTAAAGTGCTGAAATTGCTACAATCTTGACACCTCCACACAATACCCCCCTACAATGAATGTCAGTTTGTTCTTCCAAAAATACCTCTTAAGATATGTACTTACTCTTTGGGTTGGCCATATATGGGTATGAATTCTGTCATTTAAAAACTTTGTGCCTAGTCCAGATATCACTTCACACATTTTTTAAACTGAGAATTTACCTCTCAATAGAATCATTAGCTAAGATAAGATAATATGTAAAGTTCTGGTACAGTGCTTGGCATATAGTAGACATTTACGATCGAGTTTATAACTTGGTTGGAAAAATGTGAGAGTTATATAAAAATATAACTGTTTATTATGCATTTATGGTATTAGTAAGGGTTCCTAACCACCTATTCTCCCCTACCTCCAAATCCCAAAAAACAAATAACAAAGGCTTCTATGGTTATATATATTTAATCAATGCTGAATTAGAAAAGTTAGAGAAATATCTTTATCTTACTCCAAATATCACAGAATCTTCAATAGATTGTATATCCTATGAATTTCTAATAGAATAGTATTAATATGTAGTATTTCTACTTTATGAGAAACCTAATACTATATTATGAAATTAACAGTTTAGAAAATACTATTTTAGAATATTTTCCTCTATAAGGTTTTGCATTTCATATCAACCCTATTGTTTGGACCTCATTAGTTCTATTGTCAAGGATCTAGCCACTGTTTTTCTCTTAACATGTTAAGTAAAAACACCTACCTTTTATTAAAAATGCAGTTAACCTTAACTCCTCTTGATGTTACATAAAATAGAAATTGTAAAGACACACTTACATCAGCACTCATCTTACTTTTAGTTGTCTTTATTTATCATCCATTACAGTGAAATACAAAAAGGATTTGTTTCCTTTATTGTTGCCACAGCTGACAATTTTAAGTAAATGTCTAGAGAGCCCCAAAGTGGTTGAATTTAAATGTAGAAATTTTGCAGCCACGAACACAGTTGTAAATACAAATCAGATCCTCAAGGGAAGACAATATAAATAGGAAATAAAAAAAAGGTTCAAGACAAAGATTCCCTGTCCTTGACTCTGATCTTCAGTAAAGGTACCACCTCTTTCTCAGCCTTATATCTTCTTTGGTGCCTCTATAAATGTCCGCTGAGTGAATGAGAGGATACATGATGATGTCTTCCTGAAACCCACTCTCAGAAGCTTCCTTGTTGTTAGCTTCTGTTGCTGCATGTTTACCTCAGAGCACCCAGTCTCCTCCACCAGGCTAATTGCATGATAAAGATAGGGACAGGTCTGATTTATTTACCAATGTAGATCTGAAGCTTTACAGTCTACCATACAGTAGACTTCCAGTAAATATTTGCTGAGTTATTAACATTATTGTTTTGGCCTAACATAGAGCTTGAAATAAGGCTATTCCAGCAAGAATACTAAAAAGAAAATGTGAAGAGAAATGAGCCTTATTAAATTGATCTGGTGGATTTTATATAAAATATTTTTTTCAAAGAAGTGATTCCTAAACTTCATGTATAAGAGTCACTATTCAATGATATAACAAATACATAAATCTATAGAACTTCCTTTAATTATATTTTTAGAATTTGTTGATTGAGAAAATAATGGCAGAAAGTACTCTGAATTCAGAGGTAATTTTAGAATGACTTTGATTAATTACAATCTTATTTATATACTTCTGAAAAATCATGGAACCTGGTGTTTTGGGTAACCAGAATAGAGACTAGGTGTGTGGGCCTAGGAAGCCCCTTCACCTTACTATTCCCCCTCCCCCTGCAACATCCATCTTTAGGATATGATATGCATGAGAGTTTTCACTGTTTTGTTAGAAGAAAACTCTTAGGCTCAGATACTAGGGAGTGGACATGGGGGTATAGGAAAGAAAATGAGAGAATGACTTAATAGTTTTCTTTCAACCTGATGAGTGCTATTTTGAGAGATGGAATCAGAAGCAAAATAACTGATATTATTTTTGAGGCTTAGGTAAATAGAAGACTTAGCCAGAGACATATCTTTTTGTAGTTAATCTACAGTGTGGGTGCTCCTATACTCAGCCTTTTCTATTGTTACAATGCATTAAGTGCCTGTGTTCCCATCATTTTAGCACTAAAATTTACTCCTCACCTACTCAAGGACTTTTCTCTGATATCATCTGCCTTCCTGTCTGTGTTCTTTAAGAGTTTCGCTTATGCATATTCCACCCCATGGAGACACATGGCTCTCTCCATTTCCTCTCCTTTCATTTTCTCTGAATCCATACTAATCAGGTTTTTCTGCTCTCTACTCCAACAAAATTATCCTCAGCAAAGTCACCAATGATTTCTACCAGTCAAAAGGTAGCCTGACCAGGCGGTGGTACAGTGGATAGAGTGTCGGACTGGAATGTGGAAGACCCAGGTTTGAGACCCTGAGGTCACCAACTTGAGCATGGTCTCATCTGGTTTGAGCAAAGCTCACCAGCTAGGACCCAAGATTGCTGGTTTGAGCAAGGGGTTACTCGGTCTGCTGTAGCACCATGGTCAAGGCACATATGAGAAAGCAATCAATGAACAACTAAGTGGCACAATGAAAAACTGATGATTGATGCTTCTCATCTCTCTGTGTTACTGTCTATCTGTCCCTATTTATCTTTCTCTCTGACTCTCGCTCTGTCACTGTAAAAAAAAAGGCAATGGGTAAGGTCACCAATGATTTCTATGTGTCAGAACAATAATCAATTTTCAGATTTCATCTTAATCTATCAGGGGTACTTGATAAAATCTGTTCCTTCCTTCTTTTTTTAACACACTGCTCACTTGGGTTCCACATAATTCACTCTTGTGGACACTCCTTCAGTCTCCCTGGCTGGCTCTTTTTGATCTTCTTGATTTCTAAATCTTGGAAAGCACAGAGCTCAACTTCAGACTTTTTTAGATATCTACATTCTCTTTCTAGGTGTTTGCATCTAGTCTTTTACCATTAATCTAGATATGGATAATTAAAAAATTTATAACTCCTACCTCAACTTTTTCTAGGAACTCTGGACTCAACTATCCAACTATCTATTCAGTTTCTCCACCTACATGACTAATAATTCCCTCAAACTTAATATTGTTTAGAGCTGAACTTGGATGAACTCACCCCATAAATACAGATTTCTGTTTTCACACCTACTCTGGCCAAAAACTTTAGAGGCATCCTTGATACCTCACTTAGTAGTCTCTTACCTCGTATCCAATTCATGAGCAAATCCTGGTAGACTACCATGAACACATAACCAAAATCTAATCCCTTTTCCTCATTGCCACTGATTTCACCATAACTTCAGCCACCATCATTATAGTTGAACTATTCCAACATGTGCTGTGTTTTCCCAGTTTTCATCCTTGTATTTCTATAGTCTATTCTCTACACAGCTGAGTGGGTCTTTAAAAACCTAAATCATATTATGTCACTCCTTGTTCAATACTCTCAGTGTCTTCTCATTATGCTTAGAATGAAATCCAAATTCTTGATATCAAGTCTTACAAGACCCAACATAATCTTATACATAGAATATAGTTTCTCTCATATTCTTCCTCTTGCTTTGTCCATTCTGACTTACATGTTGTTCTTGGAACGTGCTAAATGTGTTCCTGACTCAGGGCCTTTACACTATTTCCCCTGACTAAAATGAGTTTTCCCTATTTGCATTGCTTGCTCCCTCATTTATTTTAGATTCATGCCCAACTGTCACTTTACCAGACAGGCTGTTCTTTCCTATTCTAATTAGCTATTTGCTATACACACACACACACACACACACACACACACACACACACACAATATACAAACTATTTCTACAAATCAGAAAGAAAAAGCATACACAACCATTTCACAGAGGAATTAAAAGATAGGCAACAAAAATATCGCATTAGTAACCAGAGAAGTATAAGTTAAGAGCATAATGAAATACTGCCTACCCGAAATGGCAACGACACATCATACAGCAAATTTTGTATAGAACTGTTGTGGAGTATTAACTGGTACAACTACTCCGAAAACAATTTGGCATTATCTAGTAAATCCAAGTTAAACATATGTTACAATCAGCAATTCTACATCCAGGTATATATCATACCTGGAGATAGTATTGCACATAAGCAACACTTATGGAGACAAGAGCAAGAATGTTCAGAGCTATACTACATATGTCATATCCCTCAAAGTAGAAACAAATGTCTATCAATGTGAGAATGAATTAATAATAAATATTCACAGGATGGATTAATATAGTGCAGTAAGCCTGAATGGTGATAGTGCAGTGCATAGAGCATCAACTGTAGATGCTGAGGTCCCTGGTTCAAAACCTGGAGGTTTCTGTCTTGAGTATGGGCTCGTGAGCTTGAGCAAGTGCTCACCCGCTTGAGTATGGAGTCATTGGCATGAGCGTAAAATCATTGACATGATCCCAAGGTCACCAGCTTGAGCTCAAAGGTCGCTGGCTTGAAGCCCAAGATCCCTGGCTTGAGCATGGCGTTGCTGGCTCAGCTCAAGGCACATACAAGAAGCAATCAAAGCACAACTAAAACGAAGCAACTATGAGTTGATGCTTCTTACTCTTTCTCACTCCCTTTATATCTCTAATATAAAACAGAATAATGCACACTAGAATGAAATGATATATAATTTTTGGCCAATAAGATCAAATTGCATAAATATACATATTATATGATATTTTGTTTTTAACTGAGAGGAGGGGTGATAGAGAGACAGATTCCCACATGTGTCCCCATCATGATCCACCCAGTAACTCCCAATCTGGGGCCAATGCTCAAATCAACCAAACTATTCTCAGTGCCTGAGGCTGATGCTCAGATTAAATGAGCCACTGGCTGCAAGAGGACAAGAGAGAAGATGGGGAGAGGGAAAGGAGAAGCAGATGGTCATTTATCATGTGTGCCCTGACCATGATCAAACCCAGGATGTCCACACACTGGGCCGATGCTCTATCCATTGAGCCAACCAGTGAGGGCCTTTATTATTTCTATAAAGTAAAAGAAAACAAAACTTTCAAAACTAAAGAACAAGACTGAATCAGGAAGAAAGAGAAAATCTAAACAGACTGATAACTACTAAAATCAAGCCATTAATCAAAATACTCCCAAGAAACAGAAGTCTGGACCAGATAGCTTCACAGGTGAATTTTACCAAACATTCAAAGTAGAATTAATACCTATCTTCCTTAAGCTATTCCAAAAATTTTAAGAGTTGGGAAAGCTCTCAAACTCATTTTACAAGGCCAGCATTACTCTAATACCCAAACCAGATAACGATACTACAAAAAATAAAAAAGAAAGAAAATTTTAGGCCTATATTAGTGATGAATTATAGATGTGAAGATCCTCAATAAAATATTAAAAAGCTGAATTTGTCAGTAAAATTTAAAAGATCATAGACCACAATCAAGTGTGATTTATTCCTGGAATTCAAGGTTAGTTCAATATCTACCAATCAATTAAAATGATACACAAAATAAAGTGGAGGATAAAAATCATATGATCGTAACAATAGATGCGAAAAAAAAGCATTTGACAGAATCCAAAATTCATTCACGATAAAAGAAAATTTCTGCAAAGTGGAAATAGAAGAAACTTCAATATAATGAAGGCCAAAAATGACAAGCCCACAGCCAACATCTTACTCAATGGTGAAAAGGTGAAAGCTCTTCTTTAAAACTAGGAACATGCCAAGACATAAATCTGTTGTATTTTTATACACCAATAACAAACTATAGAGAAATTAAGAAAACAATCTCATTTACAATTGTATAAAAAGAATAAAATACCTAAGGTTACATATAAGCAAGGAGGTAAAAGACCTGTACTTGGCAAACTGTGAGACACTGAATAAGAAATCAAGAAAGATACAAATAAAGGGAATCATAAATTGTGCTATTTGGAAGAATTATATATCATACTTCTATTAAAAACCAAAATTAATCTGGAACATAATACTTTCTAATTAAATCCTTAACCAAGAGAAAATTAACATTAAAACTATTAATCATCTAAACATTAAAAAAAACCTTACAATTCTTTACATCAAAATCCATGGGATGCAGCTAAATGCAATAAACTTTCTATGGCATTATATCATTTTACTGCAGACTTCTAGCCTCCAGAACCATAAGATAATAAATGTATGGTGTTTTATTACACTGAATTTGTGGCAAGTTGTTACAGCAGCAATGGGAAACTAAAGTAAAGGTTTTTTGTTAAAATCAAGGAGTCATTACTAAAAGAAAAGAAAAAAATAGAATGTAGACATATATAAATACTATCACCCTAACCCCAACAGCAAATATATTAAAAATAAATACTTTAATTTCATGTATGATTACATATCTAGAAACCTGTACAATTTTATCAACCAATGTCACAGCTAAATTCAATTAAAAAATTAAAAAAAGAAAAAAGAAAACAAGTGGTCTTTCACTGATGAAATCAATAAGGTGCCTGGAAAAATAAAATAAAAATTCTCATAGCAGAGACATTCCCTTCATAAGGCCACTCAGGTTTCAAAAAAATAACATGAGCTTATAATTCAAAATGACAAAGGGCACAATGAAAGTAGCAGGAACAATAAACAGTGTGCTGGGTTTGGCTCATACTGACTTGTAAAAATTTATTAAGTATTCAAAAACTTTTAAAGCCAGTTGTTAGAAACCATTGGTAGCATAAAATTTTTTATAAGGGAGTATTTAAACCACAAATCATTGAGAAACGACAAATAAAGGGTTTTGTTTGTTTGTATTTTTACTACCAGTATACTACAATGACACAACTAGATCCTAAATTATGGAACTTTAAAATTATTGAATACAAATACTTACAATAAGCATGTTTATAAGTATGTTTATAATTATTAAAGAAACATGAAAAAGAATAAAAACAAGAAAGGCGAAGAGTAGGAAAAAGAAATAGACAAATTTATAAAATGACCAAATAGGATATCTTTTTAAAATACTGTCACTAAAATGAAAGAATGGTGAACTGGAAGACAGCTGACTAAATTACACAGCATATATCAAAAACAGATAATTATATGGGTAATGTTAAATAGGATAAAGAGATATGAAAGATAAATGGGCTAGCCTATTCTATGTCTCATAAATCTTCTGGAGGTGGAAAGAGGCAATGAGAAGGAAGTAATACTTGAAGACTACTGAGATGGTTTTGATCCTCCTGGTATTTGTGAAAAACACAATCTCATATTTAGAAATCATGATGATTTCCATGTAAAAATAAAACTAAATTTATAACTTGTTAACATTTAGTAAAATTCGAGAACTAGAAATGAATAGAAATTTCTCCAAAGAGGACATACAGATGGCCAATAGGCATATGAAAAAATGCTCAACATCACTAATCATTAGAGAAATGCAAATTAAAACCACAATGAGATATCACCTCACACCAGTCAGAATGGCACTCATCAGCAAAACAACACAGAATAAGTGCTGGCGAGGATGTGGAGAAAAGGGAACCCTTCTGCATTGCTGGTGGGAATGCAGACTGGTGCAGCCACTGTGGAAAACAGTTTGGAGATTCCTCAGAAAATTAAAAATCGAACTGCCTTTTGACCCAGCTATCCCACTTTTAGGAATATACCCTAAGAACACCATAGCACTGTTCGAAAAGAAGAAATGCGCCCCCATGTTCGTGGCAGCATTGTTCACAATAGCGAAGATCTGGAACCAGCTCAAGTGTCCATCAGAAGACGAGTGGATTAAAAAGCTATGGTACATATATACTACGGAATACTACTCAGCCATAAGAAACGATGACATCGGATCATTTATAACAAAATGGATGTACCTTGATAACATTATACGGAGTGAAATAAGTAAATCAGAAAAAAAGAAAAACTGAGAACAGCATGATTTCATACATAGGTGGGACATAAAAGTGAGACTATGAGACATGGACAAGAGAGTGGTGGTTATGGGATGGGGGGAGGGAGGGAAGAGTGGGATAGGGAGGAGGGGAGGGACACAGGGAAAACCAGATCGAAGGTGACAGAGGACAATTTGACTTTTGGTGATGGGTATGCAACACAATTGAATGATAAGATAACCTGGAGATGTTTTCATTGTACATATGTACCCTGATTTATTGGTGTCACCCCATTAGAATTAATAATAATAAAATATATATATATTAAAAAAAATTCGAGAAATAAGTATAAACACATTTCATACAAATATAGAGAAAATCTTGCCTCAAAAAAACTCTTAGATCTACAGGAAAGTTCTCAAAAATATATATATATATATACAAATGAGAAGATATATGTGGAGAAAAAACACTCAATCTAAAATTTTATGATCAGCAATATCATCATTTAAAAATGAAGTTGAGGCCCTGGACAGTGGCTCAGTGGATAGAGCATCGACCAGGCATATGGACATCCCAGGTTCAATTCCCGGTCAGGGCACACAGGAGAGGTGACCATCTGCTTCTCCCCTCCTTCCTCTCCCTTTCTCTCCCTCTTCCCATTCCACAGCCAGTGGCTCTATTGGCTCAAGCATGGCTCCATGCACTGAGGATAGCTTCATTGGAGCACATCAGCCTCAGGTGCTATAAATAGCTAGGTACGGGAGGACTGGCTCTAGGTGGGGTTACCAGGTGGATCCCGGCTGGGGTGCATATGGGAATCTACCTCACTATCTTCCCTCCTTTCATCTAATAAAGTAAAATAAAATAAAAATAAAAATGCGGTTGAAATACAGTATTTTCAGTGGAAAAAATGAATTTATCATGAACAAATTTTCACAAAAGGAACTTAAAAAACTACTTATTTCAAAAATAAAAAAACTGAGTGAAGGGTTGAGATGGAAAAAACTGAGCAAACAAATAAGTAACCATGTAGGTAAAACTATCAGATTGAATAAAATAACCTCGGATGTCCATATGCCTGGTCGATGCTCTATCCACTGAGCCACTGTCCAGGGCCTCAACTTCATTTTTAAATGATGATATTGCTGATCATAAAATTTTAGATTGAGTGTTTTTTCTCCACATATATCTTTTCATTTGTATATTAATTTTTTATTTTGACTACTAATTCTGAATAGTGTTCTGAAATAAGTGCTGTTTATTTTGCCATGGCCTTTCTGCTATTTGTTTTTATTTCTGACAAAAAAATATTTTATATTAGATGATATAAGGTATTCTTGTGATAATGCTGGACCTGTTGCATAGAAGCAAAGGGAGAATATTATGTTGGACATTAAAATGTAAATTGTATGCAGCCAGAGGCTTTCTGGGAGTTGGATGAGGAAATAGAGGGTAAAGATCAGCAGGTAATTAAGGAATGGTGCAACTCCTTTCACATTATGAAGGTCATAATAAAAAACGCTGTAGTTTGGAAGGACTTGCAGGTAATTATCTCAACTTTAGCTGCCAGAAATTATGTAGAGTTACATGTTATTACCATAAATTAGCAAACAAATGATGTTGCTAGGATCAGTACAATGGGACCATATTCTAAAACCCTGGAGTACTAGCTTTAAGCAAAGAAATGAGAAGGAATATTCTAATGAATATCCTTATTCAGGGTGTGTGGGATGGCATTTAAGATGGACAATCAGGCAGTAACCTGAAGACATTCTTTGTCTAGCTGTAGGTTTCAATGTAGTGAACTGGGGAGCAGTATGAGGGGTTCTGCCTCCGGGGGAATCTGATTCAGAGAGACTGAGTAGGAGATACTCCTAAGTGGAAGACGGTGAAAGGTCTAAGGAGGGAAGTGGCAGGCATCATCCACAGCAATTCTTGCATTTAAAAGAGTACAGATAATTTGTTTTTGTAGTAATTAAAGCAAAGATTAAGCTTCTACTCTACCAAACTGGTACTGTTGAGTGTCCCAAATGCAGAAATTTTGACTCTTTCTGGAAAGGAATTGAGGTGTTGTTGGTTTCAAGTATAGTAGAAAAAAAAGACAACTTTAATACACAGCCCATACTTTGTAGCCCAGACATATTACTATCTTTGCCAAGAGAATTAGAGGTGAATCTAGATGAAGGAGGAGATAGAAGAGAAACTCCCTTTCTAACCTAACCTTTTACAATGAGAGGATAAAGCTCTCTACCAGAATAAAATAAAATAAATAACAACCCTATAAAAATAGTCAGAAAAATTTTTGTGAGTCAATACACAAAAATGTTTTCTAAAGGAAAGAAGTTAGAAGCAGAACTCCTAAATTAGAAAATATATTACCACCTTTCAGGGTATAACTATCTCCCCAGCTCAGTACTGTACAATGAACAAAATGCAAAAGATCACAGTGACCTGATAAAGGTAAGGGAAGTGATTCATTAAAAACAAGAATCATATGCAACTATGAGACCAAATAACTCAAGCATAATTCTTATAAGAACATAGCTGATGTAGCCAATTAAGAACCTGTAAAATCTATGCTGTGATATATTAAAAACATCGATATTTTGACCTCTGATATTCTACCATAGTTTTTATTGTCTTAGTATTTTTCAGTGTTCTCTCTTATTTCATTCTTTTTTTATTCAAATTCTCTCTATGTCAGAAATGAGAAATCTCAAGAAGGGGTGACGAACGGGAAGGGATGATAAAGGAAAAGAGGGAGGGAGGGAGAGAGAGATTAGGTGTCATTTTCAGCAGTGTGTAGGCAATTATTACCTCAGTGAAACTTCCAATTATGGAAGAGTTCAACCATGAGCAACACTGATTATCATTCCAAAGAAGGCTCACATTCTCAGTAGACCACAAATATACCCCACACACCTTACTCCAGAAATTTAATATAGAATCAAGTTCTATGAACTACCTTCTTCCAGGTTTACCAGACCAGACTTTGGCCACTGCTTCTTACAGGCAGAGCAATGGGACCATAATATATCAGAGTGTGTTGGCAGCTTATGTCCAATAAACCTCTGTGCAAATCTACTTATGAAATAAAAGTACCACAATTACATTTATTTGTTTGTGATGCTGACCATAGATAACACTAGAATTGAACCAATTTTTCTTTCATATAAGACGAAAATAGCATAAGAGTTTTTTAATCCCAGAATTATCTCTCAGAAAATGCTGTATTTTATACTAGTCCTTAAAAGCCAAGTATACTATGAAATTTCTAAATTATTTTTAATGACAATAAGTTGTTTGGAGAAGAAAAATTAACCTGAAATAGCTTCAGTGGTAGTTTGCAAAGTTTGTAGAGTTATCTGATGGGGGAAGAAAAAAGAGGCAAACAAATTTGATATATATCTAATTCCTAGGGATAAGAATTCATGGTTTTAGGTGTTAGATGCTATTGTGAATATTCTTTTAAGCATTCTTTTAAAAGAATAATTCAGAAAGTCAAGAAAAGCCAACAATTTTGAAGAAGTGTAACTTAGGGAGAGTTATTCTACTAGGTATCAAGATGAATAAAACTATATTATTTAAGATAAAACTATATTATTTAAGATTGTGTGGTAGCTCCTGACCTGTGGTGGCACAGTGGCTAAAGCATCAACCTGGAACACTGAAGTCACTGGTTCAAAAGCCCGGGCTTGCCTGGTGAGGGCACATATGGGAGTTGATGCTTCCTGCTCCTCCCCACCTTCTCTCCTTCTCTCTCCCTCTCCCCCCTTTCTAAAATAAATACATAAAATCTTTTTTAAAAGTGTAAATAAATAAATAAATAGATAGATCATGTGGTAGGTATTGCAGGGGTATGCAATGGAAGATAAAACAATTTCACTATGTAACCCATACTCTGTAACCCCAAAACTTGTAGAGTATAAAGGACAGAGTAACCAGGAAGAGGAGCAAACCCATATGGAAATTTGACACATAACTGAGGTGGCACTACACATTCCAGTGGAATTTGTAATTACAAAGTATGATTATAAAAATATCGCAATTACCATTTATATTTTTAGTAAGGAAATAAAAAGAAATTAAGCATCATAACATATAATATAATTTGATAGTAGTGAATATGTATCATTTACTTGTAAACAGACCTACGTTGGGGATGGAAACTAACATTTTTACTTATGTAGAAGTGTACTATCAAAAAATTGTAAGACTATTATGGCAATAAGTGTGTTGTGGCAATTGGTTAACCGTACAGAAAATAAAATAAAGTTATATTTCTGCCTCTCTACTTAGGAAAATAAAAATAATTAAAACATGTAGACATTTTAAGGATATAAATATGAAAAACAAACATTTTAAAGATTTTAGGTGATTTTTAGTAGATTATCTGTATGATTTCCAGTTAAAAAGGGATATAAAGGGAGGCTATTGACATGTGATTACAGGATATTAAAATTAGAAAAAAGAACATCTAACATGAGGTAAAAAGTAAACTCATGGACTAACAAAGAATCAGTATGGAGTACAGAGGTAAGCTCTATGAATAATAAGAAAAAGGACAACCTTGTTGAAATTGCCAATGGATATGAACAGCCAATTCATGGAAGAGGAAAATAAATGACCAATAAATATATGAAGCAATGTTTTCCCTCCCTACTCATCAAGCACACAAATTAAACTAAAAATAGATATTAAATTTATGTTAAGTAAGAAAAATTTGAAAGTCTGAAAATATCAAGAACAGGTGAAGATATATGTTAACAAATCTCATACAGTGGAGGAAATAAACTCTTGGGAGAGTGATTTGGTGATCAGGTAACACTCAATAAGATTGAAAATTTTTAATGAACTAGAAATTCCATTTCTATATATATAGCCTAGAGAGGTTCTCAAACATATACACAAAGATACAGATACAAAAATGTTTATTGGAGCACATTTTATAATTATAAAAAATTAAATATAATTATTCATTAACACAAGAAAGAAAAACACGATGGAATGCTAATAAAATGTATCACAGAGAAGTTAAAATAAGAACCTACTTACATGTATATATATAAATCTCAAAAACACAACATTAAGTGAAAAGAGCAAGCTGAAAATGTATATTGCATCCCATTCATATAAAGTTTAAAAAGATTAAAAATAAAACTATATTACCTAAGAATTCATACACATGAATTACAAGTATGAAGAGGTTAAACAATAATTTAACAAAGTAATCTATCTGTGAGGAAGAAATGGATCTAATGACTTCAGAAAAAAACACGCAAGAATGTTCAAAATATTTGTAATATTTCATTCCTTATAAAATATAATCAAAATAAAGAAATTATTTAAAAATGGTCTGCTGTTGCCTAACCAGGTGGTGGCGCAGTGGATAGAGCATTGGATTGGGATGTGGAGGACCCAGGTTCGAGACCCCAAGGTCGCCAGCTTGAGCACGGACTCACCTGGTTTGAGCAAAGCTCACCAGCTTGAGCCCAAGGTCTCTGGCTCAAGAATGGTGTCACTAGGTCTGCTGTAAACCCCCCCCCCCCATCAAGGCACATATGAGAAATCAATCAATGAGCAACTAAGAAACCACAACGAAGAATTGATGTTTTTCATCTCTCTCTCTTTATGTCTGTCTGTCCCTTTCTCTGACTCTCTGTCTCTGCCACAAAATAAATAAATAAATAAATAAATAAATAAATAAATATGGT
Source organism: Rhynchonycteris naso (assembly GCA_037038555.1). Lineage (NCBI taxonomy): Eukaryota > Metazoa > Chordata > Mammalia > Chiroptera > Emballonuridae > Rhynchonycteris > Rhynchonycteris naso. Next base: position 291,739,419 of record CM072995.1, on the reverse strand, counting down.
CTGCTGTTAAAAACTAAGTAATAGAGACATAGGTGTTTAGTTTTATTTATTTACCTATTAATTTTTTATTGATTTTGGCAAGAAAGGAAAGGAGACAGAGAGGGATAGAAACATCAATCTCCTTCCACATGTGCCCCGACCAGGGACTGAACCAGCAACATCTGCGCTTCATATGATGTCCCAACCAACTGAGCTATTATGCCATGGCTAGGCGTTTATTTTAAAAAATATTTTTGGAAGGCTCAATATATTTCTTAAATAATGCAGCAAATTGTTATATTATGGGAAATCACAAAAATATTACCTCTTATAGGGAAAATATTAAAGTTTTTATATTATGTAAATGGGCTTAGATTAGATTTCTAATTAGATAAATATATCAATTTAAAAAGTGCTATATATTAGACATCTTAGAGTGATGAATGCTAAAGAATGATTAGGTGACTTGAAAAATGGCTCTACTTAAGTGAAAATCTTGCTACCAATGGGTTGTGAAATCAGTTTGAATAAAATTGTTCATGAAATGTGAGAGCAGAAATGCAATACTTTTAAATCAATACTTGTGTTTAACTAAATTTAATATATTAATATATTAAATATTATATAAGTAAACATTTGACTGGTTCATTTACATCCCCAGAAATTTACATATTCATTTTGGCCAGAACATATTTGTATATTTTAATGGAAAAAATGGGAGAGCTTTCCCTATGGTCCAATTAGCCTGGGAAAGTCTTGGTTTACATGTTACCCCAGTTTCAATTATTGATAGTGCTCCATTTCATTCTCAGAAATGTACTGGTTGAGATGATAAATTTTGTGGTCATCACCCATAAAAAGTGGTTCATTTGAAGTAAATTTCACAAGGGAAGAAAAATCCATAAGATTTTAGGAAAACTGGGTTTCAGGATTGCCCCACAGAACCTTGGGAAAGTGATGGAAAATAATAAAATTAAGGACAGAATTACTGGGCAGTGATAACTATCTGCTAATATTTCTGCTTATCTCCCATTCTCACCTCTGAGGCTGGGGCTATTTAGCTTTGAATTAAACTCTGCCCTACAATGGAACCAGTTCTGCACTACACAGAGGTAATATAAGAAAACTGAAGTCAATTAAAACACCTTTGCACCAATGATACTCCTGAAATAAAATCCTTCCCATTCATCCCAGTTCTGAATTTTCCCTGAAGCTCTCTTCTTCTTCTTCTGGTTCCTCTGTTATACTCTCTTCTTCTTGTTACTCTGTTTCTTACTGTTTGTCTTACTGCTGGCTGGAACCCAGTAATAATTCATTCATTCTCCTCTGAATGAATCCCAGTTTCTGCAGTGGTTAGGTGTTTCATCATTTTACTTGGCTTGTTTTTAACTACTTTTCCATTACATTAGTAAGATGATTAAAATAAATGCAATCATAGAATGAAAAACTACCTCAAGAATTAGCACCCTTCCTCAAAAAAAAAAATCCAAAAAATGAAAACAAAATGAAAGAAAAACCACTACTGGAGACCACTTACCCCATTCCTTCTTTAAACACTCTTTCTGTGTCCTGAAAATTACTTCTGGTGGATTTTATGTTCAGGAATGTACATAGACATATACTTCAAATGACTTAAAAATAATAGTCACAAATATGTATTGAGCACTTAATCAAATACTTAGGTGATGAAAACATTAATAAAATTCCTGCTTTCAGACAACTCAATCTTGGATAAGCAAAAAATCCTTGAATCAAACACCAATAAATAGTTATAAAACAGTGAGGTAAGTCCTATAATGAAGGTGTATAAGAAACTATGATCAGAGAGAGAGGGAGACATAGAGAGAGGGCAGAGGAGGGGCTGGGATGTGGGCTGGGACAGGCTAGGGTAACTGCATCTCATCACATCCACTCTAGCCAATTCATTCATCTTCCATTTTAAGAGTAGGAATGTTGAAGTGAGTAAAGTCAGGGAAAGGACCAATCCAGGCTGTTTCAAGGGCTTTCAATTTTCCAAATATGAAAAGCACTACATTAAACTGTCCCCACAAAACCCCTACCCCTACTGTGACTTGGGAGATGGGGAGCTTTCTCTCTCTCTCTCTCTCTCTCTCTCTCACACACACACACACACACACACACACACATTATGCTGAAACATAAAATGAAGAATAAGTGTTATAAGGAACAAAGGGAGAATAGTGCAGGCAAAATAAAAACAGTTTCAAGGCCAGGTGAAGGAGCGTAGCATTCCCAAAGGCTTGGTGAGAGAATGGCTCAGGAAAAGAGAGTGCAACTTCTAGGTGATGAAAGGCCCCATGCTTTGCATTTAGAAATCTGGGTTTTATTCCAGGGATGGTCCACAAGTGGTTTCTCAGAAAGATCACTGGTTGCATTGTACCTACAGAATAAAGTTCACACTCCAGATCCCCGCTGGTCCAAGGTAATTTCCAAGTTTCATTTCTCGTTGTTTCCATGAAATAATTGAAAAATCATCACTGGAATACATGTTATTTTTTTTTCAGATACTCAGGATTTTCACTGTGAATACCTTTCTCCCTTTTTACTTACAAAGTTTCTATTCATTCTTTGACAGCCTCCTCTCTGAAGCTTTTGCCAATTCCCTCAGATAGAATTAGATTTTTTACTTTTCTCTATTTGCTAGCAATGTATGGGCAGCAGGACAGAACTAAGCAGGTACTTAACACTGTAGGCACTCAAAATATTAGTCTAATGCACTCTGTTTCAGAAGGTAACACAAACTGTTTATAGTACACTACCTGTTTTTAGATGGTATATTGAATATACATTTAAATAAAAAACTTAAAATGTGTTTTAGAAAAATCATAACTACCACATCAAATTCAGAATTTCAAAAATATTATTCCTTAGCAAAGAGCTAAGTGAGCCTGACCAGGCAGTGGCGCAATGGATAGAGTGTCGGACTGGGATGCAGAAGACCCAGGTTTGAGACCCTGAGCTTGCCAGCTTGAGCGCGGGCCCATCTGGCTTGAACAAAAGCTCGCCAGCTTGGACCCAAGGTTGCTGGCTCCAGCAAGGGGTTGCTCGGTCTGCTGAAGGCCCGCAGTCAAGCACATGTGAAAAAGCAACCAATGAACAACTAAGGTGTTGCGATGGCAACGAAAAACTAATGGTCGATGCTTCTCACCTCTCTCTGTTTCTGTCTGTCTGTCCCTATCTATCCTTCTCTCTGACTCTCTTTCTGTCCCTGTAAAAAAAAAAAAAAAAGAGCTAAGTGAAATCAATACTATATTAACCAAAAAAAAAAAAAAAAAAAAGTTCAGGAATGACTACCCTCCCCCTGATATTCCTTATTAACTCACCCTGCTTACAATTTTCCACAGCGCTTATTATTACCCTATGACATATAAATTTATTGCTCCTCCCTGCCCCCTCCCCAGAATGCAGGCTTCACAAGGTCAGGAGTTTGGTCCATTTTGTTTGGTCCTATACTCCAGAACTTGAAATAGTAGCTGGTAAGTGTAAGGGCTCAACATACAGTTACATAAAGAGAAAGGGGAGGTATTAATGGAGAATGAGAGGGATAGAGATTAATGTACTAGACCAATCAATCAGTTTTTGATCTGGAAGGGACTTCAGTGCTCTCATTCTATAGATAAAGAGACTGATGCCCAGAACAGTGAGTGAAGAGCCAAGACTCCAACCCTTATCACTTAATGAAAGGTTGGTGAACACCCCATAACATCTGCTTACAGGCAATATAGACAAATGAAGGGTTATTACTTCTCATAACAGACCTTAACAGGTTGGGACTCCATAAAGAGAATGGGATAGTATCGGTTGCTTCATTCAAGAACAAAGATGAATGAGAAAACTGGGATTTTCTGTCCCACAGCTTTCTAGTAAATACCAGTAGATTATTGATGAAAACATCAGCATTACCTCCAAGGACCATACCAGCCTGACAGCACTTTCTTAGGCGACATGCTGGGCAGTTTTTTCTGCGGATTTTATCTACAATGCAGTCGTTTCTTCCAGCACATAAATAATTATGCTGCCCTAAAAAATATAAAAAGGTAAAAATTATTTACATTATCTAAAGACCAATGAACATCTTATGCAATTATAACTGGAAAAGAGGACATGTACACATTAGCGAGTGCATGACTGTCCCAGACACCCTCTTGCTTGGCTAACTGAATGTTGGTAGTGCAACACTCCGCTTCATACTTTACCTGTGCGTTTGGGAGCCTCACTGAGGTAAACACAGCTGAGAAATCAATCCAAAGCTCCTTTAAAAATCTTTTGTTTGAGATTTGTGTTTCTTAATGGTGTCAGCATCAGAATGCCCTTAGACCTTTTGCCATGTCAAGTTACTTAGAAGAATTAGTCATATAAAATAGTCAAGTTCTATTAAAACTGTTTCTTTTTTCTAAAATATAAACCTTCAAGGAAACAGATACAGACTACAGAATTAAAGGAGTCTCTAGAATAGACCTTGTATAAACTGGTGTTTAATTCTATTGGAAAACCCTGGAGCTAGCTCACTCTTAAAGAGTTTATTGATCATAAATAGTATGTAAAGAGTGTCACTAATTGTACTGACTTTGTTGCCTGGTTTATCTTGGTCACAAATTAGAAAACAAGATGAATAGAAATAAAGATAAAGGGAGAATAGTTTTAAACAATGAGAAGTACTCAATGAAGGAGAGGACAGAAAAAGTATAGAAGTAATATGCATATGTGACCCCGGGATTATTTTGTGTAGGGAAAACTACATTTACCCTTAAAAAAGTCTGGAATATGAATTTACTATTCAACAATGATAATTTTCTAAATGAAAAATGTGTTATTTTTAATGACTTATGGAACAATCTAATTCAGTTTGAACAAAAATGAAAAAACATTTCAGCTTAAAAATGTAAGTATTAGCTAAGTAGAAATTTTATCTCTTTGGTACTCCTAATTTTCTAACAAATTTCTATAAAATAGACTCTGAGTCTTTTAATGTCATCAGCTTACTTATACTTCTTAAACATGAAAAATAATTTTAAAATATTATAGAATTTTCCTATAGTATTTTATATTAGTTGATATTAAAATCAGGTTCACTCTTCTGGTGGAAGGAACACAGAGGTACCTTAAATGTGTGCTTAACTAAGTGGAGGAAAGGATCTGATCAAATGGCAAAATGCAAAAAGGCGAAATCTATGAGACTGCTAATAACAAAATAGTTCTTAATGGGCATTTTTGGAAAAGCTCAGATAGTCTTTTCTTAAAAAGATATTCCTTTATGAAATTATGTTCACATACTACATACATACTGTCATTCATTCTTTTGCTTAGGAGTCCTGGGCTGTGCCGAGAGATTGAAGAAAGAGGCTGACAACTCCAGCATTAGAGAGTTTATTCAGGAAACTTATAGACAGAAAGAAGCAGTTTCTAGCAACAACAAGATGGTAGATCTCACTGGAAAGCCCACGGGACTTTCTAAATAGAGTCAAGTGGCATGTGCTAACACTGGTGGCTTGAGCCATTTGGCACATGCTTCTAAAGAGTTGAATAAACCAAAGCAGTAAACAACTTATTAGGCCCATTTACCAATGCAAGAATATTTCTTTTATGTGATACGGGCAACCCCTCCTGGTGTGAACAGATGCTCACTTTGCTTTGAAAATGACTTGGGTCATGTTAAGTACTCAGAATCTTATCATCTTATTCTTTCTTTATTTCACTTTTCTTATTTCTCTATCTATATCCATCCATCCATCCATCTCCTTTCATTTAGACCCTACACTGGTTTCTCACATGGGGAGAGAACAAAAATAAGAAACAAGATTTTGCATTCTATATAAAGGACAAACTTAAACAGTGTATATGGATATAGTTGTTTGAAAGGATGCTGTCCTATTCTATACTCCTATGCCACAAATATCCAAGGGGGAAAAAAGCCTAAAACACCAACAGCTGGAATGCTGCAGGCTAGTCTCATTTCTATGATTTTTAAGAGTGTCTCCTCCTTCAATGTCTCAGAGAAAGATTGCCCTTTACCAGGACTCTCAGAGTGTGTTCTTAAAACCATTTCTTCCTGCCTGCTTTCAAATCTTCCCCATCAGAGCCCTGGCCAGTTGGCTCAGTGGTAGAGTGTCAGCCTGGCATGTGGAAGTCTTGGGTTCGATTACTGGTCAGGGCACACAAGAGAAGTGCCCATCTGCTTCTCCACCCTTCCCCCTCTCCTTCCTATCTCTCTCTTCTCCTCCTGCAGCCAAGGCTCCCTTGGAGCAAAGTTGGCTGGGGCACTGAGGACAGTTCCATGGCCTCCACCTCAGGCACTAGAATGGCTCCAGTTACAATGGAGCAACACCCCAAAGGGGCTGAGCATCACCCCCTGGTGGGCATGCCGGGTGGATCCCGGTTAGGTGCATGCAGGAATCTGACTGCCTCCCTACTTCTAACTTTGGAAGAATACAAAAAAAAAAAAATCTTCCCCATCAATCTCCCCCTTTTTCTTCTAAAATCTTTAGTCTCTTCCACTACAGTGATGTCCTAGAGTCTCCTCAAGTTTTTCCATTCCCAAAACTCTAGTCTCAAGAGGAAAATAAAGTAATTCTCTAATTCTGTCTCATTCTAAATTCTCCCACCCCTCTTTTTGTCATCTATGTTGTTGCAAAAATCATCTTCATTTGCACTTTGATTATCAAAGTTCCTTTACTCCTTAGCAGAGTGTAATTGGTTTATAAGGCCCTGGACAGTTGGCTCAGTGGTAGAGCATTGGCTCAGCATATGGAGGTGCTGGGTAAAATTCCCGGCCAGAGCACACAGGAGAAGCACCCATTTGCTTCTCCACCCTTGCCCTCTCCTTTCTCTCTATTTCTCTCTTACTCTCCTGCAGCCAGGGCTCCATTGGAGCAAAGTTGGTCCAAGTGCTGAGGATGGCTCGATGGCATCCACCTCAGGCCTTTGAATGACTCCAGTTGTAATGCAGCAATGGCCCAAATGGGCTGAGCATTGCCCCCTGGTGGGCATGCCAGGTGGATCCCGGTCAGGTGCATGCGGGAGTCCTTCTCTCTGCCTCCCCACTCCTCACTTCAAAAAAAATTTGCTGTTGTTCACTCTTATTATAAAATAGTTTAACGTCATCAAAGATTTAATTTATAAGTAATGTGGGTTCTTTCCTGAGCTTCCGTGTAAGTTCCCACTGGCAATTTCATTCCCCACCTGCTCTCCTGATTTGTTTTTTTTTGGGGTAGGACTCTTCATCTGTGTTTGCAACAGTCCCTTTACCAATACCCTCTTCTTCTGCTTATTCTCTGTATGTTGTTTTCCATCATAAACACTATGTGGGTAGTTTCATCATCTTCTCAGGGTTCCAAAATCTCATCCTGAGCTCTGTCCTTCCAATCATATCTGTAGATAGATCAAACTCAGTACATACAAAGAATGTAGCAGTTATCGGGTTAAAATTTTGATTTAATAAATTGTATTATTAGAGAAATTTTGTAACAAATTAAGAAAATTCAAAATGGAAAATCATCTACAACCGTATTAGCATGTGACTATTTTCATTTTCACGTTTCCTTCCAATACAGCTAGGAATTTTGGCTTGCTTATAGGAGGTTAAGAGTAGGAAGTAATATTGCCTAAGTTCAAATTTCAAACCTACTATTTACTAGCTGGGTGATCTTTTTTTACCTTTTGCTAAGTAAAATAAAGAATACTAGTACTAGGGTTGCATTAAAGGATTATATCAGCTCATGTAAGAGCTTAAAATAGTCTGGGACATAACAAGAACTTAATAAATGTCTGCTATAATCATGATTACTACCTCATCCCTAATTTCCAAATATAGTTAGAGCTGTTTTAGACATAACCAAAGAGTTCTATACATAGTCAAGTTATTCAGTTTTAAAGGCAACTGAAAGACACTTGCAAATATGCAGAAAGTAAGAAAATAAGGCCCTGATATACTCTTCCTAAACAGTTTCCTAAAGATGCTACTTAGTTAACAACAAATGAGTACAATAGAGAATGCATGAGGGAGAAAGGCTGGTATGAAAGAATTAAAAATGAGTCCTATATAAATTTAAACATGTACAGATGCTCTTTGACTTACAATGGGGTTATGCCCTGGTAAACCCAATACAAGTTGAAAATTCAGTTAAATTAAAAATACACTTAATACATTTAACCTGCCTAACATATAGCTTACTTAGCCTAGCCTACTGTTGGGCAGATAAAATATAATATGCTCACTTTGTTAAAGATGGAGCTGCCCACATGGAAGCCCATCACCCAGGTGATATTATTTGCCCTTATGCTTGGGATGGGTGTGGGGAAAGGCTGTAATGTAAGCAGGCCAGGTCGTTATGGCCTAAGGCTTGGTTTTAAGAGTAAGCTCTTCCCTACACCCTTGACTGATTGGATAATGTAGGGTGGTGCACTATCCTGAGGAATCCCATTATACAGAGACTTCCTTGTTTGTATAATTGGATTAAAGGTTTTGAGTCTATGCTATAAAGTGGGAGAGACCAGTAGCTTGATCTCTCTCTCTCTTGGTTCCTGGGTTCCTGAGGTATTAGACAGGAGGGCAAGGTAAGGCCACATGAAGGCCAGGAGAAGCAGCCAAGATGGCACAGTGCTGAGGAGAAGCCAGTTTGTTAAGAGTTTGTGCTGGAGGAGATGGAGAACAGAGGTGAATAAGTCTGGTGAGCTAAAAACCTTTGATTTTAGGAAACTCGGATAAGTCAGTAGCTTTGTGAGCACTGAATGTGTGGGTTTTGGAGCCCAGTGTGTATTTTTGCTTGCCCGCCGGGTGCAAGCTAGAATTAAAGCTGATGGCTCACCAGTTTTTGGCTCCGTTGTTTCATTACCAACTGTTCGAATCAAATGTGAACCTGCATAGGTCAGGTGGCTGTGATGGTGGCCTTGACTATTGGCTTTACACTTACCTTGAACATGCTCAAAATATTTACATTAGCTTACAGTCGGGCAAAATCATCTAAAACAAAGCCTATTTTATAATAAAGTGTTGACTATTTCACAAAATTTATTGTGTACCATATATTGTTTTCACACCATTGTAAAGTTGAAAAAATGGTAACTGGGGCTTAAAACTTGTGAAGGGCTGGGATTTATAACCTCGGGTCCACTGGGAGAAAGGGGAGTGAACTGAGCTCTGCATAAATGGGGAGTCTCAGAAGGCTGTCTTATCCATGAAAATGACACTAGAAAACACTACAAAGATGGGCCAATGAAGCCAGGAATCATCTACAACTTTGGGTGGGGAGAAGAGTCATCCATGACTGAAAAAAACCCAAACATTTTGGCCTTTATGTGAGATAAATTTCCACTACTGCATGGTGTTATCCAAAGAACAAATACCAGTCTAAGACCATTGAAATTCCCAGAGTTTTGGGAAGATCAAATGCAAAACTCATGCATAAGAACAGGTATGCACATATGGAGAAAAAAAATACAAGAATATTTACAGAAGCAGTGTTCATAATAGCCCAAACTGAAAACAACTTAAATAATCATCTATAATATAATGTGTAAGATGTATAAACAAACTGCTTTATTTATTCAATGCATTATTAAACAGCAATGAGAATAAATGTCTCACCCATGGAAAAATGTGGATGAACTCCTGTGTAAAGTAAATAAACATAGAAAAATACTGTATGATTCCATTAAAATAAAATTCCCAAACAGTCAGAAACAATCTATGATGTTAGAAGTTAGGGTGGAGGTTACTTCTGGGAGCAATTGGAAAGGATGCAAGGGAGACTCTGGGAAGTTACTTAATTTTTTAATTTTGTGACCTGAGTGATGTTAGAAATATGGCTTAATTTACTTAGTGATAATTCAATAAGCTCTATACTTTTATTTGAGAATGTTTCTGAGAATATTAGTGTCAATAAAGTTTCCATCTTTCTGTTTTAAAATGGTTCCACCCAAGAGGACAGCCTACACTGCAGTCCAGTGTAGGCTGTCCTCTGGAAGACACTCTATGTATGGCTGACCACTGGAAGAGCAAAGGCTGAGGGCCAGAGTTAGAAATGTCCAGAGAGAAGAGAGGCATCACATACCTGCATTATCAGTAAAATATCCCTCATAATCCCACCAAAAGGTTTTGCTAGAGAATCAGCTATAATCATCCATTAAAGATGGAGAATCCCAGTGACATATACCTATCTGCTCTGTAATGCTGTCCCCCTCTCTCTGTCAACCCTCTATCTATGTGATCATCCTGATCCACCTCTAGTGAGTCTTAGGAGTGTGAGCAAGGTAAACAGAGGAAGGTGTCCTTGTTCTTTTAGTCCCTGAAGGCTTCAGGCCCCAAGCAGGACTAAGCTGGGGCAACGGAGAAACCCTCAAGTAGGTGAGAATTGGAAGTTTGACAATAATGCTGGCCTGTGCATTTTGATTACTAAAATGAGATTATTCTTCTGATTAAAAGCTATGTGATGAGCCTAAGATTTTAGGCAGAGGATGAAAAACTAGCCCAACAAAGCATGTTTCTTTTTTGTTTGTTTGTTTGTTTTTACAGGGACAGAGAGAGAGTCAGAGAGAGGGATAGACAGGGACAGACAGACAGAAACAAAGAGAGGTGAGAAACATCAATCATTAGTTTTTCGTTGCCATCGCAACACCTTAGTTGTTCATTGATTGCTTTCTCACATGTGCCTTCACCGCGGGCCTTCAGCAGACCGAGCAACCCATTGCTAGAGCCAGCGACCTCGGGTCCAAGCTGACGAGCTTTTGCTCAAGCCAGATGGGCCCGCACTCAAGCTGGCGAGCTCAGGGTCTCGAACCTGGGTCTTCCACATCCCAGTCTGATGCTCTATCCACTGTGCCACCGCCTGGTCAGGCCAAAGCACGTTTTGATAGATGTGTTGCTAAAATTGGTATTTTGAAAAATATATATATTTATACACAACTGGTTAAAACAATTAGGGAATTGTTTTAAGGTTGCTAGAAATGTAAGTGTAAACAAGTGGCTTTCAACTAACTAGATGCAGTTTTTCCCCTTACCCCAATCCTGCTCTTGAATATTTCACAATGCATAGGAGTAACTAGGGTTTACACAACTGAGGGGTAACTACTACTGAGGAGATGCCAGAGATGCTTACAATACATCTCACAATACACAGGACAGTCCCCACAACAAAGGATTAACTGGCCCAAAATGTCAGTAGTGCCAAGGTTGAGAAATGTTGGTGTAAACTCATGATCACCCCATTTTAAAAAAAGATTTATTTTCTAGGTCTGTCCACTAAATATGCCCAGAAGTAAAGACAAATGTAGCAGCAATAGATGCTAGGGTCCAGATTGTTATGTCTAATATTTTCATCTAAAAGGAACCAGGGCTCCTTGGAGACATGGCTGGGACTGGAAATGTACAAGTTGACCTTGGGATACTTTGTTGTGACACAATTTGATGTTACTGAGAGCTAATAAAATTTTGTAGAAGACAAACTGATCAAAGATAGGACAATATGAACATAAAAAAGAATAGTTTAAGTGAATGGAACACTGACTATATAAAAAGTCACAAGTACATATAATATGAAAGAAAAAAAGGAAGAAAAAGAAAAAAAAGGAATAAAAAGATAAAAAAGAATTCACTAGAAACTACTGGAGGTTGCTAGGCACAAACTCATTACTTTAAAAATTGATTAATAAGGTAAAATAATTAAATATCTAGTAAGCCTTCCAGCAAAATTATACTTTAAGATTATAAAATTACTTTTGGAAGAGAACAAGAACTATTAAAAAGATTTACAGCCTATAAAATTAGAAGAAATATAGTAGAATATTATCCTTTAGAAATCCTTAATGAAAAGACCTCCACTTCTCAAATCTAAAAAGACAAATTGCTTCGCCATTTTCCAACTAGACATCTGTGTGACACATTTTTCTCATATGCTTCAACCAAAACAACAGATTGCAACAGATTGATGTAGATGAAGGTATGAAATACAGATGCATTTTATTAAGGCAGACATTAAAATGACCTATAAAAATGTAAAACAATGTTACTCTGTCATTAACATTTTTTGGCTTGAAAAATAAACATCTAATGAGTTTGCTTTAAACAAGTTAATAAAAAGTTTGAAAAATTATATTTTCATTTATCACATGATAAATATTAATATATATAATCCATAAAAACAACTCTTTAGGTTCTTAATAATTTTTAATTATGTAAAGGATACATGAGACCAGATGTTTTGGAACCACTGGCCTGTGTAAGATTCTTGCCAAAGTGTTTAATCTAAGTCTAATAATGTGGGAAAAATCAGACATCCAGATTGTGGAGAATTTCTGCATAACAGCTGCCTTGACTCCTCACACATGTCAATGTTGTTAAAGACAAAAAATGGTGATAGATCTTTTTAGATTAAAGAATGCTAAAGACCAAAAGAAATACCAAGTTCTTGATTTGATCCTGCTAATAAAATAATGTATAATTGGGTAAATTTGAATATTGGCTATATAATAGATAAAAGTATTATATCAATGTTAAATTTTTGGGTTTGATGATATATTGTGGATATATTGCATAATGTTCTTGTCCTTAGGAGATACAATGAAATCTTGGGAGATGAAATTTGATGTCTACAACTTACTTTGACATAGTTAAGTATGGATATTCATTTTACTATTTATTCAAATTTTCTGTGTGTTTTTTAGAATCCAAAGTAATCTAAAGACAGAATAACATATAGGTTTGGACCAGTGTTTCAAATAAGCCAATCTGGAATTGGCCATATAGGAAGTGAGTGAAAATGGAGAAGAATGAATATTTGGCAGAGTGTGAAAGAGAGCCAGATTATACAATTTTGAAAGTATCTTAATGTAAGATTTATGTGTTTCTAATTAAAGTCAAAGAAAATGTATAAGGGCAGAAGAAGAAAGGAAACAAAATTCATTGAGAATGCTTAGGGCCAGTGTACTAGGAATTTAACTGCTTTATTTCATGTAATTCGTACAACAAAATACATATTATATAGATATTTAAAAGGCACATGGAAATACCTATGGATGGGATAGACATAAAGATTCTTGGTCTGGGAACAAAGTGGGCACAAGATATGATCCTTAATAAGAGAGACATGGGCACTGGGCACCAGATATGAGCATATGACATCTTTCAGGGGTCACTGGGAAAGTTAATCTCACTGGTGGGTAGCAAGGGAAGAGAGAATGGCACCTCCCATCTCATCAGAAAACATTAATAAGCTTTATCCTGAACAAGAGGCCACCCTAGCAATTCAATTTCTCTCAAGTATCAGAGAAACATGTACTTCAGTAGAGACTGGGCATATTCCTAAAACCTTATTTGCATGCGCACACATGTGTGTGTGTGTGTGTGTGTGTGTGTGTGTGTGTGTGTGTGTGTATTGCTTTCACCCAAGAATGAATGATGACTCACCTTGATACCTTGATAGAATTCTTCCAATCTTAGCACTTAAGTGTTTCAAAGAGAAAATCTAATGTGAGCCCAATTTGTATTTCTTGGTAGGTAACCTGTTTTCTTCCTTTTTAAAATCATAGAAGGTATTTTCTTTCTTTGTGACATTAAAATTTTTTTAATGCCTTGAAAGTGTACCTTTATTTCATTATATTTGTTTGGTACACAATAAGCCCTTTTGAGTATAAAGTAAAATTTTTATTTAACTGTTAAATTTATTCCTACTATCCAAGTTCTGCCACCTATTAACTATAAAACCTTGAATAAATCATTTAACCCTTTGGTGCTTCATTTTCTTCATGTATAAAATAACAGTTCAAAAGTTGTTTGAGAGTTAAATAAAATGTGTTAAATCATGTAGAAATAAGACAGACTAAGGCTTAATAGGTAATATGATAGTTCAGTAAACAAATATTTTTTAATATCCTGATATTGTTCTGGGTGCTAATGGTGAGATATTAGGAGATTACTTTCCACAATCAGTTAATACTTTTTGCTAAACTTATTTTTTGTTTATTTTCCAGGAACACTGATTATTTATGATTTGGAAAACTGTTCTCTGTTTATGTTTGTTATTCAAAAGCACAGTGATGAGACCATATGCTTTATAATCAAATGGACTTTCACTCATATTCTAGTTTTATCAATAACTAAACCTTGAGAAGATTATTAAGTCTTAGTTTACCCACCCATAAAATGGAAATAAAAGATAAACAGTATAAAATTAAATAGTTTAAGTTAGATAAAATACTCAGCATACTGACTGATACATTGTAAAAATACCATATTTCCCATGTATAAGATGCACTTTAATTTGGGGGCTCAAAATTTGAAATAAAATGATTACATAAAGTTACTGAACTCAAGTTTTACTCATAAAATTCATATAACTCCTCATCACTGTCAAAACTCCCATCCATTAGCTTCTCCTCATCTGTGTTCAACAATGAGCGCAAAAACAAGCGTGAAAAAGTGGGAAATGCAAGTAAAACAATCTACAACCACTGTATAAGACACACCCAGTTTTTTGATGCAAAATTTTTGAAAAAGGGTTCATCTTATTCATGGGGAAATGTGGTAACAAATCATAGCTTGAAATATAAACTCTTCATAACTGATTTTATTCTCTGCTCCTTATGGTTTCCAATATAGATTTTAATTCTGCTACTATGGTTTTTGGACCTTTACCATTTTCTCATCTCATCATCTATGTTTTTATTTATCCTAGTTGTTTCCTTTGACACTTCCTTGTTCTGTTGTCATCTTTTGCCTTAATACCTCAAAATACGTTATTACCTAAGTTTTCTTTTGTTTCCTTTAGCAAATCAAATTTAAGTATTACTTTTCCTAAAATCACATCTACTTATTACTGACTGAGGAGTTAAATCAAATAACATGACAATATTCTAGTGGGGGAAGGTGACTATTAAGTGAGAGACTGGCAGTTTGGTATGTTCCAGGACATTGACCAAAGCTGAAAATTAGAATGAGCTGGACAAATGTGGAGTGTCAGAAAATGGAATGAGAGTGAAGAGAGTCAATTTTCAAGACCCTGAGAGGTGGCCTGGATTGTCTGAGTGAACTAATAAGGTTGGAGCTGACTGAGCCAGGGAGAACAGAGAGGAAAGGAGGTTCAGAGTGTGGCTGGATTTAGTGGAGACCACTAAACACTTTGATTTTCTCTGACAGAAATATAGAGTCATTGCATAGTTTTGAGCAGAGTGATATGATCTGGCATACACTTTAACACTAATCACGTTGGCTCCTAGGTTGAGGACCAATTCTAGGAGGCCAAAGGTGGAAATGAGAAGAGTTAAGAGGCTGGTAAATCCAAAGGAGAATAATTGTGGCTTGAACCAAGGTGGTCAGTGGAGGTGGTGATAAAAGCTCAGATTCTGGATATATTCCAATAGAGGAACCAAGTCGTTCATAGAATCTTACTATGCATCATTCCAATATTTAGTTTTTTAAAGTCCTCCTCAATGTTACCATTCAAAATTATTTCCTCTTCTTTCGTCTCTCTTAAATTTATTTTTAACTGGGGGTCAGTTTCTCACCTATCCTTTCTAAAGCTAGTCCTACTGCTGTCTTTATAGACAAAATAATGCTCTGGATCTCTTCTGAACTTTCCTAATTATTTACATATCTTTTAAGTTGGAAAACACCAAATTGCATGCAGTATCTAACTACTTGGGTCTACCCTGCCAATTATATATTTAGCTAACAAGTAGGCATTTAGGGGAGATAAGAAACTACACATAGCATTTTAAAAACCCAAACAACTATTTGAACTCAAGAAAATTTCATATACTACTGACTAAAGAGGTATGTAAGACATCTATATAAGACATATGAAAAAATTACAAAACTACATGTTAACAAGGTTATTTAAATCACTGTGTGACTCTGATGCAAGATTATAACTTTTTACATGTATAAATGGTTTTTACTCATTTATGAAATTTATTTTTATGCAATTTATTTTTCTTCTGCATATAGTCATCTCCTGGTAAGTCAACAGGAGACTGGACCTAGTGTGCACAGTGACAGGGCTGGCCTTGAAGAGGAGCACAGATCTCTAGAAACAGGAGGAAGAGTCAATGATGTGGCAGATGCCACAGGAGAACATGCGGTGGTAGCAGTTTCATGGAGTTTTTGCAGAAAATGAGGAAGCAAGATCATCAGAGCAGAGTGAGTTGGGACAATGCTGGCCAGCTTAGAAGAAAGAGTGAGAAGGCGAAGATAGTCATCCAGACACCAGGGACAATGAGTGAACAACCCATATGCAATGCAAATTACTTAGTCACAATAAACGACTTTTCAATTTCAACTAACAATTATGCAAAGCTTCTTTTCCCCTAAAATTCAGCCAACAAATTTCAACCTTCCCTGATGAAAATCAGTTTTCATTACAAATAATTAGGACAAAGAGACATTAGTTAATAATAAGATGCAAGGTAATGAATAAGAGAGAAGGTTCTTTTGGTTCCAATCTCAGCTCTGACATTGATTTGCTATTTGTCTATGCAAACAATTTAACCTCTTTGTGCTCAGGTAATACATGTAGCCAAGTACCTGCTATATTATTAAATATGTATAGAACCTGATCATTGAAACTCTTTGGAAGGTTTTTTAAGAAGTTAGAAAGTTCTATTTCTAAGTGTTTAAGTATGTAGTTATGAAACTTTTTCTCTATAATATACTTCTAATGCCTTCACAACAAAATCAAGTAACAACAGAGTCATCTGTGGATACTTGTTTTTCAAAATGCTCTCTACATTACAAAAATATCTTGCAAAAGGGAGTGAGTTTATTTTTTCTATCAAAAACATTGTCTTTAACTTGAAGGGGCAGATGAAGTACCCTTTCTGCTAAATACCTTCTAAGTAATATACTACTGAGACACTTGGCATTTTGGAAAGGTCAGAGATTTGGAACACATAATCGTTTTATAAAGGAAAACATGTAGCTCATCTTTGAATCTGACCAACGTTTTAAGTACTGTCCAGTGAGAAAGTCCATGTGTTGTAAAGGAGGTTTCCATTGTTCTGCCTCATTACATTGCAAAGTATTGTTAATATTTTGCAGTATTCTAAAGGCCTTGTGTTAAAAAAAAACAACCTCAGTAATAACATCTGTGGAGCTTTGTTAACTTATGATTTCAATTTGCTGCAACATATAGCTTGCCTATGTAAAAAAGCAATGTATGAATATAATGTATGTTACCTGCAACTTTAACCTGAAATCATTTTTTTTTATGTCATGGCAACATTCCTATTTGTGGTTTGTGCAGTCTTTCCACAGACATTCTTTTAGTAAAGATGGCAATTATTACTGAGACTCTATCTTCTCTGTCTACTTTTGCTTTATTGACACATCAAAAATATAGTCTTTTTGTATACTTCATTGTCGAAAGAGAAGTTAGCAACCAATAAAACCCCATCATAAAACATCTAGTGATGATGGGATAATGTTAACTCAGAAGAAATTTAATTGTCAAATTGCTCCTGTCTTCCAGTTAGAACCTCTTCTCAAAAATCAAGAGGAGAGTGAAGCTGGGCAGAGAAAAGGTAAGCAATTTTATCAGCCTTAATCTGTGTTAATCCCCAGGTGGTCCAAGCACAAGGGTCCTTATGTAACCAGATTTCCTGGACTCTGCTCACAAGATCCAAAATCTTTCCCACTACTGCTTAACATGGTGTAAAACAACCACTGAGACTAGATGGGTTTGGAATGCACAGTATACCCCATGAGCTCCAAGCCACCAGGCTGCACAAGCTAGTTGTTCCAATCATTTCATTAGCTTCAAAGATATTCAGCCTCGTATTTTACTGAATTGAATTTTTTGGTGTAATACACTGTACTATAAACTAAGACATATGAAACTACATTTTTTCAAATCTGTAGTAGACATTCACATTATAAGTTTTTTTTTCTATTTATTTCTTTAAATTTTGAGCAATTGTTTTCTTCATGTTTTCTGAAAGTATTTGCTGAATACATTTAGTTTGCCTCCAAGTTGTTTTTCATGTATTTTTTGTTATTTTTTTCATCTGAATTATTTCAGTCATTTATACTATGATAGCAAAAACAGCAAGAACCTTTGTATGTAGAGACAAGGTTTCAAAACATTTTTCATTAGGTTAAGTGAAATTTGTGAATGACTAAATTGAATGCTGCATGACCTTAAATATGGCTAAAAAAACTGTAAAGGTTTGCTTTCAGGTTCTGAGTACTCTTTTTAAATGTCTTGTTTACAACAATGGCTTCATATAATTACTAGCCAATATCTCTAGAAAAACATATTCTTAGATCAAGGTTCATCTTTTATGATAATGTATATAAAGTCGTATTTCAAATTGACATTCTTGATAATTTTTAATTCTTTTTTCAGTTTCCTGATAGATCTTATTACATTTTCTAGTTTTGAGCTCTACATCTGGTTAGTGAGTGGCTATTATTAGAGGTAGGAGATGTTTCAGCCCTGGCATTTTTCTTGTTTACTATGCTTAATTTAATTTGTATTATCTTCAATCTGTGCTTTCTTTTGGGGTCCAGATAATCTGCAGTCCATGGTCACATCAGGAAGGACTTTCACTCATCAATGCCTCTGCATCTTGAAGCCCGGCCACTTCCATTAGGAGGTCTTGCGCTCCATAAGCCATCTCTGCCCCTGATGTATGCATTGAGAAAGTATGCTAGGACAGATACCATTGATATCAATGATTCACTTTTAATTTTTTTTAATAAAAATAAAGATAAGGTTTATTTATTTTCTGTGTGTGTATTTTTCTTAAGTGAGAAGCAGAGAGGCAGAGAGACAGACTCCTGCATGCGCCTGACTGGGATCCACCCAGTAAGCCCACTAGGGGCAATGCTCTGCCCATCTGGGGCATTGCTCTGTTGCAACCAGAGCCATTCTAGCTCCTGGGGTGAGGCCATGGTGCCATCTTCAGTTCCCAGGCCAACTTTGCTCCAATGGAGCCTTGGCTGCGGAAGGGGAAGAGAGAGATAGAGGGGAAGGGTGGAGAAGCATATGGGCGCTTCTCCTGTGTGCCCTGGCCAGTAATCGAACCCAGGACTTCCACACGCCAGGCCGATGCTCTACCACTGAGCCACTTGGCCAGGGTTAAATCTTAACATTTTCTTCACACATTTCAAGGCTCCAACCCTAAATTGTGTGCATATTAGAAAACTGGTGCTCTAGTATCTTTTTGGATAAATGGCCCATTCCAGCCCAATACATGCTCTTGGCTCATGCTGCTGCTGTCCTTTCTTGCCAGCCTCCATTGCTACAGATTCTGAACATCACCACCTTCCTTAATTTACCCAAAGCAACAGCAAATTTACTTAAGGTTTGGGAGTAGCTGGAGGTAATAAAAAGATAGGGCAGTAAATAATTCCAAAGATGCTGTCAGACATCACCATTCCCAGGGATTTATCAATCATTTCCTACAATAGGGCATTTCTCACAGGCATTTATTTCTTCTCAAGCATTTGCCCTTTGCTGTTAGTCCCTCTCTTCTATTTCCTCCTCTGCCTCAGTTGCCAGCCAATAACACCCTAATTTATATTACAGTTGTACACAGAGAGGTTCAGTCCTTTACACTTACATTCCTCGCAATTCCTACAACACAAGGTGGGCTCTGGACTGACTTTGTATAAAGAAACATTCACCGAAGTGTTCTGCTAAACAAAAAATCAACCACTGCGGTTTCTGTACTGTTAATAATGCAAACACTGCAACATTTTGAAATTATAAGAATTTTTAAAATTTAATATTTTTTTAATCTAACGCTTACGTAAGATTCGTACTTTTCCCCTCTGCCCTCCAATAAGTAAACACCAGAGTTGGCTGCTTGCTAGCCTATGCTTCCAATATCTCCTATAAATATTACTAGTCTGTATTTTAGTAATGTGTTTACATTTCTTTCTCCATAAGTTATGTACTGGACTTATTCATTTCTGAGTCTTAATATTTAATACAAATCCTGGCACAAAGAAGTCACTGCATACATGTTTTTATTTTTTGTATGAATAAATAAATGAACAAAATATGAGCAAAATGATGAGCCATCTTCTTTCTATGTTTTCAAGGGTCACTTTTCATTAAAATACAAACAAACAAAAAAACAAAACAAAACACTTCAATTGTTAACCACCTGAAATTATTTTTTGCATAATAAGCCAGTAGTTCCAAAACCATTAATTGAATAATTTATTTGAAAAAAAGCTTTCTTAATTTTTATTTTTTGAAGATTGTGACTAAGTCCTACTATCTCCAATAAATCACTTTTTTTAACTATTACAAGACAAAATAAATAATCTTGTCCAGCACTACCTACTTCTTTTTTGGAATATTACTGAACTTCTGAGTCTCTGTTCACACACATTAAAAGTGGAAATAAAATGAAGAGATAAGGACTATAAAGAATTAAGTACAGTTTCTGTTACATAGAGGCTGTCAGAAAAAGAATCTGTCTCAGGAAATTTTTGTAAAGGGTAAATGAGTTAGTAGTACATGTAAAAAAATTAGATGAGTGCTTGAATTTAGTAAACACTTAACAGTAAACATTATTTTTACACTTAAGTTTTTGTATCTTCTACAAATGTAATAGCACAGTTTTGACCTCATGGTCCATACTCACTATTTGTTTATTCAAGTTAATAAATATATCACTTTGTCATCAAAGAGTAAATAATACTAAAAGTATTCTTTTTTCTGAAGAAATATTGATTATGCCCTGGCAGGTTGGCTCAGTGGTAGAAGGTCAGCCCAGCATGTGGAAGTCCCAAGTTCGATTCCTGGCCAGGGCACACAGGAGAAGCACCCATCTGCTTCTCCACCCTTCCCCCTCTCCTTCCTCTATATCTCTCTCATCCTCTCCCGCAGCCAAGGTTCCATGGGAGTAAAGTTGGCCCCATCACTGAGGATGGCTCTGGTTGCAGCAGAGCAACTCCCCAGATGGGCCGAGCATTGCCCCCTGGTGGGCATGCTGGGTGGATCCTGGTCGGGTGCATGCAGCAGTCTGTCTGCCTCCCCGCTTCTCACGTCAGAAAAATACACACACACACAAAAAATGAAATATTGATTATTATTGGGTACTATGCTTCAAGAAAAAGTTTTAGGATTCCTTAAAATGTTATCTAAAGTACATAACATCAGAGGGTGTAGCAACAGTTAAGAATGAAATTATATGCCTGACTAGGCAGTGGCACAATGTATAGAGCAGGGGCTCATTATGCTTGAGCATGAGCTTACAAATTTGAGTACAGAGTCACTGGTTTGAGCATGGTATCATGGACATGACCCCATGGTCACTGGCTTAGCCCAAAGTTCTCTGGCTTGAAGCCCAAGGTTGCTGGCTTAAGCAAGGGGTCACCTGCTCTGATGTAGCCTCCTAGGCAAGGCACATATGAAAAAGCAATCACTGAACATCAAAGGTGTTGCAACAAAGACTTGATGCTTCTCATCTCTCTCCTTTCCTGTCTGTCACTCTCTCTCTGTCAAAAAAATAAAAAAAGAACAATATTCAAAATCTGGGTTTGAATCTTAGCCTCTATGCTTTCTAGTAACCTCTGTGCATACTCATCTGTGAAATACAAATAATGAGAGTACCTCCACCTCACAGGACTCTTGTAAGGATTAAATGAGGTAAAATACTAAAGCACTCAGAACAATGCCTGGGTCATAGTTAAGGATAGTTGTTAAATAAATAAGCTTTTTAATCAGCATCAGGATGTGTTAGTAGAACAAACTGCAATCCTTCTAGATTTGTCTAACTGAATACTTGATGTGTCACCCAAGGTTTTGGCATAGTTAATATTAAAATGTTCTTCTATTCACTAAATGTACAACAGGTTTTTGTTTTGTTTTACTTTCTGGTGTTGTACTTGTCTTAGACAGTGATGACACACATATTCATCTTTTAGTCCCAGCACAAGGAACTGTAGTAAGTATCAATGCACATATCTGGAGTAAATAAATCAACAAATTAAATCATTTTAGCAACATGAAAGAAGCTAAACATGTAGTGCACTTAGAGCTGTTATCAAAATAATTATATTCCAGAAAGAGGAACAAGACATGAACCCAAAAAGGCAAGAGCAAAAAATACTTACTCAAGTAATGCTGCAATAGCAATGCTTTAATAGGATTAATTTCATACTATGAAGTATTATGCAATATTTAAGAGAACAAGCTACAGCAATGTAAAAACACATAGAGTTTCAAGTCTGTGTTGCATAAAAAATAAGATAAACAATACAATGCAAGTTATAGTATATTATACTAATTATATATTAACATATGCAAGATAACATAGTTCACACACACATGAAAAACTGAGATAGAAGTATAAAAGAATGGTAGAAAAGGGAATAGATTAAAGGTATTGATCAAAGAGGACGTAAACCTTACTATATTTTAATTTTTGAGAAGAGAATGTATTGTGTGTTACTTGAGTAATTAAAGTACAACTCAAAGGTTGGGATTAGCATCAGCATGTATGCTTTTATACTAATTCTTCATCCTCAGATTCATATAGTGGTCTAAGGTACAGGTTCTGAAGGAGCATTAATAATTGGGGAACCCTATATAACCAAATATTGAGCAGATTATACCAAATACAGTGTGTCCGTAAAGTCATGGTGCAACTTTTGGCTGGTCAAAACTCAAAAGTGCACCATGACTTTATGGACACACTGTACTATCTTTCTAAACTTTTTTTTTTCTTTAGTAAAGTGAAGGTTTATTGGTAGGTCATAGTGCAAAATTGTGCTTAAAGCCAGACTACTATTTATACTAAATATTAAACTGACTTACAACTTGAGAATAAATTACCAAATTTATTATTTATTAATAATAATGTTTATGTTTATTTATAGAGTCTAAAAGTGGATTACTACACGTTTAATTTTAGGGTAATAAGAAAACTACTATAATGGTAGTAGAGTGGATAGAGCATCGACCTAGGATGCTGAGGTCCCAGGTTCAAAACCTGAATGTCATCAGCTTGAGCATGAGTTCATTTGGTTTGAGTGTAGGCTCACCAGCTTGAGTACAGGGTTGCCGGCTTGAGCATGGGATCATAGACAGGATCCCATGGTTGCTAACTTGTGACCAAGGGCTGCTGGCTTGAAGCTCAAGGTTACTGGCTTAAAGCCCAAGGTCACTGACATGAGCGAAGGGTCAGTGGCTCAACTGGAGCTCCCCAGTCAAGGCACATATGAGAAAGAAATCAATGGACAACTGAAGAGGTGCAACTCTGAGTTGATTTTTCTCATCTCTCTCCTTTCCTGTCTGTCTGTTTGTCTGTTTTTCTGTCTCTCTTGCAAAAAAAGAAGAAAAAATAAAAAAGGAAAACTACTATGGGATAAACTCTATTGGAGAGAAAATCAAATTAAATAAGATTATTGGAAAAATTTCTTCTCAAAAGCCCAAATATTAATCAAAGAAATTATGGTGGAAAGAATTATTAGATAAATTTGTAGACTATAGAAGATGAAAAAGCCTTATAGAGCTCTAAAGAAAGTAAAAATAATTGACAAATTTGTAAATGCAAAAACAGGGCATACATCAAAGCAAGGATAGTAAAAGAGTGTTATTATGTAATGATAAAGGGATCAATTCTCCAAGAATAATGTGTATGCATCTAAGAACCTAGCATCAAAATTTTGAGAGGTAAAACGGATAGAACTTCAAGGAAAAATAGATGAATCCACTATTGTAGTTGGAGATTTCAACACCTCTGTACCAAAAATGGACAGACCCAAGAGGCAGAAAATCAGTAAGGACCAGTTAAACTCAAAAACACTATCAATCAACTGGAAATAACTGATATCTCTACACTACTTCAGACAACAGCAGTCCAATACACATCCTTCTCAACCTCACATGCAATATTCACTAAGATAGACCACATTCTATACCATAAAGCATACCTAAACAAATTTAAATCATACAATGTCTGCTCTCACACTATAATGGAATTAAACTAGAAATCAATAATAGACTATTTAAAAATCTCAAAATATGTGAAGATTTAACAACATATTTTTAAAAAGCACATGAATAGAAGAAAAAATTTCAAGGGAAATTAAAATATATTTTGAATTAAGTAAAAGTAAAAAGATAAATGATCAAAATCTGTGGTATACAGCAAAAGTGGTGCTAAGTGGAAAAAAGTATAGTATTAATGCATATATTCAGGAAAAATATCTAAATTCAAATATCTAAGCTTTCACATTAGGAAAATGGAAACAAAGAGCAAATTAAGCCAAATAAAGTGAGAGAAAATAGTAATAAAAATTAGATCAGAAATCAATGAAATTGTAAACAGGAAATCAATAAAAACAATAAAGCCATATGCTGATTCTTCAAAAAGATCAATACAATTAATATTTCTCTAGGCAGGCTAATTATGAAAAAAAGAAGGAAGGCACAAATTACTAATATCAAAAATGAAAGAGAAGACATCATTATAGATCCTATAAACATTAAAAGGATAATATAGAAAGAGTATGAATAACTCTATGCTGACAAATTGGTCACTGGATAAAAAAGGACCAATACCTGGAAAGATACAACTTCCAAAAACACATGCAAGAAAAAATAGACAATCGTAATAGGTTCATATCTATTAAATAAATTGAATCAATAACTAATTACCTTCTAAAACATAAAACACCATGTTAAGATGAGTTTATTGGTGAATTCTACCAAACATTTGAGGAAGAAATTATACAAATTCTCCACAATCTCTTACAAAAGGTAGAAACAGAAGAAATATTTCCTGATTCATTCTATGAGATCAGTATTATTCTAATACAAAACCAGACAAAGACATTATAAGAAAACTATATACTAATATCTCTCATAAACATAAATATAAAAATCCTTAGAAGAATATTAGCAAATGGGATTTATCCCAGGAACACAAGGCTGGCTCATCATTTGAAAAACAATTAGTATAACCCATTATAGCAACAAGCTAAAAAGAAAAAAAATCATGTATTCATATCAATAGATTCACAAAAAGCATTTGACAAATCCAACACTCATGATAAAAACTCAAGACAGGAATAGAGGGGAACTTTCTTAACTTGATAAAAGATATCTATAAAAAACTATAACTCATGTAATACTAATAATGGTGAGAAACTAGAAGTTAAATTATTAGATCAATAACAAGGCAAAAATGTTCATTCTCATTACTTAATTTCAACATTGTAGTAGAAGTCTTACTATACTACCAGAAAAGGATATAAAAGGTATGTTCATTGGAAAGAAAAACTAAAACTGTCTTTGATTGCAGAGGATGTGATTGTGTAGAAAATCTGAAAGAACTGACTAAAAAAAATTCTTCTGGAACTAATAAGCTATTACAGCAAGATTTCAGGATACAAGGATAACATCCAGAAGTCAGTTACTTTCTTATATACCAGCAACAGGAAAGTGGAATTTGCAAGTAAAAACACAATATCAATTACACTAGCACCACCCCCCCCAAATAAAATAGGTATAAGTGTAACAAAATATGTACAAATCTACAGGATAAAAAAAACCCAGAAAATTCTAGTGAGTGAAATCAAATAACTAAATAAATGGAGTGATATTCCATGTTCATAGATAGGAAGACTCAATATTGTCAAAGTGTTGGTTCTTTTGAATATGATTTACAGATTCAATGCAATCCCAATCAAAATCCCAGAAATTACTTTATAGATATTGACAAAATGAGGTAAAGTTTATATAGGGAAGCAAAAGACTCAAAGCAGCCAACACAATGCTGAAAAAGGAAAATAAAGTTGGAAGACTGACAGTATCTGTCTTTGAGACTTTGAGCCACAGTAATCAAGACAGTGTGGTGTCGGTGAAATAATAGACCAATACATCAATAGAACAGAATAGAAAGTCTACCAACAGACACATGAGTACAGTCGACTGGGGCACTTGACTCTATATGCAAGTTTTTGAAGTAACTTCCAAAGATTAAACACTATTTATCATATATCTACTTGTATACACAATCCCTGAATAAGAAGCACTGCAATGAAAGAATATCTAACCTATATTGACTAATGATCAGCTAATACTTGTGTGCTCTTTGGAAACTCAGATTTATATGAGATTTTATTATCTGTAAAAAGAGGGAGTTGGGTTAGATTAAACTGGCTTTTAGGGCATTCTAAAATGGTCATTCATTTATAAAATTAATCTATTCTAAAGAAACTGTAAGAATGAAGGAAATTATACTAACACAAAAGGAAATGTTCAAGAAACCAGAACCAAAGTCAGATGGGAACAGTAATTCCAAATATTCACTGGAGATTCAAATCTTCCACACACAAAAAAACTTCCATCTGTATCTATGACTAAAGGATGTCAATGGGGAAGTTAAGACCACGCTTAAATTGTCTTATTTTTTTCGTGTACCCTTTTACACTGCCTCAATTAATTTACAATGGAATTAAAAACCCCTGAAGCTGAATACTTAATGTTTAACATCAATTAAATACATTTATCCTTAGTGGAACAAAATCATTCTAACAATATACAAAGCAAATATTTTTATGAATAATTTCAATAGAAGGAATATAAATCTATTAATAAATAGTTGGGAATGATTTTCATCAAAAAGGCATAACAGTTGCAACAAGTCACCTGTTATGCATATACATGGATAAGGAATATTTTTGGTTCAATGTCATTTAGGCTAGTATTAGAGTAAATATGCATTCAAAAGACCCTTTTGAATTCCCCACACCTTCCTCTCCTACTTGTAAGTGCAAGGCTCAACAGAAACAAAAACAAACAAACAAACAATAAAAATAAAAACCCTCCAGAAATTCACATCGTTGGTTCACTGTTTAGGTGTGATCTTGGAACTCCAGAGGAAAATCTAAACTCATTCAGATCATTATAAAATACTCTTATTGTTAGAATTAAATATGAAAAATCTTTAAATGTATTTTGATTTTTAAATATAAATGTGATTGGCTCTTGAGCATTTAGTGTAGCTAGAAAGACAAATTAAGAAACATTTCCTATGAAAGTTCAAGTCTAAAATACACTATGCAAACCAGTTGAAAATCATTAGCTAAATATGTAATTTTTATGAATGTCTTACTTAAAGCAAAATACTTCTTTAGAAATTATATTAATGTGATGTCCAAAAATTTCATTTTCTTTAAACTGTTTACTCCTATCTTCTTATACACTTACACAAATATACTAAACAAAAATAATTTTTTAAGTGTTTAGAGCCTGGCTGGGTAGTTCAGTTGGTTAAGAGAGTTATTCAGATACACCAAGGTTGCTGGTTCAACCCCAGTCAGGGTACATACAGGAATCTGAATGCATACTAAATGGAACAACAAATCTATATTTCTTTTTCTCTCTCATTCTCTCTCTCTTTCTCTTTACCCTACTCTAAAATCAATAAAAGGTTGATTATAATTACTATTATTTAAGTATTACATAAATATGCATGTAGAGAAAAGACAAAAATCATCAAAAAGTTTTAACTGAATCATATACATATGCATATATACAAACACATACAGAATTACATATATAGAATTTTGACTTGTACCATTTTTTGATCGAAAAATTAAATTAGATATATACTGTACATAATATATAATAGAAATATAAAAATATGACTAGAACAAAGCTATTTTTTAAAGCTAAGTAGTTAATGAACAATGGTAGCATTGTTCCCAAGATTAATATGACTTCTAATATTGAAAGTGTTAGTCACATATAGTATGCAATTATAATGTCTGCATTATAATGAACTACATTCAACTTTATGGAGTATCATAAAAAAGATATTGCTGAAAACTTTGTTTTAAGTTATAAGGAAATATCTCTATTTCTTAGAAGGAAAAGTAGATTAAACCACCAATAAAGGATCAGGGGAAAGTAGCCTACCTTCCATTGCCCTTTTAAAGAAGACCTTACAGCTCCCACAGGTAAGGACACCATAATGACATCCTGATGCTTCATCCCCACAGATTAAACAAATCTTCTGAGGTAATGACTCGAAGCTGTACTGTGGGCTCTGGCTGGCTTCTGAATCCGGCCTTGAAAAGCAAAACAAAGTACTCCTTTTTTTTAGGTGCAACACCAATTCCAAAGTTTTCTTAACCCCAGAACTGAAAGAATGAAAGGGAATTTTAAAAAGTAGAACTGTATATACACACACTTGAAACATGCAAATTAAACTCGCAAACTAAAGCCTTTATCGGGTTCACCAAACTTGCAACTAATTAGCCATTCATTCATCAGCAGCACTATCCTAAAAGTACATTAAATAACATGTAATTTTAGTTCAGGAAAGTTCTGTCGTACTTAACAATGCTTTTGTTCTGAGTTTTAAAACTCAACCCTGTACCGAGTGTTTACTTAAAGAAGTTTGTGTTTGTCATTTTAAAATATCGTTCAACATATTGACAGTTTTGCGTATTCACCGTACTTAAAATTATTTTTCTTTAAAATTTCATTCCCTCGGTATGTAAATTAAAGTTGTCTGAAAACTTGTGTAAAAAATTGTAGGAAATCCTAAATAACATTAGACTACAGTGCAGTGCAGTGATGGGTATTTAAACCCATAATTTAAATATATTGCACAAATTAACTTTAATCTTGAGATTCGTATGACTTCTGAACGGTTCTGGCCGGCTACCCGACGTCTAGTGCCACCCCTCCAGGGGGACTGGTGCTTCAAGGTCTCCTCTCAAAGACAGACATTTCCAGGGAAGTTCTAAGAAGAGAATCATTTTATAAAGCCCCAAACTCACTGCGCCCTTTGCGCTCCGCGGGGCTACAGCGGAGTTAGTGTGACGCTGCATGTTTTAAATCGGGGCTGGTCCTGCCTCGGAATCTCGAGTATTTGCAAAAAAAATGTTTTCGGGATGCATGCTCCGCAATCGGCATATTCTGCGCAACCTTTGTATCCCCAAAAAAGTGGGAAGAGGAAGAAAGAAAAAGGAAGCAAAATTAGCGCGGTGCCCCGCCCCGCCCCGGCCACCCACCCTCTCTCGGCCATTCCGGGCGCCGCAGCGGGGCGCGGAGGGTCGGAGCGGCGGCCACAAGCGCCGGCCCGCTACTCTCGCGACACACAGGCGCGCCCCGCCCGGGCCGGGCCTCACCTCAGGTAGTTGAGATAGGGCGGGTAGACCTGCGACAGTCCCTCCTTGAGCACGGCGGCCGGGTAGCCCAGCTGCGGGATGCCGTTGATGCCGAGCTGCGAATAGAGCGCAGGGGCCGCCCCCGCGGCGCAGACAGCGGTAGAGGCGGAGGGCAGGCAGTCCCGCGGAATCAAGCAGGAGCCCGCACCCGGCGCCTTGCAGGGCGGGGGCGCAAAGGGGCCCTGCAGGGGCGGTGTGGCCTCGGCTTTGTACAGCATGCACTCCAAGGTCGACCCCGACGGGGACGTGGACGAGACAGAGGCACTGGTGGTCGCCACCGCCACCGCCGCTTCTCCGGGTCTGGACGACGGCGCTCGCGGAGGAAGCGGCGGCGCCGCCAGCTGGAAATCCGGGAAGACAGCGGGGTTGGCACCCGTCACCAGGTACGGGCGCGGGGAGCGCGCGGAGGCCTCGGCGCCTTCCTCCTCCTCCTTGATCTTCAGGGCTGGAGGCTGGAAGTCACCGTAGAGCGGGAACGCATCGTCCTTGGGCTCGGAGTCGGGCGGGTACGCGCAGTCGGGGAAGTCGCCCGCCACGACTGGGGTGGACGAGGCCGAGGGCGAGCCACGCGGCGGGGCAAAGGCGCTGGCCGCCGTGGCCCCGCCGTCATAGCTCTCCCCCTCCAGCAGCTGCCGGGTGCGGGCGGCCAGTAGGGCCGGATTGATCGGCAGGATTGGCAAGTGTATAAAATCCATCACCATGGTGGTCATCGGTGAGCGCCCGGGCGCGGCTGGCGGGTCTGGCTCCGCCAGGGCGACCCTAGGCGTTGAAAAGCGGGAATCTTCCTTGGGGATCAGGGTGACGCCTCCTTCGGCCGCCCCAGGAGAGTTGACCGCGGCTCCTCCCTCGGCCGTCGTGCCTCCCAGAGGCTGGGCTTTGCCCTTCAGAAGCGGACCCGCCACCGAGCCCTCGGATTCGGAACCATCCTCCTCCTCTACCTCCACCACAGCGGGCTGCGGAGACGGCCTCACTGCGGCCCCCGGCCAGTGGTGGCTGCCAGAGGTCGAGGGCAGCAGCTGCCGGGACGGTGATAGGCCCCTGGGCAGCACTTTATAAGCAGCTGCCGTCCCGGAACTGTCGCCAGCCTTGCTCTCTGGACGGCTCATGAGCGAGGGCAACACCCCCTGGTTGGCGGGGACAGCCCGTGGCTCTTCAGGAAGCTCGGGGCCAAACAGGCACCAAGGGCTGGTGGCCTCGTAGGCAGGAGGGCTGGCGTGGCTCTGCCTGTGACCTGAGGGCTCCAGGAGTGTGTCCAAGACACTGTCCAGCAGCCCACAGTCCTTTTCTGGGGGTCTAGAACTGCCACCACCTGCACCCCCTGTGGCTTCAACTCTGGGATACACCCCCTCCACGTTTGACAGCGACTGCTGGTCCAGCGTCTTCCTGTCCGGGTCCTGTCCCTGGCAGGGCCGAGGGAAGAGCAGCCCACCCAGGCAGACTACGGGCGAGGCGTCTGAAGTCTGGAAGGGGCCGGTATCCGGGCGTCCCAGCAGAGAAGATTCGACCTGGGTAGGGGAAGGCGCGCCGCTCACCACGTGGGGAGCCCGGGAAGCCTTTGCCTTCAGCTCTGACATAACGGCTTGACTCCACTTTTCTCCTCCCCTGTTTTTAGGGAGGAGGGATAGGGGAAGGAGGAGGTGGTGTCGGGGATATAGGATCAGCTAGAGGAGAAAATAGATGTTGAATTTGACCGGATCGGGCGGGGCTGGGGGTGGAGGATCTCCACCTCCTGGATGCGAAGGGGGCGGCGCTGGTCAGCTACTGCCTTTGGCCTCCATTTGGTATTTAGGGGGAGGGTGGCAGTTGTTCCGTCCCTGAGGTAAGTGGCAAGAGGACAGGTAGGGATCTTGTGTCCTAACTGGGAGAGTTCTCCGACTTGAATCTGAGGACGGGAGACGCAGAGTACTCACGAGTCGGCACTCGAGTGTCGGAGGCTTCGAAAGCAATTAGTTGCGGCTCTATCTCCCGACTTTTTCTCTGGCTTCAAACCCGTACTTGCCGTGTAGTTCCCAATCCCTTCTCACTAAAACCCTGGGGCTACTTGGACTTCTCAGTACAGCCATTGACGAGAAAGAAGTGGAGAAAAGTGATTCTGCTGGTTTCCTGTAGCTGGCGACAGTGATCTTTGCAGCTCACCTTTCTGGGCAGTCCAAGAGTCTCCTGGGGTTGCAGATTCCACGTTCTCATTGTGAATGCTGCTCACACACCAGGGTCCCGCACACTCAAATAGTACCGGGTTTGAGTAGTAGTGACAGCAGCTCCGGACTGGCCCCACAGCTTTCTAATAATGCCTCCTCCCTATCTGGAAGCTCCGCCCAAAGCCCCTCCCTACCCCAATTACGGACCTGAACTAAAATTCTGTAGTTGGTGTTCGCAACTGCTCGTCGGAATTCCACTCTGAATAGCAGGTGCTGTGGGATGGAACTTCATAAGCGTATTAGATTTTGTGCTACCAGTTAAGAATTATGCCCAGTTTAACTGGGAAAACAAATGGATTTTATCAAAAGCTGAATTTTGGATTTCAGTCCTGAAAAGATCGATGATAGAGGGAGATATTAGGCTATATTACCTTTTAGAATATATGTATCAAGTATGGTCCTAAATAATTTATGAACTTCTGTCTCTTATGACTTCCATAAAAGTGAGTACTTCCAAATTTTTCTTACTGCATCCAACATGTCCTGCTTCTTTTGAACAATGTGGGAGTGAAAGACAGCTGACAACACCTCTCTACCTATGCATTGTGTTATACTTTGATTTGTCCTGAGGAATGCATTCCATTTAAAAATAAATAGCACTTTACGGATAGTTTTCTTTAACTCTAGCTTATATTCTGTGCAAAATCATAAGATTTTTAAGAGATACATTGAACAGTATTTATTTTCTCCCCTCAACATTCTTATTCTTTTCTTTTCTTTTTTAAGTGAGAGAAGGGGAAATCATGAGACAGACTCCTGCATATGCCCTGACTGGGATCCACCCAGCGACCCTGTCTGGAGCTGACGCTTGGACCAACTGAGCTAACCTCAGCACCCGCGGTGATGCTCAAACCAATTGAGCCACTGGCTGCGAAAGGGGAAGAGAGAGAGAAGAGAGAGAAGGAGGGGAAGAGAAGCAGATGTTCACTTCTCATGCATGTCCTGACCCGGGATTGAACCCAGGATGTCCTCACAATGGGCTGGCACTCTATCCACTGAGCCAACCATCCAGGGTCAACGTTCTTATTCTTGAACATAATTATCTTACACTTTAAAAGCATCTCGTATTTCACAGAGATATGATAGAAAGACGGGGAAATTATTGCAATATATTTGAGATAGAGTCATAAACTAATAATCTTTGTGTGGAACCCGAGACCATTGGGCATCTTGACATCCTCTGAAATATACTGAGTTCAAAACTTAATTAATCATTTGGAAAGTTCCTCAAGGTCTTCTCTATGCAGATGCCCCACAGGTTCTCTCAACCAGATGTAGAGAGGGCAGTGAACACTCAGAGACTCCAGGATGGACAAAGCCTGAGGAGGATCTACATGAGTGGGAAATAAATATATATCATGTTAGGCCACTAGATTTTGGAATTGATTCCAGTAATTAGCTTACTCTGACTAATTTTAGGTAGAAAGGAGGTGTGTAAAGGAGGAGTGAAGACAATTCCAAGAAGCAGATATAATGTGTACATTCACAGGACCGACCTCAACTAGGAAGACATAATATGGGAACTGAAGCATATCATTATGGATAGAGCATAGAATAAGGTTAGGAATGGAAGGCAATGAGGCTAGAGAGGTTTATTATTATGAATACTGTCGTTGTTGTTTTCAGGCTTTCCTTTTTCCCATCCATTTTAACCATTTAACATGTTTTATTGCGATATAATTCATGTACCATACAGTTTATCCATTTTAAAATGTACAATTTGATGGTTTTTAGCACATTCATAGTTGTGTAATCGTCACCACTGTCATCAATTTTAGGATATTTACATTACCTCAAAAAGAAACCTTATGCCCATTAGCAGTCACTCCTCATTTCCCCTGAACATTTCCCAGAAACTATTTTTCTACTTTTTTTTTCCTCTGTGAATTTGCCTATTCTGTACCCTTCATATAAATGGAATCATTTAATATGTGGCTTTTTTTTTTTTTGTATAGGGACAAAGGACAGAGAGAGAGTCAGAGAGAGGGATAGATAGGGACAGACAGACAGGAACGGAGAGAGGTGAGAAGCATCAATTATTAGTTTTTCGTTGCCATCGCAATACCTTAGTTGTTCATTGATTGCTTTCTCACATATGCCTTGACTACGGGCCTTCAGCAGACTGAGCCACTCCTTGCTGGAGCCAAGCTTATGAGCTTTTGCTCAAGCCAGATGGGCCCGTGCTCAAGCTGGTGAGTTTGGGGTCTCAAACCTGGGTCTTCCGCATCCCAGTGTGATGCTCTATCCACTACGCCACTGCCTGGTCAGGCTAATATGTGGCTTTTTTTTAATGGTTCCTTTCACTCAGCATAATATTTTCAAGGTTCAGCCATGTTTATAGCATGTATCAGTCTTTTATTACATTTTATTACCAAGTAATATTTTAGCAGGGATTTACCACATTTTATTTATCAATTTATCAGTTGGATTGTTTTCTTTTAGGCCATTATGAATATTCATGTACAAGTTTTTGTGTAAACATATACCTAGGAGTAGACATAGCTACTGTGTATATATAGCTAGGAGTAGAATTGCTGAGTCATATAGTAATGCTAGGTTTAACCTTTTGAGGAAATGATACACCTCAAAAATGACTGCCCATTTTACATTCCCACCAGCAGTGTATGTATATGAAAGTTCCAATTTCTCTACATTTTTGGCATGTCTTATTATTATGTCTTTTTTATTATAGGCCTGATAGTGTGTGTGAAGTAGTATTGCACTGTGGTTTTGATTTACATTTCCTTGATGTTTAAGGCCATAGCATCTGCAGAATGTGGATAGTATTGCCAGGTAGTCTTCTAAGACATTTACACGTGTTACTTAATCCTTCAGTAGTTTCATGAAGTAGACGATATCATCTCCATTTAATAGTTAGGAAACTGAGGCTCAGAGTTGCCCAATATTATAAAGATAGTAAGTAGCATAGACAGATTTGAACTCAGGCAATCAAATGCCAGCCTTCTAATGAGTGTAATTTTAAATAGCTGATGACTTGGAATTTGGTTTCTAGGTTGCTATAGCTATAAATTTGGCATTAGGCTTCATTTTAAAAGACAGACTGTGTTTGGCTTAATTTTGACTGGTTATAAATATTCCTCAAGCCAGATTATCTGGCTAGGTTGATTCCATAAGTATGAAAATCTTTAAGTGGGAAAACATTAGTAAAGATGCCCAGCATGTCCTAAATCAACATTATGCCATGAAAGTTGATGCTGGGTGATTAACATTAGTGGTATAAGAATTCTCAAATATGAGAATCTTTGAATGAAAAATAACTCACTGGTTAAATTCAGGTGTGATTGATCTGACTCTAAATATTTCTGAAAACTATTTGGGAGAAGAGAATTTAAATTTGGAAATTTTTTGTTTATATTTTGCTAAAAGCTTTATTAATATGTAATAGTCGTACAATAAGCTGCATATATTTAAAATGTACATTTTGTTGTTTTGACATAAGTACACCTATAAAGCAATCACCATAAACAAAATGATAAATGTACCCTTTTCTTCCAGAAGTTATCCATGCCACTTTTTTTTGTTTTTACAGGGACAGAGAGAGAGTCAGAGAGAGGGATAGATATGGACAGACGGACAGGAACAGAGAGAGATGAGAAGCATCAATCAAAGTTTTTTGTTGCAACACCTTAGTTATTCATTGATTGCTTTCTCATATGTGCCTTGATTGCGGGCCTTCAGCAGATGGAGTAACCCCTTGCTCAAGCCAGCAACCTTGGGTTCAAGCTGGTGAGCTTTTTGCTCAAACCAGATGAGCCCGTGCTCAAGCCAGATGAGCCTGCGCTCAAGCTGGCAACCTCGGGATCTCGAACCTGGGTCTTCTTCATCTCAGTTCCATGCTCTATTTACTGCGCCACCACCTTGTCAGGTTCCAGGTCACTTTTTAATTTCTTCTAATGCTTATTTCTATCCTCTCCCATCCCTGCCACTCTCTGTCTAACCCTAGTAAACCACTAATCTTTCTGTCACTATACATTATTTTAAAAAATTTCATGCATGATTTAACTTATTAAATGCATGAAATTATTCATGCACATTTATCTGCTTTAAAACTTTTATTACTAGACTTTACTTTTTAGAAAGTATTAGATTTACAGAGAAATTAAGCAATAGTATGGAAAGTTCCCCTATATCCTCAGCATAGAGTTTCCCCTATTGACATCTTATATTAATATGGCATATATGTTACAACTAATGAACTAATATCAATACATTATTATTAACTAATACACATGGTTTATTCATTTCTCTTTAGTTTTCACCTTATGATCTTTTTTCTTTCCAGGGTTTCATCCAGGACACCACATTACATTGTTGTCCTGTCTCCTTAGGCTCCTCTTGGCTATGACAGTTTCTCAGATTTTTCTTGTTTTGATGTATTTAAGAAGTCTGGTGAGGCATATTGCACTCTTTGGAAGGAAGTCACTACGAGCAACCCACACTTAAGGGAGCATGGGGGAGTAAGGAGTTATGCTCTTCCTCTTTCAGGGTGGGGTATCCGTATCATTTATTTGGAATTCTTCTGCATGAGAAATTTACCACTTCACCTCCCTTTACTAATTTATTTGGCCTCTTATTTATATCAGTATGGACTCATGGATATTTATTTTATACTTTATTTTATAATCCAATGTCACTTTATTTTGTTGGTCAAGTTGTTTCAACTTTGGGCATTGGGAGCTCTTGTATGTCTGTGTGCTCTTTCTTACTTTTTTGCGTTTTAAGATGCTCTAGGCTCAACTTGTCTGTTTTCTACCCTAGTCCTAAAATTATACATTTTTTGGAAAACTATATTAGAAATGAAGTTTTGGGTGCTAAATATATATTGATTTTTATTTCTTAGAATTTTATATAATACAGCATATGCTTTTTTTCATCTAATTTATTTCATTTAGCATAACTATTTTAAGATTTATCTATATGTAGTATGTGTCAGTCATTTGTTCTTTTTAGTGCTGAGTAGTAATCCACTGTGTGGATATACCATAGTTTGTTTATCCATTTACCTGTTGATGAACAGTTGGATTATTTCCAGTTTTTTTGATATTATAACAAAGCTATTATACAAATGTGTGTACAAGTTTTGTATGAATATATGTTTTACTTGTACTGGGTAAATAGCTAGATATTAAATGACTGGATAAGTCAGTAGGTGTATAAGTATTAAGCAATTTGCCAGAGTAGTTGTATAATTTTTTTTCCCACAAGTAGTTTATCTCAGTTTGAATTTTCTCATATCTTGGATTACAATTAGTATGATCAGTATTCTTAATTTTAGCAATTTTAATAGGTATGTAGTGATATGTCATTGTGGTTTCAATTGCATTTCCCTACTGACTAATAATGTTGATCATCTTATCATGTTCTTATTTGCCATCTCTGTATCTTCTTTGGCATGTCTATTCAAATATTTTGTTTGATTTTTAAAAATTGAATTTACATTTTCTTATTGTTGAATTTTGAGAGTTTATTATGAGTTCTGAAGCAAGTCCATTGTCACATATGTATGTAATTTGAAACTATTTTGTTATATTCTATGCCTGATCTTTAAGTTCTCAACATTGTCCTTTGGAAAGCAGATGTTTATAATATCGATAAAGTTTAATTTATCAATTTACACTATTATGAATTGTGATTTTGGTGTCATTAATTAAAAATCTTTGCCAAACCCAAAGTTTGCTCTTGTTTTTATTTTTTACTTTTTAATATAGTATGAGGTATACATCAAAGTTCTCTCTCTCTCTCTCTCTTTTTTTTTTTTTTTTTTACAGGGACAGAGAGAGAGAGTCAGAGAGAGGGATAGATAGGGACAGACAGGCAGGAACGAAGAGAGTTGAGAAGTATCAATCATTAGTTTTTCGTTGCCATCACAACACCTTAGTTGTTCATTGATTGCTTTCTCACATGTGCCTTGACTGCGGGCCTTCAGCAGACTGAGCCACTCCTTGCTGGAGCCATCGACCTTGGGTCCAAGCTGATGAGCTTTTGCTCAAGCCAGATGGGCCCGTGCTCAAGCTGGCGAGCTTGGGGTCTTGAATCTGGGTCTTCCGCATCCCAGTCCGACGCTCTATCCACTGCACCACTGCCTGGTCAGGCAAAGTTCTCTTTTTTTTACATATGGATATCTAGTTGAAAAGATGATTGCCTTTTGTCAAATGTACTCCAGTTTTTATACTAAATGAAAGAAAGTTGTTCATTTTATGAACAACTGCCTACAATATGTCATTAAACAGTGCACTGTGTATGTTATAATATGTATATGTTTTCTACGTTATCACATTTAGTACTTATAAGACTTTGTGATATAAGTATTATTATGTCAGTTTTGCAAATGAGAATATTGAAGTCTTAGTCCTAGTAATTAGTAGAGCCAAAATCACTACTAGGGCTTCTGATTTCAAATCTAGTGCTATTTTCCCTTGACTCATTGTGTTTCTCTATTTTTCACCGTTCAAGATGTTGGGTAGCTGACAAGTTCATGGAGTAGTGGAGAAACATTTACTAGATGATCTGAGTTCACAGAAATGTGAGCACATTCAAAAAAGCATGTTGGGCCACCCAGACCTATGATTTGATTAATTTTAGAATTTTTTATTGTTTATACAACTTTTTTAGAATTAGAACTCTTTTGAATTTACAAAAGGATGATTGAAGTTGAAAGTTGGCATATGATATGAGTATACAAAGGTCACTTCTCTAACCTGCTTGCCACACTTCCTGGGGTTATTAATCCAGTGCCCCATACAACTATTAGGTTATTCAGGTCTCTCTAAGATGTACTGACACCCACAAAAGTGAGCCTGCTTTTTATATCTGTGTCGGGTACAGTATATTTTGGCTGTAAGTAACAAGGTATTCAAAAAAAAGCGATTTGTATAATAAATGTATTATCTCATGTGGCAAGAAGTCTGGAGGAAAGTAGTGTTACTGGTTAACAAGTGGCTCAGTAATAACCTCAAGGTCCCAAACTCTCAGTCACTCCAGTCAGATAGTGTCATGGACTTGTTTTCTTTGTTCCTTTTTTCTTGTTCACTAATGTCCAAAGATGGCTACTGAAGCTGCAGGTATCAGAGTTTTGCATAAGTGCATCCAAAATTAGGAAAAAGGATAGTTTTCCTGGAATGTTTTGTTGTCTTATTTTTTATAAATCAAAAAAGAAAACCTTATCCTGAGCTGACCCCACAGATACCCTATCAAGACATTGTCTAGAACTGGGTCATCTGCCCACCACTAAACCAGTTACTCAAAGGGGAGTTTGATGAGAGTAATTGTGATTCATCTTCTGCAGCTGAGTCCACAGTTCTGAGTACTTTTCCATCAATATGTGAACAAAATTGGGTTCTATTATAAAGGAACGGAAGTAGGGATATGGCTGATGGGAATTGAACAAATAGTATCCGATATACCAAAGTCTCATTTCTCACTGAATCGTAAATGATACTTGCTCTAAACTGAGAAAGAAATTTACACTAATGTTTGAATGAATTTATTAACCTGAAGGCATACCTGGGAAATATCATAGGTTAGGTTCCAGACCACCACAATAAAGTAAGTACAGTATTACATAAAGCAAGTCATAATCATTCTGCTGATGCAGGGTCTTCAATTTGTAAGAAACACAATACCTGTGAAGCTCAATAAAATGAAGCACAATAAAATGAGGTTTACCTATACTTATTTTTGTAAATACAATCTTCACAATTTTCCTTCATAACGTTTTTTAGATACATAAAACATTCTTCTGATTCTCTCTAGTATAATATTTTAAAAGGACTGTCAACTCAAAATATTCTTTTATGTACCTTGAAGTATTCTTCATTTGTATGCACTAATTACTGGGCTGTGGCCCTTATTCTTTGGGACTGCTGGTTAGCATATAGTGCTATACAAAGCTTATACATAGTTGCATTTGTTACATTTTTGTATTCTTGGAGCTATATACACTTAAATAGATGGCTTGTATTAAAGTTTTGAAACATTTTTATTTCTTTTTTTTTTAATTCTACAATCTGACATTTTTGGGGCTCTGGAAGAGAAAAAGATGAATAATAAATAGATGTACTGAACTTGAGGGAGAAACATTTTTCTTTATTTTTTGTGCATTTTTAATTAATTTTAATTTAGTGTGTTAACATGAATTCAAGTGTCTCACACAATATAACTCCATCACCTTCACCCCCTGGTCCCCCTTACCCCTCACCCTCCTTCCCTTTGGGATTTGTTGTCCTGTTATCTGTATCTATGTGCTATGTATATATAATTTCACTAATTCCTTCACCTTCTCTGATCCCATCCCCTCATCCCCCTTCCCTCTGACAGCTGTCCCTCTGCTCCCTGTGACCCTGACTCTGCCTCTATTCCATTTCTCAGTTCACTTTGTTCATTAGATTCCACATATAAGTGAGATCATATGATATTTTTCTTTCTCTTACTAGCTTATTTTACTTAGCATAATAATCTCCAAGTCCATTCATGCCATCACAAAGATAAGATTTCCTTCTTTTTCACATCTGCATGGTATTCCATTGTGTTATGTATCACAGCTTTTTAATCCTTTCGTTCACTGACAGACATTTGGGCTGTTTCCAGATCTTGCCTATTGTAAACAGTGCTGCAATAAACATGGGGGTGAATCTCTTCTTTTGAATCAGTGATTTGGGATTCTTAGGATATATTCCTAAATGTGGGATGGCTGGGTCAAAAGGCAGTTTCATTTTTAATTTTTTGAGGGAACTCTATCCAGTTTTCCACAGTAGCTGCACAATACTGCATTCCCACCAGCAGTGCAGAAGGATTCCCTTTTCTCCACACTCTGGCCAGCACTTATTGTGTGTTGATTTGTTAATGAGTGTCATTCTGACTGGTGTGAGGTGGTATCTCTTTGTGGTTTTAATTTGCATTTCTCTGATGATTAATGATATTGAACATTTTTTCACATACTTATTGGCCATTTATATGTCCTCTTTGGAGAAGTGTCTATTCAGTTCCTTTACACATTTTTTAAGTGGATTGTTTACCTTCCTGGTGTTGAGATTTACAAGTTCTTTATAAATTTTGGTTATTAATCCCTTATCAGATGTATTGGCGAATATGTTCTCCCGTTGTGTGGGTTCTCTTTTAATTTTGTTCATCCTGTCTTTTGCTGTGCAAAAGATTTTTAGTTTGATATAGTCCCATTCATTTATTTTGTCCTTTATTTCACTTGGCCATAGAGATAAATCAGCAAAAATATTGCTAGAGAGATATTGGAGAGTTTACTTCCTATGTTTTCTTCCAAGATGTTTATACTTTCACAACTTACATTTAAGTATTATATTCATTTTGAGTTTATTTTTGTGAATGGTGTAAGTTGGTAGTCTAGTTTCATTTTTTGGCATGTACCTGTCCAGTTTCCCAACACCATTTATTAAAGAGACTGTCTACTCCATTGTATACTCTTACCTCCTTTGTCAAATATCAATTAACTGTAAAGGCGTGGGTTTATTTCTGGGTTCTCTGTTCTGTTCCATTGATCTGAATGCCTGTTCTTATGCCAGTATCAAGCTGTTTTGATTACTGTACCCTTGTAGTATAACTCCATATCAGAAAGTGTGATACCTTCCATTTTATTCTTCATTTTCAAGATTTCTGAAGCTATTTGTATTCTTTTTTGGTTCCATATAAAGTTTTAGAATATTTGTTCTATATCTTTGAAGTATGCCATTGGTATTTTAATAGGCATTGCATTGAATCTATAGACTTTTTTGGGTAATATAGACATTTTAATAATGTTTGTTCTTCCTATCTATGAACACAGTGTGTGCTTCCACTTGTTTGCATATTCCTTGATTTCCTTTTTCAATGTCTTATAATTTTCCAAGTACAAGTCTTTTACCTCCTTGGTTAAATTTACTCATACGTACTGTATTTTTTTGTTGTTGCAATTGTGAAGGAGATTGTTTCCTTATTTTTTTCAGACAGTTTATTGTTGGTGTGTAAAAATGCCACTGATTTCTGAATATTAATTTTGTATCCTGACACCCTGCCAAATTCATTTATCAGTTCTAGTAGTTTTGTCACTTAGACTTTACATTTTTCTAAGTACATATCATGTCATCAGCAAATAATGATAGTTTTTCTTCTTCTTTTCCAATTTGGATGCCTTTTATTTCTTCTTCTTATTTGATTGCTGTGGCTAGGACTTCCAGAACTATGTTGAATAAGAGTGGTGAAAGGGGACAACCCTGCCTTGTTCCTGATATCAAGGAAATTGCTTTTAATTTTTGTCTATTGAGTATGATGTTGGTGGTGGTTTTGTCATATATGGTCTTTATTATGTTGAGGTATGTTCCCTGTAATCCCACTTTGCTGAGATTTGAGATCATAAATGGGTGCTGGATTTTATCAAATGCTTTTTTTGCATCTGTTGATATAATCATGTGAATTTTTATCCTTCATTTTGTTTATGTGATGAATCACATTGATTGATTTATGAATATTGTACCAGCCTTGCACCCCCTGAATAAATTCCACTTGCTCATGATGTATGACATTTTTAATGTATTGCTGGTTCCAGTTTGCTAATATTTTGTTGAAAATTTTAGTATCTATGTTCATCAGGAATATTGGCGTATAGTTTTCTTTCTTTGTAGCGTCTTTACCTGGTTTTGGAATGAGGATAATTGCTTACCTCATAAGAAGAGCTTGGAATTCTTTGCTCCTTTTGAATTTCTTGAAATAGCTTCAGAAGTATAGATGTTAGTTCTTCATTGAATATTTTGAAAAATTCACCTTGAAGCCAACTGGTCCAGGACTTTTGTTTGTTGTGAATATTTTTATAACAGTTTCAATTTCATTTGTGGTAATCAGTCTGTTTAGGTTTTCTGATTTTTCTAGATTGAACATTGGAAGATTGTATGTTTCTAGGAATTTATTCATTTCACCTAGGTTGTCCGATTTTTTTTGCGTATAGTT
This sequence comes from Rhynchonycteris naso, assembly GCA_037038555.1. Classification (NCBI taxonomy): domain Eukaryota; kingdom Metazoa; phylum Chordata; class Mammalia; order Chiroptera; family Emballonuridae; genus Rhynchonycteris; species Rhynchonycteris naso. The sequence goes on along the minus strand of CM072995.1, from coordinate 291,697,116 downwards.
CTTTATAATATTTTCTTACAGTCCTTTGTATTTCTGTGATGTCAATTGTTACTTCTTTTTTATTTCTAATTTTATTTATTTGATTCCTCTTGTTTTTATAAGAGACTGGTTAAAGGTTTGTCAATCTTGTTTACCATTCCAAGGAACCAGCTGTTGGTTTCATTGATTTTTTTGTATTTTATTTTTAGCCTCTATGTCATTTATTTTCACTCTGATCTTTATTATTTCCTTTCTTCTACTTCCTCTGGACTTTATTTGTTGATCTTTTTCAGTTCTGTTAGATGCAGGGTAAGTTGTTTATTTGAGGGGTTTTCTTTGCTTCTTTTTTTTTCTTTTTAGTTTTTTTTTTTTTTTAAGGGACAGAGAGAGAGTCAGAGAGAGGGATAGGTAGGGACAGACAGACAGGAACAAAGAGAAATGAGAAGCATCAATCATTAGTTTTTCATTGCTGTTACGACACCATAGTTGTTCATTGATTGCTTTCTCACACATGCCTTGACTGCAGGCCTTCAGCAGACTGAGCCACCCCTTGCTGGAGCCAGCGACCTTGGGTCCAAGCTGGCAAGCTTTTGCTCAAGCCAGATGGGCCCGCACTCAAGCTGGCGACCGCGGGGTCTTGAACCTCGGTCTTCTGCATCCCAATCCAATGCTTTATCCACTGCGCCATCACCTGGTCAGGCTTTTTTTGCTTCTTAAGGTATGCCTGTAATCCTATGAACTTCCTCTCAGGACTGCTTTGACTGTGTCCCATAAATTTTGAGTTGTTGCATGTTCATTTTCCTTTGTTTCAAGGAAACTTTTTATTTCTTCCTTGATCTTGTTGTTAACCCGTTCATTATTTAATAACATGCTATTTAGCCTCCAAGTGTCTGAATGTTTTTCAGTTTTTTTGTAGTAGATGATTTCTAGTTTCATGCCATTGTGATCAGAGAAGATTCTTGATATGATTTTAATCTTCTTTATTTTATTGAGACTTGTTTTGTGTCCTAACATGTTGTCTATCCTAGAGTTGAAATATTTGTTTCTTAATTTTATAGTCTAGTTTTCACTCTTTAATGTAATGATTTTTAGCCTGACCTGTGGTGGCGCAGTGGATAAAGCGTCGACCTGGGAACACTGAGGTTGCCAGTTCAAAACCCTGCACTGGTCCGGTCAAGGCACGTATGGGAGTTGATGCTTCCAGCTCCTCACCCCTTTCTCTCTTTCTCTCTCTCTCTCTCTCACTCTGTGTCTCCTCTCTAAAATGAATAAAATAAAAATAAAATAAATTTAATGTAATGATTTTTAGGAATTTTTCATATGTTTGAGATATAGAGGTATGCATATATATATATATATATATATGGAAAATGACTGGCAAATATAAGTACTAAATATAAAGGTCTGTCACAGTTAATCAATAGTTGATACTGTTTAATATGACCATGCATTTATATTGAAATATTAAATTGAATATTCATTTCTCTTGTTCTCTTAAGGAGATAGCTACTATGATATCAAGGAAGGAGAATGAAGATCAAGAACTGAAAGGTAATTCTTTCACCACATTCTGAAATCAGGTCTCCTGGGGCACAAGTCTTAATGGCAACTATTTTCTTGACACTTTTATTATATAAACTTAAAGTTTATCTCTATATAAATGGACAATGGAATATATTGCTGTCCTGGCTAATTTTGATAAACTAACAAGAACAAACACTGTGTAAAATAGCTATGTCTTTTCTTGATTAAACACCAGAAATAATTCTTTCCTCATGAGATTTATCAGAAGATAATTAATAATTGTATAGTTGAGTTTAAAGGAAGAAACTATAATAATTTTAAGTTTAAAGCTGTAGAACAGCCCTGGCCAGTTAGTGGAAGAGCATCAGCCTAGAATGTGGAAGTCCTGGATTCTATTCCAGTCAAGGCATAGCGGAGAAGTGCCCATCTGCTTCTCCACCTTCCCCCCTTCTCTCTCTCTCTCTCTCTCTTCCCCTCCTGCAGCCATGGCTCTAATGCAGTGGTTCTCAAACTTTTTGAAGTCAAGGTGCATTTAATATCCTACAAGTAATTGTAGGCGCACTATATACAAATTTCTGAGAAATATGTTATAATAATTAAGTCAAATATTAAAGAAAAAATATAAAGCCCAAGCATGCTTTTACGGTAATTAAATGAAATAAATATGACAAAATTAAATTTATTCTGACATTAAAAGACATTTTTATGTTACATTTTTTGAGTTATTGTTTTTAGAATTTGTAAAAAAGGGGTTAAAAACAGAAAAATGACAAAAACACTATCTTTATATATAGATAGGTACATTCTTAGTAAGATTTAGTAAATTCAGCAGGTCTCACCACAAAAGTGTTAAGTTTTTTCATTGTTGTGTTTATGAGAAATATGAGCCTGATCTATCTTTCCTAGAGATTTCTTTAACGTTTGCGTATATATTTAAAAGGCAAACTCTCATTTCCTTATCAAGACATTGAAGAATTCCTCTCTTTTTACTCTTAATTGTGTTGAGTGCAGAAAACCCCCACCATATATATTATCTTAACTTGACACCAAACAAAGGATAGAAGAAATTTGCCTGTAGTCTTTCTGGGGAACATGGGGGGTAGTATAAACAATCCAGCACCACAGCTTAACATCATTTTGCAACCTAATCAGGCAAGTGAGGTGGGGGATTGGGCAGAGTGTCAGCTTACAACCAATTCCCCACACCTCTGTCCCCCAAAAATCTAAACTCCAAAAACCCTGTTAGTATTTTGGTCCCCAACAGGCACATATTTCTCTGGAATACCATAGGGCACACCTGGAAATCTAGGACGCATCAGTGCACCCTGGCGCACACTTTGCGAACTTCTGCTCTAATGGTTTGAGCAAATTTGGCCCCAGGTGCTGATGAAAACTCCATTATTTTGGCTTTAGGCACTAAAATAGCTCGGTTGCTGAGCAAGAAGGTGCCGCCCGGCCAGGCAGAGCAAACCCTGCTAGGGGGATTGCCAGGTGGATCCGGGTCCAGGCACATGCAAGAGTCTGTCTCTGCCTCCCCACTTCTCATTAAATAAATAAATAAGTAAATAAATAAATAAATAAATAATAACTGTAGTACATGAGATGTAAATTACTCTCTTTTACTTTTGCAGTTATACTAAATGTAAGTATTTTTAACATTGAAAAGGATATTGGAGTGAATTTTTCACCCCCCAAAATAGTGTATATACAGTAAAACATACAGAAAGTAGAGTAGAAAGTGGAAATTTAAGTGCAACCATAAAAATGTCAGCTTGATGCCAGACCATTTCTGGAATTGCAGATATTTTTCAGTTGTGAACTGAATTCATTTCTCTCAAAGATAAACTTTATTTTTTAAAAATTTTGACTTTTTTATAAACTAACCAATTCATTGAAAATCAGGAAATCGAGGCTTAGATAAAGCCATTATCTTTTTACACCAATTATGTGAAAACACAATATAAGTAGCATAGCGAAGTTTAGAAAATAGAAAACAGTAGTGTTTCTCTTTATAAATTGCTGCCTATATATACCAATTCCAGTGAGCAGAAATACAGGAGGAAAGGGTCTTAAATTAGAACGATAATTTATGGTTTATGCTACGGGGAATCCTACCTTCCTCTCTTTCTGTTACATTCTTGTTGCAGTAATATAATGTGTTAGAGTAATTAAATATGTAGAAATATAGAAAAATATGGAAGATATATAAAAGTAATTAAGATATAATATTAAAATCAGTTAAGGAAATTGAATAAAGTTATGCCACCTGGATAGGAATTGATATACTGTAGAGTGTACAAATATGATAAACAGACTCTGACTCTCCAACAGGGCCCAGTTAATGTGTGGGTGAAGTCATACATAGATAAGAAGTGGCTTGATGTCATGACTCTGTAAATTAACATAAACAAGAAACTTCCCTAGGAACACCTTAAAAGTGGCTTGATGTAACATTTCAGTAGGTTAACCTAAAAAGGGCTCCCTGCAAAGAATTCCCAAAAAAATAGTTTGAGACGATAATTCTGTAGATTGACACCTGTTAGAAGGTGTTGGCCAGAAAAGGTACTAAAGCTAAGCCCCTGTCCCCCCTGTCCCCCCCTGTGGTAGTCGCCCAGAGCTTAGACTCCAACGTGAATGTGGACTGTCTCCACACTGCTCTGAGCTCTGACCAAAGACAGCCAAGAGGAGCATGCTGACGGAGTCCCCTTAAGCTGTATCCAGGCATGCCAAAAGGAGTTCTGAGTAATAAATTGCCTGGGTGATTTTTGTAACTAACGTGTGTCGTGTGTCAGTTGTGTCTTTCCTCCAGTGGTAGTTTGTGTTTGCACTGATAATGATAAGCAGGAGTGTCCCACTGCACGGGGAAGTCGAATCAGGGACGCCTGATTGATGTAGAGCTCAGGCTCTACTCGGACAATTCTCTTTCTCTGAGCTGTTTCTTGATCCAGTTACTAGATTTTTGTTGTCCCACATTAATGCAGTATTCTACTCTCTTCTCTGATACAGGTAGTTGACTTATTATTACCTTCAATTGACTTTGGTCCTTGGCCAGTTTTCATTTTACAACATATTCTTATTTCTCTTTCTAAATTCTTGATCCTTATGCATGAAGAAATTAAGGAAATAAAGTTTATTAGTAATTACTGAAATATCTGATGTAAGATTGGCTTTGAAATAAATTTTTGATAATAACCAACTAAAAAATTAAAAACAACCATAGATTTTCTCTTTAACTCTCACCTTTAATGTATGCACATGAAGAAATGGTGATGAACACTACTTATAAAGAAAACTAATTTAATTTTAAAATTCAAATACTGTATTAATTCAAGATGGTCATATCTTCTTCCTGCCTTTCTTCTTTCTTTTTTCCACAACTCAGTTTTGATCAATAGTGTTACATTTCCTAGTGTTTCTTATTGTCTTTTTTAATATGCATCTACTTTTGATTTTTAGTTTTATCTTATATTCTTTGGCTCTCGCTTATACAAAGAGGTCAGTCTTAGAGTATTTCTATCATTCACCTTTTTTACCTTTTCCCTTTTATTTTCAACTTATATCATTCATAAATATAGTATTCTATCACATAACCCTTATCCCAGTGTTTGTTTTCATTGGCTAAAATATCTGATGCTCAGGGCTAAAGATTTTACAAGCATATATCCTGGTTACTTTACTAGTTTCCAAACGGTGAGCAATCTGCAGTAAGTTCTTACATGTGCAGAATTGTTGATCTTTTATTTTTATCCTGGAAGGAGTATTTGGTATTTTGCTCATTACAAATTCCTGGAGACTTCTTTCTTTGTGTATCTAACAGGTTTTGCTCCTCTGTTTCCTGACTGTGGAGAAGTCTGATGCAACTATCTTTTTCTTCCTGTTGTAAACTTTTGTCTGCCTGCTGAGAGAGACTTTTCTTTGTCACTGAAATCTAATAAATTTTCTAAGATAAATAGCAATGTTGACTATTCTGAATCAGATTTTATGATATATGATGTGCTGTTTAAAAGATTCAACTATTTAAGGAAAGTATTTTTTGTTTTGAATTATAGTTTACAATGTTCATTCTGTCCATTATTATCTTTCTGGGAGACTTCATTTATTCAAATATTGGTTCTTTTTTTTTACTATGAATATTTATGCTCTTTCTAACTTTACTTTTCTCTCTCTTTCCTTATTTCCCTCCCTCCCTCCCTCCCTCCCTCCCTCCCTTCCTTCCTTCCTTCCTTCTTTCTCCCTCCCTCCCTCTGTCCCTCTCTTCCTTTTTTTTTCTTTCTTCCTCCTTTTTTTCCCCCTTTCTCCTTCACTCCCTCCTTTCCTTTCCTCTTGATATTCTACTTCTAAGGAGTTTACAGTACTTTAAATGGTATGTTAATTTCCTAAGGCTACTGTAACAAATTACCACAAATTTAGTGTCCCAAAGAAACAGGAATTTATTCTCTCACAGTTCTGGAGGCTAGGAGTTGGAAATCAAGTTGTGCTCCATCTGAAGCTTCCAGGAAGGACTGTTTCCTTGACCGTCCTAGCTTCTGCTACCTCCCAGACATCCTCGGTGGCTTTCATCTGCATCAATCTGAGCTCTGCCTCTGTTGTCACATAGCCTTTTTCTCTATATGTCCCTTGGTCCCCTCCCTTTTTTTCTTTTTATTAGGATACCAAACAACAGATTTAGGACCACCCTAATCCAGTGTGATTTTGTCGGAAGATATTTAAATAATTACTTTTGCAAAACATTTATATTCTAAGTAAGGTCACATTTACAAGCACCAGAAGATAAGACTTGGACATGTCTTTTGAGGGACACAATTTAATCCATTACACATGATATCTGTGTTCTTTGTTTTCTTCCAATTTAAAAAAAGAAAAACTTTTTATTTGAAAATAATTTCAAGTATAGAGAAAATTTTCAATAAGGGTACAGAAAACTCCCATATAAAAAAATTAATTCTCAGGGAGGTTTCTATTCCAAGGAACAGCACCTACCTTTTGGGGGATCCTTAAATTTAGAAGACATGATTTTATGATCTGTCTCTGGGTAACTTCTGAGACCTCTCTCTCTGCCTCCCACCGTGCTCCTGAACCCTGCTTATAGCAGTTCCCATTCAGAATAGGTCACTCCTCAGGGTTTGTTTGCTTGCTGGTGACTTTTGAGATCTGCTGGCCATTTTCCCACCTCTCTCCTTCCTCTTCCCTTGCCCTTCCCTTGTGAGATCCCTTCACAATTCTCTGCTAGGTTCTGCTACTGATTCTGCACAGAGAAGCATTCATACACAAAATGTGTAGTTTGGGCATGTTTTCTTTCTTCCACCTTTGTTGAAAATTGAATTTGTATTTTTCTCCTTGTCCTTCTTTCCTTATGGCCTTCTGAAGTGGAATGATTCATAACTGAGCTGTCACATGGTTTTACTGGAAGTTAAACCTACTTTACACTGTTTCCTGTGTTTTACTTGCCTTATGACTCTAAAGCAGTTATTCTTTGTACTGATGTTACCTCATCTTCAAAGTAGATTAGATAATATCTAGTAAAGTTCATGTAATGACACATTGAAATACTAAAGTTGGTATTATACCAAATATGTGGTAAGTGTTCATTACATTATAACTGCTAATAATAATAATGATGATGATAAATGCTGCTGCAGCTGCTGCTGCTGATCCTAGAAGCCTAAGTCTGTGGATTCTTGCTGATGGGAGAGTGGAGGATCTGGTTTTATTTAATATGAAATTTCTAGAAAGGATACTGTAAACTTTTTGATTTTCTGTTCTCCCCTTTCCTCCCATTAACTGCATGTAGAAACACTTGGTTTGATTGGGTAAAAGTAATACTATGAATTATCATATATATGACTGTTTTATATTTGTGGCATTTACTAGCCATCTAGAAATACAAAAATTAAGTGTATTATTAGGGATGCCAAATTAATTTTATTATATACTTGATTACAGTACTAAGCCACTTTATGTTGCCCCACTTGACTCAACTTTATGACATAAGCCTTTTTAGAATTAAATGTAAAAACAATGAGATGTCTGCACCTACCTTATGATAGCTTTTTTTTTTTAATCTGCAGGTATCTAATTTATGATTTAGATACGTAAACCAAAAACAAAAGATTTTCTTCCCGACTTGGATGCCTTCTAATCTACTCTTTTTTTATTTCTTTTCTTTTTTTTTTTACAGGGACAGAGAGAGAGTCAGAGAGAGATAGGTAGGGACAGACAGACAGGAATGGAGAGAGGTGAGAAGCATCAATCATTAGTTTTTCCGTTGCCGTTGGGACACCTTAGTTGTTCATTGATTGCTTTCTCACATGTGCCTTGACCTCGGGCCTTCAGCAGAGTAACCCCTTGCTGGAGCCAGCGACCTTGGGTCCAAGCTGGCAAGCTTTTGCTCAAGCCAGATAGGCCTGCGCTCAAGCTGGCGACCTCGGGGTCTCGAACCTGGGTCTTCCGCATCCCAGTCCGACGCTCTATTCACTGCGCCACCGCCTGGTCAGGCTTTATTTCTTTTTTGTCAAAACATTTATTTACCAAAGCTTCCTAAGTCACCAGCATGTTTTCATTTATTCTTTCCTGCTAACTACCTCTCAAGGGATTTGGAAGGTAGTTTGTATTTGAAATGATTGTGAATATTTTCTGTATTTTTATGTAACTTGAATTTAAAAATCAGAAAATTTACACAATTTTATTGATATCTCATATTAAAGATATTTGTTCTTTTGCTCAAAGCCTTAGTCAAATTCCACTTCCTCTGTGAATCCTTTTTTGACTTGCTCAGTACAATTAGAGAAATTTATTTTTTATGAAGCAATTTCCGTATTGTGCTGTATTTTGCGCACAGCACATGGCTTCTAGAGAAGAATTGAAACAGATACATTTATATCTTCAATTAGACTCTATAAATTTATTGGGAATGTGGGCTGTATCTTTTACATCCTCAGAACCTAGCATAGGGCTTGGCATGGAGAGGCACTCAATAAATATTTGTCATATGAAGGATTACATTCCTGGAAAATGTCCTTAAAAATAGTATTTGATTCATTAAAATTTCTTACTGATAAATGTCACAATAACATTGAAGATGTGATTCTCAAATTAAACACATTATAAAACTGGCCTGATATACGACCCTGGCAAAGCAGTGCAAATTCTGTGGGCTTCATGTACTCATTTATATAGCGAAGGGTTTGGATAAATGATCTCTAACGATCCTTATAGTTCCAAAATTCTGTAACTGTGACACCTAAGAATTGAATAAATGCGAGATGGTGGTGTGAACACGTTTTCAACCCTATATTCTCTGCCAACTTCTTTAGCGAATAACAATGATTAAAATAACACCACCTGTGTCAACTGGAAGGATCTATGTGTAAATAGGAAATTAATTCTAGGAAAAAGAGAGTAGGTAGGATGGGATAGTCAAGGATCCAGTAGAGGATCGTTTGAATTGTGAAACTGCCAAATTATAGACTATTATTCAGCTATTAACATTCAAACAGAGACCATAATGAGATATCATTTCCGCCCACTCATATGGCTATCATTAAAAATACTAATCATATCAAATTAGAATAAGGATGTATATGAATTGAAACTTCTATTTATTGTTGGTAAAAATATAAAATGTAACATCTAATCATTACAGAGAAAAGTGTGGAAATTTTAAAAACTAAACATACACCTATCCTGTGATCAAGCAATTTGTCTCCTAGGCATTTTAAATTTCATTTATTTAAATTAGCATACAGTAAAATTTATTTTTTATTTTGCCATTGAGTTTTTTGAGTTTAACACATAAATATTTTATATAATTAGTCAACAATCAGGATACAGTTCTGTCACCCCTAAGTTTTTTTAGTGCTACTTCTTTGTAGTCACACACTTTCCCTAACTTTATTTTTTTTATTAATTTTAATGGGGTGACATTAATAAATCAGGGTACATATGTTCAAAGAAAACATCTCCAGGTTATCTTATTATTCAATTATGTTGCATACCCATCACCCAAAGTCAAATTGTCCTCTGTCACCTTCCTTCTGGTTTTCCTTGTGCCCCACCCCTCCCCCCTCTCCCTACCTCTCCACCCACCCCCCACCACGTAACCACCACACTCTTGTCCATGTCTCATAGTCTCACTTTTATGTCCCAACTATGTATGAAATCATGCTGTTCTCAGTTTTTGTCTGTTTTACTTATTTCACTCCATATAATGTTATCAAGGTCCATCCATGTTGTTATAAATGATCCGATGTCATCATTTCTTATGGCTGAGTAGTATTCCATAGTATATATGTACCAAAGCTTTATAATCCACTCGTCCTCTGACGGACACTTGGGCTGTTTCCAGATCTTCACTATTGTAAACAATGCTGGCACGAACATGGGGGCGCATTTCTTCTTTTTGAACAGTGCTATGATGTTCTTAGGGTATATTCCTAAAAGTGGGATAGCTGGGTCAAAAGGCAGTTCGATTTTTAATTTTTTGAGGAATCTCCATACTGTTTTCCGCAGTGGCTGCACCAGTCTGCATTCCCACCAGCAGTGCAGAAGGGTTCCCTTTTCTCCACATCCTCACCAGCACTTATTCTGTGTTATTTTGCTGATGAGCGCCATTCTGACTGGTGTGAGGTGATATCTCATTGTGGTTTTAATTTGCATTTCTCTAATGATTAGTGATGTTGAGCATTTTTTCATATGCCTATTTGACATCTGTATGTCCTTTTTGAAGAAATTTCTATTCATTTCTTTTGCCCATTTTTTGATTGGATTATTTGTCTTCCAGGTGTTGAGTTTTATAAGTTCTTTATAAATTTTGGTTATTAACCCCTTATCAGACGTGTTGTCGAATATGTTCTCCCATTGTGTGGTTTGACTTTTTATTCTGTTCTCATTGTCTTTAGCTGTGCAAAAACTTTTTAGTTTGATATAGTCCATTTGTTTATCTTGCTTTTTATTTCATTTTCCCGTGAAGATAAATCAGCAAATATATTGCTGCTACAGATGTCAGAGAGGTTGCTGCCTATGTTTTCTTCTAAGATGCTTATGGTTTCATGGCTTACATTGAAATCTTTTATCCATTTTGAGTTTGTTTTTGTGAATGGTGTAAGTTGATGGTCTAGTTTCATTTTTTTTCAGGTAGATGTCCAATTTTCCCAACACCATTTGTTAAAGAGGCTGTCTTTACTCCATTGTGTGTTCTTTCCTCCTTTGTCAAATATCAGTTGTCCATAAAGATGTGGGTTTATTTCTGGGTTCTCTGTTCTGTTCCATTGATCTATGTGCCTGATCTTATGCCAGTATCAGGCTGTCTTGAGTACAATGGCCTTGTAGTAAACCTTGATATCTGGAAGAGTGATACCTCCTGCTTTATTTTTTCTTTTTAAGATTGCTGAGCCTATTCGTGTTCTTTTTTGGTTCCATATAAATTTTTGGAATGTGTGTTCTATATCTTTGAAGTATGTCATTATTGGTATTTTAATTGGTATTGCATTGAATTTATAAATTGCTTTCGGTAATATAGACATTTTAATGATGTTTATTCTTCCTAACCATGAGCACGGTATATGCTTTCATTTGTTTGTATCTTCCTTGATTTCTTTTATCAATGTTTTATAATTTTCCAAGTACAAGTCCTTAACCAACTTGGTTAAATTACTCCTACTACCTTATTTTTTTGGTTGCAATAGTGAAGGGAATTGTTTCCTTAATTTCTGTTGCTGACAGTTCATTGTTGGTATATAAAAATGCCTCTGATTTCTGAGTATTAATGTTATATCCTGCCACCTTGCTGAATTCATTTATTAGGTCCAGTAGTTTATTGACTGAGACTTTAGGGTTTTCTATATACAATATCATATCATCTGCAAATAATGACAGTTTTACTTCTTCTTTTCCAGTTTGGATGCTTTTTATTTCTTCTTCTTGTCTGATTGCTGTAGCTAGGACTTCCAGAACTATGTTGAATAATAGTGGTGAAAGGGGACACCCCTGCCTGGTTCCTGATCTTAAGGGGATTGCTTTTAATTTTTGCCCATTGAGTAAAATGTTTGCTGTGGGTTTGTCGTAGATGGCCTTTATCATGTTAAGGAATGTTCCCTGTATTCCTATTTTACTGAGAGTTTTGAGCATGAATGGGTGCTGGATTTTATCAAAAGCCTTTTCTGCATCTATTGAAATTATCATGTAATTTTTGTCCTTCCTTTTGTTTATGTGATGAATCACATTGATTGATTTGTGAATATTAAACCAGCCTTGCCTCTCCAGAATAAATCCCACTTGATTATGGTGTATGATTTTTTTCATATATTGCTGGATGCGATTGGCTAATATTTTGTTGAGAATTTTAATGTCTACATTCATCAGGGATATAGGCCTATAATTTTCTTTCTTTGTGTTGTCTTTGCCCGGTTTCGGGATCAGAATTATGCTCGCGTCATAAAAGGAGTTTGGAAGTCTTCCTTCCTCTTCAATTTTTTAAAATAGCTTGAGGAGGATAGGAGTTAGTTCTTTGAATTTTTGATAGAATTCACTTGTGAAGCCATTAGGCCCAGGACTTTTCTTTTTTGGGAGTTTTTTGATAACTGTTTCAATCTCATTTGTTGTAATTGGTCTGTTTAGGTGTTCTGATTCTTCCAGATTGATTTTTGGAAGATTATATGATTCAAGAAATTTGTCCATTTCACCTAGGTTGTCTAATTTTTTTGGCATAGAGTTCTTCATAGTATTTTCTTACAATACTTTTTATTTCTATTGTGTCAGTTGTTATTTCTCCACTCTCATTTCTAATTTTATTTATTTGAGTTCTCACTCTTTTTTTTCTTGGTAAGTCTAGTTAAAGGTTCATTGATCTTGTTTACCTTTTCAAAGAACCAGCTCCTGGTTTCATTGATCCTCTGTATTTTTTCCTTAGCCTCTGTGTCATTTATTTCTGCTTTGATCTTTATTATTTCCTTCCTTCTACTGGTCCTGGGCTTTATTTGCTGTTGTTTTTCTAGTTCTTTTAGATGCAGGATCAGGCTGCTTATTTGAGCTTTTTCTACCTTCTCATGGTATGCCTGTAGTGCAATGAACTTCCCTCTCAGTACTGCTTTTGCTGTGTACCATAAATTTTGAGTAGATGTATGCTCATTTTCATTGGTTTTTAGAAACTTTTTTATTTCTTATTTGATCTCATTGTTAATCTATTCATTATTTAATAACATGCTATTTAGTTTCCAAGTGTTTGAGTATTTTTCATTTTTTCTTTTGTGGTTAATATCTAGTTTCATGGCATTGTAATCAGAGAAAATGCTTGATATGAATTCAATCTTATTAAATTTGTTGAGACCATTTTTGTGTCCTAAAATATGGTCTTTCCTAGAAAATGTACCATGAGTGCTTGAGAAGAATGTACATTCTACTGCTTTAGGGTGAAACATTCTGAAGATATCTATTATATCAAGTTGATCTAGTATATCCTTTAAATCTGCTCTTTCTTTATTAATTTTCTTTCTTGAGGATCTATCCAGTGATGTTAGTGGGGTATTGAAATCCCCTACTATTATAGTATTGCTGTTAATCTCACCCTTTATATCCATCAAAGTATGCTTTATGTATGTCGGGGCTCCTATGTTTGGTGCGTAGATATTTAAATGGTTATATCTTTCTGTTGAATTGTCCCTTTATCACTATATAGTGTCCTTCTTTATCTCTTACTACAGCCTTTGTTTTAAAGTCCAATTCGTCAGATATAAGTATTGCTACCCTGGCTTTTTTTTCATTTCCATTTGCATGAAATATTTTTTTCTATTCTTTGCCTTCAGTCTATGTGCATATTTTGTTTTAAGGTGTGTCTCTTGTAGACAGCATAGTATGGGTCCTGTTTCTTTATCCACGCAGCTACCCTATGTCTTTTGATTGGATCATTTAATCCATTTACATTTAGGTTATTATTGATATGTAGTAGTTTATTGCCATTTTATTCTTTAAAGCTGTTTTCTTCTTTGCCTCTATTCTTTTCCCCCTTTGAACTGTTCACAACAGGCCCCTTAGCATCTCTTGCAGAATTGGTTTGGTTTTAATGAATTCCTTGAGGCTTTTTTTTGTCTGGGAAGCTCTTTATTTCTCCTTCAATTTTAAACGTTAGTCTTGCTGGACAGAGTAGTCTTGGATGTAGGTTCTTGTTCTGCATTACTTTGAATATATCTTGTCATTCCCTTCTGGCCTCAAGTGTTTCTGTTGAGAAGTCGATGTCATCCTTATGGGGCTCCTTTGTAGGTGATAGCCTTTTTTTCTCTAGCAGCTTTTAAATTTTTTTCTTTATCCCTTAGCTTTGGTATTTTAACTATGATGTGTCTTGGTGTAGATCTTTTTGGGTTTCTCTTTAATGGAGTTCTCTGTGCTTCTTGAACGTGTGAAGTGTTTTCCAGCCTTAATTTAGGGAAGTTTTCTGCTATGATTTAATGAACAAAGTTTCTATTTTTTGTTCTCTCTCCTCTTTTTCAGGAACCCCTATGATGCGGATGTTTTTTATCTTCATGTTGTCACAGAGTTCCCTTAGAGTTTCCTCAGATTTTTTGAGTCTCTTTTCTTTTTTTCTCCTCTGCTTCTGTGCCTTTGTTTATTGTGTCTTCTAACTCGCTGATTTGATCCTCAGTGTCATGCATCCTGGTTTTAATTCCTTCCATTGTGGTCTTCAGTTCTGATACTGTATTTGTCATTTCTGTCTGATTCTTTTTCATTATTCCAATTTTCTTTTTTATCTCTTTATTTAGGTGTTCATAATGACTATCCATTGTTGTTCTACTTTTTTTGAACATCCTAACTATCATTATTTTAAATTCTGCATCTGGTAATTTGGTTATATCTAGTTCATTCAGGTCCTTCTCTGGGGATTTCTCTTGATTCATTTGGGTTGCATTTCTCTGCCTGCCCATTTTGTCTGTGTATAAGATGGTTGTGGCCACTGGAGTCCAATGAATGTTGCCTTTGTGTTCTCTAGGTGTGGTCTGTCTGCAGTTCCGCCATCCCCTCTGCCGCTACCTATGGCGGTTGGGTATGGGCATTGCCAGCACTGGCCCACTGCGGCAGTTGCTGTGATTTCTGCCTCTCCTCTGTGGGAGCGGCTGTGTTCTGGTGTCCGGTTCTACAAGCCTCAGCCTGCCTGGGCCTTCACCTCGCCACCACAGGTTGGGTTGCACACTGCATTCAAGCCACAAGCCTCAGCACCAAGGTTAGAGGTGAGCATCTTTGCTCAGCAGCAGACCCAGCCTGTTCCCAGGCTTCTGTCCAGCCCCTTCAGTCAGAGCCTGCTCACCACAGTTTCTCGGGTTGGACGGGGCTGCTGGCGTGTATTTAGCTGTGAGCCTCCGCTCTCATCCTGGCTCCAGCCTTTCCCCCTCGTTCAGAGCCAACTCACGCACATAGGAGGGCAAAGCGCGGTTTATTGGCCAGGCGGGGTTGCTGGCGTAAGCTCAGCCGTGAGCCTCCGCCTGTCCCTGGTCCTAGCCCCGCCCCTACGATCAGGGCCGGCTTGCGTAGGTTCGCAGAGCAGATCTCTTCCCATTCCTGGCCTCCCACTTTTCCCCCACAGGTGGGGCTACAGGCGGGCCCGCAGCTGCCAGACTGCTTTCGCAAGTCCCCTCCACCCCTGCTGGGCTAGATGAGCTCACACCGGCTAGGTCTCCGCCCCGGTCGACAGAACCGTGTTGCAGCCTCCCGCCGCCACCATCCCTTCAGCCATCCCTCAGCAGTGTGGGTAGGGGCACTGTAGCTCAGACCCTAACACTCCATAACGTAGTCCTGGAAGCTCCCTCCATCTAAGCAGCTCTGCTCTAGGGCCGCGGGAGAGCTTGTTTGGCTGGTGTCCTGTCTCCGTTTGCAGGTATTGCTAGTTCCAGGGGCAATATTCGTTTTTGATTAGGAAGTGACTCAGCCCAGCAGTTAGGGTGGCTGTCCCTCAGAGTGTTTCTCCCTGTGCCTTCCAGTCCACACTCTCTTCCCGCTGCTCTGGTCCTCTCCTCTGTCCCCGTTTCCTGGAGCCCCAGGTGAGTGGTTGTGAGAGGCTCTCTGTGTTGTCCCTTAAGAATGAGAAAACTGTCTCTTTCTCACAAACAGTATCCTCACTTGTTTCACAGCTCAGTACTGTACAAACGTCTCTCCTAGGCTCTGGGGCTGCAGGCTGGGGCTTTGTTCCTGGGACCCAGGTCCCTCCCTCTCTGCCAAACTCTCCTCCTGCCATGTAGGTGTCTCCAGGCTGCTGGTAGCTTCGAGAGCTGGGCAGCAGTCTCTGCGTTTTCGCCCCTGCTACCAGTCTCAATATGGCTTCTTCAATGTTCCTTGGTTGAAGAGTCCACTTAGTTTAGTTCAAAGTTGGTTTATTCAGATGATGGTTCTTAAAATTAAGTTATAATCCACTTTGGTTCTGGGGTTGGAAGTTGGTACGTCCGCCTACTCCGTCGCCATCTTGCCGTCTCTCCCTAACCTTACTTTTGACAACCACCAATCTGTTTTGTTATCATTTTAGTTTTTTTGCAGAAATGGGCTCACATAGTATGTAAGCTTCTGAGGCAGACCTTTATTCACTTAGCATAATGGCTTTAAGATGTAGCAGGTTGTTGCATGTATCCATAATTCTTCTTGACATTTTTTTTCAGTAGTATTTCATTTTATGTATGTGCTACATTTTGGTTATTTGTTAACCTGTGAAGTATATTTGGGTTGTTTCTAAGTTAGAATGATTATTAATAAAATGGCTGTAAACAGTGTGTACTGGTTTTTGTGGAAAAAATGAATTTTATTATAATTCCTTCTCTGGAGTAAATATGTAGGAGTAGGAATACTGGGTTTTATGGTAAAATTATGTTTAATTTTGTAAGAAACTGCTTTTCTCTTTTGCATAGTCCTTCTACCATTTTGCAGAACCACCAACAATGCATGGGGGTCCGGTTTTTCCACAAGCTTGGTGTTGTAAGTGTTTTACAATTTTAGTCATTCTTATAGATCTGTAATGGTCTCTCATTCTGGAATTAGATTGTGTTTTCCTAATGGCTAGTAAAATTAAATGTACTTATTTGTAATCCATGTCCTCTTGATAAAGTATCTGCTCAAGGCTTTGGCAGGTTTTTAAATTAGAATCTTTATTTTCTTGCTGAGTTTTGAGAGTTACTTATATATTCTCTTCCTTGTGGGATATGTGATTTTTGAAAGATTTCCCTCTATCTGTCACTTATCTTTCATCCTCTTAAAAATGTCTTTTACAGAGCAAATGTTTTTATTTTCATGATGTAAAATTCATTTAAATTTTATTTTTCTGACTGTTTTGATGATATGCCTAATCTTTGTCTAACCCAGAGTAATGAAACATTTTCTTCTATTTTCAAGTGTTATAGTTTTAAGTTTTACATTTAGAACTATGGTTAATTTTGAGTTAATTTTTACATAAGATGAGAGGTTTCATTTCAACTTAATTTTGTTGTTTTTGGATGTTCAGTTGTTCTAATATCCATTATTGAAAAGCTGTCCTTTCTCTTTTCAATTGTCTTTGCATCTTTGTAAAAAAAATCAATTGGTTATATTTGTCCAAGTCTAATTTTGAGCTTTATTCTGTCTCAGTGTTTTATATATCTAGTTCTTGACCAATACCATATTCTTTAGATTATTATAGTTTATAGTAATTCTGAAAATCAGGAAGTATACGATTCCTCCAACTTATTTTTTAAAATGTTTTGGTCATTATAGGCTCTGACTTTTCATAATACATTTTAGAATTAGCTTACCTATATGTACAAAAACTTTGCTCAGATTTTGACTAGCGTTGTATTAAATCTAAAATCTAATTTGGGGAAAATTATTATATTTATGCTATTGAGTGTTTTTTTATCCACAGTATGTTTGTCTTGGTTTAGGTCTTTTTTTATTCCTTTCATTCATTATGTAGTTCACAGCATATACATCCTGTACATGTTTATTATACTATAACTAAATATTTGGTATCATAAATGGTATTTTAAGAATTTGGTTGTCTGTTATTCAATGCTAATGTATAGAAATACAGTTGGGTTTTCTGTTTTGATCTTGTATCTTATTATATTTCTAAACTAATTTAATGCTTCAAATAGCTTTTTTGTAGATTCTATTGGATTTTCTATGTGGATAGTTATGTTTTTTGTGGATAAAGGTAATTTCATACTGCTTTATGAACCTGTATGCCTTTATCCCCTCCTTTCTTTTCCTTCTTTCCTCCTTCTCTCTCTTTCCCTCTCTTCTTCTTTTTCTCTCTCCCCCTCTTTTGCCTTGTTGCACTGCCTAAGACTTTCAATATGATGTTGAATAGTAGTAGCATGAGTAAACATTCAACAAAATTAAAATAAACCCAAAGCAAGGACGAGGAAGGAAATAAGAAAGATAAAAGCAGAAACTAATGAAACTAAGACTGAAAAGCAAAATGCCTTGACAGTTTCTTTTTTTTGGGGGGTGACAACTTTGTCTTTTACCGTTAAGTACAATGTTAATGGCAGGTCTTTATACAGACTCTTTATCAGACTGTGAAAGTTCCCATCTATTCCTAGTTTTCTGAGAGTGTTTATCCATGAATGGATATTAAATTTTACTACATGATTTTTAAATATTGATTGATAAAATCATATTATTTTATTCTTCTTCAGACTTTTATAATGGTAGATGACATTGATTGATTTTCAAATATTGTGTCATTTTTATTTTCCTGGATAAACCTCACTTCATTGTGGTGTATTATTCTTATATAGTGTTGGATTTGATATGCTAATACTTTGTTTACAATTTTGGTGTATAGTTTTCTCTTCTTGTACTGTCTTTGTTTGGTCTCAAGGTAATGCTGCTCTAATATAATGAGTTTGGAAGTATTCCATCTTCCATATTTTGGGGAGAATTGTATAGATTTAGTGTTGCTGCTCATGTATTCATCTGGGTCTAGCAATTTCTTTCTCACAATATTTTTATCTATGAACTCAATTTCTTTAATAAGATATAGTCCAAAACATAGAACTAAAAATGGAATGCTAAAAATGTTCTAATACTGAAAGTAAGTCATAAAAGGAAAACAGAAACAAATGCAGAGGAAACAATAAGAAATCAAGTTTTAGAAACAAGTATATGTACACTCAAACATAAATATAAATTGACTGAAAACACTGATGTAAATACAGAAACTGTCAGAATAATAAAACAAAACAAAACACAAAAAGGAAGATATGCTAACTACAAGAAACACTTAAAAACAATCATATATGTAGAATAAAAGTAAAAGGGCAGAAAATATACTATGCAATCACTGCTAAAGAGACCAAAGTGACTCCTTTCCTAACTTAATTTTAATTATTTGAACATTTTTAGCATTTCACTTTTTACTGACCTACTGTGTTTTGGACTATTTCTCTTTACCTAATTTTTAAATCTATTCTCTAGGACATACCATAAAAGTATGTACTTAACTTTTGATAATATACTTAGAATCAATATTTTACCATTTCAAGTGGAAAGTAGAAGCCTTATTTATAGGTTTATTTACCCTGTATCTTAATTTATAATTTTCTTATGTATTACATATAGTACATGCAATGAAAATTGTAAGAAGATATTATAATCTTTTTTATCAACCATCAAACATTTTAAAGAACTCCAGGTGATAAAACAAACTTATATTTAATCAGATATTTACCATTTCTAATGATTATCTTTTATTCCTGATGTTCAAATTTCCTCCAGTACCATCTCCTTTCTATCTGAAGAACTGCCTTTAGCATTTTTTTTAAAAACTAGATCTATTTGGATGAATTCTCTTAGTTTATTTTTTCTTTTTCTAAGATTATCTTTTATTTCATCTTCATTTGATATCAATCGATTATGGTATTCTTCAGTCATAAAATTTTTATTTGAATCATATTTATATTTTATATTTATTTGATGATACTTTATAGCTTCAATTAATTTATAAAGTGTATGGCTTGACCTCTTTGAGCATTTACATATAAACAGCTTTCATGTCTTTTTCTAATAATTCCAACATCTGTGTTATTTTGGTATTGGCATTTGCTGATTATAATTTCCTATAAAAATTGATATTTTCCTAGTTCTTTGAATGTGGAATAATTATGGTTTGTATCCTGGACATTTGAATATTTATAATATGAGACTCAGGGACTTAAATCCTGTGAAAAGTGTTGACTTTTTGGTTAGGTAGGTAATTGACCACTTGATTTCAGGTTGTAACTTATGAATAGCCTAATTTCTGTTGTATTTTAATGTTATATCCATGTATAAAGCTTTTTGGATCTATCCCTGTGCTAAGAGCTGATAATTTATAATAGTAGCTTCTCTCATGGGGCTTTTCTTCTAGAAAGGAAGACAAGAACAGTTAATCAAGGAAGTAAAATTAAATGCATTACAAGGAAGGTACGGAGAGCTGTGGGAACACATTTCCTACACATTCTCACCTACCATTCATTCCTTAACCCATTTCTGTTAGAACCTTGTCACTTCAGCTTGATAAAACTGCTATCACCAAGATCATGAGTTTTTCTTTATATGCTAATAAGTTCAAGGAAATTTTTAACCCTATCTCAAAAGATTTATATGATATTATTAACTTATAAGTACCTATGAAAGCTTATTTAAATCAGTTGTATAAGTTTAGAAACTAACATAACAGTATTTGAAGACTTGCTCTGATACATATAATCTATCACAGGACCAAGTACATAGACACTGAACTTATGCTCTGGAAGAAAGAAAGATTAAACATATCACTCAAGAATTTTGATTGGTGATCCAAGGTGGTGGCAGAGTAGGGAGAAGATACACTTACCTCCTCTGAGGACCAAACTTGAATTACAACTAAAATATAGGAGAATAAACCTGAATAACTAACTGAAGACTAGCTGAACAGAAGAAGTCTTATAACCAAGGGTTTATAGAAGAAGCCACATCAAGACTGATAGGAACGGTGGAGAAGCACAAAGGGCTGGCCCTGCTCCTACAGGTAGCAGCTCAGATTCTGGTGGGATATCTCACTTGCAAATGTTCCCCTGAGAAGCATTTGGTCTCAATCCCATACTGGGTTTCCCAGTCCAGAGCATCAGAACTGGGACAAGGCACCCACATAATATTTGGCTATGAAAATCTATAGGGATTTTGCCTTCCAGAGAGAAATGGGAGATGCAAGGGACACAGGCATCCTTTTAAAGGGCCAGTGCAGAAAATCTTATTCGCAGCCACTCACCCTGGGTTCTGGTGGAGGGAAGGTAGATAGACTAGAGTCATGTGAGGAGAAATTATGATTTGGTCTCTAGAGAGAGCTCAAGGGACAGCCGCCAGGATCTCTGTGCTGAATTATTTTTCTGTACTGCAAATACTGTCTTTCTTGGATGGAGCACTCCCCTCCTTATGGCATTAATGTAGGGGAATGCAATAGCCCCACCTATTCGACTCCCTGTCACCCCACCTGGTGGAGCTCATGCCCTGCTGAGGAGTCAATCAGCTGCCTGGGTTGGGATGTACAATGTTGGGCAGACTTAGGGAATGTCAATGACTGGGTTGTGTGGCCTTGTGGTGGGGACCATTTCTCCACATTTCCATGAACTTGACTGGCACCCCATATTGGGAGATATACTAGCCTCACCCTCCTAACTCTCAGCAGCCCTGCCCCACTGAGCTTAGATTCCCAGCAGAATCTGAGAAAGACTGAGTTGTGTGGATTTAGGACAGGGGTCATTTTTCCCTCATACAGCTGACTGGTGCAGAGCCCTCCCTTCATATGGCCAAATCTTGGTCTGTTTTGTCTTAATAAACACTGCTGGCCCATCCTGATGACTCCCTGCAATCCTGCCACACCACAAAGGTATGCAGGAACCAAGTGGCTGGCAACTAGACTTGGTACACCCTGGGACTTTTGCTGAATAGCCTAACACCCAGGACTGGCACCAACTTTGAACCTATATCAATCTGGTGAACACCACTCGCCTCTACCTGGTGACTCACTAAAAACCTCACCCATGCAATGTGAGTACTGCCATATGCTTGATCAGTGACTGAGCCTAACAGGCAGCTAACAGGCAAAAGCAGGTGAAAGTACTCATCTCAGGGTGCCTTGGGCCTTTTGCTTACCTGCCCCTAGTCTCAGAGCTGGTGGAAATTGGCTATAGTACATAGCTTGGTCCTTCACATGCACAACCAAGCTCAGTAGAGACAGGCACAAACAGGTTGCCCAAGGCCATTCAAAAGCAGCGTCTGACATTGACCTATACCAGAGTCCCTCCCAAGAGCCCCCAGAACTAATATACCCAGTGGCCATCTTCTGACAGCACCAGAGCAGGATCCAATTAACTTCTCAGGCAGCATATCCAAAGGGAGATAGATGTAGGCAGGTACCAGACCCTGCTGAGGTGAATTTTGCTTCATGTAGTAAGCACCTGCATTGCATCTTGTATACTGTGGTTAGTGGTCAGTGTGGATCCTCATAGTCAGCCAGCCTGATGGTCGACTCTGTGCACAAAAGGGCCAATACCAATCAAGACTCAATTACAACAGAAGGACTTACATAACCCTCACAAAGGACATTCCTGAAACACCCAGCTCAGGTGGTCAAAAAGACTGCACCACTGGGTCCTACAGGACACATACTACATAAGGCTACACTACCAGGAATAGAAGACCTACTTAATACATAAAAACAAGCATAAAGAGGCAGCCAAATGGGGAAACAAGGGAATATGCCCCAAATTAAAGAACTGGAGAAATCTTTAGAAAAAGAGCTTAATGAAATGGAGGCAAGCAATTACCAGATACAGGGTTCAAAAACATAGTTGTAATGATGTTCAGGGATTGTAGTGAGAACCGTAACTATGTGAAAAAGGATATAGAACCCCCCTCCAAAAAGAAAACTAGAAATGAAGACAACAACATCTGAAATGAGGAATACACTAAAAGGAATAAACACTAGGCTAGATGAAGCAAGTATCCAATCAGCAATTTGGAAGATAAGGTAGCAGATAATACCCAGTCAGAGAATATATGCACTTCTATAACTATTACAGCACTATTTACAATAGCCAAGATTTGGAAGCATCCCAAGTGCCCATCAGTAGATTAGTAGATAAAAAATATGGTACATGTATATAATGGAATACTACTTAGTCATAAAAATAAAGGAAATCTTACCTTTTGCAACAGCGTGGGTGGACCTGGGATTATTATAAGTGAAATATACTGGTCAGAAAAAAAAAGGTACCATACAATTTCAATTATATGTGGAATCTAATGAACAAAATAAACTAACAAACAAAATGGAAACAGAAAATACTGGCAGCCATTAGAGGGGAGAGGGGTTGCAAAGCTGGGTGAAAATGGTAAAGGAATTAAGCAAAAACAAACTAAAGCAAAACAAAAAATTCAGACTCAGACAACAATATGGTGATTACCAGATTACCAAATTTAAAGGGGAGTGCAGCAGGTAGAAGAGGGTAAAGGGGGTGTAAATGGTGACAGAAGAAGAATAGACTTTGGTTGGTGAACACACAATACAGTATACAAATGATATAATATAGAATTATACACTTGAAACCTATGTGATTTTATTAACCAATGTCATCCTAGTAATTTCAATAAAAAGATTGAAAATGGGAACAAGCAGTAAAAATACTACAAGGTTAAGGAAAGATCTGATTTTTTTTCTTGTAAGAAGAGAGCATATATTGAAAATACATATAGGGTAAGAAAAAGGGAGCCTGTGGAAATGGGAGAGGTTGAAAATATAGGAGGAAGAGGGAGTTAGATCCTGGAGGGAAGGGCACGGCGTTGGACCCGCAGGTGAAGAGGTGGCTTTGATCACTGTGGCACACACACTCCGCTCCAGCCATTTATTTCAGTTTTCTGCCTGGCTTCTTCAGTCAGTTAACAATTGGGCTAGAAAATCTACATGGTCTTTCTAGCTTTGGAAATCATGATTCTCGGCCAGCTTCCCTGGAGATAATCTTTGTTAGCAGAGAATTCTCTAATCAAGAGTAACTGAACACAAAGGGTAAATTTAGGAAGGGAAACAAAAAAGAGCTTTTTCTTTCCTGCTGAACTCAACTAATAGTACCTTCCTAAACGTCATATATTAAATTCTTTTGTTTTTCTTCACAATACAGTCTCTTGCACTAGACATCTGTTTTCCTCTACCATCAAATTTTGAAATAAAAGTGAGTTACTGCCAGAAAAAAGTAAAAAGAATTCTTTTGTACTAATCTTATTCAGTCTAAGTTATGTGTTGCTGTATATACAGAACTCTTCCCAGTTATAGATAGATGTTCAACTTTAGGTATTAGAAATTGTGTAAGAAACTAATAGAGAATACTGGTGTGGTTAAAAAGAAATATTATTTTTAGCATCTAGAAAATAGAGCTGTTTTTAAAAATATATGTATCAGTATTCTAACATTAGGTATCAGTGTTTCCAATTCTCTGAATGAACTATGTTGATTTCTGAAATTTAATTAAGCTTTAAGAGAGGAACACAACTATTCATATACTGTAGGCTCAAGAAAGATGCTTTCACATTCTGTAAGGACATCTTTATAATGGAGAGCAACAGTACGGGGCAGTCAGATTAGCTAGGTCAAGATTTTTTGACGTTTTTTCTCTTAATGCTCCTTCCACATACCTTGTTTCACATAATTTTAAACAACTATTGCAAGTATTATATACTAAATCTTGTTGCTCTTATTTTTACACTTATAGGCCAGAGTTTTGGATAATTTACTATGTTTTTGAAATAGTATATTCTATCATTATAGTGTATTTCCGTACTATTTCATTGGCCTTTGTAGGGACATAGGTATTTCCATTTTAAATTTGATTTTTTTCTATAACTTTTATGAACAGTTTCAATCGCCATTGCATAGAAGAAAGCTAATTCAGAAGAAAATCGTCCTGTATTGAGAGCTATTTCAGAATTCTTTGAAGATTTTAATCTCAAAAATATTTTCCTCAGTTTACTAATGTCACACCTTTTCAATAATTGCACTACCTGCTTACTGCCAAGTAACTTTTCTCCTTCATTCTTTCATTTCTTTATTAAACTAGTTTTCATTTTATCAATAAAGCTCAAGACCTTGGATAGGACAATAAGAAGTATTTGGTTAGAATGGAAACTGATTTAATACTCAGAGTGAAGTTGTCAATTGTCTGCAAGACTAGAGAAGAAAAACTGTTTTAGTGTGGAACAACAAAAATGCAGTGACCAGATTGAGAGGGATTAAATGAGAAAAGGAAAATAAAATAAAAGAACAAGAGAAGAAGGAAGGCTTGTATGGATTTCTCCATTACAATGAGACCCAAGTAGCTTGGAGCTGTGTCTTCTTCTGTGACTGTTATTTATCTTGTGGGAATTGGTACGTGTGGGTAGCTATTTATAACAAGGAATACTAATATGTTTCCTATTTTTAAATATTTGTTGTATTGCTTAAATTGAGTTTTCTTAATAATTGATATGGTTTAATTACATCTAAACTCAGATGTAATTTTAAAGAAATTATCTAGTTTTATAAAGAAATAAAATAATAGACAAACGGAAAACATCTTTGGAAATAATGGATTTGGCAATGGAGTCATAAGATTTTACAATTAATTTTATTTGATGAATCCAAAATTGTATTTCTATATTTTCTTTATTTTGCCTTATAATTTTCTGCTAATATGACTATACTTTTTGTTTTTCAACAGTAATGTATCTGCACATTTGTATTCATATGTTTGGAAAATTAATAGAAATAGGATTTATTGAGAATCTTATGCAATATAGAAAAATTTAATGAACATATTGACTATGAAATATATTTTAAAATCCTCAAGCCTCAGAGTTAAATGAAAGGTATATACATAGTTATTGTTACAATTTATTTTGGGATTTATTCAATGGGTTCTCTATTTCCATTCCTTCTGCTTTACTTTCAAAAAATGCCACTTTAAAAATAAGTTTTGGACCTGGCCAGTTAGCTCATTCAGTTAAGAGTGTTCTCCAGAAACAAGATTGTGGGTTTGATCCCCAGTCGGGGCGCACACAGGAAGCAGCCAATGAGTGCACACCTGAGTGGAACAACAAATGCTTCTTTTCCCACTTCCCTCTTCCCTCTCACTCCCTTTCTCTCTCTATTTCTCTAAAACTAATGAACTTAAGCCCTTGACATATAATGTAGTCAGTTGGAGCATTGTCCAGGAGCACAGAGGTTACCAGTTTGATTCCCCGGTTAGGGTACATAGAGGAGCAGCTCCATGTTCTTCTCTCTCTCTCTGCCTGCCTCTGTCAAAAAAAAAAAGAAAAGAAAAGGTTTTGCCAAATGCTTCAATCACTATAGTATATATTTAAAGTATTTTATTAGCAACCTTTAATTACTTTAAAGAAATTTTAATTAATTCATTTTACTTTAAAGAATTTTTCTTTGCCAATTTCAAACAAACTTTAATATGACTCATTCTTATTTTTGAGATACTCTGTCTCTCCTTTTTTTCCACATTGGGTCTTACTCTTTCCTATTACATTTCTTTATATGTTAAATTCTACTGAAGTAGAATATCTCCAGTGTATGTGACCTTCAGAACATCAGGAAAATGTTATCTGTTGCTGTAAACAAACCTCAGATCACAGTATTTTTTCAAGATGTTAATTTTTAATTCACTGGAAGTCCAATAAAGGTGTTTCTGATGTGGACAACATTCATCATGGTCTTTTAGGTACAGAGGCTCCTTATGACTTGTGACTCAGCATTATCTTCTTGGGTCTCTGAATCTCATGTATTTAGTTTTCAAAATACAGAAGAAAACAGGGAATTTTACACTGGGTTTGTGGGAGCAAATCTGTAAGAAGTGTCCATCATTTATGCTCACATTTCATTGTTCAGAACTTTGTCCCATGGTCACATCTAACTGCAAGGCAGGCAGGGATTGCGGTCTAGCTAAATGAGCAGGAACAATAGATTATAAGTTTGGAGAAAAGCTTGCAGGTTTCACCCTCATGATGGCTTTCTTTAGCATTGTTTCTTCTCTTGAAAACTGATCCCATTTTCTTTAACTTAACACTTACTGAATGTATACCATGTTCTAGGCATATATTGTTTTTCTAGATACTTGAGATATATTAGTGGACAATACAGACAGAAAAAAATAACCCTCTAATCTTGTAAAGTTTACTTTCTAATAGATGGGTCTAGATAATTTTTTTAAAAAAAATACCTTAATACATATATACATCATATAGTATTTTTTAATAAGACGGATTTATGGAGAAAAGTAGAGTGGGGGAAGGAGAGAGCAGGTTGCCATTTAAATGGAATGGCCAGAATAGGCTTCATCTTTGCTTCTCAGCTTTTTGGTTAATATCAAGTAGAAAACAGGCATCATCAAAAAAGTGGTAATGACTCAAAATCTAGTACAGTAGTTGAGTGAAACCAAAAGGTGATTCTTTGGAAAGATAAACAAGATTGACAAACATTTAACCAGATTTATGAGGAAAAAAAGAGAGAGGACCCAAATAAATAAAATCAGAAATGAAAGAGAAATGATAACTGACACCAAAGAAATACAATTGATTGCAAGAAAATATTACAAGTAATTATATGACAAGTTGAACAACCTGGAGGAAATGGGTAAGGCGAATTCCTAGAAACATACAATTTTCCAAAACTGAATCAGGCAAATCATAAAATTTGAATAAACATATTACAACTAATAAAATTGAAGCATCAATCAAAAAATTTCTAGCAAACAAAAGTCCTGGACCGAATGGCTTCACAGGTGAATTTTACCAAATATTCAAAGAAGAACTAATACCTAACTTTCTCAAATGATTCCAAAACAATTCAAGAGGAAAGAAGACTCCCAAGCTCATTTTATGAGGCCTGTATTATCATAATTCTAATTCAAGATAAAGACACAACAAAGAAATAAAACTATAGGCCAATATTCCTGATGAACATAGAAGCTAAAAATCCTCAACAAACTATTAGCAAACCAGATCCAGCAATACACTAAAAAGTCATGCACCATGATCAAGTGGGATTTCTTTCTGGGGATGTAAGGTTGGTACAACATCAGCAAATCAATAAATGTGATACACCTCATAAACAAAATGAAGGAGAAAAACCCATATGGTCATATCAATAAATGCAGAAAAGACATTTGATAAAATTCAGTACCCATTTATGCTAACTCTCAGCAAAGTGGAAGAGAGGGAACATATCTCACCATTATAAAAGCCACATATGACATCATATATATTCACAGCCAACATTATATTCAGTGGGCAAAAACTATAACCAGTTCCTTTAAGATCAAGAACAAGACAGGGATGTTTGCTTTCATCACTCTTTTTTTTTGTAATTCAGTGAAAGGAGGGAAGGTCAATAGACAGACTCTTGCATGTGCCTCAACTGGGATCTACCCAGAAAGCCCACTAGGGGGTGATTCTCTGCCCATCTGGGACATTGATCCATTGCTTAGCACCTGAAGTGGAGGCAATGGAGCCATCCTCAGTACATGGGTCCAACTCACTCCAATCAAGCCATTGCTGCAGGAAGGGGAGAGAGAGAGAAGCAAGAGGGAGAAGGGTGGAAAAGCAGATGGGTGACTCTCCTGTGTGCCCTGACTGGGGCTGGGAATCAAATCCAGGATACCCACCCACTGGACTGATGCTATACCACTGAGCCAACTAGCCACAGCACTTTTGCCACATTATTCAACATTGTACTGGAAGTCCTAACCACAGCAATCAGACAAGGTGAAGAAATAAAAGGCATCCAAATGGGAAAGAAAAAAGTAAAACTGTCATTATTTGCAGATGACACGGTACTGTATATAGAAAACCCTAAACATTCCACAAACTACTAGAACTGATAAATAAATTCACCAAAGAAGCAAGATACAAAATATTCAGAAATCCATTGCATTTTTATTTTTTATTACTTTTTTTATTGTTTATTAAGTTTAGAGAGAGAGAAATGAAGAAAGGAAGAAACAGGAACATTGATCTGTTCCCATATGTGCCCTGACCAGGAATCAAACTGGCAACCTCTGTACTTTGGTACAGCTGAGCTATCTGGCCAGGGCATCAATTGCATTTGCATACACCAAAAGTGAACTATAAGTAAGGGAACAAAGAAAATAATCTTATTTACAATTGCATCAAAAAGAGGAAAGCCTAGGAATAAATTTAAATAAGGAGTTAAAGCACCTGTACTCAGAAGATTTTAAGACACTAAAGAAAGAAATTCAAGATGACACAAACAAGTGGAAGCATATATCATGTTCATGTGTAGAAAGAGTTAAAATATCCATACTACTACACAAAGCAACTTATAGATTTAATGCAGTTTACCACAGAACTAGAACAAATATTTCAGAAATCTATATGAAACCACAAAAGAACCAGACTTGAGAAATAAGAACAAAATTGGAAGAATCACATTACTTGATATCATACTATACTACAAGACCATAGTAATTAAAGCATCATGGTACTGGCATAAAAAAACACATATAGATCAATGAAACAGAATAAAGAGCCCAGAAATAAAATCAAACCTTTTTAGTCAATATTTGACAAAGGAAGCAAAAACATACAATGGGGTAAAATAGTATATTCAATAAATAATGTTATAAAAGCTGGACAGATGTGTGCAAAAAAATAAATAAAAATAGATCACTTCTTACACCATACACAAGAATAAACCCAAAATGGATTAAAGACTTCAATGTTAGACTTGAAACCATAAAAATCCTAGAAGAAAACATAGGCAGTAAAATCTCAGACCTTTCTTGTAACAATATTTTTTTCATCAAGGGAAACAAAAGAAAAATAAACAAATGTAACTACATCAAATAAAAAGCTTTTGCACAGGAAAGGAAACCATCAATTAATGAAAAGACAACCATGGGACAGGAGAACATATTCACCAATGATATATCAGATCAGGGCTTAATGTCCAAAAAGAACTCAAACAAATCAATACAAAAAAACAAAACAAAATCCAATTAAACAATGGGCAAAGGACCTGAATAGACACTTCTTTAAAGAAGACATACAGATGGCTATTGGACATATGAAAAGATTATCAGTGTGACTAATCATCAGAGAAATACAAATTAAAACCACAATGAGATATCACTTAATTCCTGTCAGAATAGCTATCATCAAATCAACACACAATTAATGCTGGTTAAGGATGTGGAGAAAGAGGAACTCTCATGCACTGTTAGTGAGAATGCAGATTGGTGTAGCCACTGTGGAAAGCAGTATGGGGTTACCTCAAATATTAAAAATGGAACTGGACCCAGTAATTCCACTTCTGGGAATATATCCAAAGAAACCCAAAACACTAATTCAAAATACTATATGCACCCCAATGTTCATTGTGGCATTATTTAAAATAGCCAAGATTTGGAAACAGCCCAGATGTTAATCAATAGATGAATGGATAAAAAGCTATGGTACATGTACAAATGGAATACTACTTGGCCATAAAAAGAAAAAAATCTTACCCTTTGCAACAGCATGGATGGACCTGGAGAGCATTATACTAAGTGAAATAAGCTAGTCAGAGAAAGACAAGTACCATATAATTCCACTTGTATGTGGAATCTTATGGTCAAAATAAACTAACAAAATAGAAACAGACGCATAGAAACAAAGAACAGACTTACAGCTTTTAGAGAAGAGAGTTGAGGGACTGGGTGAAAAAGATGTAGAGATTAAGAGAAAAAAAAAAGAAAATGGTGACATTTGAGAAAATATTTGAAAAGGATTAGCCGAATAGATGGTAGGTGAAGAATGTTCCAGGCAAAGTAACCAGTGTGTGCATAGGCCCTGAGGCAGAAACATGCTTAGTGAGTTAGAGGAACAACCAGGAGTCCAATCAGCTGGAGTAGAGGGAAAGTAGTATAAAGTGAAGTCAGAGTGGTAAATGCAGAGCAGGTGGTGTAGGGCCGAATTTCCCAAGTTTTCTTGTTTCACAGTGCCCTTGCTGTCTATCTAAATGTTCACATATCCTTTAGGTGGAAAGAAATAGCTAATCATTTCATTTATTAAGTAAATTATAAACAACTTAATGAGTATCTATGCCCTAATACTTTAGTAACTGTCTGAAAAAAACACACAGAAATTGAAAGAAAAATATATTCATTATTAACTATGATTACTAGTAGTCTACATTCATCTGCTATATAGTTCACAGTTAACAGCTTCTCAAATTTTAGAATCACACTGGTCACTGCATTGTCATTTCCTGTTCTTGTGGATTTTTGTATGGCCCTTTCTTTGAGCCACAACAACCTCTGAAAATCCAGCTTTAGAAAGATAAGACATCTTTGAAAGGAATGTGGAGTGATCTAATGCTGAAACTATGAATTGTCTCGAACTAGAGGTTTGTATGTTGTCTGACAGATGCTGCTGTGTATCCCCTGAATGTTTAAAATATCCTGCAACATCCCAGGCTACCTGTGAATTTGTTGTACCACCTTAGAGCATCTATATGTACAGTTTGCGAACCATGGTACCTGGTCCGGAAACCACACCCCTATTCCAAGTTAGTAACACTAATATTAACTAAACATAATTGAATGTTCTTTTATACTTAATCCTTGTCACGAATAACAACCGTTATTATGTGTTTTAAAAATATTGTGGTATACCAGGCTCATTCCAACCTATTTGGCAGCTAATATCTGAACTGTATAAACAGGTCATAAATTTCCCAGTTCCTGTGCGCTATTGTTTCTTGTGGTTATTTAAAATATTTTGGGGGGGCCTTTTATTTTATCATTTGTTATTTTTTGTGTTTCTTCTTGTCTACCTTTTAAAATTTACATGTCCAAGATACAGTGGATTTCAGAACAAGATAATTAAGCTTGCTAAAATTGTATTTAAAATACTTTTTTAAAAAAGAATTGGAAATGTGCTAAGAGTTAAATTTACAAGCTTTGCCAGATCTTATTAGTTGCTTAGAGGCCTTTTTATACTTGCTCTTCCTTAAGGTAAGGTAAATATAATAGCTTAGTTTTGAAAGGTTGTTATTTGATTATTGGTAATGATTATTATACTACAGGCACTTACTGACCTTAGCAGCATAAAAAAACTGTACTTACTTAGAGAAGTATTTTTGTTATTGTTATGAGGCTATTAAATATCACTGAAACTACATCTTTTCAAAAGCCTTTATGTTGAGGATGAATACTATATTCTTGGAAAAATTATTAGTGTCATTGTTCTTCATATTTTTGTCTGGTTGCCTATGTTTATTAATATATTTTTCTCAGATATACCTTTGTTAACATTTTACTCCCTTTGCTTTATCATTTGTATTCTATGTGGTTTTTTTGCTCAACCTTTCGAGAGAAAGTTGCATACATAATGACTGCTTATTCTTAAATCCATGTTGATATCTTAACCTCCAATGTGCTGGAAGGGGCCTTTGGCAGTTGATTAGGTCATGAGGGCAGAGCCTTCTTAAATAAGGACAGTGCCTTTATAAAAGGGACCCCAGAGAGCTCTCTAGTCCCCTTCCTTCATGTGAGGACACTGGATAAAGATAGCTGTCTATGTACCAGGAAGTAGGCTCTCACCAGACATCGAAGCTATCAGCACCTGGATCTTGGACTTCCCGGCCTCCAGAACTGAGAGAAATAAATTTCTGTTGCTTATAAGCCACCAAGTCTATGTAATTTGTTTTGGCAGTCCAAACAAACTATGACAACCTAGTATAATAAAAATCACTATTGCAATATTTAATGATTATTAAATATTAATATTTTAATTTTTTCATACTAAGACTTTGAAATTGGTGTGTATTTTACACTCACGTCACATCTCAATTCAGACTAGTCACACTAGCCACTCCATAGGCAGTGGCTACAGTATTGGACAGTGCAGTTCTATAGGTGGATGGGCACATCCATCCTTTATCGGCTGAGGAAGCAGAAAGCTTATTTCTTACATACTGAATTTTAACTAACAGGAAGTCCACATCCTGACACACATCTATAAGTCTTTTGCAACATTCATAACTTTATACATTCCTGGCCATTCAGTTCTTGTTACAATACGCATTTATGCATATAATAAGATAAATTTATTCATTCATTCATTTGCCAAATATTTACAGAAAATGTTCCATCTTACTGGCACTGTTCTGGGTTCTTGGAATATATCAGTGAACAAAAGAGAGAAAGATTTTGTCCTTGTGAAATTTATGTCTTGAAGGATGAGTCAGACAATAATCACTAATTATAAATAAGTGCATGACATAAATGTTAGGTGATAGAATTATGTCAAAAGGGACAGGGAGAGGAGTTAAAATTCAAATTGCAAATATTGTTTCATCTCTGTAAATGTATTTAATGAATACTTGTTTGTGTTGCTATAAGCCACATAAATTATTCTCAGAAACAAATTTTCTATTTTTTATGGAATGTTGTTGTCATATTGCAAGTGGTATAGTATACATGGTAATTAGGCTGAGTTGTGTTTATTTTTAGTTTTGAAAAGAGTGAAGCATGAGAGTTTTTCACTTCTTAGTCATTTTATTTTTATTGATGTTATCCAACATTTGGCATTAGATCTAAGGGATTGATTACATAAAAATACATATTTTCATTGAAAATTATGGAAATGACCCCATGAAATTTCAAAATTTTAAAGAGGATAAATTACATTATGATGGTATAAAAGAGGTCAAATGACCCATAAGCTTTTGGGTTTAGGAAAATTAAGGTTCAATTTTAGAGTACTGTAATATCTTAGGTGAGTAACATAACTGATGTGCTTTAATTTTCTTGTATGCCCAAGTGTTAGAAATGCCTAACACCTTGTAGAGAGAATATGGCAAACAAAGGAAGAATGAAAACTCTTGAATCAGGCTAGATTTGAATACAGGCCCTCCCTGTGGTGGACGCCTTGACGTGCTGCCCAGGTCTTCTCCACTCAAGGACAGACTCATTGCTTTAGCTGCTGGGAGAGCTGTTGGCAACAACATTAAGCTGTCAGCCCTCTGGACTCACAAAGCTGCAGAGAAGGCTCCTTGCTTGCATCTATACCCTTCTCATGTTAGTCCAAATTCACTTCCTGCTTAAAGGCAGTGGCGTAAGGGCCTGAACACTTTTATTCAATGAAAGACAACTCTGATGGGCATTTTTGTTCCAGTGTTCTCTGTGGAGTCTATTGAATTTGTATCAAAGATGGGCTTCTCCCTCTGATCACTCTTAAAGCCTTCCCCACTCTATTCCACAGATACTGATCAGAACGTGCTTTCTAATAAACATTCTTCATAAGAAACCTCACTTTAGCCTGACCAGGTGGTGGTGCAGTGGAAAGAGTGTCAGACTGGGATGAGGAGGATCCAGGTTCAAACCCCCAAGGTCACCGGCTTCAGCACGGGATTATCGAGTTTGAGCGCCGGATTATAAATCTGACCCCATGGTCGCAGGCTTGAGCCCAAAGGTTGCTGGCTTGAGCCTAAGGTCACCGGCTTGAGCAAGGGGTCACTCGCTCTGCTATAGCCCCCCCGGTCATGCCATGTATGAGAAAGCTATCAGTGAACAACTAAGGTGCCACAACAAAGAATTGATGATGATCACTTCTCTCTCTTCTATCTGTTTGTCCCTATCTGTCCCTCTCTCTGACTCTCTCTGTTTCTGAAAGAAAAAGAAAAAGAAAGAAACCTCAGTGGGCTTTTTTTGCAGCACACATACTGGCTTTTTTTTCCTGCAGAGGGAGGTCAGAGAAATCCGAATCAGACATAGTACTCAATTACTACTGGAGCTGAACTTCATAGAAGGTTAAACTCCCAGTCAAGGCAAAACTGCTGTGAAAAAATAGGAACCTAACATATGCAGTAAGAACAGCTGGCTTGTTGCCCTAGAAATCTTAAATCCTTACATTTCTCTAAAATCTCTGAACCTAACTAGCTAGCTCTCTCTCTAATTAAGACCTAGCACCCACTCTCTTTTGCTTGAAGACATTGCAAAAAGCCTCTTTGCAAAGCAACATGTCATTCCTCAGGATCTGTCCTCATACCCTCCAACACCACTACACATATAGTTAATTAGAATTACATGACAGTGTAATCCAGCCCATAAGTACTGACCTTGAAAAGGGAGGAAAGGGACCTTACTGACCTACTCAGCCTGCAGAGCCAGGAGCCAGAGGAGTACACATGAAACTGGATTGATCAAAGGAATAGGCATGTCAGAATAGAAAAAGGAGAGTTTAATGATTTGGGGGGAGTACTCTTTCAAGATGCATCATTTATAACCTGGCGAGGACACTAGAAGATGATGAGGAATTGTTATTAGAGTGACTTCCAGAAGCACGGGAAGGGCAATGACCCTTGCTAAATGAGGTTGAAATGACAGGTTTGCTGTGGCAGATGGGGGAATAAGGGATTTAAAAATCCAGGAAAGTGGGCATGTGGAGTGGATAGACTATGTAAGCCTGGAAAACTCACCAGATAATTAGGTTTTGTTATTTAAACTTATGTTTTTCTATCATAATGATGAGATTTTATTAGTTTTTTTCCAATCTTGAATTTTTTATTCCCATAAGTTCTACTTGTTTCTTTTTCAAATATACAACACATTTTTTACAGCTTCCTGTTCCACATTTTCGAGTTCATAATTTATTCCTTTAAGTATAATAGGATGCTGACTTTATATTATGCATCTGGTAATTTCCAATATCTTGCTATTTGTCCTCGGCAATTCTGCTGGTTCTTACTTATTATGTCTTATTTTTATTTTATTTTGTAGTTACTACAAACTCTTGTAGACCCTTCATTTCCCTTTGAAAATTATTTTTGCAAACTCTTTGAAGCCTAAGAGAAGGGATGCACTGATGGAGGGGCAGCAGGATCACTAAGAAGTTAGAGGAGCGTCTCATCTGTATTCCAGGCTGATGGTAGGAGAGACCATTATAGAACTAGGCTCATCGACAGCAGTGGAGATGACAGGAACCAAAACAGTTGAGGCCAGGTGGTAGCACTTAACTTCAAGAAGCTGGATGAATGCAATTACTATAAAGACCAGCAAGGCCAGATTAATAGTCAAGGAGGTGAGATCCACAGAGCTTTACGAACTGAACAGTTTGCTGGGGTGAAATTAGGCACTCAATAACTACTTTATCATTTGAGGAAGGAGTTTATCTAAGCTGAGACCTCAAGTATAAGCAGGAGTTGGCTAAGGTAAGAGGTTGATGGCTTCCGAGAAGGAATCGCATTCATCAAGAAGAACCAGAACAATTTTCCTGGAGCCAGAAAGCAGTATCGTCAGTGGTGAGTAGTGATAAAGAAGGCCAGAGAAGTAAGTGGAGAACTTGTAAAGGACCTTGCATACCTGTGAAGTGGTACTTATGAAAGCACCCTCTGGTTTTAACTAGGGCAGTGGGAGCCATTGCCAGGTTTTTAGTGAAGACATAAGTGATTGATTGCATTTGCATTAAAAAATTTTTACTCTGGTTGTGTTGTAGGTTAGAGAGGAAGCAAGACTAAAGGTAGCGGGGAGGCTGTGTTAGGTGGTGGTTAGTAGTTTGGAGTAGGGGATCTTTAGGATAGCAAGAAATGTACAGGCTCAAGGCATGTTTGGAAAACAATAATAACAATACTTGGGGTGGGAGGTGGTAGATACGGCACTGAGGCAAATGATGAACTGGAATGCTGTGCTCAGTTTTGTGGTGTTGCCTTGTAGAGGAGTGACTCACTACCCAGGGAATGAGTAGGTGCTGAGAGCTAATGGGACCCCAGATCAACTGATTGTGTGCTGTATAAGGGTCTGTGTCTGCCAGGAGAAAGGAGGAGCTTTCCTACATCATCCTAAGGTTCTGGATGGGCTATCTGTGGCTCTGAGGAATAGTCAACTATAATGTCAACTGGTTTGGACAACTAGAATATTGGTAGCACCATTTGCTCAGACTGGGAACAGAAGTGGTGGGGAAAAAATAATGAATATAGTTTGCTCTTAAATTTTAATAAAAACTTTATTAAGCTCATTTTCTAAAAGCAGAAATTGAATCTTAGGGTGTTTTCTCGAGGTGTTATAGTTGCAAATGGTAAAGCTGAGATTCAGAATTTGATACTGTATTTTTTCATTCTCATTTATTCCAAAAAATAGAAAAGACAAAAAATAGCATGAACATACTTGGGGTAATATTCCATTGTGAAAATAGGTGTGGTTTTATTTGAGAAGTGTACCTGAGTAATTGTTAAATCATTTGAATATTTAAAACTATTAATTTTAATAAATGTCTTGACCCACACTTGCTATTCATTTACCTCCTCTCTTTCCTCTAAAAACCTTTTCTCTGTCTTTCAAGCTTCATTGCAGCCTTGCCTCTTCCAGGAAATAATTCTGAATATCCTGCCTGATAGAAATGTTTCTCTCATAGGCTCCCTGGCATCTTGTACAGTGTATACCTCTTATACACGACTTACCATGACTGCCCTAATAGTTTGTTTACTTTTAGTTCTATAGTCTTACTGCCTGGAAAATGGTTACTATTCCCTAAGTAATGTTTGGTAGACTATTGTGTAAGTGAACCACTGTTCAAGGCCCACATTTCTAATAAACTTTCACTGATTTACTCAGTCTGTTCTCTACTCCTGTGACTCCCAGACATGGTTGCACATAAAAATGAACTGAGGATTTTGAAAAAAACAGATGTCCATCCCCTACTCCAGACCTACTGAATGTGGGACAGGGCCAAATTATCTAGACCTCTGACATGTTTCCCACATGACTGTGCAGTCAACCCAGCCTTGGCATGTGGGAACCACTTCTGTAGTTCATCAACAGTCTGATACAATTCCTCTACCAAGGTGTGCTTACCAGTTACTATATTTTATATTGTATTTGTGTAGCATATTTGATATATCTTTATATTAAAATTTTTAACATAATTGTCTGTATATAACCATTTTTTCTAAGATTCTTTTTTTTTAAATTTCTCTTTATTTATTGATTTTAAAGTGGAGACACAGAGTGAGAGAGAGAGAGAGAGAGAAAGAGAGAAAGGGAGGAGGAGCTGGAAGCATCAACTCCCATATGTGCCTTGACCAGACCAGTGCAGGGTTTTGAACCGGCGACCTCAGTGTTCCCAGGTCGATGCTTTATCCACTGCACCACCACAGGTCAGGCTATAACCGTTTTTGATATATTGCCAGACACCCAGCAGGGTGATTGTTATATATTTTTTCATAGTCACTGGAGAATATTTTAATATCTCACATCTTGACTTTATTAATTTACTTGGAGTCCATACATTTTAGGACTGCATTTCGAGCTGTATGCCATACTTTGAATACTAAATGAAATCTTTAAATCTGTAAGGACAAACATACAAAGCATGTATTTTTCTTTTACTTTTTGGTGCAACATATATTTTATATGATCATATTACTATTTTAGAAAATACAAGAACATTTTTTCTTGCCATCTGTTGTTCACCTTATAAAATTGGCCATCATGCAATATGTCTGTACTGAGGCCAACAGAACGGTTTTACTTCTGCTTTATTTGTATTATTCATAACACAGCTAATGTAAACATGACTTTATTTGCTTTTGTTCTAAAAAAAATTTGCAAATCCATGGAGATACCTTATAAATAAATCAACACTATCTTCTCCACCATTAAGAAAGTATTGACATTTTTAAAAAGGTATTTTTCATACTACAGTAATTCTAACATTGAGTGCCCAAATCAAAGTTGACATATATTTTTCTAAAATGCTGTGTTCTAGGTCATCGTTTTTTTTTTTTTCAACAATCATCGTTGAATTAAATGAGAAAAGTAGCTTGACTTAACCTCATAAACTTCACTGTCTTGACATTTTGCCATTGAGGTCTATTATCATTCATAGGGCATGTTTTGTGCTTCTGTTCACATTTCCTCTGTTAGTAATCTGGAAAACCTGCATTTCGTGATGTAATAAAGGATTGAAAATGTAATCACTTTCCTGATGATTCCTTGACACTTCTGCAGCCAACGTGATGTTGTTTCAGATGATCTTGCTAAGGCTTTTATACTGTCACAGTACTTACAGATCTAAGATTTATCACTTGCTCTGCCTTGTACAGTATGCTGCCTCTTAAGTCTGACATCTCTGAGGCTGTTCATATTAATGTCAACACCCCAAGATTATGTTATGTTTTCATTGTGGAGGAGCATCTATCGAGTGACATTTTCCGAATAACCTCACAGGAGCTCTACAAAATGTAAGCAAACTTCTGGAACAAGTTACTCCCATTTTTTCTAGGTGATAGTTCCTGGGTAGAATTAGTCACTGAAACTGTCTATCCTGTTCAGTCACTTAACAATCCTGTCATTTAATTGCCTATATCACAGCATTGGTCTCCCTGTTTCAACCCTAAATCTACTCTATTCTGTATACAACTGCCATGATAATTTTTAAAAGCAAATGCTGAGGTTATTCTCTTGATAACTCCACTGTAGAAATGCCACTTTTTTATTAAATCAGATCTGAATTTCTCAGTTTACACTTCAGACCTCTCTACCAGTGAGCCTCAAGACCATTCAACTTCATCATTTGTTTTTGCCCATTTCTGCACTCGTTCCCACTCTTCCTGTGCTTGGTCTTGTTTCATGCATTCCATAGAAATCATCTCCTTGTTCTATGCTCCCTCGGTTTTTAGTAGTAACTAAGGGAGAGTTGAATTTCTGAAAATATTTTTGGGGCTCTAAAATTAGCAAGGTAAGTAACAGTTTGAATTCACTAGAGGGAGCTCCACATTTAAAATAACCTTCCTAAAAATTATTCTATTTAAGAAATTAAAGGGGTCCTTTTAAAGATGAAAAATTATCTACTTTTGTGTCTGTTAATTTAATGCTTTCATTTCTGAGTTTTACTATAAATAAAGAGTATAGAATAATAGAAGTTTCGTTTTAGGAGACTGTTAAAACTTTAAAGAAATGAGGCTGTCATTGTTATTGTATTAATGTTACTTATTTGTTGCCTTGTAATTGGGTTCTTAATATTTCATTTACTTTGTTTCTTCTGAATTGTTTTTCACAGTTAAGGTGACATTTATCCATTCAGCAGTCTAAGCCAAGAACTGAGACGATATCAATACTCATCCTTTGGCTCAACTCAACACTAGAATGTCTTCCACTAGACTTTAATCCCCTTGAGGACAGAGAAAGTGCTTCTTTAGTGTCCTGTCTAGTACAATACCTGGAATATGGAAGACAATAAATAAATTTATGAATAAGAATGACCCTCTTATATCTAAACATTATCAAATGCTTTTGATTTTATCCATCAAATAATTATTTAATCTGTCCTTTCTTCTCACCTCTGTTCTATGATCTGAAACACTCCTTATCTCTAATCTAGACTCATGAAATGATAGCTATATACAATCTTATCTCCCACACATTCCCTCCTTGACCATTTTCTCAAATCATTCATCTTGAATTAAAATATGTCAATACTGCTACTTGAGAAATTTCTTTAATGGCTTTGCATTACCTACAGGATGATTTTTAAGCCCTTCTGCACTGGGACAAGGCCCTCTTTCTAACTTTTCAGTTTAAGCTTATATCACTCTCTCACTCTTGTTTTCAAAAATACCAAACAGATTTTAATTACTCATATATACTGTGAGTTATATTAATATGGCAGATATGGCCTCATCTAGAGAAGGGGTCAGAAAAGGATTCCTGGAGAAGAAGACACATTGGAGTGGTTTTAACAGATTAGTAAGAGTCAGTGCAAAAGAAGGCAGAGCCCTTTTTTATTCTTAGTTATAATCTTTCAAATTTAGAAAATTATTGCCTAAAGTGTAAGCCAGCTACTTCATAAAGACTTTTTGGTGAGGTCATTGTGACTGGCTGCATAAGCCACTATTCATATACTCATGCAACAATTATTCATTAAGTTCCTTTTATGTACCAAGCACTGTGTTATATATACACTAAGGTACAGAGGTGAGCAAATGAGGCACACACCCTGTTCTCATAGAATATAGACACGTTTATAACTCAGTTGTCCTTTAAAGCCTAAGACTGAAAGGCCTAACTGGAGGACCACAAGAGATGAAATACAAAATTACAAAATTGAATTGTTAGCCTCTTACCTATGTATTGCTGTGCTAATTAAGGAATGGATAACAGTTTCCTTCCATGGTAGATGTGGTAAAAATAACTAAGACTTTTTACCCATTAGCAGATGAGTGGATAAAACAGCTGTGCTACGTTTACACAATGGAATACTATGTGGCCATAAAAATAAAGGAAATCTTACCTTTTGTGGCAGAATGGATAGACCTGAGATTATTATAGTAATTGAAATAAACCAGTAGGGAAAGACAAATACCAAAGGATATCATTTATATGTGGAATCTAATCAACAAAATAAACTGATGAACAAAATAGAAACAGAGGCAGGGTTACAGGGAACAGACTAACCCCTGTCAGAGGGAAGAGGGGTTGGGGGACTGGATGAAAGAAGGTGAAGGGATTAAGCAAAAAAGCACATATACATAAGACACAGACACATACAACAACGGTTTGATAATAGCTTTCCAGAGGGAAAGGCAGGGGGCGCTTGGAGGTGGGCAAAGAGGTCAATGGGGATGGAAAGAAACTTTGCTTGGGGTAATGGGTACATAATGCAGTTTGCAGTTGATGTTTTATTGAGTTATACCCATGAAACTAGTATGGTTTCTCAAACCAATGTCACCCCCCAATAAATTAAAATAAAAATAATAACTGATACTTTTAACTCTTTGCCAATTAAACTATCATATAGATAAATTACAAGAGATCAGTTTGTTCAGAAGTTACTGTAATAATAGCTAATGGACAGTTTTACCTTCAAGCTTGGAGTTATTTGAAGAAAAATCTTAAAAGCTTTTTAAATTCATAGCAATATTGTGTCAGGAGTTCTTCTTTAGAAAGGAATGATGTTTACTGTTCCCTTAAAGCAATAACGCAGCACTGTAAGAGTCTTAGCACATTCTTAACAACCTCTCTGGCCATCTTAGAAGCTCTGCCGGATGCAAGATGACGTGGTTTCAAAGCTGAAATATTCTTTAAGGTAGAATCAGACACAAAACTAGCCCTGAAAGTTCCTGGTTTTGATTTATCAAGGACCTTTTGAGTAATCTTAGATGTCATCCATGTAAACAATACAGATAAAGTTTAAAACTTTCCTATTTAGCTAAGTCATTGAATGTAGATCTTAAATTTAAAAACTGACTTATGAATACCAAGAACATATCCAAACAATATATCTTCTTGGAAGTATTTTATGTTACGATCTCACATGACAAATTTACTGCATTGTTTCAATTCCTAATTGCAATGTCCAAATAGAATTTTTTTTACTTCAATTTCTACTCAGTATTTGTTGAATTACAATTTTATTTCAATATTTTTATGCTTTTAATTTATTCATTGCAGAAACATGCTGTCTTTTAACACTGTGTCCATTTTCTTCATGGGGAAATTAAGCATATATAGCCATACCACTACAGAACAAATGAAAAAATGGGTGATTTATATTTTGTTCGAAAGAAATCATCAGTAAGAGGAAGATGCAAACTGTGGGGAGAAAGGTGAAACAGAACCTATGCATGTTCTCAGGTGGGCAGCAGAGGCCAGACAGAGACAGCGACAAAGTAATTGTTTACTGGATGTCAGAGAAAGAAAAAGAGGCCCAGAGACTGGAGAATGGAGTCCAGTGCAGGTGTGTAACCATGGTTACTAAGGTTACTAGATGTTACCTTAACCAAGAAAAAGCAACGTATTAGGAATCCAGTCACAAGTAGACGTATATGGTATAAAAATATCAGTAAAAATACACACACACACGACTTGGAAATAGAAATTAGAACAGAATTATGGCTTGGAAAATAGAGAAAACTGAAACTACAGGATAATCAATATTCTAACATTAGCACCACTGCCGCTACCATCACCCTTTTACCCCTTTGGAGGATGTATCTTTATTGTAATATACACATTGTAACACAGATTTTAATGCAGGTATTGAGTTTATCTGCTTTACATGTCAAAAGCACTAATCAGGACCAGCTACCTCCTGTACACTAATAAGGCTGTCTCAGTTTTTTTGCTCTTTGTTTTTTTAAATTCAGAATCCTTTGAAGGGGTATTTTTCTCATTCTTTTAAAGCTAGCTAAGATGAAGTAAAATCTACTTGATGCAGAAAAGTTTCAACATACTTATGTTGAGATAGAAAGAAGAGGGTTTGAGTTTGAACAAGATTTTATAATTTAGTTTGTTGGTAAAGCTTATGATATTTGTAGTTGGATTTAGCTGAGGGTTATCTGGTCCAATGAAATCCAGTAATGATTGTATTTTATGTATTTTAGAGCTTTTATTGATATTAGAAAGGAATTGTGTTTGTAGATGCTGTAAATCTCTTAGAGTATAGATCTACTTTATATAATTATGCTGGGGCTTTGAAAGAAATAACATAAGGAAGGCTAGAACAAATTGGGAGCCAGAAAGAGTGGTTCTGGAGAGGATCTGTCATGAACTGTGGGTTAAAGGAGCCAAATGTTTTATCCAGTCAAGTTTTCATAGTTGAAGAGAACCAAGTCAGTGACATAGACTGAGACTAGGAAAAGATTAAATTTAAGAAGAACAACCATGGAAACTAGGATGAATATAAACAAATAAGGGACTCCTACTTCTGTGAGGCTGAGATAGCACAGAGTATAAGAACTTAAGGTACATACTGGAGAAAATAGAGAAAGATATTCAGAAGTTCAAGCAAAGGTCCAGATAAAAGTGGAAAATCAATCTTTTAAAAAAATTTTATATTTATTGATTTTAGAGAGAGGGGTAGAGAGAGAAAGAGAGACAGACATAGGAACATCGATCTGTTCCTATATGTGCCCTGACCAGGGATTGAACTGGCAACCTCTGTGATTTGGGCCAATGCTTCAACCAACAAAGCTATCCAGCCAGGGCTGGAAAAATCAGTCTTATAACTGATAGGAAGTTAATAGTTAAGAGACAGGAGTCAGGGAAAGGCTGCTTAACACAGGAAATAATGTACTTTTTTTTCTAAATGTAACTAGAGATAAAAATATAGATTCAAGTATTAGGTTCACTATTGGATACCTAACCAATGGAAATAGAGGAATCAAGTAACACAAAGGTATTAAGCTTTGTACTGGAAGAATGATTATGGAAAGGTTAATGGAGCCAGAAGATTAATTTATTTCAGGACCAATTTAAGAACATGACTTAAAGGTTGGTTTATGAGAACTTTAAATTCTAATCAAAGATTGTGTATTTTACTTTGCAGGCAATGGGAAATCAATGAAGGATATTGAGCATGTATGAGAGACATCATTTTGGAAGATTTACGTGAAAGATAGATTAAAGATTGAAGAAGTACCAACAGGTAAAAAGGCCAATTGGAAGTCAATTGCAGTATTCTATACTCCTTATATCATATTACACACACAGACTATAATCTATACATAGTGTATATGAACACTTCAAAAAAAAAATAGATATCCCTAATTTCCTTCCTCCCAAATTTAATTTTTATTCTATTTTTTCCAGAAAAAATTGAAAATGCTTATACTATGTCAGCTAACTTCTATATTTCCCTTTTCTCCCAGTTGTTTGACCTGTTTGACATTTTAATGCAGACAGTCCAGTTGGAAAGATAAACTAATATTGTCTCTTAAAAAATAAGCAAATTTGTATTCATTGGTTTGACTATTACTATATACTTTTATTTGAGCTGACTATGATTTTCAAGGACCCCTCATCACACACTTGAGTTTAAAGCTTAAGATTTTTAGACAGTGAATGAGAACTTGAACAGGAACAGGATCTAATTTTTAAAAGAAAGATTTGAAAATTTCCTATGGAACTTAACATTTATGACTACACATGAGTTCGTGAAGACCTTGACTAGGGAAGTGGCCATGAAAATGGAGAGAAAGTGATACATTTAACTACAGTTGGTGACTAAATGGGTTTTAGAAAACACAGGAAATCAATAACTACTTCTGAAACCAGAAGATTAGGAGAAAGGTGTTGACTGTGAAAAAAAGGGGTGGAGAGAGCATTGAAGGAAGACAACATTTCAGAGAAGTTTTCTTTTATGAGTAAATAAATGGAATTTGGCTTCACAGTGGACATCAGAGTGATAGTATCCAAACAGTAGACCTTGAGCTCAGGGAGAA
Organism: Rhynchonycteris naso; assembly: GCA_037038555.1. NCBI lineage: Eukaryota > Metazoa > Chordata > Mammalia > Chiroptera > Emballonuridae > Rhynchonycteris > Rhynchonycteris naso. The sequence continues at coordinate 291,652,394 of CM072995.1, read as the reverse complement.
GATGGATATTCACCTATAGATTAGAGAATCATTTCTATACAGACTGGCAAATTTTCTGAAGATAGAGAAAGTTAAAAGACAGCATATCTTGAAGGAAATACTCCTTACTATTTCAAAATCTGTAGCAAAATTATTTCCCTGATATTTGAATTGGCACATGGTCATGCTGATAATGGTAGAGTTTGTGTAACAGTTGTTAACGTGAAAGCTGACGCTAAGATAAGCAATTACATGCATCATGCATCATAACAGTTCTACTGACACATATCTGTCCAGAAAAACCAGAATGTGAAAACAATAATGAAATTGTTTGATTTGTGTCATATGCTTCCATAGTTGTTTTTTACAAATGAGGTCAGTATAAATGTAATAGCTTAACTTGCTCCAATATATTTATCTCGCTGTAACAAAAATATAGATTCAGGAAGATTAGCTACTCTTACTCATTAAACATCAAATGCAATTGTGTAAGTTTTATAGTTATGCTTCTAAATTATGGGGAAATAATAGGCAAAATTATTTCTTAATGTACACACAAGTGCCAGACAACAAAAAAGCCTTGATTTACTATGACACAGTTATCAAGCTACATTTTTAATATATTTTTGCATTTCATTATAATTTAGTATGAATAGTACAATATCTATTTTTCCCCAAATATAAATCTATTGAAATCCATGATTACTCTTTAGTATCTTTCTTTTATTTTCCCCTTAGGTGAGAGGAGGGGAGAAGGGAGGCAGACTCCCATGTGCACCCTGACCGAGATCCACCCGGCAACCCCAGTCTAGGGTTGATGCTGGAGTATGGAGCTATTTTTAGTGCCTGAGGTCAGTAAACTTGGACCAATTGAGCTAGCCTCAGCGCCAGGGGCCATGCCCAAACCAATCGAACCACTGGCTGCAGGAGGGGAAGAGGGAGAGAAAGAAGAGAGGAAGGGGAGAGAAGCAGATGCTCACTTCTCCTATGTGCCCTCACCAGGAATTGAACCCAAGATGCCCATATGCCAGGCTGATGCTCTATCCCCTAACCCACTGGCTGAGGCCTAGTTTATTTCTTTTTAAAACAAAGTCTAGTAGTATTGCTTATCACATACTTATTTAAATAATTTGAGCTGTGAGAACTTTAATATGAGCATATATTCTTTAAACAGAATTATGGCTTGGCTACTTTTAAGAGAAAAATTGACAAATTTTACCATGGGGTTTATATTTTACATATTGGATTAAAAGTACTATAAAGTAACATTTTCCATTTTATTAAATGAAACATTACATAGTTACAGTTAAGTAAAACTAAAGCATTATCACATCAATATATACAGTTTAGGGAGTTAGACTCAATAGTAGGATAAAGATCTACTATTAGTATTTAGGAAACTAGATAATAAATAATGACACTAATCAAAAATTTAAAAGTACTGTATAATTTCTTGGCACTCTAGCTTGCACTAGAGAACTCTTCTTGTCTAACTCTGATTTAATTGTATTCTGTGCATAAGCAGTAACCTCATTTTGGGTCAGGAATGTGAATCAAGAGAGTAGAAAATACCACATTTGACCTTGCAATAATGGCAAAACTTTAGATACTCAATATTGTATCGCTTATTGAATGTGCTAATTGCATTTGGAGATAACAAAACTGCCTTCATCTTTAATAACATAAATGAATAATGAATTATACCAAAAACAAGCATTTGAATCATAGTTTAGATTTTAATGGCCTTAAGATTGAATTAAATAGAGGCAATGTGAGTAAATTACACTGATATAAAGAGTAAATTTATGATGAAATTTAACTACATTCTGTTACAAATTGTGCCTGGAGAGTTTTATAGCTTTGTTTTCAAGGAGGTAGAATTAATAGGAATTACATCAAGAATACCAAGCATTATGAGGTTGAGGAATCTCACTTTACTGTTATGACTCTCTTCTCTGCTACCTAGCCATGATCAGATATTCATCAGATATTCAAGGAAAGATGTCATTAAGTATGAACTAAGAATTGTAGTTGATAGAAGTTAACATGAATCAACCATAGTTTCTCAAAATGCTGCCTTTTATTATTATTATTATTTTTAAATTAATTTTAATGGGGTGACATTAATAAATCAGGGTACATATGTTCAAAGAAAACATCTTCAGGTTATCTTGTCATTCAATTATGTTGCATACCCATCACCCAAAGTCAAATTGTACTCTGTCACCTTCTATCTGGTTTTATTTGTGCCCCACCCCTCCCCCCTCTCCCTCCCTATCTTCCCTCCCCCCACCCCATAACCACCACACTCTTGTCCATGTCTCATAGTCTCTTTTTTATGTCCTACCTATGTATGAAATCATGCTGTTCTCAGTTTTTTTCTGTTTACTTATTTCACTCCGTATAATGTTATCAAGGTCCATCCATTTTGTTGTAAATGATCTGATGTCATCATTTCTTATGGCTGAGCAGTATTCCATAGTATATATGTACCAAAGCTTTTTAATCCACTCGTCCTCTGATGGACACTTGGGCTGTTTCCAGATCTTCGCTATTGTGAACAATGCCTCTTTTGATTTCATAAAAATTTTAAGAAGAAATGGAAACTTCATCTGAGTCAATACTTATCCTCCCAACTGTTGTATGAAGTCTGTATTAGTCCATTTTACAGATGAGATTCTCAGAAGCAATAACCAAGGTCTTATCTACTGACACATGTGGAACTTGAAGTCTGTTTCACTACAAAGACTGTTTTCTTTCTCTCATTTCTTGTTTCCTTAATAGTGTATATTAGACTAATAAAATTGTTTTTATTTCTTTTCAAATTATTTTGGTGTTATAGTGCTATAAATTCGCTTAAGTGAAACATGTCTAATTTTATGATACATAGATGATTAACAATTACAAATTCAAAGAACGTTAGAGTTTTGCTGTAACATGGAATTTTTAACATATGGTTTGACCTAACACTGTCATATGCATTAAATGAGAATTCAAGATATTTCTTGGGTTCAGGAGTTTTGGCTGAGATTTGGTATCACCACACCAAAATTATTCTCTCACTTCTAGGAATTTTGATCAGATTCCAAACAACTCTTTCATGGAAATCATTAGTTAATTCTTATGGGATTACTAGATATATAATAAACTTATAATAAAATGTTTAAAGCTTACTTCAAACTGTACTTTCAGAAATCTATTTCACTTATGATCTCTTATATGTCTGCTTATGATCTCTTGCATCTAGACTTGAAATCCAATTTTTATGTCAGTATGGTGTAATTTATAAGAAACTGTTAGCAAATCTTATTAGCTAATAGCTATGCTGAAATCTTAGCATATTACCATGTATTGAAATACAAGAAATCTATGATAGAATCTGTAGTTTAATTTATATATTTAATGAATTTGTTAGATAGCTTTGAAACCTTGCTTATTTTAAAAAGAAAAAACACAATATCATCTAACTTATTTTTTTTTTACTATCAAATAATTCCTTTTATACTTTGGTTGGATATTTTGGTAATAAAACTTCTTCTTCCTTTTCCCTAAGAATTCCCTAGTTTTACTGGTGATGAGACTCAAGTTCATTCATACCACTTTTCTTTCCCCTCTCTTTCATCACTCCTTGTTCTATTATTTCCTTGAGCACTTTCATGCTTCATTTTGTATATTGTTCTCTTTGTTTCTGTACCAAAACAGACATTTTATACTCAATTAATCTACTTTCTTCATTTGGCAATGCATTATTTTCCTTATAGATTTCCCTGAAATTAAATATATATACCATTCAAATTTATTATTATTATTCAGACTGTCCTTCTAGGCTAAAGTTACTCAAGACCAGATGTTTCCATTTTCAAAATTTGTCTGTACGTCTCTCTTTCTGTAGTTAAACTCTGAGCTTCAGTCTCTCACAATACCTTGGCTACCTATTCCCTTCCCCTCCTCCCAACCACTCCAACTAAACTAAAGCCTAATTTGATGTTATTTATTTTGATAATACTTCCTTAAGATGCCTACATTCTTCCTCCTTAAAGTACAGACCAAATGCTATGTGCTTCAAGAAGTTTTGACCAACCCTGCCCTTCTTCAAAGCTGACAGACAAAATTTGGTCTAAAATTTGCATTCTGTATACTTTTGCAATCCAGCAATTATTTATTTCTGAAAACCTGCGTAACTTCCTGCTTCTTTTTCTCATCTCAGTCTGTCAATTTATCTCTTCTGCATAAAATTTGATGTCTGTTTTCCTTTAAGGCTGATTGGTCTACATGTGCTTCTGGATTTTCAGGTGGTTCTAAAACATATTTTTACATTTCTCTCATGAAAGTTGCTGTTACCTTGAATTTGGGCAGTCTTAGTGACTCGCTGCTAATTTGTTAAATGAGAAGCAGCAGAACTTGTAAGGCTAGGTTAGAAAAGGCAATTCAGCTTCTGCCTGTCTTCCTCTCTTGATACACATGTTTTGGGAGCTCTGAGTTGACATATGAGAAGTTTGGCAACCCAAAAATTTCTTGCTTGAGAGAGTACACAATCAGGTCACAAAAAGATGAAGATACCCATGGAGCTCCACCAAACACGTGAGTGATAAAAAAACTTCAGGTTATCCCAGCCCACAACTTTTGAGCTCCCAGAGGTGACTGAATGGGCCAGAAATTAGGTGTCTCTACTGAGTCCTGACTAAATTGCAAATTGATGAGCAAAGTGATATACTCTGGAAATTCACCTGCTTCATCTCTGTGGAATCTAGTATTTTGCTTCTCAGCTCAGACAGATCACTCTGCTCTGCCTGGCTTAACCTCCTAGTGCCACAATCTTGGCCTATGTCTCCATGGTGAGTGCCTGGGCAAATGTGGTTTCACAATGTGATCCTTTCTCAGCACTCACAAATCTGTACTTTTTTGTAGTTGTGTATAGCAGGAAGGTCAATTCATTATCAGTTACTCTATTATGACAAGTAATGGGGTTTTTATTAAGACAAATTCATATAACATTCACTTAGATTGATAAAGATAAAATTCAAAGGTAGAAATCCCCTGCTGGCCAGGAAAATGATTATACTATGGAGTCTCTTTAATTATTACAGGAGTTTGCAAGAAACAGTTCTTAGTAATTTTAATCACATTGAAAACTCTTTTATCTTGTTTCACTCAGAAAAGTCATAATAAATAAAATGTGAAAATTAATTTTCCCTCTTAAGAGGAGAATGTTTTATTTTGAGAATTTACTAACATATGAAAGTCACCTTGGCATTTTTTGAGATGACTAATATTTTATAATCCTTTTATGTCAAACCTTTTTTAATTTTGATTTTTAATATTATGTTGACATGGTTTCAATTGTCCCACTCACTATAACACCCTCTATGCCCCTCATCATGTAGTAAGTTTTATGTAAAATTTTAATATATAATACTTTATTGCTTTAGCTAGAATGATGAAACAAGAAAATCATAGGTACAATGTCACTTTTCTACAAGAAGTTTAGAAACATCATGTTTTGAAGCTTTTTCATTTTACATACAACTCAATTAAAGTTATTACTTAGCTTTCTTTGGAAAGGTTCTTTGAATTTAATTGCTACTAAACTAATTTTGCTTTTCAAAACAGTTTTGCTGTTATAATTATAACCCGTTAGTTATATGCTAAACAATTAAGTTGGCACACAGCTACTCTAAATTCTGTACAATAATTATACCAGTTGGAAACTGTAGCTCAAGAAAGATGTTCTGTTAAATGAAAATTTAGTAATTACTAAAATCTGAGTAAAAACTCACATTTTTATTCAAGGTGGATATCAAATCTGATTGACAAGACCTGGCAAGAGTTTAAAAAAGAGATAATCACATGGAAAATAAAAACAATATTTTTTATAAAAATATAATTCCAGACAATGCAAAGAATGAAACCTGGAAGCCCTATATAATAATCAGTTTCCTTTTTCTACTTATATATTAAAGAAGGGCTGCCTCAATCATGTGTAGATTAAGGAGGTAGTTACTTCTGGGGTGCAAGGTAAGAGACACATCCCTTGTGCCTGAATATTTCTCCAGTGGAAAGGACTGAAATTTTAATAATTAAACTTTTTCTAGGAGAAAGGTAAACCCAAAAGGGTCCTCTGCTACAAATCAACCAGATCCTAAATAAAGCATCCTTTTTCTAATGAGTTGCTGGACTCAAGGGAGTTAAGGAATATCTCTAAAATAACTTTCTAAATAAGCAAACAAATATTCAAATAAATCTATGAGCTTATCTGGAGAAGGAGCAGTAAGCACTAACTGGAGAATATTTAAAAGTGTGAGGTTGTCCCCACTTCACCAAAATGCTAATATTAATAAAGAAATAAGAGACTTAATTGTCTGCCAGTTGTAAGATGGGAAATCTGATATTCACTCTTTAGAATCTTTAATTTGAATTTAAGTGATTCCAGGTTGACAGCAACCTTTGGCTTTTGACAGAAGCCAATGTAATTCTCCTGTGGAAGCAGCAATGTCTGTTTAGATTGCAAGATTTTCATAGATTAAGCTCAAATGAATTTAGCTTGCAATTAGTATCAATGAAAATACAAAGAAAAAAGCCAGCATCACTGAAATTTAGCAAAAACAACATAGAGGTTTCCCCAGGGACTTCAGATATTGAAATTATCAAACAGAAAATATAACTATGAATAAAATGTTTAAAGACATAAAAACAGAATAAGAAATGCAAAAACAAAGAGAGACTTCAAAAATGACTGGGGATATTTGAAAAATAAATAAAATTGTTTTTATATAAGAAATATAATTATTAAAATAAAAAATCAATGTTATGTATGATTTCACTCATTTGTGGAATCTAATAAACAAAGTGAACAAACAAAATAGAAAAAGACTCAGAGATAGAGAGCAGGCTGAAAGCTGTGGTGGAGAATTTGGGGTGCTGGTTGGAAGCATGGAGAGATTGAGCAAAGAAAGAAAAAGAGAAAAAAACTCATGAACATAGACAACAATGTGGTGATCATGGGAGGGAGAAGGGGTAGGGGAGGTGGAAGAAGGTATAGGGGGATAAATGGTGATGAACAGAGACTTGACTTGTAGTGAACATACAATACAGTGAACAGGTGATGTGTTGTGGAATTGTGCACCTTAAACCTGTATAATTTTGTTAATCACTGTCACCCCCAATAAATTTAATAAAAAGGGAAAAAATCAATGTATAGGTTAAACAGTAGATCAGACAGAGCTGAAGGAATAATTAATGAACTGAAAGATAGATCCAAATAAATTGTTCAGAATATAGTACAGAGAAAGACAAAAAGGTGGAAATATAAAGGAAAGTTTTATAAATGTATATGGCAAAATAGGTGTGATATAAGTTGAAGAAACTGCCAGAAAATGAGACTAGAGAACATGAAAGAAAGGCAATATTTGCAGAGATAATGGTTGAAAATAATTTTATGAAAAATATAAATCTTGTCCCTAGCCAGTTTGCTCAGTGGTAGAGCCTCAGCCAATGTGTGGATGTCCCAGGTTCAATTCCTGGTCAGGCACACAGGAAAAGCAACCATCTGCTTCTCTACCCCTCTCTCTCCCCCTTCTCTCTCTCTCTCTCTCTCTTCTCCTCTTGTAGCTATGACTCAATTGGTTGGAGCAACTTGGCCCTGGGTGCTGTGGATGGCTCTGTCAGCCTGTCTCAGGCACTGAAAATAGCTCAGTTGCCAAGCAATGGTCGTAAATGGGCAAAGCATTGGTTCCCCATAGGGGGCTTGCAGGGTGGATCCCGGTTGGTTACATGCAGGAGTCTGTCTCCCTGTCTCCTCTCCTTGCACTTAAAAAACAAAAAACAAAAATGAAAGAAGAAAAGAAAATGAAAATAGAAGGTAGGAGATTGAAGAAAAAATGTCACTCAGTAAACGTGTAGATAAACATTGTCTGCATGAAATAATAAAAATAGTTCTGTCTTTTATAGGTTAAAAATGAACAGAACTAAAGAAAAACAAGATATTTAGTTGGGAGGAAAGGCTACTAAAGTGTTCTAAAGCAGTGACTAATATGTTATTTATTTGGGCATAATTTAAAAAAGTAGGTTCTCATTTAGTGGATGTCTAGCCACTCTGAAGGAGAAGGATGTACGCCCACCCAAAACTTGATTCAGATGTCAAGAACGATGGTGCCACACATGCACCAAGAGGGTGTGGAAATATATATAACTTACATAATGAGGTTTGCTGGAAAGAGCAGGGATGCTGTCAGCTATTCCAAAAATGGCATGAGAATCAGAAAGGGAAACTGACTGGGCATTTTTATGGTGGTTAGGAATGGGATGAATTAGGGCTCTTGTGAGAATCTTTGAACTTCCTGAGAGTGAACAAGAAGGAGCAGCTGTGCTCTTTTCTCAGCTTGCTCAGAGGTATGACATGGCAGAAGGAGAAGAGGTAAGAGTGAGACTTAAAAGCTGTCAGCTACCAAACAACAAAAATGAAGTCGGACTCTTCACTGCAGTTCACCTCAGTCGTCAGATGGCTGATGACTAAAAGGTGCTATACTTAATTTAATTGATTTTGAACTTAAGCCATTAGGGTGCTCTGTGAGGCAGTAAGGGAGGTAAAATTTCCATGGAAAGCCTTATTTATTCCAGAGCCCAACATTGTGGGCCATTCAAGACCATTCAGTTTGCAACTTAAGCAAAATTTTGTAAATAAAGAATACGTTGCCTTCAAAACTCTAAAACACCTAAAAGATGTGGGTCTTGTTCAATGTTGTGGTTGCCAAGAGGGTCAATAACTGCTTCTTGGCAGTGTCAATGATAGAGATGCTTTCAGTATAACAAGTAATTTTCAGGAATGTAAGTGAGATGGCAGCACCTTGCACCAAGCGTGGGGCAATGGCCTGTCTCCTTTTTGTGAGATACTTTGTTAGGTATTTGTATGTTCTTAATGAGTGCATTAAATAAATCTCTTCAGAAGAGGATATGATATTATCAGTGTAATTTCAATTTGTGCTCGAAGAGAAAGTTACATGCCTCCAAGAATTACTTGTAAAGATTGTGTGCAATGGCAAATCTGTTGAACAGGTGAGTAAATGTACTGTATTAGTTTTCTAGTGCTACCATAGTAAAATACCACACATTGGTTGCCTTAAACAACAGGTAGGTATTGTCTCACAGTACTGGATGCTGGAATTCCAAAGTCAAGGTGTTGGCAGGTTTGATTTCTTCTGAGGCCTCTTTCTTTGGCTTGCAGATGACTGCCTCCTGGCTACATCCTCATCTAATCTTCCCTCCATCTGTGTCTTGTCCGTATCCTAACTTTTTCTTATAAGGACACCAGTCATATTGGATTAGGGCCTACCATTATAACCTCATTTTAAAACCTTAATTATCTTTTTAAAAGCTCTATCTTTAAGTATGGTCAAATGCTAAGTAATGCGAGTTTAGACTTCAATGATTGAATTTTAGGGGGACACAATTCAGCCCATAACAGATATATTGTGTTCCTTTGATGGTGAAGTCAAACTGTAATGAGAGGTTGTTGAAATAGGCACTGAACAGAAGATATTAATCAAATCTATAATAGTAAAATGTGTGTGAATTGATAATTAGATGGAATCAGTATTTTCAATTAAATTTGGTATGAGGGCCTTAATAGGGAGGACCACAGCATTAAAGTTGTGTGTGATAAAACACAGTCAAGCATCATTCATTTTCCTCCAACTTTAAGAAAAAGAAAAATAAGCCTGTCAAAAGGAGAAGCAGTGGTGATAATTACTTCTTCAAATAGGTCCTATATAATGAGTTTTAATTCTTGAACACCTGTTTGTTTGTTTGTTTGTTTCATTCAAGATGATAGTTATTTCTTTAGTTACTTGGTACCTTTAAGTTGTTTTTTTTGTTTGTTTGTTCATTTGTATGTTTTTAAGTTTATAGTTGTTACTGTATTGATTATATTAGTTTCAGGTATACAATATAGTGATTCAAAATTGTGTACCTTGTGATGTGATTACACTACTAATTCTAGTAATCATCTGTCACTGTGCAAACTTACTGACTATATTATTGACTACATTTTCCTCACCTTTTTTCACTCATTCCCCCCTTTCTTCTCTCTGGCAAATATCCCTTTGGTCTCTGTTGCTGAGTCTGTTTTTATTTTGTTTTATTCATTTTCCCCCCAATTAGACATTGAAGTGAAACCATATGATATTTGTCTTTCTCTTTCTAACTTATTTTACTTTGTATAATATCCTATAGCTCCATCCATGTCATGAATAGCAAGATTTCATTCTTTTATATTGCTTCTTTATTCATTCATCTGTCGACAGACACCTAGGTTGCTTCCATATCTTGGCTATTGTAAATAATTCTGTAGTGAACATAGGGGTGCATATATTTTTCCAAATTAGTGTTTTTGTTTTCTTTGGATAAGTACCCAGAAGTGGAATTGCTGGGTTGAATGGTAGATCTAATTTTTTAGTTCTTTGAGGAATCTGCATACTCTTTTTCTTTTATTTAGTGGCTGCACCAATTTGTAGTCACACCAACAGTTCATAAGAGTTCCCTTTTCTCCTCATCCTTGCCAACAGAAGCTCTCTGTTGATTTTTAATAGTAGCCATTCTGCCTGGTGTGAGGTAGTATCACATTGTGGTTTTGATTTGCATTTTCCTGATCAAAAGTGATGATGAGCATCCTTTCATGTCTATTGACCATCTGTATGTCCTCTTTGGAGAAATGTATTTTTAAGTCTTCTGCCCATACTTTAAAATAAGATTGTTTGTTTATTTTATTATTGAGTTGTATGAGTTTCTTATATATTTTAGATATTAATCCCCTTATTGGGTACATCATTTACAAATATATTTTTCATTCAGTAGGTTATCTTTTTTTTTCCTAACCCTAACCCTAACCTTAACCCTATCCCTAACCCTAACCCTAACCCTAGCCCTAGCCCTAGCCCTAGCCCTAGCCCTAGCCCTAGCCCTAACCCTAACCCTAACCCTAACCCTAATTCAGTAGGTTATCTTTTTGTTTTGTTGATGATTTTGTTTCTGTGCAGAAGCTTTTTAGTTGAAGTTCTATTTGTTTATTTTTGCTTTGTTTCCCTGCACAAAGGGACATATTCAGAAAGATATTACTCAGACTGCTGTCAAGTTTTTACTACCTGTATTTTCTTCTGGGAGTTTATGGTTTCAGACCTGAAGGCCTTGTTTTAACTTAATTAGACATTAATAACTATTTTAATTAAGAAGGGATGGTCCATTGTATCCTATTGTCAATCCAATTTGTAAGGGCTAAAGATTTAATTGTTTTTAATGTATTACTCATTGGGTTAAAGCATTCAAGACTACTATGGGATATTTTAAGGCAATTGGTGTTATGTCCACTGGGAATTTACATAAGGTAATAGTTTCAATGATTAAGACGAGGCATATCTCTTTATCTTCTATTTTATATTCAGTAATTCTCCTAAGATTATAGGGGATACCTTGTTTAAATTTGGTGGAAACCCCATGGATAAGTGTAATTTGGGCCGCAGGATTGATTATAGCCATGAAGCATTGCCAGTTGATACTTGTCAGCAGTTATTAATTAATTCAGACCTATGTTGTAGATGTGCAAAAGCCAGTCAGTACCCTATTATCATTTCGTTGTATAAATTTGGTAAATGTTGGATTTCCAATTGTGTCAAACTGTGGATCTGATCAGTTTCTGTTGATGTTGTTTTCTTCCCCTGTATGCAGGTTCCTTTATTTATTTTTCTCTCTGTCTTCTTACCTTTCTTCCCTCCTCCTTTTTCTCCCCTTCTTTATTACTTTTTTATTTATTTTATTTACTAGATTACTACAGAGGTTGGGAGGTTTCTCTTTACCCTGCTCATAATTATAAGTTTACACTGTTAGGGATAGGGGCCTCTCGCATGGCAATTGATTAAATTAGCTTTTGGCTGTTCACCAGGAGTGCCATGGTTATTTTCCCTACAACTTTGAGGGTCTGGATTTTTTTGGATGATAAAGGCATAAGCAATAGCAGCAGTAAGAGCATTTTGGTAGGGTCATAGTGAGCCATCTTTTTAGGACTGTGACCTTAGCATGACACATAGTAACTGCTCCTTTACATGAGAAACCATCTGATAGACCAGTGTATTGCACAAGGCATCGTTGCTTCCCCTGGGTGCTCTTTGGAATGGAGCTAATGCCTGATTGAGGCACACACCATGGTTTTCAGAGTAAAAGTCATTTTCCTGAGCCTTGCGTCAGATATGCCTCATACTGGCATCAAGACACACGGATGGGTCAGGGTCACATCACAATAACTAGGACTACTTTAACATATACCTGTCCCTAAATGCTAATTACAACTTTTAAGTTTTGTTAGTTAAGTCTGTTACAGAGACTCGGTAGGACTCAAGTAAATGCAGGACAAAGAGGCAGCTCAAAGCAAATATCACCATCAGGCAACAGATCCAGATACCAAGCTAAAGCAAGAGAAGAAACCTACCTGTGGTAGCAGTCATATTCTAGATATACTGCTCACAGTGCCAATTGTTGTGGCCACCCCACCAAAAAACTACAAGCCAACCCTCCTTTCTTTTCTCTTTGCAGTAATTTTCAGATCTGCTTGGAACACATACAATTCTCTCTAGATAGCCTTATTATGTAAATAATAAACATTTTTACTCTTTCTTCATGTGTGTGTGTATCTATGTGTGTATATATGAAATTGTCAGAAATGATAGTTGAACAAATATTGGGTGGGGTCCATCTTTTTTCTACAGAACGCCAACAGTTGATCTAGGGGGTGGTCTGAGAGTGTACATTTCAAACAAGCTCTCAGATAAGGTCAGTGGTGAATGCCTGTAGACCACACTATTTAGGTAGCAAGATTCTAGAGTCCTTTTATGGTTTTCAGTTATCTTTTATTCAGTAAAGATACTGAATAACTTCAGTTTTTTTTCTTTTTATTTTATTCATTTTAGAGAGGAAACACAGAGAGAGAGAGAGAAAGGGGGAGGAGCTGGAAGCATCAACTCCCATATGTGCCTTGACCAGACCAGTGCAGGGTTTTGAACTGGCGACCTCAGTGTTCCCAGGTCGACGCTTTATCCACTGCGCCACCACAGGCCAGACTTAACTTTAGTTTTTTAATAGTAAATATGAATCATATCATTTTTTAGGGTATACAGGAAAAAATATATAATAACCAAAATCATTTAATAAAAATAAAATAGAGGAGTAACAAAAGCATATAAAAAGTAAGGTAGGTAGAAGTAAGTAAATATAACAAATATATCCAATTTTAACAAATCTAAATATATCAGTGACTATAGTAAACAAATAGATTAAATGTGAATGATGAAAAATACTAGTGTATATGTTATTTTTGAAACCTAGAAATGTAAAGACAAAAAGTAAAAGTTTGGAAAAAGATATACAGGCATACTAACCAATAAGAAAAAAAAGTTAAGTTAGCTATATTAATATCATAAAAATGAAACTGATAAAAGAATTTTTTAGCATATATATATATATATATATATATATATATATATATATATATATATGTGTGTGTGTGTGTGTGATATAACTGGTTTAATTTACTAGGATTTATATTATGTAATTGTAAACTTCTAGGTACTTAATAAAATAATATAAGACATTATTGATGAGAAGGACTAATAAGAACTCGATATATATTGGTGACAATTGACTTTGGAGAGCAATTTGGCTTTATGTTTAAAGTTTAACAGTCTCATATAATGTGATTTGTTACATTCATGTGAATGAAAGAATCTAATTATATACCCTAAAGAAAAATCTTGTACATGTGCAAGAATATCTGTAGTATTATTATTGTTTGTAGTAACAAAAACCTAGAAATATCCTAAATGAGTATAAACAGGAAAATAGATAAATTATAATATAGTCATATAAAAATATTTTTATTAGCAATAAAGAATAAATTTCAGCTACACAGAAAATACTATTTTGTGAAATTTATGGCATTGAAGATTAAATGTGGTATAATTATACTTTTATATATCTCAGAAATAAGCAAAGGCAAACATCATTTAGGGGCAGATACATATTTAAAAAACTGTTACAAATTTAAAAATCAGAGATAAGTACATCCTCATTTAGTACAATGGTTATATCTCTGGTGGCAATCTCCTTTCCAATCCTCTCATGGCAGGAGGATTGGAATAGAGGCAAACACTTAGATCGATGATAATGTATTTATTATGGTATTGATTTTAGTGTATGTGGTGGATTAAGGATCCTTCTTTTTACTATTATATTTAATATGTATATGTTACTTATATTCTTTTGTATGAGTTAGTTATATTAGGAAAATTTTAATTTAAAAATAGTTGGGGTATGTCCCATGCCTAAACTAAATTATAGCAAACAACAAAAATTTCTAGGTTTTGCTGTTGTTATAAATAAAGAAAAAATCTTCAGGTAATTAAATTTGATAATTGCCTACATTTGGAAGGAAATTAACTTTTACTCATGGGATGGTCCAGAGCAGCATGAGGGCACAGGGAACCTGTTGGAAGTGTGGGAGAAATAATAATTGGAGATGACAGGGTGAGTTAGAGGATCCTGAAGTTCCCGGGAAAGGCTTGCGGGGTCATGGAGGCAAAGACTGTGGCATTTTCCATCCATGTCTGCCTTATAAACACCACTCCCATGAAATGTTCAAAAAAACTCTGAGAAATTCTATACTCCGCATTTACCATAGACGCTTCACCCACTTCCTAATTCACAAGGTACACTAGGATCTTATGAACAACGCACATTAACATTTGTGGAAACACTACCAATTAGCAAACTAAAAATGAAAACCCATTTAGCTTTATTTAATTGAGCATTGCTCAGTATGACAATGAAGCTCTTTTCGCTCCTATAACAACAATTCACAATTTAAAGAACTGATTTTTCTTTAGAGCTGGTATCAAGACAGTCCGGCTCATGTAATTTTACCTAAAGCCAGTGGAGTGTAGGGCTGTGTGCCAGCCAGAAAGCTGAGGGGACGTGAGACAACTTGGCTTCACCTGGGAAAGACCGTAAAAATTTAAACTTTGAAAGTTAAGGGGAGAACATGAGGGATGTAGGAATGTATTTGGGGGGACACTAGAATCTATGTAAACACAATAAATTAAAATCAATAATAAAAAACTTTGAAAGTTAAATCAGGCTTTGGCATAGTTTTCATATGTTGGTTCACATATTAAAATTCCTCTTTATAGCTGTCCTTGCTCTGTGTTAATGTGGATTTACTTCATTCTTCTGAAGGAATTGTGCATGTGCATGGTTGGTATGTGTGTGTGTGTGTGTGTGTGTGTGTGTGTGTGTGTGTGTGTGCATGTGAGTATGTATGTGTAGCATTACTTTTTCTGTGAACTGGACTGACAGCAATATGTACCCAGTCTTATCTCTCATAAGCCTGAATTTTGAAAGCTAAGTTACTAAGGGATTTGATGACCTGGAACTAACAGTTTATCTGGTCAAGGATTTGGAGAAATATAACTATAGAGAAAAAAATAAACAAAAACAAAAAAACCAACAAACAAAAAAAGCAAGCAAACAAACAAAACCACATGTACTTTCTGTGATATGTAGTGAATGGAACATTTTAAGCCATTAACTTAAACCTATATGTTTGGCCACATAATATTCTATTAAAAGTAAATCAAAGATTCTTACAACCTACTTTGCAATCTTAGGTTGTTTTTGTGCTATGTATTTGTATGACATAGGGTTGGAGGAACAACTGCTTCAAACCAAACAGGCTGGTGATATTTTTTTAAAACAGAAATTGCCTAAAATATTTCTGTCTTTCAATGCCCTGGGTCATGGTGTTCTATTGAGTGAAATCTGGCATGCTACCGACAACTTTCAATTTTTTTTCTTTCCCACTTTTTTTTTGGTCCTAGAGTCTAGCAGAAACATTTATTAATATTTAGTTAGTTATAGACTACCTATATTAAAAGCTTGGTGTTGAAGCATTAGTTATATCACCATAAGGAAGTTAGGAATCTGGGCAAAATATATGCTCCACAATAATAGAAAAATATAAGGATGTAAACGAATAAGCCTAATTAATATTCCTTGATAGTTTATTTTTCCCAAATTACTGTAAAGACCTTTACAGATATGCTGGTATGAAAATTCCTCTCCCGAACTATAATTTCTAACTGTTCATTGTGCTTAGCTGGTATACCTATTCTGGACACTGGAAATGTACTGTAATGGATAAGTAGTGTAGATGTAGTTCAAAGAGCAATATATAAAAATAGAGAGATTTTTACACTTTGAATTTTGCGGAAAAGGAGAACAAAAAGGTTGAGGACTGTACCAGAAAATTAAAAGGCAAATTATATATAACAAACTGTCCCAACGTTCATGTCAAGTTTCCTTCCATCACCATGAAACAAGCTAAAGTTATGTTCAACTGAAGTGGTTGTATCTGTTTACATTAAGAACTTAGACGGATCCACTCTGGTTATATTTTTAGTTGGTTGTTTTATTTTTTTCTTGTTATTCAAATTCTGACAGTTATTTTCTATGTGTCCTGGGCTGGTCTCAGCGACAAGCCTTTTAGTTATCTTTGCCATCATTATAGCAGTCTTGCACCAATTGGAGTTTGGTAAATGCAGGTTGAATAATTGTTGACCACATATGCTGGGACAGTCATGTTTTGTTATAACACTTGTTTACAAAAATAACTCTCATTCTTAGCTTCTGTATTTCCTCAAAGTTTATTTTATAAAGTTTATTCATTTTATTAGTAGGAAAAAAAGCATGAATTATTTATAAATGGCTTTTTTTCCCTGATTGATCCACCATAGCATGTCTGACAATGAGAGTTCCGTGTATCCCACTTGATCCACATTCTGTATTCTGCACTCTGCCTGGAATCTCACTTTTTTGGTGGGAAAATTAGCTTCATTATTGACGTCTGAGCTGAAAATAGATTGCCCCTAATTCAGGAAAAGTCTGGATGCCATGACACTTCCTGGTTAACATCACTAAATATCTCCCACTGGCTATTTATAATCATTTTGCATGCACTATGACATAGGCTACCCCTTCACATTTATTGTCTAATTTAATCCTCCTACCACATAAAATGAGGTCCATATTAATAACATTTTCAATTTAAGGAAACTAAAACAAAGAAATATTATGTGAGTTGTTTGAGTTCCCACAATTAATAAATGTCAAACCCTAGATTCTCCTCCTACAGATTGTCTGGCTCCAAAGTCCGGCTTCCCACCCCAGCATGTTGAATTTGCAATTGTACTACTGTCCAGTCCAGCTAATATGTGTTCATTTCTATGACACATTTCATTTTTAGAAAAATACATCTCAGCATGGTTAAAGTCATTGATCTGGGCTTTTAGGTTTTTACATTTCGAACAGCTTCCTCTCTCTTTCTCTCCTTTCTCTTCTTTCCCCCTTCCTCTCTTGTCCCCTATACTCTCTCCTTTCCTCAGTGATCTGCCTTTATTTTGTTAAATAATAGCAATGAGACAATGCCATATATATTCTATCCAGCATGTTTGTGCTGGTTGAAATGTTTCCTGGTGAAGAGAGAGGAGATCCGGTGCCCAGCTGAAGAGAGAACCCTATCATGATACTAGTGTATGAAAGCCACTGAGTTTTCAGACATACAGTAAGTATCTAAATACATAAACCTTGTTAAAAGCATTACTCAGGTTTTCTGTTATAAATTCTGAGTAATAATTTGATGATCCACTTAAAATCAATGTAGAGGAAAACCTCATTGTGAGACATTGGCATGAATCCTAGAAGACTGATTTTAGTTTAAACTGTTTTGTGTAGTACCTTCATTTTGAAAGTAAAAACTATATTAATTCAAGTGCTGGGGTTTTAATACAACCGTATTTTAGCTGGATTATGTTAAACAAGAGCCCAATACAATTATTTTTGGGGATTAATATTCAATTGTATATTAGAAGCCAGAATGTATAAGGACATCTTTTTTCCCCTTTTTTATTGAACTTATTGAGGTAATATTGGTCAAAAACATTACACAGGTTTCAGGTAGACAATTCTGCAGCATATTTTCTGTACACTATATTGTCTGTTTACCACACCAAGTCAGGTCTCCATCCATCACTATTTATATCCCTCTACCCTTCTCTACCCCACCTCCTGCCACCGGCAATCACCACACTGTTGTCCATGTCCATGAGTTTTTACTCTTTTTTATTTCCTTTTCCACCCATTCCAGCCCAGTTCCCAACAACTATCAGCCTGTTCTTTATGAGTCTGTCTCTACCTTGCTTGTTAGTTCATTTTGTTCATTTTATTACACTAGTAAATGAAATCATATGGTACTTGTCTTTCTCTGACTGTCTTACTTCACTTAGCATAATGCTCTTCAAGTTCATCCATGCTGTTGCAATGGGTAAGATTTCAGTTTTTAAGGCCATATAGTATTTCATCGTGTAAATATACCACAGCCTTTTTATCCACTCATATATTGATGGACACTTGGGCTGCTTCCAAATCTTGAATATTGTAAATAACACTACAGTGTACAGAGAGGTGCATGTATTCTTTTGAATTAGTGTTTTGGGTTTCTTCTGATAAATTTCCAAAAGTAGAATTGCTGAGTCATAGGCATTTCTATTTTTAATTTTTTTAATGTAACCCTATACAGCTTTCCACAGTAGTCACTAAGGTCATCGTTTTTGAAAATGTATACTCCAGCAATGGCTTTAAAATATCTTCAAAGGATGATTGTCTAGTTGTTTTCTTTAAAAAAAAAATCTCCACAACTCATCTTTGTATATTGTTACAGGTTAATCATTTTTGTAATTTATATATTCCTCATTATTTCTAAATAAATTCAGTGTCCTCTGAGACAGGCCACACTAGCACCCACCATACTCCTTTCTCCCAGGGCACACAATGTTGGCTTGCAGAATTGAGCCTGAGCTAGGTTCACCTCCAACATCTTTAGCTAGACATATCTATGCAGGAAAAAATGTGCACAAGCACTCTTACATGGGGAGCTTATTAAAATACAGATTATTGTCTGCATGTGAAGCCTATTGGCACAGAATCTCCAACAGTTAGAACCTTTAACTTACCAGCGATAGTTTTGGAATCAGCATCACACTTGTCCAAAACCTGAGATTTGGGAACCACTTACCTTTACAGAAACAAAATGGAAAATGTCAGTGTCTTCCTCCCTCCTTGCCTTCTCTCCTCCCTCTTTCCCTCCCCCCTCCCTTTTTTCCCTCCCTCCCTCCCTCTCTCCTTCCTTCCTTCCTTCCTTCCTTCCTTCCTTCCTTCCTTCCTTCCTTCCTTCCTCCCTCTCTCTCTCCTTCCCTCCCTCCTTCCCTTCCTTCCTTCCTCCCTCTCTCTCTCCTTCCCTCCCTCCTTCCCTTTCTTCCTTCCTTCCTTCCTTCCTTCCTTCCTTCCTTCCTTCCTTCCTTCCTTCCTTCCTTCATCCCTCTCTCCCTCCTTCTCTCCCTCCTTCCCTTCTTTCCTTCCTCCCTCTCTCCCTCCTTCCCTCCCTCCTTCCCTTCCTTCCTTCCTCCCTCTCTCCCTCCTTCCCTCCCGCCTTTTTTCCCTTCCTTCCTTCCCCCCCTTTCTCCTTCCTTCCTTCCTTCCTTCCTTCCTTCCTTCCTTCCTTCCTTCCTTCCTTCCTTCTTTTCTTTCTTTCCTCTATCCCTCCTTTTCTCCCTTCGTCCTTGTTTCCCTTCTTTTCTTTCTTCTTTCTTAAAATCAGCCATAGAGAGCCCCCTATATGTCAAAAGTTGGGAAAATAAACAAGACACACAAATCCTGATCTCAAGAAACCCATCTATTAAAAAATATAATACTCAACCAAATATATGTTAGTAGAGGGAAGGACAAAATTCTGTGGGGGAAAAAAACAACCCTAACTATAAGAAAGGTTTACAGTGGAGAAACTATTGGTGCAGTAATTTAGAGGCTAATGACTAAAAGCTTAGGAGGCAAAAAAAGAGGCTGAACTATCCAGGGAAAGGGAATAGCATTGGGTGGTGAAAGTTTCTGCTGAATTTAGGAAATGACAGAAACTTAGGGTGGCTAGCATATGGGATAAAGGTGGGGGAGTGATAGCAGAAATTGAGTGTGGAAAGAATTCAAAAACAGAAGCTCCATGCCACAATTTGTTCTTTATTCTATTGGGGAGTGAGTGAAGCTTCTTAATGTATGTTTTAACATGAGCATATTGTTTTAGGATGGCAACCCTCTTGACTTTGTAGAAGGGGGACTCAAAAAGGAGAAACTTGAAAAGAAAACCAGCTTGAGTTTTCCTTCTCTTACTCTTTCTTTTCTTTCCCTTTCCTTCTATTTACTTTTTTTCTCTCCCTTCCTTTTGTTCTTCCCTATTCCTTTTTTCTATCCTTTTCCCTTTCTTCCTTTCTTTATTTCTCTCCACTTTCCTTCTTCTCTTTATTCCAGTAGA
The DNA here is from genome assembly GCA_037038555.1 of Rhynchonycteris naso. Classification (NCBI taxonomy): domain Eukaryota; kingdom Metazoa; phylum Chordata; class Mammalia; order Chiroptera; family Emballonuridae; genus Rhynchonycteris; species Rhynchonycteris naso. The sequence continues at coordinate 291,631,966 of CM072995.1, read as the reverse complement.
TATCTACTGAGTAGCCACCATGTGCTAGACTCAGTATTAGGCTTTGAGGATAGAGAAATGAGAAAAACATACCCTCTGTCCTCAAAAAACCCACTATCTATAGGCAGATGCATACAAGTTAATCCACCACTATGGTGTGGTAAAACTTATTTTAAAAAATCATCCCGCCTGACAAGGCAGTGTCGCATTTAATAGAGCATTGGACTGGGATGCGGAAGACCCAGGTTCGAGACCCCAAGCTCGCCAGCTTGAGCGCGGGCCCATCTGGCTTGAGCAAAAACTCGCCAGCTTGGACCCAAGGTCAATGGCTCCAGCAAGGAGTGGCTCAGTTTGCTGAAGGCCCAAGGTCAAGGCACATGTGAGAAAGCAATCAATGAACAACTAAGGTGTCGCAATGAAAAACTGATGATTGATGCTTCTCATCTCTCTCCATTCCTGTCTGCCTGTCCCTGTCTATCCCTCTCTCTGACTCTCTCTCTGTCTCTGTAAAAAAAAAAAAAAAAGTCCAAATGTCATTAAAGTAGGTAATGTAGCAGGTTATGGTAATGAGTGAAGAGAGTGAAGTTAGAGCTAGTGTATCATCCTCAGGTAGAACCTGTAAGGTTAATAACAACAACAGCAATTATAATAGAGAGCAGTTATATAGCACACAGTATACAATTCTTCTAAGATATGTATGATGTGTGTACATGTGTCTGTGTATTTAATCCTTACAAGCATCCTGTGGAGTAGCACATTTAATACTCGTTTCATAGATGAGAAAACTGAAGCACAGAGAAGTTAAATGATTTTTGCTGAGGTCTCCCTGTTACTAAGTGGCAAAACCAAGATTAAATCAAGCCATTTTGCACTGGTTTCAAATAATAAAGGATATGAAAGATAAGGAGTATATGGAGACCGTCAGGACTGTAACTTGAGAAATTAGGTAGATGATAATTCTATTCACTGAGAGAGGGACTATGTGGGAAGAGATAGTTAGGGAGAAAGATAGTTTAGTAAATACTAATTTTGAGGTTAAATAACTATAGATATATTCAACAAGTTCCCAGAAATATGGGCCTGGAGCTCATAGGAAATACATATTGCAGCTGAGTAAGAGAAGAGGAAAATAAGATTGGAGGGAACTCTAGATGGGATTCCAGGTGACATCCTCCTTTAAAAAGAGGGCAAAACGAATCCTCTAGGGTAAACAACCCCAGTTACTTAAATTTACTCATGAAAATCCAGTTTACTGTCATTTGAGTATTTCTGAATTATATCATTACTACTGTTTATAATAGTTTAAACTGTAATCTATATTTATGGTACTTACACACACAGTCTTATTGGATCTTTATGATACTCTTTGGAGAGAAAACAAATAGAAAGAATTGAGATTTAGTTAAGTTTTGTGATTTACTGAGAATCACACATATGTTTGAACTTGGACTCAAACCCTATCTTTGACTCCAGTTTTAGTACTCTTTCATTGCATATAAACCTTTTTTCCATCTCAGTGAGTCCTTTCTATTTACTGTTTCATATACTGGGAGCTGGGCAGTTGATCATTTACAAGAAATAAAAATTTAGCTGAAAGAGGAATTTTTAAGATATAATTTAGTTATTAAATTAACATATTTAAAGCTACTCCTAAATTATAATCAGCATTTAATGAGGTTATATTTGTAATATCTTATCCATCCTTTCTATTTAAAGTTTAGCAACTATGAGAGAATAGGGGCACAGTATATTTTTAGGTTTTTGAACCAATATTAAAATATATATCTAACTGCTGATGGGAAAATAAACTTGTTTTCTTCTGAGGATCTCTATTTAGAGTGAATACCAAAGTGTTAAAAATGATCCACAATGTCCATTCCATCTGGTCCCCACTATTGCTATGACTTTTATTTCCTATGTCTTTTTAATTAATTGATTAATTAATTAATTAATTAATTTTTTGAGATGGGAGATATTCCTTAACCCAACCATATATATTCTTCCCTCAGAGTTTCTGCACTTTCTGCTTGCTTTTCTTTGAACATCATTTCCAAGATATCTTCAAGGATCTTCCTTTTTTTACACTTCTCCCAGCCTCCCACCTTACTGGCACTCCCTACTTTCTTTCTTTGCTCTTTAATTTTTTTCCTCTATAGAACTTACTGCTTCTTTTTTTTCTTTTTTTCCAAATGAGAGGAGGGAAGAAAAAGGAGTAGACTCCCACATGCACCCAGATCAGGATCCAACCAGCTATTTTTAGTGCCTAAGGTGGAGGTTCCATGGAGCCATCCTCAGTGCCTGGGTGAATGCACTTGAATCAATCAAGCCATGCCTGTGGGAGAGAAAGAGGGGTGGGGGGGAGAAAAGTGGGAAGGGGAGGGTGGAGAAGCAGATAGTTGCCTCTCCTGTGTGCCCTGACCAGAAATCAAACTTGGGACATCCACACACCAGATGATGCTCTACAACTGAGCCAACTGGCCAGGACCTAGAACTTACTACATATTTATACTGTTATTTTCATTGTATGTATATCTATGTCTCCATACTAAAATGAGGGCTGAGATTTGTGTCTGTTTTGTTTACCGCTGACCCAATATCAACCACAGTACCAGGTAAAGAGTAGGTACTTATTAAGTAAGTTCTGAATGAATACACATATATATGAATATGAATTCTGGGGTTAAAATATTTTCAATTCAGTGCTTTGTTTTATGATGCTGAAAAATTGCAATATTCTCATCAGGCCCCAGTTAATGAGGGATTCCAAAGATGAGAGTGATGAGGCAGAGAGATTATGGTAAACAGATGCAGGTTACCCATTTGAACTCTTTGAATACCCGTTGTATCTTTGAAGTCTTGGTCAAATCACTTAACAGCTTAGATTCTTAATTTTCACGTGCATAAAATGAGATATCTTTCCTAAACTCTCACAGGGATATTGTTAGGAATAAGTAGGGAGTTAAGAGGAAGTATTTTGTAAATTGAAAGACATTATAAAAAAAATACATCTTAGTACTAATATTTTGCTAATCCTAGTTAGCAATGGCTTCAGTGATTGATATTGGGAAGACTATATTATGACCATCTCAATCAAGTGTGCCCAATTACATTCTAAAAAATACCATGTAAGAGCCAGGAATAAATGTGATTGCCATTTGATTTGAAGGATATTCTAATAAAACACCCATAATTTGAATTTGGTTCATCTTACTTACTGATATTGTAATTGATATATTGATTTTCCCCAAAATTCTCTGATTAATTTCACAGATCAGTAAAATCAACAGGGGAACTTAGGGTTCAGAGAATTAGAACAGTATATTCTGGATTTTGATTCATGGTTAAAATATTTCAAGTTGCACTCTTTAGATTCCTTCAGTTAAAAATCTCCAATGTGATTTTTGAAGTTTTATAATTTTTAAAATTATAAAGGAATCTTTGGAAACCTTGTTAAATTTTTCTTGTCATACCTAAAATAATTTTCAAAATATATAACATAGTTTTTTTAAAAAAAATTCAAAAACTTCCTCATCCCTTGATATTTTTAGTAAAACTCTGACTTATTATTTATACTATGAAAATCACCTAATAAATCTCCTTTTTGGTTCTTAAAATTTCAGTGTTTTTACTATAGATAAGCGATTTGAATTGACTGAAACAGATTATAAATTCTAAAGGGGAGTGAATATATCAGAAGTGGTTTATTTATAAATCAGAAGATATGGTAAGCATGTGGTCAGCACTCAATGATAATAAATAAGAATAATGATATTTTCATCTCACTAGCTTGGTAATTGATGCTCTTGGTTCACCAGTCTGACAATGAATAGTAGCTAATCCTAAATAAGGCATAGTAAGCATAACCACAATGCTGAGTTTTCCAATGGCAAAACTATTTTCATTTTAGAACATTCATCTTTCAATTCTGGCTATCTAATCTACATTTAGATCTCAATGTACAACTGCCTGTTAAGTCCATATTTTTGTAGGATAGCTACTCAATATTCATTGTTTAACTTTTGTATATATTTCTTCACTATTATATTATCACTATGGCTAATAAATTCACTGGATATTGAAGGAGTCCATTGAGAATGATTATGGCATTTAATATAAAGATCTTGGTTCTAATTCGGCACTAACTTAAACGGTAAGAAAAGTTAGTATAATTTTAGGCTTTGAGTAAAGTCAGAAGCATCAGATATCCAGATCCCTCGAAATCTAGCAATAATTCAGTAAATCAAAAATCTTCAGCTCATTCTGTATTTTTAAACCAGGCTTCAAAAACATTAAAGTGATTACTTTTAAAGTCTCAACTATAATAGTGGGAAGATAAGAATCAGTGAAAATATATATATTGCGGACAAAGATTTTTTTTTCCTGAAGAGGAGTCATGGATCATAGATTAAAAATAATACTCTGTTTCTGGGGTGTTATGCTCCCCAAACGACAACAATTAAATCAATCAAGAATATAAATCAACTCTCTCTTTCTCTCTCTGAATCCTAATTAATCCTTATTTTCACTAGAAAAGTATAAGTTTAAATGAGTGATTAAAACTGCTTTAATAATTGAATCATCACAAATTATCACCATAATATACAGTAATATCTGATAGTATTATAGATATTATATTTCTTGATTCATTATAATTAAAGTTATAGTGCACAATATAAGGAATTTAGGAATCTTTTAAAGAAATCAAATGGCAAACATTTTGTACATGTGTTCCTTCTAAATCCATAGTGGGCACTGATAATTGATCAAAGAACTTTTCCCTGATGATCATGAATATCATTAAAGAATCTTTGTCAGAAATCTGCTTGAATTTAAGTATACCTTTATTAGCAATCAAGAGACATACAATATTGTTTTTACTTTTAATCTTTCAACATAAAATGATTATTTTCTTTATCTGTTATTGAATGATTTAATAGTAGAAAGGAGAAATTTAGTTAGCTTTATAGATATTAACAGTTAATAATCCTTGGTTTCTGATTCATTTGGTAGTAATGGTGGATGTGAGTCTTGACATATTTGGTTGCCCTGAGAAGTGAACCAGCCTTATATGCTTAATATGGTATGGTTGGCTATAATACATCCCTATATGTCCTACATTACTCCTTTACTCTTCACCTATAGGGTGAAACAAGGTTCCAAAACAACCAGAGTAGTTTAATCTTTGCAGTCTTTTATATAGCTGAGTCAAAGTTTGATAAGTTGGCATTCTCTTCCCTTGTACCTGTAAGCCTCTCAGTAGACTACAGGGTGTTTCTCATTGAGGGTATCCTGGCATTTATTTAAAGCGACAAGTACTTGCTGTGCAGAAATGTCACTCACACTACAGTGTTTGTAGGCTCTCTCAAATCTTATCCTTTACAGTCCCTGTGAAAATCCAAAAGTTCACCAACTTTCACTTCAGGTTTGTAGGCATAATAAAAAGATGTTGTGTTATGTCAATAACTATGCTCTCCAAGATATGTGCAAGATGCCTCATGATCCAGTGATATATCTGGCCAAAGACTTTTTTTTTTTAAATCAGGAATACTGAGGTAAAAGTACACATCAACTCTGGGTGTGTAGTAGATAAAGATGGATATTCTGTGGCTAATGCAGTGCATAGCCAAAAATGAATTCAAATTTATTTTCAAATAAAATTAAAAAAAATTTTATGGGCTTTGATATATGAACTTTTCACATGCATGCCTAAGTTTTTGTTTCTTTGGTGAAAAATAGGCATGCTGTTTTTTTTCACCAAAGAAAGATGTTTACTGTTGAGATGTGTTAGAATAAATAACTATCTACAATGAGGAGAATGGTTTCTACAAAGTTAATTCTAAAGTATTAGTGAAATATATTTTGGTTGAGAGAGGATACAGAAGAAAATAAAATTTAGTGATAGAATTAGAACACACTGAATGTGTTCCTTTTTTTCCATGTAGCTTTTTAGAGCTGAACAGTCATTGTAACTATGGTGAGGAGTTGAAAAACCATATATATTATAGCACAGTTATTCCTCCCTTCTCTGTGAAGCTTAATTGTTAGCTGTTCTCTCTCAGACTCAGGAGCCTGCTGGTTACAACAATAAAATAATAATATTTATGGACCTCTGAAATCAGTTTTTATCTGTTAATTCTCATGTAATTCTTTTTTTCTGGCTGCCCTCCAGGGGGCAGCCTCCAGTTTTATTCTGCCTCCACCTTACTGTAGAGCTCACAGCTTTTCCCCCCAAAGCAAACCCCCTCCATGAAACACTAAGCAAGTGAGATTGTAATAAAGATTTCACGTGGGACTGAGAACAAATGTTTACATCTTACACCACAGAGCAGAGCAGGCAATTTAATACCACTTCCCGTCAGATATTTTTTGTTTCATTCAAAATTCCTTATTTAATCACCAAACATTAAGAGTCTTTTTCTTTCCTTCTCCCTGCCTTTCGTATCTCTGCTATTGCATCAAACAACCCAGCTCTGGCTACAGATTTATAAACAATGCTTTTCAAAACAGAAAGCCCTATAATTATTAGGGTCCTTCCCTTTAAAAAGTGATTCAACAACTATTTAATCTTAATTCAACTGGTCCCTTGGGGATGCAGGCACTATCTCACATCCCACCCTTGCTCATGCACCTACCCTTCAGTTTATCCAACTACTCATCACTGTATCAAAGCAGCTCAGATATTCCCATAGTGAATTTTGAGTCAGCCAAGGGTCCTATCTCCAGCACAAGGCTGTGTATTTGCTCAAGGCAACCTGGTTGAGCATCAGTTTCTTTATTTAAAAATTGAGCCTGAAACATGACAAAAAAACTTTGTATATGCTTTACCTCATTTAATCCTTGTAACAATCTTAGCAAATAGGCAAGGGAAGTACTGTTTTCAGTTTAGAAATCAGAAAATAAGAGAGGTGTAGGAGCTTGCTCCAAGATACATAGCCATTATCTGGAGTGGCATCCAATTGCAGATATTCAGATTTCCATCGTGCCAGTTCCATACTGTTGTGCCAAGTTTTTCAAAGATAGATGAAGGTAAAATGTGTTCTGGATATATTTTAAATTAGTGTCAGAAGTAAATGCCCTACACTCCATGGGGGAAAATGGAAAAGCCACTATTTAGACTTTAAATTGAGCCAGAAAATAACATAGTTTAAATAATAGTAAATGGTTGACAATCAACAAATTCTTTTGATTAAATGTCTTTTCCTATCATTAATTTCTATAATTTTATGAAGGGAGAGAGTACTTCTTATCTAGAATTTTCACCATTCATTACCAAGGCTTCAGTATTTTCTTTTATTGTCTCATTACTTAGAATGGCAATCACTCTGTCCATGGGATTAAATCTACCGGCTACTATTTCTTACATGGCATTTAGTTCTCTTATCCAGTAGAAACAGATTCAGTTTCTTTGTCACTTTTAAAGGCCACTTGACCCCTGAAATGGAGTCTGAAAAATAGTGTAGCTTTATATATAGCAGCCTAACACATCATACAGACACAAAGACAAGAAAATGAAAAAAAGAGGAATTTAGGGCTCTTTTATATCAATTTCCAGGAACAAGAAGGAGAGCAATTAGTTATCCCTTTTTATTCCAAACCTAGTGAGACAGTCTGGGATAGCTGTGAGCTATGTCACAATGGAATCAGCCTTAACACCAACAGTACCTTTTCTACTACCTACAATGAAATTCATAGCCCTTAGTTGATAGATTATGGGGAAAAAAAACCTGATTAGATGAAAAGGAAAAAAAATTGAAAGGGAAAAGTCATAATAATAATTAATCTGCCTGACCAGGCGGTGGGGCAGTGGATAGAGCATCACCCTGGGATGCTGAGGAACCAGGTCCGAAACCCCAAGGTCGCTGGCTTGAGCACAGGCTCACCAGCTTGGGCACGGGTTCTCTGGCTTGAGCATGGGAACATAGACATGAATTCACGGTTGCTGTCTTGACCCTAAAGGTTGCTGGCTTGAGCAAGGGGTCACTGGCTTGGCTGAAGCCCCCCTGCCCCCCGCCGGTCAAGGCACATATGAGAAAGCAATTAATGAATAATGAAGAATTGATGTATCTCATCTCTCTCCCTTCCTATCTATCTGTCCCTCCCTCCCTGTCTGTCTGTCTCTCACTAAAAAAATAAAATAACTCTTACAGGTGTTTTTAACTTGGGATCCATCAGAGAATGACATAGCACTCTGAAATATGTTTCAACATTGCTTGGGGGAAAGATTTATAGTGTTCATGAAGTTCTCATAGCAGTTCACAATCCAAAGAAAGGAAACACTGCAGTCTAAGCACAGCCTGAAAGAACCTGGATCCACTGACTGAAAGTTCCATCTTTTATTTGCAGATTTCTATCCAACACTTTGCATCATTAAGCACAATCTCTTCTTTAGGTTGGCATAGTTATAACTCCTAATAAACATGTCTCACCCAGTCTTCTCTGCAAGCATGGAACTCAGCGCCCAGACTTTGAAACTTCTGCTTGGAGACCTTTTAGTTTAGATCAGTGGTTCTTAACCTTTTTTGAGGTACCGAACCCACCAGTTTCATATGCGCACTCACCGAACCCTTCTTTAGTGATAAATAAAATATGATTTTTTTTCCAAATTCAAGACATAGGTATATGTTATTTTACTGGTGCACAAAATGAGCCGTGCATGAACATCACCTTGCTCAAAGAAAAAAACCAACATAGTGCATGAACACAACAAATTACGGTATTACTTTATTCGGGCCTCCGTGGCAGAGGCTTCTCCGAACCCCTGAGACTGACTCATCGAACCCCTAGGGTTTGATAGAACCCAGGTTAAGAACCACTAGTTTAGATGTTTTTGTTTGTCTGTGTTTTTATTTTGTTTTGGCTTCCACAGCTAATGCTATGGAAAATTTCTAGAGTTACACTTCCTTTGGCAAGCTCTCTTCTAGCTCTAAACTTGGCATATTTGATTTCCTACTGGTATCTCCACTTGAGTTTCGCATAGACATTTAAAATATAACACATCTAAAAAACCCCTCATCATTAAACATTCCATGATCCCCATATTTGGGCTTCCTATACCCCTACCAACACCCAGCATTATGAAGAATTGTCATTTTTGCCAATCTGATGGGTATACATCTTGTTTAATTAGCATTTTTCTAATTACTCTTGAGTTTGGGTTATTATTTATTTGCATGCCTCTCTCCCAATTAGATTATAAATGCCCTGCAGTTAGTATCATGGGTTCTGACTTTTATCTCCCAAGTTTCTGGAACAGTGTGTGAAACATGCTCAGGATAATGAACTTTTATTTAATAAATGTGTAGATTACCATGAACTCAAGATGACAACAGAGTAAGTGGATGGATGTTCCACCCAGCTCCTCCCAGAACCAACCTGGAGTTATAACTAAATTTAAGAACAATCATTCTGAAAAACCAACTCTGAACTAAATGAAGAGGAGTCTGTAAACCAGGAAGAAGCCACATCAAGACTGGGAGGAAGGGTGAAGACATGAAAAGGGCTGCCCCACTTCCAGGAGCCAGTAATGGTTAAGGGTCCTTTTTGAAGAAGCTAATCAGGCATCAGGTAAGGTGATGGAGTGGTTCTACCCCAGGACCCCAGGTGTCAGTCTGTCCATACTTTTTTCCCAGACCTCAGTAGGACGTGACCACTAGGAATCTGGTGGGTATGGCCTCTGAAACCCAGAAATTTGGTCTGCCAACAGGCTGGATAGTTTCTACTTAATCTCCCATAAGGCAGTAGCACCAGTCATAAGCTCTGGCGTGGAGGCCACTTTCTCTGTACCAAGCCCCTGACCAAGAGACCTCCCCAAGTAGGGGGTCCCACTAACATTGTCCTCCCAACCTCAGTTGTCTTAAACCCCCAAGCTTGCAACCTGTGAAGAGATGGGTGAGTGAGGTCAGTCTGAGCCCACTCTATAGTCTTTCTACAGAAGACTGCAGGAAGACCAGGTAGCTGCAAGAAGAAGTGAAGCAGCTGAAAAATGGAGGCAAATCTTAAGGAACTTGGACCCTTTTACAGAGCTGCTTGCTGTCAGCTCTAAGCAGGAGAAAGTCTATCCTTTAGGAATATATCCCAAGAACACCATATCACCTACTGAAAAAAAGAAATGCACCCCCATGTTTATGGCAGCATTGTTCACAATAGCGAAGATTTGGAAATGGCCCAAGTGTCCGTCAGTGGACGAGTGGATTAAAAAGCAGTGGTACATATATACAATGGAATACTATAGGGCCATGAAAAAGAAGGAAATATTACCTTTTGTAACAACATGGATGGACCTGGAAACTATTATGTTAAGTGAAATAAGCCAGGCAGAGAAAGAAAAATATTATATGACCTCACTCATTTGAGGAATCCAAGGAACAATGAAAACTGAGGAATGAAATTGAGACAGAGGAGGGATCAAAGGGAACAGCGGAAAAGAGGAAAAAGGGAAAGGGGATGATAGGATGGGATAAACCTGAAGGGAAGGAGGGAGGGCACTGTAGGAAGGGGGTAAGAAAGATGTTGAGGGGAATACGAGGGAGGGGGGATGCATTCAGGGTGACCCTAGAATCTATGTAAACACAATTAATTAAATAAAAATAATAAAATAGTAAAACTTCAAAAACAAAAAAACCAGTTGCCCCACCACACACACACCCAGTCACAGAAAATGCAAACATAAACAGTGAACAGAGTGGTAGCACCAGACAAGTAGCCCATGGTGGGTTACAAACAACATTTGACATCAACCCATAAACAAAGCCCACCCAAGAGGACCCAAAACGAACACAAATAGTAGTGAGTTGCAGACTTAAATGTAAATTGCAAAACCATAAAAATCATAAAAGAAAACAGAGAGTAGACTATCAGACATCTCTAGAAGAAATATTTTTGCAAATATATCTCCTCAGGCAAGTGAAATAAAGGAGAAAATAAATAAATGGAAATATATCAAACTTAAAACTTTTGTGCAGAAAAAGACACCATTAACAAAATAAAAAGACAACCCATTCAAAGGAAGAACATATTTGCCAGTACATCTGATAAGGGTTAATAGTCAAAATTTATAAAGAACTTATAAAACTCAACACCAGGAAGGCAAACAATTCAATTAAAAAATAGACAAAGGAATAAACACTTTTTCAAAGAGGTCATACAAAGATGACCAACAGGCATATGAAAAAATGGTTAATATCACTAATTATCAGAGAAATGCAAATTAAAACCACAATGAGATATCGCCTCACATCTGCCAGAATGGCTTTTGTTAACAAACTACAAAGTGGTGGTGGGGTGTGGAGAAAAGGGAACCCTCTTGCACTGCTGGTGAGAATGCAGACCCTTGCAGCAGCTGTGGAAAACAGTATGGTGTTTTCTCAAAATATTGAAAGTGGAACTGCCTTATGAACCAGCTATCCCACTTCTAGGAATATATCCTCAGCATCCCAAAACACTAATTCAAAAGAGATATGTACATCCATGTTCATTGCACCATTGTTTGCAATAGCCAATGTTGGGCAGATAAAATATATTATGCTCACTTTGTTAAAGATGGTGCTGCCCACATGGAAGCCCATCACCCAGGTGATTGCTTGGGATGGGCGTGATTATATTAAAGTGTGTGGGGGACAGGCTCTAAGCAGGCAGAGTTGTTTTAACCCAAGGCTTAGTTTTAAAACTAAGCCTTTCCCACCCTTTTTGACATGGGGTGGTGCACTCTTATGAGGAATCCCATTTATGCCTTAGATAAATGGCTTTGTATCAAAGACTTTCTTGTTTGTAGATTGGATTAAAGGCTTGGATTTCTATACTATAAAGTGTGGCAGACCAGTAGCTTGCACTCTTGGTTCCTGAGATTAGCATTAGAGAGAAGAGTGATTACGTTCTAGGAGGAGCCCATGCTGTAGTAGGAGAGCAGATTAAGGCCACGTGGAAGAGAGGAAAAGCAGCCAAGATGGTGGAGTGCTTGCTGAGAGAAAAGCTAGTTTGGGCAGAGTTTGTGCAGAGAGAGGGAGATGGGAAACAGAGGTGAATAAGTCTGGTGAGGTAGAAACCTTTGATTCTAAGAAACTCGGATAAGTCAGTAGCTCTGTGAGCACTGAATGAGTGGGTTTTGGAGCCCAGTGTGTGTTTTTACTTGCCCGCCAGGTGCAAGCTAGGATTAAATATGATGGCCCACCAGTTTTTGGCTCTGTTGTTTCATTACCAACTGTCTGAATCTAATGCGAACCTGCATTGGCCAGGCGGCTGTGATGGTGGCCGCGGCTACTGGCAATACAGCCAATATCTGGGAAAAATATCTTGGTGTCCATCACTGTATGAGTGGATAAAAAGCTGTGGTACATTTACACAATGGAATACTACGCAACCATAAAAAAGAAGAAAATTTTACCTTTTGTGACAGCATGGATGGACCTGGATATTATTATGTTAAGTGAAATAAGCCAGACAGAGAAAGACAGATACCATATGATATGAAATCTAATGAGCACAATGAATTGAGGAAAAAAATAGAAATAGGGGCAGGGTCATAGGGAATAAATGGACAGCTGTCAGAGGGAAGGGGAAGAAAGGAGAAGGTGAAGGAATTAGTCAAAGTCATATATACAAAACACATACATACAGACAACAGGGTATTAATAGCCAAAGGAAAAGGGGGCTTGAAGGTGGGGGTGGGGTACAAAGGAGGGGCAATGGGGTAGAAAGAAAGTTTGCATGGAAGGAGCACAATGTGGTGTGTAGAGGGTGTTATATTAAGTGGAACACTTGAAATCCTGTTAACAGAATAAATTAAAAAAACATTTTTTTAAAAAATAAAACTAAATGGGGCATTTTTCTTAATATGAAAATATTGGAATAATTTTTCTTTTTTGCAGTACAGAGAGTATAAATACCTCACAATATAGTATGGCAAATGCTTAGTTGGCTAACTCAATATAACATAAATTAAACTCTGTGTCTTTAGCTACATATATACATCCATGTATTTCCTAACTCAAGAAAATGTAGAAATAGCATCCAATAAGTTGAACAAGAAATTTAGATATCAGTTTTTAGGTTTTCCATCACCTTATACTATGCATCCACTCAATCTTAAAGAACTATCAATATTATCTACATAATATATCTCAGATGAATACACGTCTCTCTATACCCATAATTATTTCTTTATCTCATATCATCTCTAATTTGGATATTTCAGTAGTTTCCTGCATGTTCCAGGCTTAACTCAGTTCATTGTATTTTCCCCATAAGAGCAAGAATAGTTTCTTTGAAATGTATATCTGATTATGCTGCACCTCATGCATGAAACCCTTTCTTGACCTTCCAAAACACTTACTATGTAAAGCAAGCCCTTACCATAACCTGTGAGGCACTCTGTGACCGGATTGGTCTGCATGATGCCCAGATTGACCTGAGGCACATGTATCCTGTCTGTTTTCTTTCATTTTCATAGACACTTGTTGGTCAAAGAGGTTTGTAAATATGATATATATGTTTGCTCGCTTATAGTTTGCATTGGGTGTGGGGGTCACGCTGTAAGCAGGCCAGGTCATTATAGGCTAAGGCTTAGTTTTAAGACTAAGCTTTTCCCCGAACCCTTGACTATTGCATAATAGGGGGTGGTGCACTCTCATGAGGAATCCTGTTATGCCTCAGATAAGTGACTTTGTACCAGAGACTTCCTTGTTTGTATATTGGATTAAAGGTTTGGATCTCTACACTATAAAATGGTGTAGACTGGGAGCTTGCTCTCTCTTGGTTCCTGAGATTAGCATTAGAGAGGAGGGCAGAGTAAGGCCATGTGGAGGAGAAGAGAAGCAGCCAAGATAGTGGGGTGCTGAAGGAGAAGCCAGTTTGTGCAGAGTTTGTGCAGAGAGAGGGAGATGGGGAACAGAGGTGAGTAAGGTTGGTGAGCTAGAAACCTGATTCAAGGAAACTCGGATAAGTCAGTGGCTTTGGGAGCCCTGAACGGAAAGGGAAGTGTTTTCCCACTGTGTGTGTTTCTTGTCTGCCAGGTGCAAGCTAGGATTAAAGCTAATGACCCACCAATTCTTGGCTCCATTGCTTCATTACCATCTGTTCAAATCAAATGGGAACCTGCATGGGCCAGGCGGCTGTGATGGTGACCATGATTACTGGCCATACAACACTTAAAACTCTTTTCTGCCTTAAGACACTCACCCTACAATGCTCTACCTTCCAGTTTTGGCTTCTTTTACATCTCACATATATTAGTGCTTTTTACATACCATAGAAAATGTTAAACTTTATTTTTAAGGTTAGGTGGTGTACAACCCATAATTATTATTATTCAATTGGAAATTTGTTATTTTTCTATTTAAACTAAATATGTTTATTTAAGAAACTATGTTCCACACTTGAAACCTGTATGGTTTGGCAAATTATGTCATCCTAATAAATTAAAAATAAATATATAAATAAAAGAAACAAAATATCTTTAGCAAATATAAATAATTTTTTTATTCTAGATATATTTGCCTAACTATAATTAAATATTTTTTTAAAAAAGAATGTTTAGAATAAACTGGGAAGTCAACTGACTGGTCGTAGCTCAGCAGCAGAAGTGTGGACCCAGAACTCTGGTATCTATGGTTCAAAGCCCTGAGGTCACTGGCTCAGAGCACTGGCTCAAGTGGGAAAATTATCTACACAATTCCAAAACTAGCCAGATTGAGCCCAAAGGTCACTGGCCTGAACCAAGATCTCTAGCTTGGACAAGGGGACTCTGGCTTGGCCCTGGTCAGGGCATGTACAAGACATAATCAACACACAACTAAAGCAGCAACTACACATGAATGCTTCTCACCCTCTCTCTTCCTGTTTGTCTCTCTTAAAAATATATATGCGTACACACAAACACACACACACACACACGCACTATAAAAGAATTGAGAGGTATCCTTTATTCTAGTTTTAAAATTTGATTTATAATTTTTAAAATCACATATGTGATTATATATTATGTACATATTACATATATTATATATTTATGCATTTAATACCTAAGTAAACACATATTTTTTAATAGTTTTTCCTTCTTTCTCCTATTCTTTCATTATGAAACTTAATAATTGTTTTGTAACTTGAGATTGATTTTTTTCTAGAAAAATTTGGTCTACTAAGATGTCTATATTTGGTTAATTTAGTAATTGGGCATAAGAAATATTATTATGAACATTGTTATGGAGAGATGGAGAAGGCTTTCATTCTTCTATCAAAATCTATTGGTTGTTTTTCATGAACCAAAAATTCAAGTAGGTATCTAGAAATAAAAGCAAATGAAAGAGCAGGGAGGGAGATATCTTTGAGGTGCTCATTATCTTAGCTATCACACTACAATAATATGAGTTGAGTTTTAAGAGCAGAATGTATTTTACACCTGTGTTTTATAAAAAAATGTTTATACCGTCAGTGTTTAATTTATATGTTGATCCAGTAACTAGATTGTCTTCCAAGATATATCACTTTTCAAGTGAGTAGAGTACACAGTTTAGAAAGTATTTCTCTGGCCTGTCAGCATGCAGATTATAAAATGCAAAAACAATCAGAAATAGGTGTTTGACTAGGAGTTTGGATAATTTTGGATATACCTGAGCATGAACTTAACTAGTCACAAAAATATATTCTTCTTTTATGATACAAATTCCTTCTATATATCATCAAATAAATGGAAAGTATTATATGCAACCAAGATTTGCTCTAAGGAAAAGGGGACAGACCCAGCAGCTATAACTTATGTTAAAAGCATTTTGGATGTACTGTTTGTGGGTCCTAATGAATATTTTATTGGTTTTATATCTGTTGTTACTTAATTCTGTCAAATTTAAAATCAGAGTGACAAATACAGGTTGGGGCAGTGCTAAAGGTTTTTCTAGATTTCTTTTCTGTAGTGCTTCAAATCAATCCTTAAATTTTGGAAAAGGTGCTACCATTTTTCAGTCTTGTTGGTATTCTGAATACTTTTCAGTAGATACTTTGCAGAACTCGAAATACAATGTAATGTTTTAGTGAAAAATCACCTGTCGAGAATATAATGGATAAAGTTGAGCAATCATCTTCCTAATTACTTGAGAGTTTTTAATGTCTGACTAAAACAATAAAGTAGGATTGCATAGGTCTTTGTAGTTTTTTAATGGAAACTATTTATGGTATGACTCCCTCACTTATACAATAAGGTTTCTGTTTCAGGTGATAATGTAAAGTAGAAAATTCATTCTATGGTAAGCAACAGATTTCACTGTAAAAAAAAATCCTTCAAAAATACCTAACAAAAGATCATACATCATGATCAAGAGGGATTTATTTTGGGAGGCAAGTCTGGTACAATAGTTGAAAATCAATAAATGTAATTTATTACATAAACAGAATGAAGGATAAAAATCACATGATTATATCATTAGATGCAGAAAAAGCATTTGATAAAATTCAGCACCTATTTATGATCAAAACTCTCAGCAAACTAGGAATACAGCTTATATACCTGAACATAATAAAGACCATATATGGCAAACTGACAGTCAACATCATATTCAATAGGCAAAAATTAAAAGAAAATTAATTTTTTTTAAAAAATAGCAAAAATTGAAAATAAAATGAAAAGCAATTCTCTTAAGATTAGAAACAAGACAGGGGTGTCCCTTTTTACCACTCTTTTCAACATAGTTCTAGAAGTCCTACCCACAACAATGAGACAAGAAGAAGAAATAAAAGGCATCCAAATTGGAAAAGAAGAAGCAAAACTGTCCTTATTTACTGCTTACATGATACTGTACATAAAAAAACCTCAAGTCTCAGTCAAAAACCTGATAAATAAATTTGGCAAGTGGGCCAGATATAAAATTAATATTCCAAAATCAGTGGAATTTTTATATACCAACAATAAACTGTCAGAAAGAGAAATTAAGGAAACCATCTCCTTTACTATTGCAACAACAAAAATAAAGTGCCTAGGAATAAATTTAACCAAGAAGGTAAAAAACTTGTACTTGGAAAATTATAAGACATTGAAAAAGGAAATCAAGGAAGGTACAAACAAGCAGAAGCATATACCGTGTTCATGGAGAGAAAGAACAAACATCATTAAAATGTCTATACTATCCAAAACAATCTATAGATTCAATCCAATTTCTACTAAAATACCAATGGCATACTTCACAGATCTAGAACAAATATTCCAAAAATTTATATGGAACCAAAAAATAATATGAATAGCCTCAGAAATCTTGAAAATGAAGAATAAAGTGAAACATCATACTTCCTGATATCAAGTTATACTACAAGGCCATTATAATCAAAACAACCTAATACTGGTATAAGAACAGGCATACAGATAAAAGGAACAGAACAGAGAACCCAGAAATAAACCCATGCCTTTATGGTCAATTGATATTTGACAAAGGAAGTAAGAGTATATAATGGAGTAAAGACAGTCTCTTTAATAAATGGTGTTGGGAAAATTGGACAAGTACATGCAAAAAAATGAAACTAGAACACCAACTTACACCATTCACCAGAATAAATTAGAAATGAATAAAAGATGTAAAAGTAATTTGCAAACCATATACATTTTGGAAGAAACCATTGGCAGTAAACTCCCATATCTCTCATAGCAATATTTTTGCTGCTATATCTCCATGGGCAAGTGAAATAAAGGAGAAATTAAACAAATGGGACTATATGAAACTAAAAAGCTTTTGCACAGCAAAGGACACCATTAACAAAATGAAAAGACAACCCACAGAATGGGAGAATATATTTGCCAATACAACTGATAAGGGTTTAATAACCAAAATTTATAAAGTACTTCTAAAACACAATACCAGGAAGCTAAATAATTCAATTAAAAAAATTGCCAAAGAAAAAGATAGATACTTTTACAAAGAGAACATCTAGATGACCAATAAGCATATAAAAAATGTTCAACATCACTAATCCTCAGAGAAATGCAAATTAAAACTACAATGAGATATCACTTCACACATCTCAGAATGGCTCTCGTTAACAAATCAACACACAACAGTGGTTACAGGGAAGTAGAAAAAATAAAACCCTCCTGCACTGCTGGAGGTAATACAGACTTGTGTAGCCACTGTGGGAAACAGTATGGCATTTCCTCAAAAAATTAAACATGGAACTGCCTTTTGACCCAGTTATCCTATTTTTACGAATATATCCTAAGAAACCCAAATCACTGATTCAAAAGAAGATATGCACCCCCATGTGTATTACAACATTTTTTACAATAGCCAAGATCTGGAAACAACCCAAATGTCCAAAACCATTGTTACATAAACACAATGGAATACCATGCAGCCATGGAAAACACAATCTTAACTTTTGTGATGGTATAGATGGACCTGTAGATTATTATGTTAAGTGAAATAACCAGGCTGAAAAAGAAAAATATCATATGATCTCACTTATATGTGGAATTTAATGACCAATGTAAACAGAGCAATGGAATAGAGACAGAGGTGGGGTCACAGGGAGCAGAGGGACAGCTGTCAGTAGGAAGGGGGATTAGAGACTGGGGTCAGAGAAGGTGAAGGGATTAGTGAAATGGTATATACATAACACAGATACAGATAACAAGACAGCAAATCTCAGAAGGTAAGGGTGGAAGGAGTCAGGGAAGGGTCAAAGGAGGTGTTATGGGGAGCACATTGTTGAGGGATGAGGGTGTTATATTAAATTAAAATATAACACAATAAATTAAAATTTTTAATTAAGAAAAAAGAAAAAAAGCAAATACTTGTCTAGCAGACCTACAACAGTTGAGCATTCTCTTTTTCCAATGCTAGAATTCTCTTTTATCAGAACCAATTACCTGGCTAGACACAGGCTTGAAAAACTGTTGAAGAAAATTGCATTCAACAAACATTTACTGTGACAAAATGGTGTAATCCGTTTTCCTGTGTGCTCAATGATACCTGCTTCACAGTCACACCCTGTAAATTTGTTATGTTAATTTTAGGGTGCTTGATCAATCATCAATTCTACATTAGTTATTACCTTTAAATTTTACAGGTTGAGAAGACAAAATATGCAAAGCTGCATATATACCAGTGTCTAAATGACCCTCAGACTTAGGCTTCATTTCTGCTTACACCACTTGATAGTGGGATAAAAAGCCAATGCAATAATATCATGAGGCCCGCATTATCTCCTCAGGAAAAATTGATAATGATCTTGGCTTGGTTCTAATATACAGATTGTGCTCATATCTACTTCCTGCATCTCTTAGTCAATCTGGATCAGTGGGATACCCAGGACTTGCTTATTTTGTGTCAACAGCAAAGGTACAAGAGCAATCCCAACCACACAAGCTCCTTTATATTGGAGAATTTATCTGAGACAGGATTAGCAATACCATAACTAATACAATAGGATTAATGGAGGAAGTAATACATGAAATAAGCAAAAATTCAACAGATAGGAGGAGAAAGCAAATTGACTTTTCTGAATACATATAGGGATTGATAAAAGTAGGTTTACAGTTGTAAGTACACAAAAGTTTATTCTTATAATATTATTTATTTATTAATTGTATTATTTACTTGTATAATCATTTTATTTTTTTATTATTGCTATTATTTTATATACTTACTTATAATTTATCTTTTACATAATAATAGCTGGTGATTTAACCTATCTTTGCCCATCCTTGTATATAGATACTTTATTGAAGTTATTGTTTTTTTTCCTGATAATGACCCTGTGAATTGGATATTTTTACCCTTGAGTGAAATTATTAAATCAGAAAAATACTGAGTGAAATGATTAAATCAGAAAAAGCTAAGGACTATATGATTTCACACATAGGTGGGATATAAAACTGAGACTCATGGAAATAAATAAAAGTAAAGTAGTTACCAGGGGTAGAGGTGTGTGGGAGAGTGGAGAGGAGTAAAGAAGGACAAATATATGGTGAATGAAAAATGATTTGACTTTGGGTGATGGGTACTGTTGGGCAGATAAAATATATTATGCTCACTTTGTTAAAGATGGCACTGCCCACGTGCAAGTTTTAAGAGTAAGCATTTCCCCACACCCTTGACTCATTGGATGATGTGGGTGGTGCACTCTCATGAGGAATCCTCCCATTATGCCTCAAATAAGTGACTTTGTATCAGAGACTTCCTTGTTTGTAGATTGGATTAAAGGTTTGGATTTCTACACTATGAAGTGTTGTAGGCCTGGAGCTTGCTCTCCCTCAGTTCCTGAGGTTAGTATTAGAGAGGAGAGCAGATTAAGACCACATGGAGGAGAGGAGAAGCAGCCAAGATGGCAAAGTGCTAAGGAAGAAGCCAGTTTGTGCTGGAGAAGGAGATGGGGAACAGAGTTGAATAAATCTAGTGAGCTAGAAACTTTTGATGCTAGGAAACTCAGATAAGTCAGTAGCTTTGTGAGCACTGAATGAGTGGGTTTTGGAGACCAGTATGTGTTTTTACTTGCCCTCCAGATGCAAGCTAGAATTAAAACTGATAGCTCACCAGTTCTTGGCTCCGTTGTTTTATTACCGACTGTCCGAATCTAATGCGAACCTGCATGGGCCAGTTGGCAGTGATGGTGGCCCTGGCTATAGGCCATACAGGTACACAACATAATCAACAGTTCAAGTGCTATAGAAATGTTTACCTGAAACTTAGGTATTCTTATTGATCAATGTCACCCATCTAAATGTAATTTTCTAAATAAAATTAAAGAAAAAGAAATAATGAAATAGAAACTCAGAGATATTAAATGACTGAAGGCCAAAAAGCTAGTTGTGGGGTTGTGATTAGAAATCAGGTCTCTAGAGCCTGTGTTTAATCCTGTTCTATTCCTAGAAATAGGGGGAAAGTAAATTTCAAAGTATAGAATTGGGTTAGCAAAAGCTCAAAAGAAAAACAGGAGGTATATTTGAGGAATGGCAGCTAATCCTTTTGGGAAAATTTGATATAAAAGCCAAAAGTTGTGTGTTGGGCAGATAAAATATATTATGCTCACTTTGTTAAAGATGGCGCTGCCCACATGGAAGCCCGTCACCCAGGTGATATTATTTGCCCTTATGCTTGGGATGGGTGTGGGAGAAAGGCTGTAATGTAAGCAGGCCAGGTCATTATGGCCTAAGGCTTGGTTTTAAGAGTAGGCTTTTCCCCACATCCTTGACTGATTGGATGATGTGGGGTGGTGCACTCTCCTGAGGAATCCCATTATGCCTCAGATGGGTGACTTTGTATCAGAGACTTCCTTGTCTGTAGATTGGATTAAGGTTTTGATTCTACACTATAAAGTGGGACAGGCCAGGAACTTGCTCTCTCTCGGTTCCTGGGATTAGTATAGAGAGGAGAGCAGAGTAAGGCCACATGGAGGCCAGGAGAAGCAGCCAAGATGGTAGAATGCTGAGGAAGAAGCCAGTTTGTGCAGTTTGTGTAGAGAGAAGGAGATGGGAAACAGAAGTGAACAAGTCTGGTGAGCTAGAAACCTTTGATTCTAGGAAACTCGGATAAGTCAGTAAGTTTGTGAGCACTGAATGTGTGGGTTTTGGAGCCCAGTGTGTGTTTTTGCTTGCCCGCTGGGTGCAAGCTAGAATTAAAGCTGATGGCTCACCAGTTTGTGGCTCCTGTGTTTCATTACCGACTGTTCGAATCTAATGCAAACTTGCACGAGTCAGGCGGCTGTGATCCTGACCCTGGCTACTGGCTTTACATTGTGGAAGACAAGACTATTCTGATTGTACACAGGCTAATTTGTATTTATTGAGAATTTTGTATAGGCTCAAAGAAACCATAAAACAAAAGTGATAGTTTAGAGATATGCTTTGGCAAGATTGATTCATCAGGTTATATGGAAAACGGAGAAACATTTGGAGCAGTGCCGACAACTCAGGAAGTCATCACATTAATTAAGGCAAGTAGTAATGAAGACTGACCTACGTTGATGATGTGAAGACAGAAGGAAGGGAACAGATGTGAGGGCACCAACTGAGGAGAAGAAATCATTTTTAGGGATCTAGTTAGATGTGAGTAATGCAAGAGAGAAAAGAGCCAACCATCGCTCCAGTATGTTAAGAAGAATGCTAAAGCCATTGAGAGATGTAGAAAAGACAAGATGTGTGGGCAGAAAACTGAGTTCAGTTCTGGACACGTTAAGTTTGGGGAAGAAACAATTTGAAATACCTGACACTCAGAAGAAATGTCAGAGTAAGCTGTCATTTAGAATATATTCTCACCTTTCATGGAATGGAACTGTATCTAGGCTTTGGCTGTAACAGTACACTCCCCACATCCCTTAGAATTATCTCACGTGACTAAAGTCCCCCAACTGCGACATGAACAAAAGCAATGCCTGCCTCTTTTAGACTTCTCTGTGTCTGCCTCCATGCTCTTTAGGCTTGAAATGGTGGTAATCAGAGCCACTTTGACAGTCAGATGTTGGAGATAGTAGAGCTACTATCAATTGAATTGCCAGTTTACTTGAAACACCCTCCTTAGAAGTTTTCTTGACTAAGAAACCTCCATTGTCCTTAAATCACTTAATTGTTTCTATTCTTTTGTCAACAACTTAGATTACCCTTATATATTATCTTGAATTGGTACCTTGAAGTCAGATTCTGCCCTTAAGAGAAATTCAAATCATGTGGAATTTGATTAACAATTAAGAGTGAAACTTAGAATCCTTGGATGTTGTGGTAAAATTTTTGGTAAGTCAATTGCCTATTATAAATTGGAAGTCAGGGTGAATGCTTAACTGGCCTAGAGCTTAAAGAGAAGTATTTGAAAAAATAAAGTTGGCTTTACTTTTTTACTGGTTGGCTGCTCCTTGATGCTTTTTTTTTAATTTAAATTTTTTTTAAATTTCTTTTTATTTTTATTCATTTTAGACAGGAGACACATAGTGAGAGAGAGAGAAAGATAGAGAGAAAGGGGGGAGGAGCTGGAAGCATCAACTCCCATATGTGCCTTGACCAGACCAGTGCAGGTTTTGAACTGGCGACCTCAGTGTTCCCAGGTCGACGCTTTATCCACTGCGCCACCACAGGTCAGGCTCCTTGATGCTTTTAACAAAGTAGAGCAAGAAAAAAAAAAAGAACATTGTGAGGAATTGATAGGTTTTCAAGCAGAGATTAAAAGAAATGTGGGAACTTGCAGGTTTGGAAAAACTTCAAATGTATATGTTAAGTCTAGAAAAGAATTTATGAATAATAAAACAAATGTTTCTAGAACTTACTACACATTTTTTTTTTTTTTTTTAGTGAGAGGAGGGGAGGCAGAGACAGATTCTTGCAGGCACCCCGACCAGGATCCACTTGACAAGCCCACTAGGCAGCGATGCTCTGCCAATCTGGGGCCCTTGCTCTGCTGCACCTGGAGCCATTTTTTAGTGCCTGAGGCACAGTCCATTGAGCTATCCCCAGCATCCAAGGCCAACTTGTTCTAGTCAAGCCATGGCTGCAGAAGGAGAGGAGAAGAAAGAAAGAGAGAGAGAAAAAAAGATGAGAGAGGGAGGGGTGGAGAAGCAGATGGCGCTTCTCTTGTGTGCCCTGGTCAGTAATCAAACCCGGGACATTCACACAATGGGCCGATGTTCTACCACTGAATCAATGTGCCAGGGCTTAGAACTTACTAAGTTGTTGAGGAAGTTATATTGCCAAAGAAATCATAAACCTATTTTGAAAAAGTCTGTGACAGTTTAAGTCAATAAATTTTGGTTTTGTAATCTTGCATAAAAGTTGAATATCTCTCAGGAAAGGTGTCATGCCTAGTAGTCATCTTATATGTGATATGGGAAGGAACAGTCAAAAAGAACCTATCAGAGAATCAAGTCAATGTTCATGGAAGTCTATAGGTGAAAGAGTTCTTCCCAGAAAGCAGAACTAGGGTTTAACCAGAGAACTTTCTCTACAGCCAGGGCAGGGCCCACCTGTTACTGTCCCAGAATGAGTCTCTCATTATTTTCTCTGCCTGCTCATTCTCTTGCTACCTCTCTCCTTTATTTTTTCACAGAAATTTTCTCCCAATAATCTCCTGCATACCTAGTTCAATCTTGGCTTCTTCTTGAAAACTATATTAATTATATCAGCAATGGCCCAAGGAAGCAGGTTATAAGATGGGGCTTGAGGACTGGATCACTCACTGCCCCTCTGGCAAAAAGGACTCCATCCTTATTGACTATGGGGCATGGAGAACTCCTGGCACAAGGTGGCAGGCCAATGGCTAAAACTTTCACCAGTGTTGATCTGGTGGATGGGAGTAATCTCGTTGATGAGATGATTCAGGCATTTGATAAATATGGCTGGAACAACATCTAGACGCTTAGGGAGTTGCAGGCTATTAATAAGTTGCACTGATGCTTAGCAGAAGAATTGTGAAAAAAATGAGAGCAGTTAAGAACTTGAAAGATTATGTGTGAGGACCAGCAGGCTTCTTGGCCCTTACTTCGTGCAGTGGAAGAGTGAGCACAGCTGAGGAGAGAGCTTATACATTAATAGTTAGGGTTGCAGAGTTCCAGAGAACTTTAAATGCTCAGCACAGAAAACAGCTATACAAAGACCACTGGTTGGGAAAACTCAAGATCACAGAAATTGGGGGCTGCCACCCTAAGAAATTTGGCTTAGAACCAAGAGTTTAAAGAGATACCCAACTCTTCCCTAATAAGAGGTTGAACTTCCTCAGCATAGAAAGACCATAAAGATTTTTCTTACCTGAAAGTCAGCAAATGACTCCACAGAGAATTTACCCTCATCTCTTTACTTGGCTGCCAGGCCTATACTTAAGATTGAACCCCATCATTACCTGGCTGGACATGGGATGAGCCTGATAAGAAAGAAAAGATTGTACCACAGAGGAGCTGCAATGATATGCTAGCACTCCTGACAGGAGACAAAGAAATAATATCTGGGATTGGGTTTTGAAGGAACTTGAAGGGACCCAGAAATAAGACATAAAGAAAAAATCACTGACATAAAACTCACTTTTCTAGTAATAGCTTCTAGGATGTCACTGGGCCCTACTGAAATAGAATACTCGGCTCTAGAGTACAGTGTGACCATATGTCCAGATCTACTGACTATTAGCAGAATTTTTCTGATATTAAATCATAAGAATTGGTTGGACCCAGCATCCATTTATAATTATAGTGGAATGAAATAGTTCCCTCCCATCCCACCAAGTGAGACTTTGTTTTTCCTGTCCTGACCACTCTACGTTATTCAGGTGTAGTGATCATGATCTGCTGCAAAAGCACATGCTTGCCAGGAGACAAGACAGAAATCCCGTTGAAGAACAGCTATGGCTGCATTTTGGGTTTCTTATGTATAGGGATAACAGACTAGGAGAAGAATCACTATTTTGAGAGAAATGATTGTGTCTGACCAACAGGGGAAAGTAGGGCTGCTTGTACATAATGAGGCTAGGTTATAATACACGTTGGGCCCAGATAATCCAATTGAATATCTCTTGTTTCTCCCACACCAACTATAACTATTCACATCAATTGTAACTCCCACATCAGTTGTAACTGTAACACATGCAGCAACCCTGGCCTAAGGAGGGTATTACCACTAAGGGCGCAGAGCACTCCAGAATGAGGTTTTGGGTCACACCACTTGGTAAAGCCACAAGACCTGCAGAGGAGATAGTTGACTTAGAGAAGAATTTAGAATAGGTAATGGCAGCGGGGAAAATGAGTACTTGTGTCGCCCTGAGACCAACTGCAGCAATGTGTGTGATACTTCATCCTACTCACTTCCCCCTTAGTAGGAGAGGTCCTCAAGAACCACAAAGAGCTGCTCCTGAACATGTACAGATGTGTGGATCTTTGCAGTAAAGGGTGGAAGCCAGTAAAGGTGCATTGCTAAGGCCTCCAGGAGAGCCTACAGCAATGACAGTTGTTCTATGGCCATCCTCATCCTACATAACTTTGGATTTTCTGCAGTGTTAAAGCTATCACATGCTTTCCAGGGCTGCTTCTAGCCTGTGACTGCGCATGGCAAGCAGACCACAACGAGGACATTCCATGACCTTCTTAGGCAGAGTTATATGCAACCTCTTCTAAGCTCCTGTTACACTTTCTAATTTCCCCTGTTACTGTTCCCACAGCAGCACTCTAGAAAAGGTGGGAAGCAGTATATATAAGGATGAAAATGACTAATGTTAGCATTTGTATGTTTTTCTAGTCTTTGCATTTTGATGTATTTTTTCCAGTGTTTATTTTCTATACATGAGTGTTTGTACAAGTTTTACATGAAAAGTTTTCATCTGACATCCACAGTTTTGTGCCATGCTAATTTTCACTTAACATTAGATACTGGACTTGACCTGTGGTGGCACAGTGGATAAAGCATAGACCTGGAGTGCTGAGGTCGCCAGTTCAAAACCCTGGGCTTGCCTGGTCAGGGTACATATGGGAGTTGATGCTTCCTGCTCCTCCCCTCTTCTCTCTCTCTTTCTTTCTTTCACCTCTCTCTCTAAAATAATAAATAAGTAAAAAATAATCAAAAACAAACAAACAAAAAATCATTATATACTGAATAATTTTGTGAAATATGTTTTGCCTAAAATTTTTGAGTTTATTGAAGATGCGATTTTGAGAATGGAGTAACTTTGAAAGGAACGAGGATACTTAAAAGGGAGAAGGAAAGGCCCTGGCTGGTTGACTCAGTGGTAGAGTATTGGCCTGGTGTGTGGATGATCCAGGTTCATTTCCTGATCTGGGCACATAGGGGGAGCAGCCATCTGCTTCTCCACCCCTCCCCTCTCACTTCTCTCTCTCTCTCTCTCTCTCTCTCTCTCTTTCTCTCTCTTCATTTCCTTCAGCCATTGCTCAATTGGAGTGAGTCACCCAGGGCCCTGAGGATGGTTCCATAGCCTACACCTCAGGCACTAAAAAAAACTCAGTTGCTGAGCAATGCTCTAGATAGGCAGATCATTGCTCCCTAATGGGCTTGCCAGATGGATCTTAGTAGGGGCACATGCAGGAGCCTGTCTCTGCTTCCCTTCCTTTCACTGAATAAAAAAATGGGGGGAAGGGGAGAAGGAAAAATATTTTAAGACTATAAAACAAGTTGGAAAATTGGTAAGGATTGGAGTGGAGCAAGCAGGGATGCTCTTTCACTTAATGTTGATGCCTTGAGGAGGCAAGGCACAGAAGGGGATGGATGTAAGGTGTATCTAGGGATGCTGAATTATATGCTTTACCATTTTTGACCTTGGCAAGGATTCCAATTTTATACATGCAGTTCAGGGCAAAGACCCCTGGCCTTTTAGACATGGTAAGCTTTGACAATGAGGATGTCCATGGGGGGGGGCATAATTCACAAGAGGCTAGAGGTGCTTCATCTACTTTCCAAGTACCATGAATCAGACACTTATTAGACTTGTACTACCTTGGGAAATATAACTGAGACTGAAGTTGAGTTTCTTATCAAATGAATAATTTGACAAAATAACATTTAATTTGATTAAAAAGATAAGGACCTACCTTGCAAATTTGCATTGTATGTGTTAGATGGCAGTGGTGGTGGGAGAGAAAGATTCATCTCATTTTTCTCCTCTTGGCATAAATGTATCTTCCAGACCAATATTCCTTTTAGCTAGAGTAAAAGAATCACTGCCCAAAGCAGGAGCTTATTGGAATTGTATAAATTAATTAGAGAATGTGGAGTGAACAGCAACCTTTCTCTTGGGACAATACTTGGCCAGCACACATAGTCCTCATTCCAGTCTGTGTGTTGGTTGAGAACAAAGGTGCTCTGATCTCAAGCTGGGGGAGTACAGCTCTCTGTCCTCTGGAAACACTGTACATACCACCTCTAAGACTTGACCAAACTTAGACCCACATAAAACTTAGTCCATTTGTCCTATCAGAGAAGACAAACAAACAATGACAAGCATTGAGGTTAGATTAGTCTAGAGACAGAATACCTAGTGGTGATACCTCAGACATGCTACTGACCTACTCTCAAATTCGGTATCTTTATATGTAAAATATGAATACTTGGAAAAGTAAATGAAACACAAAGATAATGTGCCAAACACAGTGCATACTATACAGATGACAATTATTCAAAATTAAGGGGTAGTCATCTTTAAGGAAATAAGAATAGTAGTCATTAGCATTTTGAAAGTTGACTATGTTGGATATTGTGGTGAGTACTTAACAATTCACAAGAATTTTATGAGATAAGTGCTATTATTGCATCGATTTCATAAATTAGAAATTTGAGGCACAGAAAAGTTAAGTAGCTTTCCTGGCATTCAATAGCTAATAAACCTTCATACCCAGGTGTTCTGTCTGTAGAGTCTATACTATTAAATACTATGCTAAGTGAAATAACTTTGAGAAAAATGAATACCATATGATTTCACTTATATATGGATCTAAGGAACAAAATAAACAAACTTATAGATACAGATAATAGACTAATGGTTGCCAGAGAGGAGTGGATTTTGGGGACCGAGTAAAAATGATTAAGGATTAAGAAGTACAGATTGGAAGTTACAGACTAGACATAGGGATGTTGATTACAGCATAGGAAATAGAGTCAATAATATTATCATTAATTATATTTGGGGTCAGGTGAGTACTGGAAATATCAGGGGGAATACTTTTTTAAAGTATTGTCTAACCACTCTGCCATACACCTGAAACAAATACAGATTAATATTGAATGTAAACTGTAATTGAAAATAAGTAAACATTATAAGCAATAATAATATAAATAAATAAATAGAATGTCAGATAGTAATGGTTTTTTCTTTCACATTTTAGATGATCTAAGGACCTTTAACCCATAGAAAGACTTTATTATTTTTTATCTTTAATGTAACATTAAATGGAAGCTCTTCTTTGGAAGCTCAAAAGGAATAATAAAATGTATTTTGGATTTGGAATCATAAGACCTGTAATTATTTTCCAGTTTTATCACTTCCTGTAAATCACTTCACATAGTGGAGTTTATTCATATGTAAGTGGAAATAATCACTATCTTATTGAGAGATAGAAATGAAGAAATGGACTCAAAAACACCTTATAAATGTCTCATAAGTGTTGCCATTATTAAATGAATATAATTATAAACTGTTTTTAAAAAATCTTAAATTAAAATAGGCATTACAATGATGTTTATCTCTATTCTATTTGAAGAAATGCAGAAAATTATTTTGTACTTCAGTATGTAATATACACCAATTTAAAAATATTTTAATATATAAATTTCTAGAAGATTTTAATATTACAAAGTTTACATGGATAAAAACAAAAATGCTGCCAAACAGTAATGCCTTTTTCTTTATTTTTATAGGATGTTTCATATGAGAGGATGAGAAACAACAGGTATTCAGTATTCTGAAGGATGTCATTACGGGGTTGCCTAGGTGACTCACTAGGATGTCTTATCACGTTATGTCTCATACTCTTTTGGAGAAGGTAAAAATAAGCAACATATGAAACATGGAGGTAAAGCCTTGTGAAAAGAAACTTGCATCATCATTATAATCAAGAATGTCTAAAGATTTATTATTTATCATCTTTTTCATTTGTTTATTCAATAATGTTAGACATATCCTGCTAATTGCACTGTACTAAGTGTTGAAAGAGGTGTTTATAGAAATATTCAATCTGATTGAAAGTACAAGATATATCCATATAAATTAGATAAAATTGAAGGGTATGTCATTAAAGTAAATGATATTGCTAGTAAGTACAAAGAGGGTTCATAAAAGGAAGTAACTCATACATGAAAGACAGTTTGGGAAATCTTACAGGAGTGAGAGCAAAGAAGGGCAATCAGGAATGTCTTTGGCAATTGAGAACCCATGAAGTTTTCTTGGCAGGAACATGATGCATTAACTATAAGGAAGAGCCAGATGAATGATTGAAGAGGTAGAGTATGTTTGATTATAGAGCTTTGAATGTAAACTGAGGAATTTGAAATATATTCTAAAGGCAGTGTATGTTGAAGTGGCAGTAGTGAGGAGAAACAGAGGTCTCTTGTCCACTCAGAAAGTAGGCTTCAGCCTGACCAGGCAGTGGCCAGTGGATAGAGCGTCGGACTGGGACATGGAGGACCCAGGTTCAAGACCCTGAGGTCGCCAGCTTGAGCCCGGGCCCATCTGGCTTGAGCAAAAGCTCGCCAGCTTTGACCCAAGGTGCTGGCTCCAGCAAGGGGTGGCTCCATCTGCTGAAGGCCCATGGTCAAGGCCCATATGAGAAAGCAGTCAATGAACAACTAAGGTGTCGCAACAAAAAACTGATGATTGATGCTTCTCATCTCTCTTCGTTCTTTTCTGTCTGTCCCTGTCTATCCCTCTCTCTGACTCTCTCTCTGACCCTGTAAAAAAAAAAAAAAGAAAGAAAGAAAAAAAGAAAGTAGCCTTCATTTAATAAAAGGATAACTCCAGTTTTCAGTAGGGTCTAGACCACACACACACACACACACACACACACATTCAAAGAGTTCACCTTTAAGTATCAGAAAAAAACAACTGACATTGGCTTTATATGCATTGCCACGTGTTTTACATGTTTTTGATTGTTTTTGTTTGTTTATTTGTTTGTTTGTTATAACAAAAAAGCCACAGGCAGGCATAGGCAATCGGGGTTAGACTGAAGGTACAGTGATGCCACCAGGACTTGACTTCTGTCTAGCTATTCCATCATTCTTCCCATGAAGCTTTTGTCCTTAGGCTCACAAGTTAACAGTCATGTGTTGGGCAGATAAAATATATTATGCTCACTTTGTTAAAGATGGCGCTGCCCACATGGAAGTTCGTTGATATTAATGTGTGTTCTGGAACAGGCTGTGGGCAGGCCGGGTCGTTATAGCCTAAGGCTTAGTTTTAAGAGTAAGCTCTTCTCCACACCCTTGACTGATTGGATGATGTAGGGTGGTGCACTCTCCTGAGGAATCCCATTATACAGAGACTTCCTTGTTTGTATAATTGGATTAAAGGTTTTGATTCTAGGGTATAAAGTGGGAGAGACCAGTAGCTTGATCTCAGGCTTGGTTCCTGAGGAGAGCAGATTAAGGCCACATGAAGGCCAGGAGAAGCAGTCAAGATGGCAGAATGCTGAGGGAGAAGCCAGTTTGTTAAGAGTTTGTGCTGGAGGAGATGGGGAACAGAGGTGAATAAGTCTGGTGAGCTAGAAACCTTTGATTCTAGGAAACTCAGATAAGTCAGTAGCTTTGTGAGCCCTGAATGTGTGGGTTTTGGAGCCCAGTGTGTGTTTTTGCTTGCCCACCGGGTACAAGCTAGAATTAAAGCTGATGGCTCACCAGTTTTTGGCTCCATTGTTTCATTACCGACTGTTCGAATCAAATGCGAACCTGCATGGGTCAGGCTGCTGCGATGGCGGTTGTGATCCTGACCGCGACTACTGGCTTTACACCATGCCTCCAAAAAAAATGTGTCTGTTTTATGTAGCAACTCTTGGATGTGAAAGCAAAAAGAAACCTTAGTGGGTTTTTCTCTAGTTCTATCAGCGGAATCATTTGTAGATATTCCTCCCAGATTCTGAAACTACCAATATCAGTCTAACTTTTCTATTGTAACTTGTCCTTTCCTGCGACTTTAAACATTTGGGAAAGCTATGCTTTGAGATGTCAGCCTGATGCTATTTTAAACAAATATTTCATAATTTCTGAGGCTTTAATTTAATATTTTTATTCTCTTTGATCTAAAGAAAGCAGGGTAGATGCTGTAGGGAGGGGGGCAACACAGATGTTGAAGGGAATATAGGGGAGGGGGGATGCATTCGCGGCGACCCTAGAATCTATGTAAACACAATTAATTAGATTAAAAAGAAATAAAAAAATAAATACAGTAAAAGACATTGATATTATTAAAAAAATAAAGAAAGCAGAATAAGCTTTATTTATGAGTACTTGTTTTAATTTGAGTTATTTCTAGCTTTATTGCCTCTTGGCTAATTTGTTTTTAGGTTTTTCTCCTTGTAGATAGTACCATGTAACTTTTCTTCAATCTTAAAAATAGTAAGCGTAGTTATTTTATAACTATAAATTCTGATAATACTAATGTCTCAAGTCTGTGAGTTGGTCTCTTATTTCTGCTGGTTCTCAGTCCTTATAGTCCATTTTCTGGGTCATTTGAGTGAAATTTATCCTGGCTATAAGTCTTTATTCAGGCTATGTCTATGTGAGACCTCTTTTACTTTCAATATACCCTTACTCAGAAAAGGGAACCCTTTGGAAGTGCTATCAAACCTTGGCTATCTTGAAGAAAATTAATTACCTTGTGCTAACTTTGGTTTTTTTTTACTTCTTCCTTAGGAAACTGTCAAAATCCATTTGTAGATGCCCTCCGGGTAAACATGGTTTTAGAGTACTGGGCTTCCTCCTTTGAGCTTCTAGATTTGGGCAAAATTATTCCTCACTATTATGTTAGCTCATTGATACCTTTAAGATTATTTTCTTTCCTTTTCATTTTTAATTTTTTCAATTACTTTTAGTGAATAGTTTGTTCAAATTGTCTACACAACCTTGACCAAAAGTGAAAGTCTTACTTTTTTATTATTACATAATCTGTTTTCTCCCTTACTTCCTCCCTCCCTTCTTTCCTTGCTTTTTTCTTTTTTATTATTTCTTATTTTTAAAAAACATGATTGAGCAGCTACAATTCTCAGTCACTTCTTGGGTTATTATTTCCATTTATCTGACATGTTAATACATTTTTTTTAATTTTTAACATTTCTGTGATTTTGTGTTTGCAGTTGTAAGTTATTCTTTAACCTAGAATGAATGTATTTTTCTTTAAAAGGTTTATAACTTTATACTTTATGTCCTAATACTGTACTGATTCTGGAGGCAGACATAGTCTTTCATTTTTTAGCTCTGTGTTCTTGAGTAAATGAATTAATCACCTTCACTATCATTTTCTTTAATACATTAATAAGCATGATAAAAGCATTTTCTTTATAAATTTGTTTTGAGAATTAAACAAGATAATATATTTAAATACTATAACCACAATGCTTAGAAGATTGACATATTGTATCTGTCATTATAATTATCACTTTTATTTTTAGAAAGATTAACTGTATATGTAACTTTACATATAAATATATGTGTAATAATAGGTAAAAATAAGTAAAATGTAATATAACTTTATTACACTTATGATTGTAATTGACGTTTTTCTTTATTTCTGTGATATTTTTTGTACCTTTAAAATATTTTTTGATATTCCTTTATTAACATTCATTACACTTATATTTATTTTTTTACAGCTTGATTTGAACATTTATATAAGTATACACTTTTATATCCCAGGAATATTTTGGAGCTTTTCAAAGTTTCCTGTCATAACTTACTTCTCAAGGATTCCTCGCCAAGTTCTGGTTTGTCTCAACTGAATTTACAACCGTAGGCAGTTTAGATAGTTCCAGAAGTTTGCTATTGTTTCAATAATGCCTTGGGAGAACCACTGTCCCCACCTGGAGCTGAGCTCTGAGTCAAGTCAAATAGCCACCACTCTGAATAGATTTCTCAGACAGCTGAAAGTTTGGACAAAATATTGACTGTATGTAGGATGGAAATTTTCATAGACTTCCATAACCAGTCAGATCTTCCATAACCAGTCAAATGCTGTTGACTTTTAGCTACTATGACACTGAACTGGGAAAAAGAATGGACAGGAGTAGCCCCAATTAAAATATCATAGACCCCAAAGATTTACCAAGGTTTAGTAGGTTTTCTAGAAGAGGCAATTTTCATTTCATTCTGTGGCTTGAGTTAATGGCCAGAGTTTTGGAATGTTTGTTGTAGTCATCTTGCTTGTATTTTTATTGTTTTAGAGTAGTTGAGTAGTCACTGAGGTCCTCATTCTGCCATTAAGAAAGTTGGTTTGCTTGTGTTTATTTTTAATGCTTGTATGTCTGATTAGATTCTAGGGCTTTTTTTCCTCCCTTTTTTCCTTCTTCTCTTCCTGCCTGCCTACCTGCCAGAAATGCAGAGTTTACCATATGGCAGGTGCTAATTTAAGTACTGGGAGCCTCATGGTGAAGAAATCTACTTGGCCACTGTATTTTTAAACTGTTTTATCACCTGTGTTTAACATAGGTTTTGGCATGCAGTAGATGCTAAATAAATACCCAGTGAAGACATGAAGGCCTCCTTGTCTCAGCTCCTATTTACAATCTCTTTCCCCTGGCCACCAGTCACTTCAGAATACAATGAGCTGCCATGCATCTCCCTCTAATTTCGGAAATGTTGTGCAAGAGCTGTAAATTCTTAATGAGTATGAAGAAAGGTGTTGTGGCATAAAAGAATGTGAGACCACCTCTGGCTGACTGGCTCAGAATATCTGTCTCTGCCGTTAAGGTCGTTTCCCTATATTTTTCTTGCTTAATTGAATAGCCTTGGATTCTGGAGTAAGGTCCAGCTGGTCCAAGTAATCAATATGTAAGACAGTGCCAAAGAATATAGTAGAAAATAGGACACATAAAACTTAGTTCCAATAATTACTTCTTAAACATCTCTAAAACCTGTGAGTTAATGGCTCTTTCTCAAACCAGAAAATGTTTCTGGATTTTGTACTTTGGAATTTCTTTTTGACTATTTTAAAGAGAATTTTAACAGAAGCATTATATAGTCATTCACCATGGTAACCTGAATGTTTTTATTTTATTTTAAATGATTAAGTTCTTATAAATAAAATGTTGCCAAATTTACAGGTTAGTGGCCCTAGCCGGTTGGCTCAGTGTTAGTGTTGGTCTGCATTTGGATGTCCCAGGTTCAATCCCCAGTCAGGGCACACAAGAGAAGTGCCCATCTGCTTCTCCACCCCTCCCCCTCTTGCTTCTCTCTCTCTCTTTCTCCATCTCCTGCAGCCATGGCTCAAATGGAGGGAGTTGGCCGTTGGTACTATAGATGGCTCTATGGCCTCTGCCTCAAGTGCTAAGTAGAGCTCTGTTGCTGAGCAGTGGAGTGATACTACAGATGGGCAGAGCACTGCACCCTAGTGGACTTGCCAGGTGGATCCTGGTTGGAGCTTATGCGGAGGTCTATCTCTGCCTTCCCTCCTCTCACTGAATTAAAAAAAGAAAATTTACAAGTTAGTGAATAAAATTAGGTGATGTTAGTTGTCTATAACTTATTTTTTAATAGCTAGAAACACAAACATACACAATATTAAAATCACTCATAATTCTACCTCTTTGAAACCACCTAAAGAGAGTATCACTTCTTCTGCTCCTGCAAATTGCCCTTCTCAGTGATACTGATATTAACTATTTGCTGTGCATCATTTCTTTCTTTTTTTTAATTGATTTTTTTTAAAAGAGAGGAAGGAAGAAAGAGAAAAACATTGATTGCTGTTCTACTTATTTATGCATTCATTGGTTGATTCTTATATGTGCTCTGGCTGGGAATTGAACCCAAAACCTTGGCATATAGAAATGATACTCTAACCAACTCAGCTACCCAGCTAGGGCTTGCATATTATTTAATTTTTACTTTATTTATACACTGACATATTTTTTTTGTTTGAATAAAATCATGTCTTTTAAACCTGATATTTGCATTTTGTAACTTTATATTTAAGGATCATCTTTCCAGATTAGTAAATTTAGATTTAGATCATTATTTTTAATGATGACATAGAATTATTCAAATGCATGCATTGTAATTTACTCAGTTGTATGCATTAAAAGACAATTAGTTAGTTTTCTGTTTTAATGTTGCTGTGAATGACCATTTACATATAACTTTCTCCAAACTTCTACATTATAACAGAAGGTGTCTAGCTTCATGGATCCATAAGTCCCTGTTTTAAATTTTTATAACTAATTTGATCATCCAGATAGCATTATAAGAACAAAGAATTAATCTATTCTATAAGGGCATTCACATCTTCAGTAATAAAAATGTGCTTCAGTCTAGGTTTATTTTTTTGCATGTGGCTTTTCAATATTCCCAGAACCATTTTTTTGATTTATTGATATTTTGAGAGAGAGGGACAGAGAGAAAAAGAGAGTAACGTCAGTCTGTTGTTCCACTTATTTACACATCAATTGTTGATTCTTTTGTGTGCTCTGACCATTGATTTAAACTGTAAATTTGGTGTATCAGAACAATGCTCTAACATACTGAGCTACCTGGCTGGGCTCCCAGCACCATTTATTACAGAGGTTTTCTAGCTCCTTTGTAAAAACTATTTGCCCAGACACATGTGGGTTTACTTCTGGGCTCTTAATTTTGTTCCATTGGCCTGTATAGATATTTTATGCTAATACCATGCTATTTTGATTATTATAGCTATATAGTTTAATTTGAAGTCAGTTGGTGTAATACTTCTGGATTTCACCCCACACCCGTCAGAATTGCTTTGGCTTTTCAGCGTCTTTTGTGATTCCATACAAATCTGATGATATTTTTGTTCTATTTCTTTAAAAAATGTCATTTGGATTTTGATGGTGATTGCCTTAAATATGCATATTGCTTTGGGTAATATAGTCATTTAAATTATGTTAATTCTTCCAATCCATAAACATGGAATATCTTTCCATTTCACTACTGTTTGTTCCCATATGATAAAATTAAATCCAAATGGATCAAATACCTAAATATAAGATTTGAAACAATAAATTATGTAGAAGTAAACATAAGTACTAAATTTATAGACCTTGGTCTTAGAGAAGGTTTTATGAATTTGACTTCAAAAGGAAGGAAAGTAAAGGCAGAAATAAATGAATGGGAGTATGTAAAACTAAAAAGCTTATGCACATCAAAAGAAACTACCAACAAAACAAAAAGGCAAACAATCCGATGGTAGATGATATTTGCAAACCACAGCTCTGACAAGGTGTTAATATCCAAAATATATAAAGAACTCAACATCAAACAGACAAACAATTTAATTAAGAAATTGGTAGAGGACCTGGATAGACACTTCTCCAAAGAAGACAGACAAATGACCAACAGATATATGAAAAGACACTCAACTTCTTTATTCGCTATTAGGGAAATACATATCAAAACTACAATGAGATATCACCTCACATCTGTTAGAATGGCTGTTATAATCAAGACAGATAATAATAAGCATTGGAAAGGTGGTGGAGAAAAAAGAACCTTCATTCACTGCTGTTGGGAATGTAAACTGATATACCCACTATGGAAAACAGTATGGAGGCTCCTCAAAATAATTAAGAATAAAATTACCATATGACCCAGCAACACCTCTACTTGGTATCTATCCAAAAATTTAAAAAACATTTGTTTGCAAAAGTATACCCATGTCTATGTTCATCACAACATTATTTATGGTGGCCTACACATGGAGACAACCAAAATGTCCTTTGATAGAGGATTGGGTAAAGATGATGTGGTACATGTATACAATGGGATATCACTCAGCCGTAAGAAAGGATAAAATACTGCCATTTGTGACAACATGGATGGATCTTGAGAATATCATGCTATTTGAAATCAGTCAGACAGAAAAAAGTTTGGAAACATGATTTAACTCATATGTGGGATGCAAATCTGAAAGTAGCCAATGAACAAACAAGAAAAGCAAACAAACAAACTGTGTCTGATCAACACAGACAACAGTATGATGGCTAACAGAAGAAAGGGGCATAGAGGGAAGTTATAAATGGTAAAGTGGGTCAAAGGTATGGTGACTGAAGATTTGATTTTGGGTGGTGGACACGCAGTACAATATATACGTAATGTATGATAGCATTGAGCATTTCAAACCTATACAATCTATAAACTGGTGTCACCCCAATAAATTTAATTAAAGATAAAAAGTGCTTCATAAACATCTGAAATTGCAATTTTCTAGGGTTTTTGTTGTTCTCCTTGTTATTAATATTATTTGGTTAGTTGTTTGGTTGGTTGCTTTCTGACTTCTAATCTCACCATGAAGTTAGGGCCATGCTGAGGGCACCATGCATTGCAAATTTTTCCAGCATTTTCTGTAAGTAAACATTCCTGAGAACATGAAATAATAAAGGAATCCCGGGAAAACAGCTACTTTCTAATTTTGCATCAGGCATCTCTGCCCTATGTGGAGGTTCCTGTTACATTTTTAGTTAGTATTTTCACTTCGAAGAGGTGGCAGATAACCAAAGGGAAATGTTCAGTGGTGCTGTTCTGAATGCAGTTAGAGGACTTGAGATTGTAAGAAGGTCAGGCCTTAAAAGTTGAGAGACATGATTGCAGAGGTGGTAATTTAGGTTTCAAAACTATATTAGCTTATGCAGGAAAAATTGCAGAATATCATGGTTTATCTCAATACTCTTCTGGATCCCCTTGGATCTCAGACTCCTTTCTATATTTTATACCCATTCTCCAAATGGAGAGTGAGTGACAAGTTCCTGAAAATGGATCTGGGTGACCCTTCACCAAAAACAGTGACTGACTTTTAAGAGAACGGGAAAGCCCAGAATATATTTTTTAAATCTAAATTTCTTATGTTAAACACGTAAGTCTCAAGCTGTGTCTGATATGATTTATTGTACTAATTTCTACACCTCCTTTTCTATTCTCACGCATTCCTATGGTGCTGGGGCTGGCAGCTGAAAAATGTTTTTCCCAGACTCTTTTGCCATCTATGTTCCACTTAGGTTCCAGGTAGGTACTCATGTAACATTAGAAGGCAGGGAGAAGAGAGGAGATGGCTTTCTTTCAGTTTCTTTTAGCAGCATCAGGAGTAGTGTTACAATAGGTTTTGGAGTTTGGGAAGCACCACTTTCTTTTTCTATGTCAACCACAGGGGAGTTACTAAATTCTAAAGTTACTGATCTGGGATTAACGTTACCTTACCTCTGTTGGTGTCTGTACATCCAACTAATTATTGCACCGATTTCTTATACTAATTCCTCTTTTGTTTGAAATGCCTATAGTAGATTCTATGGTTATAACTGGCCATTGATTAAGAAACAAATTCTTCTTAATATTATTTAAATTTTCAAACTAAATAAAACATTGAGCCTAGAAATAAATAAATGGTACATTTAAGATGTACTTTTGGGTGAGAATGATATCTATAATGACCAAGGAGTGGACAACTTCTTCTGTACTGGAGAAACTTCAGAAATAAAAAAGAAAACTCGGGACTAAACTCATGACTTAAGGCATGGTTAAAAGAACAACATTTTCTACAATGGTCATAAAATAACCTTATTACTACTCATCTCAAGGCTGCTATAGCTATAAATATAAAATTTTATCTTCTGGTTGAATAATTACAATGTAGGTTAACTTTCAGTCTTTTCAAATCTCATGTGAGTATTATGATATTGCTTTGGACAGAGTAGGATAAAGAGAATTAGAATGGCAGCATTTGAATAGGTACAGAAAATCTGAAAACCTGGAAACTCAGATCCCTCTGTGTCTCCTCAGTTAGTACAAACAGTTCCACTTGCCTTTCTGAAAGGACTAGTTTGTATTTGTTTGCCAATTTTCCTCAGGGATCCCCTTCCGCTCCCCTTGTCTCATGGCCTCCATATCTCTAACCAGATTCAGATTTATGACAGGCCAGGAGAACAAGTACAAAATGTGCCACAGAGGGAGACATATAACACATCTAAGAAGCTGTAAAGATTTTGCTAATTTATGTCAATAGAAACTTGAAATATATATGTGGCAGTGAATTCTAGATGAAGGAGCATAGATGGAATTGGCTGGTTGACTGACTAAATCTAAAGACTTAGGAAGATGGGAATTCTATGGTAGGACTCTGAAAAATTCACATAGCAGAATCATGGTTCTTAGAGTTTTGGGGCAAAAGAATGCCATTAATTGCAAATGACCATTCTCCTTTTGAGAAACAGCTCTTAGACCTATTAAACCTAAATAACTATTGAATGCAAGCAGACTGTGTTATCAAAGACCATGTTACCGTAGCTGCCCAATATAAACTAGGTATTATCTCATCCACAAAGTCATAAAATTGGATATGCTCAACAAACTTCATTTGAGTTTAGACTTGGACCTTGCTTGATTGCATGAGTAAGTTTTATGTATGGGTGAGTGAAAATATCGTGACGTACTGCTATGAAATTACCAACATTTCCTCAACCAGCACCTATTGCTTTATGGGATGTTTTTATTAATAATTCATGAAATAGAAAAACCTTAGTCCAAGGTTACAGATGGTTCTGTACTATATACCAGGACCAGTCCAAAATGAACTGCTGTAATATTTCAGCCTGCCTCAAAGATAACCTAAAAGAGAATAGAGAAGTCCTTTCAGTAAGCACAACTTTCTCTACTCAGTTTTTTTTCCAAATTATAACCAGAGATACAGAGATAAATACAATGTATAAGAAGAGGTTAATGGCTTGTCTAGCTTCTTAGGGACTTTGAAAGATTAATTTAGAGCACTAGTTATAGGGAGGTTTGTCTGAGGGAAAAGTATGTGAATGAATGGACCTTTCAGAATGGAGAGAGTGTGAGAATAATGGGTCTATCTGAATGAACGCTAGCTATCATAAACCACAGGCTGCAGGAATCTCCTAGAAATAAGATTGATCAGATGATTTTTATCTTATAGAGGTCAGTAAGTCTCTTATCACCCTGTGCTTGTTCAATAGGCTCATACACAAAATACCATGATGAAAGAGATGGTAGTATATGGTCTTTTCAATAACCAGTACTAGATACAAAAGTTGCTTTGGCTACTAGTCACCAAACTGTCAAAAGGAGAAGCCAACACTTAGCCCCTGATTTGTTATTATATTGTCATGCTATCCTAGATGGTACCTGCTAGCCACTGAGGGTAAGGTTACTTATATTGAAACCCTTCCATGATGAAGGCATAAGTGATGCATCTCTGGCACTAACCTAGATGTGAATCTCTCTTCTCTGCTACAGTGTTTCTACCAGTACCACTACCCATGAGCTTACTCACTGTCAGAGTGTTCAATCTTTATACTGCTTCTGAAAACAAAACTCACTTTACAGTAAAAGAAATGGAACTGGCTTGCACCCTTTACATGTGCCCTATTGTTGACCTTACAAAGTGGCATACTGCAGACTCAGTTAAGGCACAATCATGGAGATGGGTCTTGGTGATGTTTGGTTGCTTTAGATTGGCCACCAACATATGGTAGTGTTATACTCACAGCCAGAATAATTAAGTATGGTTATCAAGAGGTTAAGATAGAAGTCACTAGTTTCCCATCTTCATAGCTTTGTGTTCTGCTTGTCTTAATATCTAAGAGGGCGAAAAAACCTTTCATGAGGAATACAGTAACATCATCTAATCATTAGAGGCTTCTTATTTTCACAAACCAACAAGTAAGGAAGATATATCTCTAGACCCCAGGGGTTTATCTGTGGGTACCCTTCACTATATACATATATATATACACACATACACACACATATATACATACATACCATTAAAGGCAAAAACTCTGATCACTGAGGGCAGGCAGACTATAGAATGTATGATAGAAGAAGAAAGTTGGAAATACAAAATCTTTCATGATAGTTACAGAAATGAGGCCTGTGGCTGAGATACATACTTCTTTTCTTGCTTGTGACATATCTATTTCTGTTACTTAGCAATGCATTTTTTTTTTTACAGGGACAGAGAGAGAGTCAGAGAGAGGGATAGATAGGGACAGACAGACAGGAACGGAGAGAGGTGAGAAGCATTAATCATTAGTTTCTCGTTGCCATTGCGACACCATAGTTGTTCATTGATTGCTTTCTCACATGTGCCTTGACCACGGGCCTTCAGCAGACCGAGCAACCCCTTGCTGGAGCCAGCGACCTTGGGTCCAAGCTGGCAAGCTTTTGCTCAAGCCAGATGGGCCCGCGTTCAAGCTGGCGACCTTGGGGTCTTGAACCTGAGTCTTCAGCATCCCA
Source organism: Rhynchonycteris naso (assembly GCA_037038555.1). Lineage (NCBI taxonomy): Eukaryota > Metazoa > Chordata > Mammalia > Chiroptera > Emballonuridae > Rhynchonycteris > Rhynchonycteris naso. The sequence continues at coordinate 291,590,148 of CM072995.1, read as the reverse complement.
GTCCGACACTCTATCCACTGTACCACTGCCTGGTCAGGCAGCAATGCATTTTTCCTTCTCTCTTTTCTTTACTATTATAGAATGATGTTATAATTAATTTTTAATTAAGTCTATAGATTATAGAATATCCAGAGAACAGATTGTGCTCAGAATATGAGGGGAATTAGCATCACTCTTAAATCGATTTAGAGACAATGACACTTTTGGGGGGGGGAATCATTTGGAAAAAGCTGTGAGAACATCTTCTTTTTCATAAGGGACAAAATCATGATGTTGTTATAGTTGTTTTTTGGAAGTTTAAATATGGGTAGAAGGCTGTGTACAACAACTGAATAGCCAAAAAGATAGACAGTACTAGATATTGTGTACTGGTTCTCAGGCCCACACCTGCCATTCCTCTCTCCTGCACTGCCAGTGTGAGAAATTTGCCAGCTTAGTTCCACTTAGCTTAGAAGAAGAAAATAAATTGGTTCTACTTTGTTTTCTGCTTTTGACAGCACTATCTTTAGCAGTGTGAATCCCTGGATTTCTGCCACGGTCAGAAGTGGTTCCAGAAACACTGTTTGTTTATTTGTTTTGTGTTTTTACTTTAGCAAGAGAGAGTGACAGACAGATAAAAAGGGAGGAGATGGGAAACATCAACTTGTAGTTGTGGCATTTTTGTTGTTCATTGATTGCTTCTCATACGTTCCTTGATAGGGGTGATGGGGTTTGTTCCCGCTGAGCCAGTGACCCCTAGCTCAAGCCAATGACCTTGGGCTCAAGCCAGCAACCATGGGATCATGTCTATGGTCCCATGTTCAAACCAGAGACCCCACAGTCCAGCTGGTGTGCCTGCATTCAAGCCAGTGATTTCAGGGTTTCACACCTGGGACCGCAGTGCCTCAGGTCTGTCAATGCTATATGTACTGCAGCACCACCAGTCAGAGAGGAAACACTGTTGATGGCATTTTCAGCAGTAAGATGAATGTGGGCTTCTGGGCGCTGAGTAACACCATTCTTTTAGTAGGGTGTAACCAAGCTCAAGCCTGGTTACACCCTACTATCTACCTAATTTCTGCTTAATGTTGGTGAATATATTACTAAAGAAGAAAATAACCATGGCCTCCTTTAAATTCATATTCTCAAATGGGCAATTAATATTGCTTTATAATTATACTAAACTTTTCTAACATATTTGTTTTCCGCATTTCTAAAATGATTATTTTACCATATCTTTTCTCATTTTAGGCTTTGCACTCCTTCTCTTCCCCATCACTTTCAGCTGATGATCTTCTATTATACAGGGATGGGAAAAAGTGAGTCTACAGTTGTTTGTACAGAAAAAGACCTACAGGTTACGTTTATTACAATAGCTTTATTAATTCAAAAGAATGTCACAATGAAACTGTAAACTTACTTTTGTCACTTCTATATTTTGTTGAGAAATTGAAGTAACCCCACTGAAATCTACCTTCCCACTCCCCATCTCCCTGCAACTGTGCCCGTGCTATTCGCCTTCCCCCTTCTCACAGTGTAGTGTCACTGCTCCTATCCAAGGTCAGTTCTTCACTTGTACTCTAGATTTCATCTCCTCTAATCTTTCTAAGAACTTCATTACAGCCATTATCCTTTTTTGCTTTTCTCTACTGAATAGGATACAGAAATGATCTAGTGTCTCCTCCCTTGATCTTGACATATTCAGCTAACAACCTGCTTTCTCTATTTCTTTCTTTCTTTCTTTCTTTCTTTCTTTCTTTCTTTCTTTCTTTCTTTCTTTCTTTCTTTCTTTCTTTCTTTTTTTTTGGTGGTAGAACTTTTTGAAATAGTGTCTTTGGTCACTGCTTTAATTCCTCCAGAAGCCCTCCACAAAATATCCTGACTGGGGTTTCATCCTCTCTTCCCAATTTTTACAGTGTTCTTGTCAAGGACATGGACAATAGTAGAGGTAATTACAAAATTCCATATCGAGAAAACTATTGGTTTCTTCTCCATTCTCATCTAATTAAATCTCTCAGCAACCTCAACACGTTCTTTGAAACTCTTTGGTCTCCATGGCAGTCCACAATCCTGATAACTGCATTTTGTTTATTTGCTCTTTGTTACCTCACTGATCTTGATTTCACTCTGTTTGAGTTGTAGAAGTTGTGGAGCACTCTATGACTAGCTATATGGTCCCTTCTTTATTTATGCTCTTCCTAGGTTATTTCTTCCTATTTTGTGGCTTTTACTGTCATTTATGTGTATATCATTATAGATTTGTCTCTAGCCTAGACCTCCTCCATGAACTCCAGCCTTATATATCCAGCTGCCTACTTGATGAAATCTGATGCTGATATGTGTCTCAAACTTATCACAGGCAATATAAAATTTATGATCATCACAACTCTAAGCCTAATGTTGAAATCTTTACCATTCAAGTAATAGCACTGCTATCTATCCAGATGCTGAAGCCTCAAATCTAGCTTCCTCTTGCCATCATCATCATCATTGATATCTCCTGTCTTCTCACTTCAAAATACCTAACCTACCATCAAGTATTATGCTACCAGAATATATCTTGAATCCATTGATTCTCTTCATTTCTACTACAGGTTTTGATCGACTTACGACCTATGTAACTTACAACCATTCGACTTTATGACCACAATCGTTAGCCACGACTACTCCACGTCTGGAGTAGTTTTGGTATGTACCTGTATTTTGTAATTCTGTATGTTTTGGAAATATTCAACCAGTTGTACTGGTAATGCAGTGTTTTACCTGACAAATGTAAAAATAAGAAACAAAATTGTGTAAAGATGATAAAAATGGCATAAAATGAACAAAGAAAATTATGATATATAACAATAATGCAAAAAAATTATGATAAAATATGACTTAAAGATTTTTTCTAACATCATTTCACAGTACTGTACATATAACCTACTCAACTTATGACCAAATCGTGTTATGACCAATCTGTCAGAACCAATCGTGGTAGTAAGTCGAGCACTAGCTGTATTCCAAGACACCACCGTCTCTAATTTGAGCTACTTTATCAATCTCATAACTGATTTTTTTGCTTTCAATCCTGTCTCCCTACAGTTCATTCAATTCAAAGGGGCGAGGAAGGATCTTTTTTAAATCAGATTAGACCATTTAAAATCTTGGGTTTTAAAAAAACAATGAGTATTCCATTGCATTAGAATAAAATTTACATTTTTATAAATTACAGTATGATGAAATTCACAGTCTACAAGGTACACTATATTCTCCCTCCTGAATTAATCTCTAGCTCATATTTTCTGAACCTTTTCCTTACTTACTACCTTAAGCTATGATAGCCTTTCTTTTTTTTTTCCCCACTCTATCAAAATATTACATCTTGCTATTCTTATCAATAATAATAATAAATAAAGGACAAAAGAAAACTTTTGGAGGTAATGGGTATATTTATGACATAGATTATGGTAATGGTTTCAGGGAGGAGCAAGATGGCGCTGGAGTAGGCGGACGTACCAACTTCTAACTCCCAGAACCAAAGTAGATTATAACTCAATTTAAAGAACCATCATCAGGATAAACCAACTTTGAACTAAACTAAGTGGACTCTGCAACCAAGGAACACAGAAGAAGCCACATTGAGACTGGTAGGAATATCAAAAACACGAAGAGGGCTGCCCAGCTCCCCAGAGCAAACGGCAGCCCGGAGAGACCCGCGTGGCGGGAGGAGAGTTTGGCGGAGAGGGAGGGACCTGGGTCCCAGGAACCAAGCCCCAGCCCGCAGTCCCAGAGCCTAGAAGAGGCGTATGGACAGTATTGAGCTGTGAAACAAGTGAGGATACTGTTTGTGAGAAAGAGACAGTTTTCTCAGACCCAACGTTCTTTTTAAAGGGACAGCGCAGAAAACCTCTCTCACAACCAAGCACCTGGGGCTTCGGGGAACGGGGACAGAGGAGAGGACCAGAGCAGCAGGAAGAGAGTGTGGACTGAAGGCACAGGGACAAACACTCTGAGGGACAGCCACCCTAACCCCTGGGCTAAGTCACTTCCCTAATCGAAAATGAATATTTCCCCTGGAACTAGCAATACCAGCAAAGGGAGAGAGGAAACTAGCCAAACAAGCTCTCCCACGGCAATTAGAGCAGAGCTTCTTAGAGGGAGAAAGCTTGCAGGCCTACAGTATGAAGAGATAGGGCACTTCCTACTCTGCTGAGGGTTGCTGAAGGGATGTTGGCGGCAGGACTCTGAAAAGCAGTTCTGACAGAGGGGGTGCAGGCCCAGCTGGTGTGAGCTCGGTCTAGCCCAGCAGGGGCGGAGGGGATGCGCAAAAGCGGTCAGGCAGCTGCGGGCCCTCCTGTAACCCTACCTGCGGGAAAAAAGCGGGAGGCCAGGAAAGGGAAGAGATCTGCTCTGTGACCCTGCGCAAGCTGGCCCTGACCACGGGGATGGGGCTAGGACCAGAGACGAGTGGGGGCTTGTGGCTGAGCTCACGCCACCAGCCCCACCCGGCGGGAGAAACCCTGGTTTGCCATCCTGCGTGTGCGAGGTGGCTCGGAACCCGGGGGCAGGGTAGAGCCCTGAACAAGCGAAAGCTCGCACCTGAACACATGCCAGCAAACACGCCCAGCCCAATAAATCTTGGTTTGTGACCCTACACAGGAGGACCCTGGCCTTGAGGGTGGGGCTAAAGCTCCCGAGTGCAAAGGCTCACAACTGAGAGCACGTGATAAGCCCCGCCCAATCGACGAAACTGGTGAGCAGGTTCTGATTGCGGGTGCTGGGCGGAAGCCCAGAAACAGGCTGGGTCTGCAGCTGAGCAAAGGTGCTCTAAAGCAAAGGCTTGTGGCTTGAGTGACAGCCCCTCCTGCGGAGGAGAGGCGGAAATCATAGCAACAGCCGCAGTGGGCCGGAGCTGGCAACGCCCATACCCAAATGCCCTAGGCAGCAGCAGAGGGGGTGGCGGGCCTGGAGACAGACCACACCTAGGGAAAACAAAGGCAACACCTACTGAACTCCAGTGGCCACAACTTGCTTATACACAGACAAAAAGGGCAGGCAGAGGAATGCAAACCAAATGAGTCAAGAGAAATCCCCAGAGAAGAACCTGAATGAACCAGATATAACCAAATTACCAGAAGCAGAATTTAGAATAATGATAGTTAGGATGTTCAAAGAAATTAGAGCAACAATGGATAGTCATCATGAACGCCTAAATAAAGAGATAACAAGTATAAAAAATGAAATTGAAATAATAAAAAAGAATCAGACAGAAATGACAAATACAGTATCAGAACTGAAGACCACAACGGAAGGAATTAAAGCAGATGAATCATGCAGAAAATCGAATCAGCGAGTTAGAGGACACAATAAACCAAGTCACAGAAGCAGAGAAGAAAAAGGAAAAGAGACTCAAAAAATGTGAGGAAATTCTAAGAAAGCTCTGAAACACCATGAAGAGAAACAACATTCGCATCATAGGGGTTCCTGATGAAGAGGAGAGAGAACAAGAAAGAGAAACTTTGTTCAATCAAATCATAGCAGAAAACTTCCCTAAATTAAGGCTGGAAAACATTCCAAACGTTTAAGAAGCACACAGAACTCCATTAAATAGAAACCCCCAAAAAACTATACCAAGACACATCATAGTTAAAATACCAAAGCTAATGGATAAAGAAAAAATTTAAAAGCTGCTAGAGAAGAAAAGGCTATCACCTACAGAGGAGCCCCCATACGGATGACATCGGACTACTCAACAGAAACACTTGAGGCCAGAAGGGAATGGCAAGATATAATCAAAGTAATGCAGAACAAGAACCTACAACCAAGACTATATCCAGCAAGGTTAATGTTTAAAATTGAAGGAGAAATAAAGAGCTTCCCAGACAAAGAAAGCCTCAAGGAACTCATTAAAACAAAACCAATTCTGCAAGAGTTACTAAGGGGTCTGTTGTGAAAAGTTCAAAGAGAGGAAAGAATATAGCAAAAGAAGAATACAGCTTTAAAGAATAAAATGGCAATAAACAACTACATATCAATAATAACCTTAAATGTAAATGGATTAAATGATCCAATCAAAAGGCATAGGATAGCTGCATGGATAAAGAAACAGGATCCATACATATGCTGTCTACAAGAGACACACCTTAAAACAAAAGATGTACATAGACTGAAGGTAAAAGGATGGAAAAAAATATTTCATGCAAATGGAAATAAAAGAAAAGCCGGGGTAGCAGTACTTCTATCTGACAAAATGGACTTTAAAACAAAGGCTGTAGTAAGAGATAAAGAAGGACACTACATAATGATAAAGGGAACAATTCAACAGGAAGATATAACTATTATAAATATCTACGCACCAAATATAGGAGCCCCAACATACATAAAGCAGACTTTGATGGATATAAAAGGTGAGATTAACAGCAATACTATCATAGTACAGGATTTCAATACCCCACTAACAACACTGGATAGATCCTCAAGAAAGAAAATCAATAAAGAAACAGCAGACTTAAAGGTACACTAGATCAACTTGATTTAATAGATGTCTTCAGAACTTTTCACCCTAAAGCAGTAGAATATACATTCTTCTCAAGCACTCACGGTACATTGTCTAGGATAGACCACATGTTAGGACACAAAAATGGTCTTAATAAATTTAAAAAGATTGAAATCATATCAAGCATATTCTCTGATCACAATGCCATGAAACTAGAAATTAACCACAAAAGAAAAACTGAAAAATACTCAAACACTTGGAAACTAAAGAGCATGATATTAAATCATGAATGGATTAACAATGAGATCCAAGAAGAAATAAAAAAGTTTCTAGCAAACAATAAAAATGAGCATACATTAACTCAAAATTTATGGGACACAGCAAAAGCAGTTCTGAGAGGGAAGTTCATTGCACTACAGGCATATCATAAGAAGTTAGAAAAAGCTCAAATAAGCAACCTGACGGTGCATCAAAAGGAACTAGAAAAACAACAGCAAATAAAACCCAGGACCAGTAGAAGGAAGAAAATAATAAAGATGAGAGCAGAAATAAATGACATAGAGGCTAAGGAAACAATACAGAGGATCAATAAAACCAGAAGCTGGTTCTTTGAAAAGGTAAACAAGATCAATGAACCTTTAACTAGACTCACCAAGAAAAAAAGAGAGAGGACTCAAATAAATAAAATTAGAAAGGACAGTGGAGAAATAACAACTGACACAACAGAAATACAAAGCATTGTAAGAAAATACTATGAAGAACTCTATGCCAAAAAATTAGACAACCTAGGTGAAATGGACAAATTTCTTAAATCATATAATCTTCCAAAAATCAATCTGGAAGAATCAGGACACCTAAACAGACCAATTACAACAGATGAGACCAAAACAGTTATCAAAAAACTCCCCAAAAAGAAAAGTCCTGGGCCTGATGGCTTCACAAGTGAATTCTATCAAAAATTTAAAGAAGACCTAACTCCTATCCTCCTCAAGCTATTTCAAAAAATCAAGAGGAAGGCGACTTCCAAACTCCTTTTATGAGGCGAGCATAATTCTGATCCCAAAACTGGGCAAAGACAATACAAAGAAAGAAAATTATAGGCCTATATCCCTGATGAATTTAGATGCTAAAATTCTCAAAAAAATATTAGCCAACCGGATCCAGCAGTATATGAAAAAATCATACACCACGATAAAGTGGGATTTATTATGGAGAGGCAAGGCTGGTTCAATATTCGCAAATCAATCAATGTGGTTCATCACATAAACAAAAGGAAGGACAAAAATCACATGATAATTTCAATAGATGCAGAAAAGGCATTTGATAAAATCCAGCACCCATTCATGCCCAAAACTCTCAGTAAAGTGGGAATACAGGAAACATTCCTTAACATGATAAAGGCCATCTATGACAAACCCACAGCAAACATCATACTAAATGGACAAAAATTAAAAGCAATCCCCTTAATATCAGAAACCAGGCAGGGGTGCCCCCTTTCACCACTTTTATTCAACATAGTTTGGAAGTCCTAGCTACAGCAATCAGACAAGAAGAAGAAATAAAAGGCATCCAAATTGGAAAAGAAGAACTAAAACTGTCACTGTTTGCTGATGATATGATATTGTATATTGAAAACCCTAAAGTCTCAGTCAAAAAACTACTGGACCTTATAAATGAATTTAGCAATGTGGCAGGATATAAAATTAATACTCAGAAATCAGAGGCATTCTATATACCAACAATGAACTGTCAGCAAGAGAAATTAAGGAAACAATTCCCTTCACTATTGCAGCAAAAATAATAAAGTACCTAGGAGTAAATATAACCAAGGAGGTTAAGGACTTGTACTTGGAAAATTATAAAACATTAATAAAAGAAATCAAGGAAGATACAAACAAGTGAAAGCATATACTGTGCTCATGGCTAGGAAGAATAGACATCATTAAAATGTCTATATTACCCAAAGCAATTTATAAATTCAATGAAATACCAATTAAAATACCAATGACATACTTCAAAGATATAGAACACATATTTCAAAACTTTATATGGAACCAAAAAAGAACACGAATAGCCTCAGCAATCTTAAAAAAAAAATAAAGCAGAAGGTATCACTCTTCCGGATATTAAGGTTTACTACAAGGCCATTATATTCAAGACAGCCTGGTACTGGCATAAGAAGAGGCACATAGATCAATGGAACAGAACAGAGAACCTAGAAGTGAACCCACAGCTTTATGGACAACTGATATTTGACAAAGGAGGAAAGAACATACAATGGAGTAAAGACGACCTCTTTAACAAATGGTGTTGGGAAAATTGAACATCTACCTGCAAAAAAATGAAACTAGACCATCAACTTATACCATTCACAAAAACAAACTCAAAATGGATAAAAGACTTAAACATAAGCCGTGAAACCATAAGCATCTTAGAAGAAAATATATTCAGCAAGCTCTCCGACATCTTTAGCAGCAATATATTTGCCGATTTATCTCCACGGGCAAATGAAATAAAAAGCAAGATAAACAAATGGGACTATATCAAACTAAAAAGTTTTTGCACAGCTAAAGACAATAAGAACAGAATAAAAAGACAAACCACACAATGGGCGAACATATTCGACAGCACTTCTGATAAGGGGTTTATAACCAAAATTTATAAAGAACTTATAAAACTCAACACCAGGAAGACAAACAATCCAATCAAAAAATGGGCAAAAGAAATGAATAGAAACTTCTCCAAAGAGGACACACAGATGGCCAATAGGCATATGAAAAAATGTTCAACATTACTAATCATTAGAGAAATGCAAATTAAAACCACAATGAGATATCACCTCACACCAGTCAGAATGGCACTCATCAGCAAAACAACACAGAATAAGTGCTGGCGAGGATGTGGAGAAAAGGGAACCCTTCTGCACTGCTGGTGGGAAAGCAGACTGGTGCAGCCACTGTGGAAAACAGTTTGGAGATTCCTCAAAAAATTAAAAGTCGAACTGCCTTTTGACCCGGCCATCCCACTTATAGGAATATACCCTAAGAACACCATAGCACTGTTTGAAAAGAAGAAATGCATCCCCATGTTCGTGGCAGCATTGTTCACAATAGCGAAGATCTGGAAACAGCCCAAGTGTCCGTCAGAAGACGAGTGGATTAAAAAGCTATGGTTCATATATACTATGGAATACTACTCAGCCATAAGAAATAATGACATCTGATCATTTACAACAAAATGGATGTACCTTGATAACATTATACGGAGTGAAATAAGTAAATCAGAAAGAAAAAAAACTGAGAACAGCATGATTTCATACATAGGTGGGACATAAAAGTGAGACTATGAGACATGGACAAGAGAGTGGTGGTTACAGGGTGTGGGTTGGGAGGGGATGGTGGGTAGGGAGGAGGGGAGGGGCACAGGGAAAACCAGATAGAAGGTGACAGAGGACAATTTGACTTTGGGTGACGGGTATGCAACACAATTGAATAATAAAATAATCTGGAGATGTTTTCATTGTACATATGTACCCTGATTTATTGGTGTCACCCCATTAAAATTAATGATAATAAAAAGAAAAGATTGTGGTAATGGTTTCATGAATGTATACTTCTCTCCAAACTCATCAAATTGTGCATATTAAATATAATAGCCTTTCTAATCCTCCAGCAGGACAAACTTATTACTCACATCCTATGTCAAGGGTAGTCAACCTTTTTATACCCACCACCCACTATTGTATCTCTATTAGTAGTAAAATTTTCTAACTTCCCACCAGTTCCACAGTAATGGTGATTTATGAGGTAAGAAAATAACTTTACTTTATAAAGCAGAGTTATAGCAAGTTAAAGCATATAATAATAATTACTTACCAAGTACTTTATGTCAGATTTTCGCTGTTTGGCAGAATGAATTTTTATAAAACAACTAACTATAATTAAATCTATCTTTTTATTTATACTTTGCATACATAGAAATTACATTAGTTAATTGAATTATTAGTGGGATCCCTGAGGCTGATGCTGAGGAACTAAATATTGAATATCTGATTCAATTTTTGTGAGGATCAAACGAAGATCTCCCCTTTTGGAAATATTCAGATTTTTTTTCTTTTGTCATAATATAATTAAAAGCACTAAATTCTAATTCCACAAGATATGAGGTAGGGAAAGATATCAATAAACTGAATACCATTTCCCACATATTTGGATATAAGACTGGCATTTTTTTATTTTGCCATAGGTTTTTCATATCCACCACTGTTGAATTTATGTTTACTTTCTTCACCATATCTAATTTCTAACAGTTCTTGGCAAGTTGTATCAGCCTCTTCAATATTTGTGGTAAAAGGATTTTTCATCCGGTCATATACCTTGAATTTCAAAATATCTTCAAATCGTTTTTCCATGTTTAATTTAAGTTCGTTGAGGTGGCTACTGAATCTGTCAATATCCTCTGGAGTTACATCATCTTTTATAGATGATAATTGAGGAAACTGATGAAATTCTCTCTTCAATAGATTATGACAAAATAGTTCAAGTTTGTCAATAAATAATAGCACAATACTTTGGCAACTTATAAGAGCTTTATTAGCTCCTTGAAGCTGCAAATTTACATCCTTAAATCTCTTGAAAATATCTGCCAAGTAAAAGGCATCATTCTTTACTGTTTTTAACAGTTGACACAGATTGGTCTCATTATTACTTTCAAAATAGTGTATGACACTATCATATAATGCTACAAATCTAGCCAAAGATGTACCTTTGACAGCCGATGAACTTCTGTGTGTAAAAGTAACTTAAAAAAAAAAGTAACTTGGCCTGACCTGTGATGGTGCAGTGGATAAAGCGTCGACCTGGGAACACTGAGGTCGCCAGTTCAAAACCCTGCACTGGTCTGGTCAAGGCACATATGGGAGTTAATGCTTCCAGCTCCTCCCCCTTTCTCTCTCCTCTCTCTCTCTCTTTTTCTCTCTCTCTCTCTCTCTCTATCACTCTGCTCCTCTCTAAAATGAATAAAATAAAAAAGAAATTAAAAATAAAGTAACTTAATAAAATCTTTATTATTGGCCTGACCAGGTGGTTGCGCAGTGGATAGAGCGTTGGACTGGGATGCGAAAGGACCCAGGTTCGAGACCCTGAGGTCGCCAGCTTGAGTGCGGGTCCATCTGGCTTGAGCAAAAGCTCACCAGCTTGGACCCATGGTCTCTGGCTCAAGCAAGGGGTTGCTTGGTCTGCTGAAAGCCTGTGGTCAAGGCACATATTATAAAGTAATCAATGAACAACTAAGGTGTCACAATGGCAACAAAAAACCTGATGATTGTTGCTTCTCATCTCTCTCCGTTCCTGTTTGTCTGTCCCTATCTGACTCTCTCTCTGTTCCTGTTAAAAAAAAAATTGTGTTTATAAAAGAATAAAATAAAATCTTCATTATTGTCCTGGCAAAGTTGCTGAAACATTCTATTATTCTTTGCATTGGATTTGATCTTGTTTATGGCTCGAATTATTATAGTTAATGATGAATGGAGACTTGTCCTTAGATGTTTTCCTACAAGATGTTGTCTGTGCACCACACAATGAATACATAAAACATTTGACACTTCCTGCTTCAAATAAGCAACAAATCCACGATAGCGACCTACCATTGATGGTGCTCCATCAGTAGTGCATGCAACAATATTATTCAAAAGAATATTATTTTTTGTAAAGTATGTTCTCACAGTCTTAAATATAGATAATCCTTTTGTATCTGTGATGAGATTTATTGTGAATAGCATTTCTTCTTGTAATATGTTGTTTTCATCAAAATAGCATACATATGCCATCAATAAAGCATCATTATCTGCAATGGTAGATTCGCCCAATTGCATGGAAAATGAAGAGTTTTGGAGAACACTTATAAGTTAGTTTTCAACATTAACTGTCATCTCATCAATTTGTCACTTTACTGTGCATAGGGGCAATGTTTTTAAAATTTGAGGTAAATCTTGATGCATTACTGTTGAGATAAATTATTTTATAGAGGGTATTATTATAGCTTCTCCAATATTATAGCTTTTACCACTTTTTGCAATTATTTGTGAAATACAATAAGTGGCAATTAATACATTTTCATTCATTGTATATTGTTTCTTAAATGATGCAATGGTAGTTGAACAATTTTGAAATTTTTTATATATTTTCTGAATATATTCAATGGTCTTGTCCTTGCCATTAGGATGCTTTGTAGAAAGATGTTCTCACAATTGACTTGGCTTTATTACCTCATTGGGTAATGTTTTATGGCACAATAAACACATTGGATGTTGTTTATTTGCAACAGATTCTATGAAACCCATCTTCAGCTACTCTGGCGAATTGCTGCATACGTATCTTTTTTTGAGACGTGGGCTCACGATATTGCACAATATTTTGTTTGAAGCTGTACGCACATGCTTGCTCTCAGAAATCTAACTATGTACTGACTTTAGTTTCAAATACGTAATGATTTAGCTTCACTACCATAACATGATCAAAACTTATGCGCTTGAAGTCTGTTGCATGGTCGCGACATTACAAGTGTTGTGGTTGAGCCAGAGTTTGTCAAGACGAGACTAAGTTAGTGAGTATCCGTAGTTGTGCATTTTATAAAATTTTATGTAGCGAGTGTTGGCCGATGGCATCACTTCTTTGTAATTGGGGTGAAGTAGCAAGACACTGGCTGAGGCAAAGTAGCGAGACATCGGCTAGTTTTGGAGTCCAAGGGGGGGGTTCCTAGAATGTCACCCTATTACCTAAAATCTGGGAATTGAGACAAAAATATGAGTTAATTGGTGTCTCCATTGTCCGGCAGTTTCTGTCATAGAAAGAAGCATCAAACCGTGGAGTTCTTTGTCTATGGGGTAATAAAATGACAAACTGCCAGTTTTTGAGCAACAATTACGGTCATAAACTGCCCACCAGATTGGGTGGTGGGTGTGGACCCAGGGTCAGGTACCTGGCCGCTTGTGGATGGGGGCCAGATGGTCGTGAAAGAGGTTGGGTGCAGTCCCAATACAAATGCCCTGTAACAGTCTTACCGTTGTCCTGATCTTGACTGGTCAACAGTCAGTTGATTAGTATGTAATCACGGCGTCATTTGGTTGCTCCGCTACCGCCCACCATGAGAGCTGGAACTCCCACTAGTGGGAGGTAGGAACCAGGTTGACTATCACTGTCTATGTGCTCATTGTTTTTCCTTCTCTAACTTTCCTCAGATCTCTTTAGTGCTATTACCCTCTTGTCATTAAGATCTCATTTAAATTACATTCAAAAGGAAGCCTTCTTTGAATAAACAACCTAAAGTAGTCTGATGCCCAGTTACTATTTCACCATATTTTTTAATATTTTTTATTAGTACCAAAGTAATTATTGCTGTCAGATATATAGTCTTTCTTTGTTGCTTATTTTGATATATTGTTGGTTGATAAATTAAATTCTTGGCTAATCCACAAGATTGTAGGCCCTGTGAAAATAGGGACTTTTTCTGTCTTTTTAAAAAATCTATCTCTAGAGCATTCAACAGGCCTTGCATATTTATAATTACTAGGTCAATTATTGTTAAATGAATGAATGAATTACTCGTGGAGAGAAAAGCAATGTGCCCATTATTGAGCTTTGAGAGATGTCAGTGAAGAAAATGTGAAAAGAAATAGTAATTTCTTAAATTGTGTTGCTCTTAGAGTCCTTTTTTAGTCTCTCTTCTCTATTTTCTCTACAGTCTCTTTCTTATTAGTCTCATTTATTCCTATGAATTTAAATATTATTTATAGTATTGGAAGTTATCATAATATTGCTTAAAAGGCCATACTTCTTTTTGACAGCAATGCTTCACCACAAACTCAACATTCACAGCAGACCTCATTTTCCTCCATTTAAAAGAGGAGGAAGCATGTAGTTTCTAGCTGTCCTGTACTAGGTATTTTACATACATTAATCCTGATATTCATAGCAACAATATGATAATAGGTATTACCATCATATTCATATGAGGAAATAAAAGCTTAGAGAGTTGAAGTAGCATACATACGTAAGGTCTTGCTTAAGAGTAAGATTCAAACACTCTGATCTGATTCCAAAGTCCCTGCTCCTCAGCTATATGGCTTTCAACACAAACAATCTCTTGTATGCAACCAACATCAGAAATAGAGGGTAGTACTCGTAAGCAATGAAGTGTTGTTGCAAGAGTTACTGAAGAGGCAGCAAATCAGAAGGATTTATCTAGGAAGCCTTTGTTTTTATGAACATGAAGATAAAGATAGCAACTGGAAGTTAGTAGCAAATTGATTAGAGGGGACCAGTAAATCTCAAGAAGAAGAAAAAAAGAGTCTAATTTGACTGTCTTTCTTCAGTTAAGGTTTACAAATTGACTGAAGGACCCTGGCCACATAGCTCAGTCATTTAGAGTATTATTCCAAAATACAGAGATGGCAGGTTTAATCCCTGGTCAAGGCACATACAGGAACAACTCAATGTTCTTGTTTCTCTCTTTCTTCCTTCTTCTCTTTATAAAATCAATAAATTTAAAAGAAAATTGATGAAAGGAATAAAGTTGAATTTAGTAGTGTTGCTGAAAGATACATAATTGATGAAATGCCTTTGAAATGTGCTTAGAAAATAGCTCTTTGGTCTTAAGGACAAATGAGATTTTTTCTTAAATCAGTACAGACATATTCTCAAAATAATGTCTAACATTTCCGTTAGACTAGACTTCAGAATTTTGGCAAGAGATTATGTGTATCCTTTAATTGTTAAGTGTAGATCCAGAATTTCATAATTTGGAACTTTGGACAATCATGTTAAATTTCTGAAAGATACTGAAAACTACAGCTCATTTTAATAGATTTCCCATACCTATCTCAGAGTCTTGCCTACCTTGGTAATTTTTAAATCTCAAATTATCCTAATGTACTACATTAATATGTTCCATAACACAGAAAATCGGCCCATACATAAAAGAAATTAATCAAACTGTTAAAAATATCATCAACAAGTGAGATCACAAGTGATAAAAGTTCTGGCTCTGTTTTATTGGTCTGGACAAGAAGTGATGATATTCTTTAGCTAATGAAAGCTGGGAGAGAAGAGTTATGAAGAGTTAGGAGAGAATAAATCACAGGATGGTGGGTGTGCAGACAAGGGCAGATGATCATTCACTTTCCTGGGTACAGTGACCTTTTTAGGCTTATTTTTCTAAAGTGTATTAATGGCTTTACCTCCATTAGCATCAGGATGCATGAGTTACATAGTGTTATAGCTTAAGCTCACTGGAGATTCAACAATAAATGAGACAAACAAAGTCTTTGCTCTCATGAAGCTTGCACATTACTGGAGAGAAACAAAGAGTAAACAAAAAAATTAAGATAGGTTCTTATGTATGGGATAATAGTTCTGCTAGAAAGATTCATTAGAAATAGTTAATATATTATTTCAGTCACATATATCAGTGTGAGATTCTCTGATTCTTCCCAAAGGGGGAGAGGAGAGAATAATGGCACTAAGAGTCTTGTTTTGACAGAGAGATAAACACCAGGAGGAAAACAGGTGTCAGAAGTTAGAGGATCCTTAGGTAAAGCTGTGGCTATTGCGGAGTTTTTACTGTACTGACCTTTTCTATAGTATTATTGTATTTACCAGCTATAGGTGGTGACTGGGTCATAATGACATTAACTTGTGAACAGACTTTTTTTTCAGAGTTGATTAGTCTGACCTGTTGTTTAAATGTCATATAAGCAGTACTCAAATACCTACTTTAGCTATAAAAGTGATACTTGATTCACTTCAACCCATCTCTCCTTCCTAGAGACTTTCACAGAAGCCTGTGCATCAAGTATGTCTGAGAAGTAGTCCTGCCTGCATAACCTCATTGAAGTACAATGCAAGAAGTGCTATAATGTAATGTAATAGAAATTCCTAAGAAATGTTTTCTTCTCAAATTTACTCTCTATGTTTGATTTAGGGTGTAATAGATTGTCAAAACCCACTTTTATTACCACATATCAGGGCAAGATGTATAAATGGGAATAAATCAAAAAGCCAGTATGACCTGAGAAATATTTAATCAATGACTTTGTACACTATAGAGATCAAAAGCTTATTATGCCAAGAACACCTTTACTAGTTTGAGAGAAAAGAGTGATGTTTTAGCTTTCTTCACTCACTATGTTACAACACTAAGATTTTTATATTTAATTTCAAGCTTGGGGAAACAAAAGGAATCAGTTGTTTTCATTTTAATATAGACTTAGGGTTTTGGTTGAATATTTGTCAGGTTATGTTTAGCTAATACAATTATACCTTTAGGTAACAGTATTATAGAGATATACTATTATATACACAATTATTAGACAACTAATTATTTAACAAGTGTTATAACATTTATTTAAAAATTAAGGAGCTATATGGCTTAAAATGATCAAAGAAAGAAGTACAAATATTTTTGTACACCTCCATGCGTCTTCCTAGTATTAGACATATAAAATATTTTAATCTAATATAGTATTATATCATTAATATCATTCTAGATATTTAGTTATAAAGATGGTGACCTTGGGCAAAGGAGTTTTCTTTGGCTGAGGTTGACCCCAAAGGAGCTGACAGCCAGTCCTTATTTAAAATTTGATTTAGCCTGACCTGTGGTGGCGCAGTGGATAAAGCGCCGACCTGGGAACACTGAGGTCGCCAGTTCAAAACCCTGCACTGGTTCGGTCAAGGCACATACGGGAGTTGATGCTTCCAGCTCCTCCCCCCTTTCTCTCTCTCTCTCTCTCTCTCTCTGTCTCTCACTCTGTGTCTCCTCTCTAAAATGAATAAATAAAAATAAAAAATAAAAATAAAATTTGATTTATTTTTTATCATTTTGATTCTTAAAATATTTTATTAAAATATGATTAATCTTGATTACTGGGTGTTGTTGTTGTTGTTGTGTGTGTTTTGTGTCTCCTTAAATTTTGCACATGAGAAAAGTGCCTTACTTGGCTGATTTACCTCAATCTAACCCTGATTCTGCCAGTTGGGAAGTTGTCTGATAACTCAATCCCTGCAGCTAGACAGAAACTACTTCCTCCAAGAGGGTTCTGAATAGCCATTATGATTTCCACCATAAGAAGTGACATTCCCAAATATAGATTCTTTCTCATCTTTCATCACTAAACAAACATGAGGTGAAATAGAGCCTCTAGTTAACCTGTGGAGTGAAAAATAAACCCTTTTGGTTTCAGACCCTGATATCTTGGGGATTGTTTATTATCAAGGCCTTCTTGACCTAAATAGAAGTTGCTACTCAACATTTGATGCCTAACTGAAACCTAAGATATATAAAGCAATTGTCATCAACTAAATGATAAGAGTGTAGAAAGTGATAAAAATTGCTATGAAGGGCTGTAAATATGGCAATTCATTTTGTGCTATGGAAAAACATTCAGTCATAATAATATCTTTGGTATTATGGAATGAGGATCTTGTACCCAACAAAATTCTTGCTATACAAATGGGGATCAGAAATAAAAAATTTGTGGTATATGTTGGTTGCTATGTCTGTCTTGAGTCAGTTATTAAAAGAAAGACATGCTCAGAGATCAATTGGGTAGTTTATAAGCAGGAATAAAGAGGAATAGAGAGAACCCATAGTTCTTTTTAAAAATAAATATTTAGAAAATTAAATTTAATGGGGTAACATTGATCAATAAGAATACATAGGTTTTAGGTAAACATTTCTATAGCATTTGAACTGTTGATTGTGTTGTATGCCTATCATTCAAAGTCAAAACATTTTCTATCACCATATATTTGTCCCATTTTTACTCCCCTCATCCCAACCTTTTCTCTTTTGTAAACACTTCACTTTTTTCTATGTCCATGAGTCTCATTTTTATATCCCACCTATGTGTGAAATCATATAGTTCTAAGCTTTTTTTTATTTACTTATTTTACTTAGTATAATGTTCTGAATTTCCATCCATGTTGTTGTAATTGGTAATATGTCATCATTTCCATTGTATATATGTACCACATTTTCTTTTTTTGTGTGTGTGACAGAGATAGAGAGAGAGTCACAGAGAGGGACAGATAGGAACAGACAAACAGGAATGGAGAGAGATGAGAAGCATCAATTCTTTTTTGCACTCCTTTAGTTGTTCACTGACTACTTTCGCATATACTCCTTGTCGGGGGGCGGGTGCTACAGCAGAGTGAGTGACCCCTTGCTCAAGCCAGCAACCTTGGGCTTCAGTCAGCGACCTTGAGCTTCAAGCCCGCAACCATGGGGTCATGTGTATAATCCCACGCTCAAGCCAGCAACCCTGTTCTCAAGCTGGTGATCCCACACTCAAGTTGGATGAGCCCACGCTCAAGCTGGTGACTTCAGGGTTTCAAACCTGGGTCCTCCGTGTCCCAGTCCAACGGTCTATCTACTGCACCACCTTCTGGTCAGGTTGTACCACATTTACCACATTTTCTTTATCCAGTCCTTTATCAAGGGACACTTTGGTTGTTTCCATGTCTTGACCACTGTGAATAATGCTGCAAGGAAAATGGGGGTGCGTGGGTCTTTGCATATCAATGTTATTGAGTTTTGGGGGTAGATACCCAGTGGAGGGATTGCCATAGTTCTTGGATTCTTAGAATTATCAGAGGCAGCTATTACTGTCTCAAACACTGAAAAACAAAATTGAGAAAAGCTCAAATCAACAAAATTTGATTAAAACATGGCCTTTCAGCAAGGGTCAAATTAAGGATATGGTCAATATACACATCATTAAGGTAGCTTAAAACATAACTTTATGAAATCTTATAATTGTACATTTATTGGTTAATATTTTCAGCACTTTAAAGAGATTATTCTTCTATTTTTTGTTTCTATCATTGTTGAGAGTGTAAACCAAATTATCTTTTAGGTTTGTAATTTGTATGCTTTTATGATCTTTTTGTCTTAATTGCTCTGAAATTTTATTTTAGCGTGTCTAGGTATGGTTTTTATTTTGTATGTATTTATCGTTCTTGATCAATTGTGTACCAGTGAATTTATTCTCAGCCATTATCTCTTCCAACCTTCCCTTTCTCTCTTTCTTTGTTTTTGTATTGGTAAAATTGCAGTTAGATATTGTTAGACCTTGTTCTTTTGGGTTGCTACAGCTCTTTCATATTCGTTTATCTGCATCTGAGTAGCAGATTTTTATATCTATTTTCCAGTTAAATTATTTTCCATTGGTTATCCTACAAACAACTATGTTTTAAGTTCCATTACTTACATTTTTATTTTAGGAAGACAGCTAGGTACATTGTTAAATATGCCTGGTTATTTTTGATAGTACATTATTTCTTGCTCACTTCTTTAAATTCTACCTTTCATTTCTTTAAAGGAATTAAATATACCTTTATATTCTTCAACCCCAAATCTCAATATCTAAAGCCTTGAGAATTCTAAGTTTATTGTTTTGTATTTCTGCTGATTCTTTCTTGGTAAATTTTTATTCATGTATTTGGTAAGTTTCTACGACAAGATCATAATTAGCGAAACTTGAACTTTGGGACCCTTGAGAAAATTGGGATGAATATTCTTTTATTTAGAGACTCTTTGATTTGGTTCTGTCAGTGTCAAGGGAGAACTTTCAAAATGAAAAAACATGTTTAATTTTTCATATTGAATTTTTCCTGTGATTTACTTTTAATATAATTTATGAAATTCAAAAATTATTTCAAAATTATATAAAAATTGCAACAACTATATTTTTCACCAAGATTTTCTGAATACTTAATATTTGCCACATTTGTTCTCTCTTATTAATCTTTTGTAGAACCATTTGAGAACACGCTTCAGACATACTGTGCCACCACCCACAAATTCTCCAGTGCATATTTCCAGACAACAAAGACTCTTTCCAACATTACCATTATAGAGGTAATACGTAACCATCAATGCAACAATACTATCTAGTCTACACACCCCACTGAAATTTTGTTCCCTGTACCAACAGTCTTTTTTCTTTCTGGTTTAGAATCTATTCCAGGATGAAATATTGCATTTCCCTTTATTTTATTTTAATCTGGAACAATTCTTTAGTCTTTTTCTTTTATGAGTTTGATGGTTTTTTTTTTCTAATTTCTAGCCATTGTTTACATTTCTGTCTATTATTTCACATAGAATATTTAAAATCTTCATTTGTTTACAGAATAATCTTTAACCTTCTTAAATCTCTTTTCAATGCTAATTATTCTTAATTGTTTTCATTGCATCAAATATATTGTAGTTCCTAGTTTGGTTCTCTATCTTTTATAAAATATAGTTCCAGGTGTTAAGAAATATTCTGGACTAAGTTTCTGATGGGAATAAACAAGGCCAGTTTTATAGATTAGACACAAATTTGCATCTAAAATTTTGCAGAATTTTTTATATGAGAAGCTAAACATGGTTATAGGAGGATTTCTGACACAGAATGTTGGCTGTTTGCCATTGTAGTTGGTTTTGTCTTTTTCAGACACATCTTAGACACATTAAAAAAGTATTGAAACTAGTTAGACTAGTGTGGTAGGATATCACAGATTTTTCCCAATATTCATTTTAGTTTATAGTCTTACATATTGACAGAATTATAATTATAGTTGTTGGGCAGATAAAATATATTATGCTCACTTTGTTAAAGATAGCGTGTGCTGCCCACATGGAAGCCTGTTGCCCAGGTGATGATATTGGTTGCCCTTTTTTCTCTGGAGATGGGCGTGATTATGTTAATATGTGTTGGAGGAGGGCTTTCACGCCAAAAGATTTTAAAAGAAAGAGAGATCACGTTGTTCCAGGAGAAGAGTGATTATGTTCTAGGCAGAGAGCAGGGAAGAAAGCAGATTAAGGCCACCTGGAGGAGAGGAGTAGCAGCCAAGATGGTGGAATGCTGAAAGAGAACCCAGTTTGTGCAGAGTTTATGTAGAGAGAAGGAGATGGGAAACAGAGGTAAATAAGCCTGGTGAGCTAGAAACCTTTGATTCTAAGAAACTCGGATAAGTTAGTAGCTTTGTGAGCACTAAATGAGTGGGTTTTGGAGCCCAGTGTGTGTCTTTACTTGCCCGCCGGATGCAAGCTAGGATTAAAGCTGGTGGCTCACCAGTTCTTGGCTCCATTGTTTCATTACCGACTGTCCGAATCTGATGTGAACCTGTATGGGCCAGACGGCTGTGATGGTGGCCCTGGCTACTGGCTTTACAATAGTAGTGTGTATTCCAACTTAGTCAGTTCTTTTCATTTAACATTATTTTATAATCCTTTGTCCCATTGCTATATAGTGTTCATAAATGCAAATAAAATGTTTTATGACTTTCTGTAAATCTGTTTTGCCATAATTTATAAATGTGCATAATTTTATAATTTTAATACTATTAGATATAACCAATGAGATACTATTTTCTCATTAAACAATCATTTTCTTAAAATGTATTCTTAGGAATGGTATTATTGGGCCAAAACAAAAATGTTTTTACAGTTCACACAATTACTTTCCTGAGACTTGGAGCCAATTACAGTGCTATCAGGAAAGAATGAGAGTACAAATTCCACAGAAATTTTACAAAATCAGGTCTTTTTATATACTTTTATGATATGATCTTATGTATATTTTTAAAGACTCTTGATAAACCATCATGGCTTTTTTATATTTTATTTTTAAAGTCATTGTATTAATATCAATCACATGGTATTCTTTCTACTTCTAAGATTCAGATACATGGATGGTCATATAAAAATTCTATTATAAACTATAATGAGCAAATTTATTTGTATTGTCAGCCTTTACTGTAATAATAATTTTTTGAAAAAATTAATAGCTTACAACAACAACAACACTCATTTGTTTTTTGCTCACAAGCATGTGGAGTAGTTTTGGTGCAATTCAACCTGCTCATGCTCTGTTTGGGTTCACATATATTTTCATGCTAAGATCAAGAAGAAGGAAGTATCCCTATCTCAAACATGCAGTCTTCAAAAGGAAATTACTGCAAGTGACCATGACACAACAAGCAGTTCATGTTAAAGCTTGTGCTTGTGATCAACACAATGTCACTTCTTCTTACATTGCATTGGTCAAGGGAAGTCGTTCAGCCAACCCTGATAAGGGGGTGGGGAAATGTACTCTACATATATATGACATCACTGTGGATGTGAGCATATGATGACCCTCATGTGAAGTGAAAACATAGTTGGGAATAGTCCCTGAAGCTTTCTTTGCTTACTTGACACTCATTTCTTATGTGTTTTCTGACATAGAATTTAATAAATTTTATTTATATTATTTATTGCTATATTCATTTCCTCATGTACACTTCAAGTTCCTCAAAGGTAGAAAACTGTTTTATTCATGATTTATATATTCTCAGTGCCTAGGGCACAGCAAAGCATATATAAGTTCTCAAAACAGATATATTGCACTGAATGTTCTATACTTTTTATGTAAAAATGATCAACTTTCATGTTCTTTGGTTTTAGAAAACAGTAATACAAGTTAATATTTTCCAAAATTATTAGACACCCTGATGTAC
Organism: Rhynchonycteris naso; assembly: GCA_037038555.1. Classification (NCBI taxonomy): domain Eukaryota; kingdom Metazoa; phylum Chordata; class Mammalia; order Chiroptera; family Emballonuridae; genus Rhynchonycteris; species Rhynchonycteris naso. The sequence continues at coordinate 291,567,147 of CM072995.1, read as the reverse complement.
CTTTTTTTAATGTAAGAAAGATTGCTACTCATATGTATTTTCAAATTTATTCCAGGGTTGCAGGAGACAGAGCAGGCTTTTCATTTGTACTAGGTAACAAGATAAGGAGCATATTAGCACTGCTTTCATTCAAAAGCCTGGGACATATTAAACTGTACTCTCTCAATTCAATAGAAGTTTTCTGGTCAGCCAGGCTCTTCTTGAAAAGAAGATGAATGTATAACAGGCTGGCTACTCTAAGAGAGAGAAATTAAAAGGTGGCCTGGTAAAGAAAGGAATTTGTTTTAGAAAATAATAATAAGAAAAAAGGATTTGGAATCTTGGTATAGAGGCTCAAGTACACATTGGCAACACTGAAAAGATGACTCAAGATGATTGGAAAGTTGAGGAGGGAAAGGAAAATTTTGAAAGGCAAAATAAATCATAAGGAAACTGTAACAGTTACAGTCAAGGCTAACTTATTCACTGGACACAGAAGGAACAGTGCCCAGCGCCCATGATTTCTACAGTGTTCCATGAAAATAAAAATGTTTTTATGATCATTACATGTGAATAAAAATGAAAATAATAAGCATATAATAATATATACAGTCAAAATTTTATCTGTATTTATGCCACCGTGGCCATAAAATACAATTATTAATATATTTTATTGAGAAAGGGCTGGACAATTCCAAAGATGCCCAGGGTCCACAAACATTATAACACAGCCCTATTTATAGTGAGGAAATCTTTCGATGTAGGAGAGGGTATATAGCCATTGAGCTGAGCAGAACCCTCCTCAATTATAGGCTTGACCTCATGCTCAGAGTAGAATAATTTTTATCTTTTTCAACACTGGTTGTTAACTATAGAGCTGGCTTCAGGAAAAATCTTGAAGAAAATTATCTTTCTCTCCCCTCTGTGTGTGTGTGTGTGTGTGTGTGTGTGTGTGTGTGTGTGCATAGATGTGAACTGTTAAAAGATAAAACTATATCATATTAAAATTTTTAAAAGTTTATCTGAGCAAAATTTGATTCCAATCAGGTAGGACCAAACTGCAACTGGTTAGGAGTGGTCACTAGACAGGAGACACGGGGAAAGACATACAGTACAGAAAAAATGTGGAAACAATAGAAGAAAATTATTTGAGTAGCTACAGGTGAAAGCCTATTTAGTTGCATATGATTGGTTACTCTTAGGTTTCAATTTCTTAACCTTGAGGCATTTATCAACTTGGCTTTGGTTTGCTTACCTAGGCTGCCAAAGTATTAGAGCCTCACTAGTCTGATGACCTCCTGGCTTAATTAATTTAACAGTATGTGTGTATATGCATAAACATATATGTATATTACTACTTATGAAGTTCAATAAATATTTACTGAGTACTTATTTATAATGTGTTAGACTGTATTCCAGTCACTTAGGATATATCATTTAATAAATAATTGAAAAAAAAATTCAACAGTCTCTGCCCTTTAGAGGAATATCTCAAGTGCAAAGCATACCTCTGAGGACTGTGGTGTCTGAACTCCATGCCAGCTCCTCAGCCCAGAACACCAAAGCTGGGAAAAGGTGCCGAAATAACACCTACCTATGATAACCAGTGGGAATTCTGCACACCAGGGAGAGACAGAGATCTGCTAAAAGCACAGGTAACCCTCTTAAAGGGCCAAAGAGAAAATATTTACAACTGTTCACCCAGGGCTCCAGTAGAGAGAAGACCAAACAGACTACATCCTCATAGTCAACCAGTGTCAGTGTCAGTTCCACACAAGATTGATCAATAGCAATCAAGACTCAATTACAAGAGGGCTCATATAACACACACAAGGAACATTTCTGGAGCACCCATCTCAGTGTCAATAAGACTGCACTGGGGCCCACAGGACACCTACTAAATAGAGTCACCCTACCAAGATTGGGAGACATAGCAGATCTACATAATACTGTATACCTTTAAAACACAAGCATCTGTTTAGATATGGAACTTTACCACCAGCCTAGAAAGTTCTTTCATCCTTTCTCAATCACTGTCCTCAACTCCCTAAAGCAACGACTATAGTTTGCCTGTTCTAAGTGCAATCATATAATATATACTTTTATGTTTAAGACGTCTTTGACTCAGTGGATGTCTTTGAGCTTTACTTTTGCTGTTATGTGTATCTATAGCTTGCTGCATTATTAAATTGCAGAGGAGTAATCCTTTATATAAATATACATATATTTATCTCAAAATAGAGAACTTTAATAACATGTGAGACTCCATAACATTTGTTTCTTGCACATTTAACTTTGTATGTCTTTCTTCTCTAACCTCTTCCTTCCCTTCTTTATTCTCTTCTCCTCCTCCTTCGCATGGTTTCTCTTTTCCTGTCCTCCCTTTTCTCACCGCTCTTTCTCCTTTATGCCACGCCACTCCTCTGTCGTCTCTCTTACCTTCCTACCCTCTCACATACTCAAGTCAAAAATGGAAGTGTGGGAGTGGAGGGGGTGTGATTAACAAATATATTTTTCTTTTCTTGTCTGGAAAGCTCTTTTCTTTTTCTCTTTTAATTTTAAATGATAGCCTTTCTGGCTAGAATAGTCTTGGTTTTAGGTCCTTGCTTTTCATCACTGAATATTTCCTGCAAATCCCTTCTGGCCTGAAGTATTTATTGCTGTTGAGAAATCAGCTGACAGCTTCATGGGAGCTCCTTTGTAGGTAACTAACTGTCTTTCTCTGGCTATTCTTAAGATTCTCTCTTTATTTTTAGCCTTTTCCATTTTAATTTTGATGTGTATTGGTGTGGGTCTCTTGGGTTCATCTTGTTTGGGACTCTCTGCATTTTTTGCACCTGTGCATCTTTTCCCTTTGAAGGTTAGGGAGGTTCACAGATATTGTTTTTTCAAATGTGTTCGCAATCTTTTGTTCTCTTTCTTCTTTGTCTGGTACCCTTATGATGCAAATGTTGCCCCAAAGTTCTCTTAAACTATCCTTTCTTTTTTTGTTAAGTCTTTTTCTTTTATTGCTGCTCTGATTGGGTGTTTTCTGCTATACTGTCTTCCAAATCACTAATTCAATCCTCTGCTTCATCCAATCTACTGTTTACTCCTTCGTGTATAGTCTTCATTTCAAATACTGTATGCATTTGTCAAAACTCAGATTATCTTCACTTAAAATTTGTGCTTTTGATTAGAAATAAATTTTACTTCCAAAGAAAAAGAGCTATAAACAAGTATATACTATGTGAAACGGATAAGTCTCCTATTAGAAACTTACTTTGAAATGCATTTAAAATTAAGATGGACTAATAGATGGTTAAAGAAATGGAGAGAATAGGTATGATATTTATCATACCTATTAGTAGAATTTGTGTGGTGGGTAAATGTGTGTTCACTGTAAAACTTTTTCAAATTTTTTCTGTACATTAGCACATTTTCACAGAAAATGTCAAGTAACTGCTTATACATCTGTATACTTAAAATATGTACATTTCACTGTATACCGGGTTGAGCAAAGTATTAACAACTGTATGTGAAACAGTTAATTCTTGTGATATTATTCATTAATTATTATTTTTATATGAATAACTGTTGTAGACCTACCTTTGGTTTACCCTGTAAAATTGATACCTGCTTTAATCCTTCCTCCTACTTTGTATTGATCATATTTTCTAGCTTTTGTGGTAAAAACGAAGATCTATTGAATATAAATTTTTATTTTATAATATAAACATTTCAAGGTATAGTTATCTTTTAAATTATCACTGCTTTAGCTTCAACCAAGCAATATTGCTATGGTGTATTTTCATTATCATTCACTTTGAAATTATATATGATGTCATAATTTTATTTATGACATATCTACAATATATATTTAATCCTTAGGATAGGTATGGCATATATACTATATGTAAATATATATTAAATTAATTTTCTCTTGAGGAGTTCTTTTTAATGGTTTCCCTAGGGATTACAATATGCACTTTTAAATAATTACATTCTAGTTAAGTTTAATATATTCTCTCAAAATGTAAGAAACTTGCCACAGTATAGATCATTTTATTCTTTATTCCATTCTTGTTGGTATTTTTGTAGTAGATAATACGTCTACATTCATTATCAACTCTAGAATGCACTGTCATAATTTTTTCTTTATAAATTATATGTCTTTTAAAATAATTATGGGAAGAAAAAACAATCACTATATTTACTAGCATGTTTATCAATTCCAGTGTTCAATTTTCTTTCTTGTAGATTTTCTTTAATGACTTCATATAAGACAAGTCTGCTGCTGACAAATCAACTTCTAATTTATCTAAAAATGTATTTTATTTGCCTTGCAAATTTAAGGGATATTTTTATAGTATATGTAATTCTGAGATAGCAGGTTTTACTCTCCCCCTAATTCTTTACAATTTCATTCAGTTGTCTTTTAGCATTCATAGTTTTTTATGCAAATATGTAATATATTTCTTAAGGGGTGGTGATTTTTCTACCTTTGTATTTTAATAAATGTGATTTCCTGACTTTTCTCTTAAGTTCATGTTTTGGCACCAAAATTGGAGAAATACTTGGCATTTTATTTCTTCGAGTACTTTTCTGCCCTCATAAGTATTTCTTTTTATTTGAAATATAATTTATATATGTTAGAATGATTTGTAATATCCATCAAATCATTGAAGCTCTAGCTATTTTTTCTCAATATTTTCTATACATTGGATTGAATAATGTCCATTAATATGTTTTCAACATCTCTAGTTTCTTATTGAATCTCCACTCTTCTGTTAAATCCATCTAGTTAATTTTTTAAAATGTCAGATACTGTACTTTTATGTTTTTAAATTTTCATTTGGTTATTTTATATATTTTTCACATTTGTATTATACACATTATTTGTTCATATCTGTGAAAATATTTTCTTTTATCTCTTCAACAAAATCTGACACAGTTTTTTCTCTGCTAATTCCAAAAGAGTAGTCACTCTGACTTCAATTTCTCTTTTTTTGTTTCTTTTTTTAACTATTATTTTTATTTTCCTGCTTCTTTGCATATATATTAACTTATCATTGACTTTTTTTTTTTTTTACAGGAACAAAGAGAGAGTCAGAGAGAGGGATAGATAGGGACAGACAGACAGGAACAGAGAGAGATGAGAAGCATCCATCATCAGTTTTTGTTGCCATTGTGACATCTTAGTTGTTCATTGATTGCTTTCTCATATGTGCCTTGACCACGGGCCCTCAGCAGACTGAGCAACCCCTTGCTGGAGCCAGCAAACTTGGGTTCAAGCTGGTGAGCTTTTCTTTGCTCAAGCCAGATGAGCCCGCACTCAAGCTGGCAACCTCGGGGTCTCGAACCTGGGTCCTCTGCATCCCAGTCGAATGCTCTATCCACTGCACCACCACATGGTCAGGTTTATCATAGACTCTTGAACATTATAAATGATATATTGTAGATTCTGTTACCTTCTGTTTTTATAACTTTTTAAAAAAATTAATTGTGAGGAACAGAGGCAGAGAGACAGACTCCCACATGTACCCAGACCAGGATCCACCTGGCAAGCCCCCTATGAGGTGATGCTCTGCTCATCTAGGGCCTTACTCCATTGCTCAGCAACCAAGCTATTTTAGCGCCTGAGGTGAGGCCATGGTATCATTCTCAGTGCTGAGGGCCAACTTGCTCCAATCATTCAAGTCATGGCTGCGGGAGGAGAAGAGAGCGACAGAAAAGGGGAGTAGGAGGGGTTGAGAAGCAGATGGTTGCTTCTCCTGTGTGCCCTGACTGGGAATTGAACCCAGGAATTCTACACACCAGGCCAACAGTCTACCGCTGAGCCAACTAACCAGGGCCAATTATGTTATCTTCATCTGGAGATTGTTGGGTTTTCTTTTTAGTTAAAATTTACATTCAATGTTAATTGCATTAGTTTCAAGTGTACAGCATAGTGGTTAGACAATTGGATACTTTGGCATGTGTTTCCCTTGATATTTTCAGTACCTTCCTGGCACCATACAGTTATTACAATATTATTGACTATATACAGTATGTTGTTCTTTACAACCCTGTTGCTATTTTGTAAATACCATCCTGTACTTTTCAATGTTTTAATCCTTTTTTACCCAGTCTCCCAATACTCTTTCCCTTCTGGTAACCATCACTCTGTTCTTTGCATCTATAAGTCTGTTCCTGTCTTCTAAATTTTATTTATATTGTTCTTTTAATTCCACATATAAATCAAATCATATGGTATTTATGTTTCTCTGGCTGGCTTTTTTGCTTAGCATAATACCCTCCATGTCTACCCATGCAGTCACAAATAAGATTTCATTCTTTTTTATGGCCAATTGATATTACATTATGTATATGTACCACCACTATTTTATCTGCTCATCTACTCATGGACACTTGGATTGCTTCCATATCTTCGCAATTATAAATAATACTACAGTGAACATAGGGTACATATATTCTTTCAAATTAGTTTTTTGGGGTCTCTTTAGACATATACTCAGTAGTGGAATCATTGGATCATGAAGAAGTCCCATTTTTAACTTTTTGAGGAACCTCCATATGTTTTCCATAGTGTCTGAAGCAATCTGAAGATTGTTGGTTTTATTCAAGCATGGAATTTACTTGCCTACCCTAGACTTACAATCTAAACTCTCTTTTTCCTTTAGAAATCTCTGCTCAGTCTTTTCAGCCTTTTATTTTTTGCCTTCTTATTTTTCATTGTGAGTGCAATGATCAGGGGTCAGCCAAGACATTTGGCGATGTTTATGCTCAGATCTTAGGGCTTCTGCTCTACAGCAACCTTCTTTTTGTGATCTCCATTTCAAACCTCTTTGGAAGACCTGAAATACATCTCCTTACTTCCCATCATGTTAAGACTGCATCTCTTTCCTTAAGAGTCAGCTGTTACAAACCAGGCAGACTGGATAATACTTTCAGGTGAAAAACTGCATAAATACACTTCTTACTTAGTGTAGCCCCTCTCTTTCAAGATTTAATTCCTCTCCATTTGTTTTCCTGCTTTTCGTGGCTCTCCAGTTACTTTTAAATTGTCTTCTTATATATTTTCCACACTTTATACAGTTGAACCATGAATGGGGGTTAGGGTGCTGACCCTTCATGCAGTTGAAAATCCATGTCACCTTTGACTCTCTCACAACTTAATTACAGTTGTTCCTTCATATCATTGAGGATTGGCTCCAGGATCTCCCACAGATATCAAAACCCTTTATATAAAAATGGTGTAGATGAGTTCATAGTACTTATAAGAAATTCAGCATGCTAAATACTCCAACAGAACAATTAAATTCCTCCTAGATTTTACATAGCTAACAGGGTAGTAATGATTCTAAGTGATTTACCAGCAACCCAAGGATTAATGTACTTTAAGAATAAAAATTAAAGAATTGTTCAGTGTACTTACCTATGCTACATACACATATACATATGTATATATACATGCACATATATGCCTGACCAGGCCGTGGCGCAGTAGATAGAGCATCGAACTGGGATGTGAAGGACCCCGGTTCGAGACCCCGAGCTCGTCAGCTTGAGCGTGGGCCCATCTGGCTTGAGTGAAGGCTCGCCAGCTTGGACCCAAGGTCGCTGGCTCCAGCAAGGGGTTGCTCAGTCTGCTGAAGGCCCGCGGTCAAGGCACATGTGAGAAAGCAATCAATGAACAACTAAGGTGTCGCAATGGCAATGAAAAACTAATGATTGATGCTTCTCACCTCTCTTCTTTCCTGTCTGTCTGTCCCTATCTGTCCCTCTCTCTGACTCTCTCTCTGTCCCTGTTAAAAATAAATAAATAAATAAATATATACATGCATGTATATATATATATATATATGCACACTCACATATATATGTATGTATTTAGTATACATTCTATTTTCTACTTCTAGAAAAAGATGTAATTTAGAGTAAAGTTTTAAAACTCTTATTTGCCAACTAAGTACCATTTTGTGAACTTAATCTCTACTTTTCTAAACATTGGCTTGTTTTTCTTTTTCTCTGTCAACTGTCCTCTGCCCTTTTCATAACTGTACGCCTTGTCTCATATTTTCTAAACTTTAATTACCCTATTAATATTTTTCTATTATCTTGATTTTTAAATGTATCTACCTTTACTTTTTTCCAGTCTAAGATACCTTTTCTATCATTTAAAGAAACTATGGCACCTTCAATCTATACTCTGAAGATTATTCTGTAGGGTTTAAGTAGATAACTATTATGGCTTATTTAGCCCAACTAAATTAACCTACCACATGTAATGGATTACAAAATAATCTATCATTTGTAATCCATCACATGTGGTAAAGTTAGTCATAATTTGTAAAAATCCTTAAATATATTTCATGTAAGTTTTTTTTTTTTCATTTTAGAGAGGAGACACAGAGTGAGAGAGAGAGAGAGAGAGAGAAAGAGGGGAGGAACTAGAAGCATCAACTCCCATATGTGCCTTGACCAGACCAGTGCAGGGTTTTGAACTGGCGACCTCAGTGTTCCCAGGTCGACGCTTTATCCACTGCGCCACCACAGGTCAGGCATTTCATGTAAGTTTAAAAGGGCTCTTTATAATTTTCTATACCTGGTTTACTTATTTGTTATTATTTTTAATTAATCCTTTCTCAACAACTATTTACTTAAATATGTAAATATTTATTCTTCAAGTGACAAAATGTCTATAAAACACATTTTACTGGTATTTTGGCTACTTTTAAAGAACTAGTGTTAGTGGATAAAATTCTGGTGTTTCCTTATTCGGTTGTAACTCAAATCTACATGTAATATAGTTTTATTAATTAGTTATTTTATTCCTTCACTAGTTTAGGCATTTAATACTACATGCCAGATACTTTTAGTAGACAGAGAATACTAAAACTCGTAACACAAAGTTTTGACACTGAAGAAGAAAAAACTGTAAATAAAATTGTATATATCATGAAAGGCCATATGTCTTATTTTGCTTCATTCACTGATAGTTTACAACTGTTTCCTTATTTACTTATTTCATAGTTCCCATTATACTCTTAAAAGTGACCTTGTGTGGACAATAAATTAAACAGTTATTTATTATATTTGAACTTGAATAACTCTACTTTCTAAATAAAACTTGAATATGTAAACTTTTAGCAATGTAAATGTAATAGGATGTCTGCCTATAATATCTGAGTTTATCAGTTGAGTTAAATTTGTGTTTTAGATTTTATCTATAATGTATTAATTCAAATCGTTTTTTCATTTTATTAATCAAATTTTATTTAAACTACTCTAATTAAATTTATATTTTTGTCTTTAATATAGTTTCTTTAGTCATCTAATACAGTTTTTAGACATGCATATATAAATTATTTGAGCTACATCATTTTGGGAGAAATTTATGCTTGAGGTAAGAATTTTCATCTTTCCTATAACACAGGGACAATTCCCCCCATTCATTGTACATATATATATTTGAGATTCTCATAGAACTATCATAATGGTATTAAAAGGTAATATTTTAAAGGATAAATTTAAGACTTTTTTATACTCTAATAATTGTAATTACAAAGTAAGAGAGTGATGAAAACAACTCAGTCTTAATATTTCTTCAACAGGAAGAAGAGGAAAACAGAGGAGAGTGTTTCAAGAAAAGGGAAGAATAAGAAAAGTGAAAGAGAAAAATGGTGCTTCAGGGTTTTGCAGTTATCTGGAACTTGGAAGTCATGTAAAATAAATTTGTGAGACAGGTGAAGTGGTTTGTCTTCCAAACTTCAAACAGAGACATATGGTTAGACAACATATGTTTTCTGATGCAAATTTATTTAATAAAAAATTCTGACAAGGCATAGACTTTTAGCCACATTTGATTGTTCATTTAACAAATTACGTTTAGGTAGAAATTAAATCTTTATGATATTAGACTATTACATGTATGGGTCATCATTGCCTTATGTCAAACCACTGACTTCAACCAAATACAAAATGTGAATTCATTTTGAACTTTAAAGACACAATGTGAAATCATTTGGCACATTTATTATTTTTAGCAGCTCGGAATGTTGAGACTTTTTACTTAACATTCTTCTGAGAAGTTCTAGTTCACAATAAGCAGTAGAGCATATACAAAGGAAAGACAAAAACTAACTTTAAATTATTTTTGTATGGTGAGTTGGAATCAGGCAACATAAACAGCAGAAGCAAAAGAAATATTGTAAATGCTTATTAAAATATATTTCAAATAAGAAAGTCCTCTAGAGCTTTAGAGAATGCCAGCGCCTCAGTATGCCATAGCTCAGGGCAGAAGCAGTTCTCCTGCAAGTCTTATGGACTCAATCAGTGAATGTATTTATTGAGAAGACACTGATTCAAAACCCCATGGGATCTTATACCAGAAAGAGCAGATATTGTCCTTGCCCATATTATAGAGTTCCAAAAACTTAGCCAAGAAGATTTAGTTTTGTTTTACTTATGACATAGATCATAAAAGTTAATACCCGTGTACTATAAATGTATATTAAAAATCTAAGATATAAAATAAAAAATAAAAATCCATATAATCCCATGACCTAGAAATACAGGTCATGAGTCAAAGACCAGAGTAAAATGTTCCCCCAAGATTTTGATATAATAAAGAATTTACAAACTAATTGTGAAATCTTGAGTCCTTTACCTGTGAAATAGCATATTTCCTCATGTATAAGATGTACCTTAATTTTGGGGTCCAAAATTTGAAAAAAATTTATTACATAAAGTTATTGGACTCAAGTTTTATTCATCATAAAATTCATATAACTCCTCATCACTATAAAAACTTCCATTCATTAACTTATCCTAATCTGTGTCTAATGACAAATTACTGTCTTCATATATTGCTTCATCCTTGGTTTCATCTATGGCATTTGAAATACTACAACCACTGTATAAGATGCACCCAGTTTTTAGACCCCAAATTTTTAGAAAAAGGGTGTGTCTTATACATGGGAAAATACAGTACATTCATATGGAAAGAAACTTTAAGTTTCTTATGAAATATACTTTTAATTTACTGAGTATAGCAGATACTTGAATAATGTTTTGTTCAATGTTATTTCATTATAATGGAAATACCATAGAAACTTAACTTTTGTTTATATCATTTAATATCTGGTAAATTGGTTTCATTATACATCATTTCACTTAAAGAAGTCGAACCTGTTAATGACTTTAAGTAAGGACTTACTGTATTTAAAGTAAATGTGTGCAATTGATAGGGCATTTCCATACATATCACTAAAGACCACAGTTCCCATCTCTGGGGTGCTAAGACTGCCACATTCATATAGGGCATGCCCTGGTAAAACTGGAACCTGTTTTCACTAACAACATAGTCTTTGATGTCCTGTTCATCCATTGTTTATTAAAAACAAATGTTCGTGTTCATAAATATAAGAATTTGGAGAACATTTTATTTATGGTAATCTTTTATGGGAAGATACAGTATTTTTTTTCAAGGTTAGATGGTCTAGAAAACCTCAAAGGGGTAGAAGCAGAACTCCCCTAGTTTCTGGCTTGGCTGGCTTCAAGTTTTCAAAGGAGAAATAAAGCTATTCCACATTACTGATGTAGAATAAGTAAGTGAATATTTATAGAAAAATATTTTTTTAATTTCAAAGCAATGGCATATGATCAATAGTACTTCTGTTTCTATTTTTATCCTTTTTGCCTCAAATGCTTCTTTTTAAACAAAATGTAAGATGCCCTCAGTCATCTTTATGTGTGGCCTTCTGAATACACTCTGGTGTTTTATGATTTAGGAAAATTTAATATGGTGGAAATCAGGATTTGATTCCACAGCCTGTGTCCTTAACTGCTCTGCTCAGTTGTCCTCCATGATGATAAATGTGATATTCCTAAGAGCACACAAGAAATTATCTGTTCTTCATATGATACAACATTGCCCATATTTCCTAGCACTGGAGATGTCCATGTTGAGACTGGGATCACTAGTTGAAATGTAGAGGAGATTTCTTCATAGGGCAGGAAGTTGGGTTGGATAGTCTTTAGGTATACTTCCAATGTCATATTTTAATACTAGGGTCTTTACTTCCTGAGATTCATGGACTCACACTTGAATGGACTATGAAAGACATACATAAACACTCTAAAGAATGTACAAACTATTCTATACTCATGTAATTGTGTTTTCCAGAAAGATAATCATAACTTTTGCCATAACTTCCAAAACCTTATTTAAATGTATTTGATTATAAATATAAAAGTCAAGTATAAGCTCTTTTTTTCTTAAATTATTAACAATAATGATATTTGAGAAAGATTATCAATTAAAATAAGATAAAATCTTCAATGTTACTAAAGTAACATATAGTATAACTTGTTTTGTTTTGTAATAGCTTATAGTTTACAAGGTACTTTCATTAAATATCATATCATTTAATCTAATGTCAACCCTTTGAAGTAGCTAGTATTATTACCATTTTTTTAAATTTTTTTTTAATTTTATTCATTTTAGAGAGGAGACACAGAGTGAGAGAGAGAGAGAGAGAGAGAGAGAGAGAGAGAAAGGGGGAGGAGCTGGAAGCATCAACTCCCATATGTGCCTTGACCAGACCAGTGCAGGGTTTTGAACTGGAGACCTCAGTGTTCCCAGGTCGACGCTTTATCCACTGCGCCACCACAGGTCAGGCTATTACCATTTTTATAGATAAGAAAACAGAGATTTGGGACCAGGCCCAATTCACTTTGTTACCAATTCACTTTGTTATTAAGTAAAGGAGCTTGGGCTGAAACTCGGGTCTATTAATATCCAATATTAATAATTTTCCACAATAATATGATTCATCTTTCTATTTCTTTGATTAATATTTATAGCTTTATTGGGTAATAATGGACAAAAAATTTCATATATTTTAAGTGTCAAATCTGATAAATTTGGACATTTATACACATCTGTAAAGCCATAACAATCAAGTGAATGAACATAGGTATCATCCCAAAACCTTATTTAAATGTATTTGTTGATTATAAATATAAAAGTCAAGTATAAGTTCTTTTTTTCTTAAATTATTAACAATAATAATATTTGAGAAAGATTATCAATAAAAATAAGATAAAATCTTTAATGTTACTAAAGTAACATATAGTATAACTTGTTTTGTTTTGTAATAGCTTATAGTTCACAAAGTACTTTCATCATATATCATATCTTTGAGTGGTAAGATGCTTTTGTTTCTTTCGGTTAAAATACCTAGGAGTGGAAATGTCAAATCATATTATAAGTGTATAATCAGTGTTTTTAATCATAGCCATTCTAGGTATGTAGTAACATCTTGTGATTTGGGTTTTATGAAAATAATGTTGACAACTTTTGTGTGCTTGTCATTACTATAATTTCTTTTGTTAAGTGTTCAAATCTTTGCCTTTTTTTAATTTGATTGTATCTTTTATTATGACACCAACAGTATAATCAATAACAAAAAGGTTTTTTCAGGACGTTTGGTAATTCCTCTTGCCCATTCTTTTCTACTTTCCCATCCCTAAACAACTACTTGTTTTCTTTCTGTGACTGTATATTAGTTTGCATGTGTAGAATTTTATATAAATGAAATCATATGTATGTTTTTTTATGCTTTCACTCAGCCAAATTATTTTGAAATTTATCAGTGTTGTTGCTTGTATCAATTTTTTTTATTTCTTTTCATTGCTGAGTAGTATTCTATATTGCTGTTTATATCAATATTTTAGTTCTTTTTATTGCTGAGTAGTATTCTGTTTTCTAGCTATACCACAGTTGATTTATGCATTTACTTATTGATGGACATTGGTGTTGTTTTCAGTATTTGGCTAAACATAAGGTACAATAAGAAAACAAAACTCTCCCATAAACATTTGTGAACAAATCTTTGAGTGGAAAGATGCTTTTGTTTCTTTTGGTTAAAATACCTAGGAGTGGAAAGGTCGAATCATATTATAGGTATATAATCAGTGTTTTTAATCATAGGTATTCTAGGTATGTAGTATCATCTTGTGATTTGGGTTTTATGAATAATAATGTTGACATCTTTTGTGTGCCTATTTGTCATTACTATATTTTCTTTTGTTAAGTGTTCAAATCTTTGCCTATTTTTTTATTTGACAATTTCTTTTATTATTGGCTTCTTAGAGTTCTTAATAGATTGTAAACCCAAATTCCTTTCAGATATATGATTTTCTAATAGTTTCTCCCAGTTGATGGTGTGCTTCTTATTTTTTTAAAAAACAGAGGCTTTTAATTTTTATGGTAAATTTACAACTTTTATTTGTTATTGATTATACTTTTAGTGTCATATTTAAGTAATAGTTGCCTAATTCAAGGTCTTACAGTTTTGTTTTACATTTTGTACTATGATCCTTGAAAATTTTTGTATTTGGTAAAAGTTATAGATCAAAATTTACTTTTAAACTTATGAATAATTAATTGTTCCAACAACAATTTATTATATGCATGTATATTTCTGTATTCTCTATTCTGTTTTATAAGTCCATGTCTCTATTTTTATGGTAATACCACACTGTCTTTGTTATTGAAACCTACAGTATTCTTCTATTTCAAAGTTATTTTGACTGTATTAGGTCCTGTGTATTTTTATATAAATTTTACAATCATCTTGTTAATTTCTACAAAATAAAAGCCTGTTGAGATTTTTATTAAGATTTTATTGAATTTATTGATCAATTTGGAGAAACTAACATATGAACAATATTGAGTTCAACCCACAGCACAATATATCAATATATCCCTCTATTTATCCATTTATTTAGATCTTCTTTGATGTCTCTAAGAATTCTCGATAATTTAGTTTACCTTATTGCCCTGGCTATAGATTCTAGTGTAGTAATATTGAGTAGAGTAAGGGGAGAGCAGACATCCATGTCTGTTTCTGATCTTAGAAGTTTCTCAGTCAGTGTTCCTAGGAAGGTAAGAAAGTGGACCCTTTTTTAGTCTTTTGGCTAGAAAGACTAAGATATTTCTGGAGGCTTTTATTGTCTTCCCCTGTTGGCATTTAAAACTTGCTGACTTCTTCAGCTCCTCGTCTGGGATATGCAGTATGAGGCAAAGAGAAGCTAGGGAACTCATCACCATGCCATTCCTTGGCTTTCAAGTTCTATTATACCTTCTTCTCTCCAATGTCCAGAGGTTTTTAATGTTTAGTTCATATAGATTCACCAAGGCTTTTAGTTGTACTCAGTGGGAGGAATTAGGAAATGATTATCTACTCCATATTTCAAAAATAAAAGTCCTATTTAGTTATCTTTTAAAGTGATTTAAATGGCCATAAATGAATATATATTTACCTGTTTGCTAACCATGCCTTCACATTTTTTTAATCTTTTTTTTTATTAATTTAAATGGGGTGACATTGATAAATCAGAGTACATATGTTCAGAGAAAACATCTCCAATTTTTTTGACATATGATTATTTTGCATGCCCATCACCCAAAGTCAAATTGTTTTCCGTCACCTTCTATCTGTTTCTTTTGTGCCCTTAGCCTTACCCTCCCATCACCCCTCCCTCTCCTTCCTCCCCCCATCCCCCAGTAACTACCACACTCTTGTCCATGTCTCTGAATCTCATTTTTATGTCCCAGCTATGCATGGAATCATGTAGTTCTTAGTTTTTTCTGATTTACTTATTTCACTCCAAATAATGTTATCGAGGTCCATCCATGTTATTGTAAATGATCCGATGTCATCATTTCTTATGGCTGAGTAGTATTCCATTGTATATATGTACCACATCTTCTTTATTCAGTCATCTATTGAAGGGCTTTTTTGTTGTTTTCATGTCTTGGCCATTGTGAACAATGCTGCAATGAACTTGGGGCTGCATATTTTTCTATCTTTATGTAGATCCTTATTATTAGGTGTTGTCATTTTTCTTTTCCCTAAAAGACTTCCTTTAACATTTTTTGTACTGTGGATCTGCTTAGATGAATTCTTTAGGCTTTCTATGCTAATGACTCTTTATTTACCTCTGTGTTTAAAAGATATCTTTCTGGGGGGTAGAATTTGGATCGAAAGCTTTTTCTATTACATTAGTTGTTCTAGTGCCTTCTCACTTGCATTGTTTCCAACAAGGAATCTGCTTCATGAATTTATTTATTCTTTAGAACATTAACAAGTTTTTATCTCTGGCTACTTTTAAGATTCTTTTCTTTGTCACTAGTTCTGAAAATTTGAATTATAATATGCCTTGGTTTTGTTTTTCTTATACAAGTTGGGACAAAAGTAGGTTTATAATTGGCTGAAGAAAAAATAAAACAATAATTAATAAATAATAATATAAGAATAAACTGTGTTTTGTATACTCATAACTGTAAACCCAGTTTTGTCCCCCACCACCCCCTATATTTCTTGTTCTTGGGTTTCTTTCAGTTTGCAACAGATACATAAAAATCTTGACCATTGTTTCTTTGAATAATTGTTCTGCCACTCCCGCCCCTTCAAGAATAGCAATTACATGTTAGGCCTATACCTCACTGATGATTTTTATTTTTAAAGTTCTTTTTCATCTTTGTGTTTAATTTTTGATCATTTCTCCTTCTTTGTCTTCAAGTTCAATAATTTTTCTCTGCAAATGTCTAATCTTATTCACACCTAGCATATTTTTCATCTCAGACATTGTAGATTTTATCTTCAGAAACTTGAGTTTGTCATATTTATTTTTCCTTTATTACTACTTAAAGTTTTAAGCATATGGAATACTTTTAGAAGCATACATTTAACTTTCTTTCTTCCAACTTCTAGCATCTGTGTCAAGTCCAAATTGTTTTTGATTGATGCTTTTTTTCTTCTTAATAATCAGTATCTTTTAATTTTTTTTCTACCAATTTCAATTGGATGCCTAACATTGTACATTTTACCTATTTAGGTGTTGGATATTTTTATATTGCTTTAAATATTTTTCAACTTTGCTCTGAGATGCAGTTAAGTTACTGGGAAACAGTGATTTTTTTTATCTTGCTTTTAAATTGTGTTAGGTAGGATCAGAGCAGTGACTTATCTAACCTAATTATATATTTCTGACTGTGGTGGTATTCTACCCAATACACACAAATTAGGAGGTTTCTAGTCTGTAAGAAAATGCATTATTGTTGCCCTTGTGTGAGTGATAAGTACTACAACTATTAAGTCTTTTGGGTGTTTTCCATACTGGTTTGTGTAGTTTTCTTTTGTTTTTTGACATACATAAGTTTATCCATACTCAGCTGTATGCTCAAGGGGATGCTGTGGAGATATCTGAGTTCTTTCTCTGTGCAGTTACCTCCTCTTTAGTACTCTGTCCTGACAAGTCAGGCCCATCTTCTCAACTCTGAGAGTCTTCCAAGCTCTGCCCAAAACACCACCCCTCTCAAATAGTAACCTAAAGACTGTAGGGTTAAACTTATTTGTTCCCAGTCTCTGTCCTTCGTTGCCAGATGTTGAATGCTTGACATCATTGTTTCATATGTTTTTTCCAGTTTTTGGTGATTTCAGAAAGAAATAGAAAAAATAAAATCTAGATTAATTTTTCTTCATTTTATCCAGAAGTAGAAGTCTCTTACTTTTCTATTGCTCATCCTTGTCATCTCAAAATGTGATAAAAAAATAAAGAAAAAAACCCACTTTTTTATCCTTTGCTAATTTGTGTATTCTCAATATACCTTTCTGCATATAGAATTTCTTTATGTTAGAACAAAAACCGGTATGTGCTATCCAATGTAGCAACCCACTGCCTAGTACAACAGCTAGCAGACAGTATTTATTCTATATCAGTTGGTTGAATAAATGGACAAATACGTAAAATCCCAGCTGTACTGGGGGAAGGAGATTGACAGCATGTTTATATAATACATATTAGTTTGAAAATTTGTTTCATAATAATATTAAAATAGAAGAGGGGAAATAAGAAATATTGAAAGAAAATATAGGAAAGACTTACAGAAGTGATTACCTACTGCTTGGAAGTAAGGTTTGGAAGTTGGGCTTCCTAAAAATAAAAAGAGAATGGCCTCCTGGCCATTTCGCATTGCCTATCCCCAAGGGATTGGTGCCATACTTTCAAGTCCACCCATTTTTTTTTCATTTTTACCTTAGATATATTCTTCTCTCTCCTCTTCCTCTTCCTCTCCCTTGCTCTCTTATCTGATATTACATGTGCTATATACATAGGGAACTGAAAGCTCATTAGACAAATAATTGTGTTGATATGATTTGTTGGCAACTAGTGAGGTTAAGTACAAATTGCACAAGAGCAGAGGGTACCATTAGTAACTGAAAAATTGAACAGGATGACCTGGGTCTTTCTAGCTGTTTTTCTCTTCACCTGGAGCATCCAAAAGGAAGGAGCGGTTGGTCCTCCACATTGCATGAATGATGCTCTGTTTCATTTACTACTTGCTCTTTAAAGCAGCATAATTTAATACTCTTTTTCTTTTAATCTCGTGTTCCTCCAGAGAATTACTTTAAAACATTTAATGTGTCTTAAAGTAATCCTTATTTTAAGATGTCATTAGTTTACAAGCACATTATATTTTAAATGCCATGTGTTTACTTTTTAAATGTTAATATTTCATGGTAGCAAACTGAGCCATTATTTAAAAATAAAATTAGGGGCAAACTCACATTAACAAAATAACAGCTGTACATATGAAGCCTTGTGTTATTATGTTTTATTTTTCTCAAATAATATAGCAGTGTTTCTAGAAAACAAAATAAAACAAACCACAAAAATCATTGCCTTCGTGAAGTTAATTTTTCCACAGGTCAGGGCACCCTTGTGTATTTTTTATAACTGCCCATCTTGATATATGTTTAATATTTTCTCCTGCCTTTAATTCTGTAAACATTCTATCCTTAGTTGGTGCTTATTTTTGATGCAATCAAATCCATGGCACACCTGTCTCTGTGGATGAAAAGAGAGTGAGTCATTTGGGAGGAGAGCGGTCACATTAACTCTTGGAAGACACAAAGGATAATTTATAAAATTAAGTTTTGGAGGACATAACATGATGCCCTCATGACTGAAAAGAATTCGTGCCTCTCCTGAGACAGGTCATCTGCTCGTTCTCACCAGGGTGCTGCAGAGCCATTAAAAGCCAAATTTAACTCTAGAGTGAGTGCTGTGGATTTGTAGAGTAGATGTAACAAACAGCTGTAAGAAATACCATTCAGAATGTTTACTCTCAGGCTGCTTCTATGTGGCTGCGAATCAGCTTGGCTGAACATACTTGTACCTTGCTGCTCTGGTGCATTTTTGGAAATCTTTTATCTTTGGTGTGGACCCCATCTGTGTTTCAAGGACACAAATCTGAGGAAGAACCAAACCAGCATTATTCCATTGAGTTGTGGCCTTTGATATCCGGTGGAAATAGCACTCTTTATTTTGTCACTGAGTACTTGTCCTCCCTGTACACTAAAGGGCCAAAAAGCATAAAAATGAATAATAAAAACCAGACCTCTGATGGGCCAGGGCAAAGAGAACACCATGTCAGGATGGCATTTCATAATAGTAAGGAGAAAGCAATTTGTTCATCTAGGTGAGTGCTTTATCCTCTGGGGGTGTGTAACCTGAAGAAGGTAAATTACTTTTTCCTGGTACCACTCGATATCCAAGAGGAGGTAATTTACCTCATAATGTCAAGACACCCTGCTGCACAAATGCGGTTATATCCCTAGCTTGCACAAAGAGAGTGCTTGGCTCACAGTCAGGCTGATCCCTTCATAAATCACCCAATCCAAGGCTAAGATGTTTCAGAGCATAAGGACAAGTGTACAAATGAATAGATGCTTTTTTAGGGGATTGCTGGAAATATGTTTTAGTCCCTCCAGTAGTTGCAATTGAACTGTGCCGTTCCCTTGGAAACAGACTTTTATTTTTATTTTAAAATGGTTAAAAAGAAAGAAAACTTTTCTCACTGGTCTATAGCACTACAGTTCAGTTTCCCACATGCTTCTACAGCAGTATAAATGGCTTTCTCTGCTTGCTGTTCTAAGACCCCACATGTGGAAAGGAGGTTTGTCTAGCTGAAGTCCCTGAGACAAGCCTATTTCTTAAGGAAGAGTTTTTCAACTCATTGTAAGATGGTACCAAGAGAGCACCTCATAAACAGTACAGCCTTATTTGAAGTCTTTCTTTATGACAAAGGAAATAATTTATAGCTGGGCTAGGAATTCATTACTTTGGCTATATCTTTTGAGACAGAGCTTTAAGGAGAGTAACTCTGAATATCAAAACCCAGATAATTTTAAACAGCCACACTGCTCAAAGCCACTCAAACTGAATGCCTAACGTCCAGCTTTGGCGTAACAGTCTTTTATATATTGTATGAAACAAGAGGAACAGGATTGTGGACATAGATGGAGAGTTTGGGGTGCCATTTCTTCACTCAATTACTCACTCACTCATTCATTCATTCATTTCTTTATTTACTAAATATTTATTGAAAACCTACCATGTTCTAGATACTGTACAAAATGCTGGGGTTCAAACATGAATAGCACAAACACAGTCATAGTGTGGACACTCTGGACCTTCTAGTTAATTAGGTACATAAGCATTAAAAAAGAAACCACACAAATAATTAGAATTGTAATGAGTACTATAGAGGAAAAGTAGAAGGTACTATAAAATATATAGTACAGATACTTAATTTACTCTGGAGGAAGGTAGGAATCAGAAACTTTCCCTTTTAAACTGGACCCAAAGAGAAAGTGGAGGTACAAGGATGGAGGTGGGAAATGGAAATTTCCGGTAGAGAGATTAAATTGCACAGAGGTATTAATGGAGCACAGCTTGAAGTAGTTGAAGAATTAAGAGGACTTAATGTTTTGGAGAAAATTGAGTAAGAGAAGAATAGCTCAAGATGGAATTTATTGGTTTGTTTGTTTTATAAACATTTATATAGCATTTATTCTGTTCCAAGGACAGCCGTGAGAGCTTTACAAATATTTATCTGTTTACACCTTAAAATAATTCTACAGTTATTTACTATTATTATTCCAATTTTACAGATGTGGCAACTTAAACACAGAGTTTTGTTATGAGAAATGGGAACATATCATCGAGAAAATGGAAAGACATGTGAAATATTTAAAATTTTGTCCTAAGAGCAATAGGAATTTATAAAATGGTTTTAAACAGAGGAATGCCTTCATCGAATTTTTATTTTAACTAGGTATCTCTGATCAGTGCCTGAAGAATGAAACTGAGAGGTAGAGAGGCCAGCAAGAATAGATGTGGAAATCAGCTAGGGGGCAATAGCAGAAACCTAGGAAAGAGATGAGAGCTATAGGATGCTGACCATGCAGACAGATGAATGGATTATATCATTTGCACAGATTGAAGGACTGGAACTTGGAGATGGAATAGATATGGTCTGTGGTAGTGGCAGGTAAAAATCAGGGGTGATTTTTCAGGTTTCTATAATAAATATGTAGATAAAGAACCATTTACTGGTTTAAGGGACACAGACAAAGAAGCAGAGTTGGGTAGTGGGGACAGAGAAGAACCATAAATTGTGCTTCAGCTATAATAAGCTTCTAGTATATATTTATATGGAAATGTAGAGAAAATATTTGGATTTGGGATAATAAAACTGAAGCAAAGTCTGAGAAAAAATATATATTCATTTGGAAGTTATTTGACATTTATTTATTAAAATTTCAACTTGCTTATTTCTTCTCTAGACTTGAATACAGATACAAAGAAGTATATAAGAGATAATATTTAAGAAGTTCCAATGCAATGAGATAGCCCATAAAAGTAGTGAAAGCTTTGAGACCATAGAAACTTTTCAAGAATGATAGCACTCTGGATGTTTACACTACCTCTGTATGATGGGTTGAAAGGAAAATATGTAGAAAGAAATGAATCTGGAGAGAGGCAAGGTCATGACCAAAATATTCCTACTCATCATTTCATTGTCCTTCAATAGCAGAAATTGTTGGCAGCTTATATTCTGAGTTTTCAATATTTTATCAATATTGTAAGACGTCTTTATTTTATCCTTATTTTGAAACTCTGTGAAGCATAATCTACCAAACCCCCACTAAAAACTTTCTCCTAAAATGAAGATCTAGAGAAGAGTAATGCATTATTTAACATGCATATTTAAATATATACAATTGTGAGACTTACTTTTACTGTGCCAGATTCCATACAGTTTCAGTCATTTTTTCCATCATGCCAGGCTACAAAATGGAACATCAGGTGAATGGATCTCTAGGAAAAACAATTCCACCTAAATCTGCTTTATGCTAAACTATTCCCGTGCAATCTGTGGCACCTAATAGCTTTTTCTGAGAAAAGAGCAAAAGTGTAGGAAACCCTCATCCCTCCTTTACTCTTACAGTCTACTTGTTTTATAACTTTTTCTTAGTTTATTTTCTCTTGATTTTCTATATCTTCTAATACTTTTTGGCTTTTTCTCCATCTTGCCCCAACCATCCATTTTTTTTTTCCAACCATCCATTTTTTTATTTTCTCCTGGTCCATTAATGGATATGAGACATTTTACTGGCATTGAAGCTGAAGAAATCAATGTAAAATAGATGTGTGTGTGGCTGTGTGTGTGTGTGTGTGTGTGTGTGTGTGTGTGTGTGCATATACAGGATGGAGCAAAAGTAGGTTTACAGTTGTTCTTATAGAAAATAATATAATAATTTATAAATAGTCATACAAGAATGAAGTCTTGTTTCATGTACTCACAACTGTAAACCTACTTTTTGCCCCACCCTGTCTATGTAGATGTGTGCCTGTATGTATCTATGACACTGTATCACAAAATTATTTATAAACAATGGTAATAGGCAAATGGTTCTTTATTTAATGAGCTCATCTTCTAATCAACATGGAGTCTGAAGGCAGGTTCCCAGGCTCTTGAATATGTACTCTCTGCTCTGTGCAGTGGGTGGAGGGCTTGATAAGGAGTTGGTTCTACTTTTGACCCATCAGGTTTACTCAGGAGTTTGCCAAAAAGGATCTGCAAAGTTCCTCCTAATGCTAACATTTTATGATCATTTTCTGAGTAGAAATATTGGTTTATGATAAAAGTAAAATAAGAAAGCCAGCTTTTATAAGGGTGTACCTTCTTTAAAGATTTTTCTCAGAAAAGACTGCTAATATGAAGGTTTGAGATAAATCAGACTGTAGGGGGTAGTTGTCAGATTTTTTACAACAAAAGGACATGGAAGTGAAAAGGAATAATTAACATATTTTCAACATTGTTTCTTTTCCACATCAAAAAATAATAGTTGAAACTGGGATATGGATAAGAGTGCATTTTCTCACCCAGGGATTGTAGGCAACTGAACAGAAGCTCCCTAATAGTGAACCAGTAGGCCCATGAATGGCTCCATACATTAAAATCCCAGGACCCATAAAGAAAGATCAAGGAATAAATTTAGCCTGAGATGGGTTAAATCAATACTGGACTTCTGCTTTCACAGTGCTCAGCTTCAGAATACAATTTACATGTTTTTATTGATTTCCTTTTGCTATTTCTATATCATAGGCCCTAGAAACAATGGTGACTGTCACCAGAATTTAGAATGTTGGAAGGAGTATAATGAGGAAAAGAAGATAAAGGAAAATATCTGTTGTGGCCTAACTGTTAGTGATACTATGCACGTATCTAGTATACAGAAAGCTGTGAGCTGTGCTCACCCAAAATATGTGAACAAATAAAAGCTTGTAAAAGAAAACGACCTAATTGGAATATCAATTAGGTCAACATGTGACTGAACAAGCTCTAAGAAATTTGGAAAACATCCTCAACATGATATGATTTTAACCCAAGGAGAACTTGAATAGCATGAGTTTGGCCTTAGGCAGAGATGCCTCCAGAGAGGCAGCTGTACCAGCACTGCTTCTTGACACTGAATTGGGCATGAGGGAAAAAAATGTTTGTTAGTCCAAGACAAGCTCTCTAGACATTTTAAGTAGCTCCTCTACTTAATGAAAATAAGTGGTGTGTCCAGTCTCTAAAATTATTAAGCAAATTTTTTCTGTAATATCATATACAGAGAGTTAGTTCCTAGTACCATTATTGGCATTTTACTATCCAGTAATGGAAGAATGAGTATTAGCAGGGAAAAGCCTAACCGTTCTCCTGGAAGTTAGGATGGATTAGGAAGTGAGAATTCCAGGTAGGGCAGAAGGACCTCTATTTACTGTGTAGCGTAGAGCACAAGCTATCTGCAGCCTCGCTATTATTTTCTAACGGTCCTTATTTTTTTATTACTAAACTGTATGATTCTCTGAGAAAGGGGCTATGCCATTTATATCTGTGATTACCCAAGGATCATTATAATTGATAGCATAGAATAGTTGCTCAGTATTGATGAGTTGCAGTGTTGAACACAAAATACAGGGCACAGATGATGTGGAATTGTGCACCTGAAACCTGTATAATTTTATTAACCAGTGTCACCCCAGTAAATTCAATAATAAATAAATAAAAATTAAACAAAAAAAAAGTATTGATAAATGATCAGAGGTAAGTAAGTGACACTGAATATAAAGAATGACAGAGACCAGAAATAACTGGAGCTCAATAAAATTTTTGACAACAGTGGAAAAGGCTTGTAAAAGTTCTTGGACATTACAGGAAGGATAAAGAGGGGCAGGCTCATGCTGGGGTTCACAAATGACAGAAATAATGACAACTACCTCTCCCTTTTGCTTCATTAGTCTCCATCAGGACCTTATAATTGGTAAGGGAAAAATAATCACATGTAACTAGAGACCCAATATAAGAACACTTCAGTTACCAAGAAATCTTAGAAAAAGGTACAGATGTTGCAATGCTTGAAGAATCAGAGTAAGCAGAAGTGTCAGACTTCTATGAATGTGAAAACACTAAATAGTTACTGGGAAGAAATGAGTGTCATACATTATGGTCTGGATGCCAGCTGGGGTGATTTTCAGCAGAATTTCAGAATGAATTATTAGACAAAGCTGATTGCTTTGATTCAACACTGGCTATATTGATTCATTTTCCAGATTTAAGAAAGTTGTATAATCTCTCCATGCCTCAGTTTTCTCAGCTGTAAAGTTAAAATAATCTTAATACCTATCTTATAAGAATGCTGTACAGATTAAAATTTTTAAGTCATGTCAAAGGTTGCAGCTACCTGACCAAGTGGTGGCGCAGTGGATGAAACATCGGACTGGGATGCAGAAGGACCCAGGTTTGAGACCCCCGAGGTCACCAGCTTGAGTGCAGGCTCATCTGGTTTGAGCAAAAAGCTCACTATCTTGGACCCAAGGTCATTGGCTCCAGCAAGGGGTTACTCAGTCTGCTGAAGGCCCGCGGTCAAGGCACATATGAAAAAGTAATCAATGAACAACTAAGATGTCTCAATGGCAACAAAAAACTGATGATTGATGTTTCTCATCTCTCTCCATTCCTGTCTGTCTGTCCCTATCTATCCCTCTCTCTGACTCTCTCTCTGTCTCTGTAAAAACAAAAAAAAGAGGTTGCAGCCACATACCAAGTGGTCCATAAGATTATTATTATTTATTATTATTACTACTAACACTTTAAAAGGAGTAATTATTATCAGGAGATATCTTTCTTATTTAAATGCCTGCTTTGATCTGATAGAGACTTCAGCACTCCCTGCCTTTCTGCCTCTTGTAGTCATCTGAGTTGTGATCCCTGGCTCAGAACTCAAAGGTGTTCTGCATGAACATGTCTTCATCTCCAGACACTCCTTAGCTGGCAGCACTTCTTAGTTAACCCTCCCATTTCCATTTTCCCACTCCCACCCACTTTTCCCAGCAAGCACCATTCTTCTTTACACTATGGGCTACTTCCTTCCTGCATCAGATTCTAAAAATGTCTTGACTTCAGACAACTACACAATGTCAATGTTTTTGAAGAGAAAGTTGGGTTCTGGTCTCAGTGCTTGCTATTTTGAGGGAAAATAGAGTCCTATAGTGAGAAAAGAGGAGCATGAAATTGTGGAATGGCTTCACTCTAAGGCTACAATGATTCTTTTCCTTCAATATCTAAAATTGAACACACTTCACCACAATACAAATTATTTCCTTTCTGAAACTCCCATTGATGCTATATAAGGAACTCATATTTTTAAAATTAATATAATGTTGACACCTTTTGGGGGATTAAATAATCTTAGCCATTTAGTGTTAAAAATAATTGACTACATTGCACTAGGTATCTTTGTAAATTTCCTATATTCATTGCCCATGAACACACTTGGGTTCAAACTGTCCTTCTCAATCTTAAATTTAACTCTGAACTACAGAAAATGAGGAAAGATTTTTAGTTCACCTTCAATGCACTATACTCACTTATTTAAAAATCCAAAAACATTTACTTAATACCAGTTATGCTCTGGGTACTATGCTACTTATCTTTGAATTCCCAATGTCTAACACAGAGCTTCTGCACTAGAGGAAGTGACATTACTGTGGTTTTTTATTTTCATAAAATCCTATAAAGAAGAAGGTCAACAGGACCTGGAAGAGTCTGGGAAAGAAAGCCTCATGATCAGCTGAGGACTCCAGTAGGTTCCAAGAGATTTGGGTGCAGAAGGGATATAGAGAAGGCATTCTAGATAAAAAGAACAGCATATATGTAGGCATAAGCATGTGACTGGCAATAGAAGAAGAAGAAAGTTGATTCTTGAAGAAGGTAAACACATTATTAAAATTAGCAATAAAAAAGCTAGGTAGAAAAGTCAGATTCAAAAATTTTATTCTTGGCCCTGACTCATTAGCTCAGTGACAGAGCATCTGCCTGGTGTGTAGAAGTCCTGAGTTCCAATTCCCAGTCAGGGCACATAAGAGAAGCTACCATCTGCTTCTCCACCCTTGCCCTTCCTTCTCTCTCTTCCCTTCCTTCAACCATGGTTCCAATGGTTCAGCAAGTTGCCACTTCCCCCTCCGGTGCTGAGGATGGCACCATGGCCTCACCTCAAGCACTAAAATGGCTAAGTTGCCGAGCAGTGGAGCAGCAGTCCCAGATTGGCTGAACATTGCCCACCCAATAGATGGCTTGCCAGGAAGATCCCAGGTGGGGCGCATGCAAGAATCTGTCTTTCTGCCTCCTTGCCTCTCACTTAATAAAAAAAAAAGTTTTTATTTTTAATGAATTCATATGGTGCTAGACTATGCTCCAGAAAACTAAACTCATTTGCCTATTCAATATTTCTAAATATTTTTTATTGCCAACCACTGCACTAGAATTTCACAATAAAGAAGTGAATAAGACACAATCCCTTCAATTAAGTAGCTTGTACACTAGTGACCATAATTCAAGTGTTTCCAGATCTAACATAGAGCACTCCTCCACTCAACTGCAACATTGCTCTGGAAATGTGGTGGAGAACAACTTGGAGGAAGCTATATGAGGGGTAGAGTACAAGTTAGTTTTTTAGCTGTTAAGTAAAATTGTCCCAAATATATGCCATCCCCCAGCACTTTCTCAGTATCACAAAATAAGCAATACTACCCAACAAATTTTTCATTTTGTTAGCATTAAATTATTTTTATTTACAAATTTATACCCCTATTAGGTGTCAGGTACCATGTTAGATTCTGGGGATTAAGAAATAACCAAGATAGATTCATTCCATATCCTTCTAGAATTCATCATATATCATGACTAGATGGACAACGTGCCACAGGCATACATGAAAGACAGACATATAATATAAATTTAAAAAGGCAGGATAGGGAAAGATGTGGGAAAGTTTTTTTGAGGAATCTGAACCGAAGATAAATTAGAGTTTTCTAGACAAATAATAATTTGAAAGTTGTCCTAGACCTAGGGAACAGCAGGTAAGGTCTGAGGAGAAGACAAGGTACATTTGCTGGAATTCAAAGAAGTTTATTGTAATATGAGTAACCTAGGTTATTTTGCTCTTGCCCAAAAGGTTATCTCCAGATAGTGATGTATTAAAAAAAAAAAAGTGCTAATGCCAAAAGGCTTAGAATTCATTCAACACAATACAAAATTTTTAACAGTTCCTTTTAGACTTTATCTCCTCTCTGGTCCCTTTGTAGCAGAGCCTGAGGCAGGGATTGGGGGCATGTGATTCATTCAGGAAGTGTCCTTCAGGAAGAATCCAAGGGAAGCAGGAAAACAAAGGAGATGAAATAAAGCACAATGTGATTTCAGGTAAGGTCTAACCTTGACCTGATACACCAGAGCAGGACTCTGTAGCATAGACCACACCAGAGCAATACTTCCCCCTTTCTCCCTATGAAGTCCTTGAGGAAAGAGGCCTATTCTTTTATATCCACAATAACCATGGACAGAGAGTATACTGTTGGGAACATAATTCCCTTGTTCTCTCTTATATCATTTTACCTTTTCAAGCTTCTTTCTTTGTCTTCATTATCTTGACCAAACAATGATGTCTGGAGCTAAGTAATACAAATGCACAGTAATACAAATACAAACTGCTTCTTAGAAAGTTGAGATGGGAAGAAAACAAGCATCCTTATACGATGATGATGTCTTTGCCAGTCTTTTCTGGGTACCAAGAGGGAAGGGTGGAGCCTGGGAAGAAATTAAGCCTAGAGAAGTAAGCTAGAAGCCAAGGTAATGGAAAAATAGAAAAGCATCCCACTGATTCAGGATGAATTTAGTAAAACAGTTTCTCAGATGAGGGTCTAAAAATGTGGACTGTATCCCGGTGTGGCTCAGAAGGCTTGACAGTTTGTGTTGACCTCTGATTCTTCTAAAGTGAATCATGGATTCCTGAGAGAATCATAAACTCAGTTTTGCTGTTGTCTGGCAGTTAGAGCAAGTATTTTTTTGTCTTGTAATTGGGATTGGAATAACATACTCCTACAATAATTTTTTAGGTTCATAAAAGTAGCGAAATCTGCCTGGAATTGCAACGTCTATGTGTCTCCCATTTCTCCCCCACCCCCTCAAATTTGATCTTTCCAAAAGAAATCACTTTTTATGTATTCTGGTATTTGAATTACTGTATGTGTTTTATTTTCTAACCACATTAGTTGGTATCTATCCTCTTTACGGTTAGAACTTTACTCAAGATAAGGAAGTTATTTTATTTGTCCTTAGAATTTAGGTAATTTTTATGATGATTGTGAATTAATAAGACATCTTCCTTTATGGATAGTACACAGAGAACCTAAATATTTTGTTTAGACAACCAACTCTTAAAATATAATAATGATTTATTCAGTTTTCTGATTTCTGGGGCATGTGGTCAGATAGTATATGTTTATAAACCACTATTCTTCTTTCAATAATGTTTTTGACCCTTTTGGATGTTATGATGGAAAAGAACTGCAAAAAAAAAAGGTCTTACTTCTAAGGAAATAACAAAACTAGTGGGGAGAAATAAAACAAAAACAAGTTAAAATACTCCATATTAAAGAACAAATTTTACCAACATGAGGTATGTTGCCACAAGAGGCACTTCATTCTTTGAGGGGAAACCTTAGTGTTTTATTTTACAAAACTGAATGACTAAAAGCATGCACACTCCTTTTTTTTTATAAAACATTTGCCATTCAACATTCTTACAAAAGATGACTAAATAGACCATAATATTCAAGTGCTCTGGAGTTGTTTTGGAAATAAAACAGATGTGGTGGAAGTATATAGACAACTTGCAAAAGGGTCAGTGTGCTCTGAGCTTAATGTTCGCAATTAGATTTCCCAAGTGTGGATAAGCATCAGAATTGCCCATCTGACTTTAAAAATACCATTTCCAGGGCTCATCCCCACATTGATTTCAGCACTGTTTACAAACGCCAAGATCTGGAAGCAGCCCAAGTGCCCATCAGTAGATTAATGGATAAAAGTTGTGGTGCATTTACACATGGTCACAAATGGTAAGATTTCATTCTTTTTTATAGCCAAGTAATATTTCATTATATATATGTACCACTACTGATTTATCCACTCATCTATTGATGGGCACTTGGTTTGCATTTTCATAAAGTCCTATGGATGTTTCTGATGCTCAGCTAGATCTGAGAACCATGCCCCAGGGGTTTTATCAAGGCTGATATATCCAGATCTAGAATACATTTAAGGAATTTATGATCAACCCATGTTTTTAAACTATCTGTCCACCAAAGGCTTGAGGGATTACTTCTTCATTTCACTCTGAATTCCCTTGTCATATAATTTCCTGGAGCCTTAAGACTATGTTAATAGGGAGGAATTCATCACTTACTCCATCACTAATCATTTCCAGAACCACACAGAAGAAATTCTGAACCACATCTACTCTGAGGTTATTTCTGAAACCCAGTATAGTAATTCAATGAGTGAAGGAAAAAATAAAATAAATTTGTGTTAAGTATACAACTGTTAGCTTCATGGGCAGACCTCTGTCTTGGAAGGGATGATGGCTTCTGGTGATTATTTCTGGGTCCTGTAGCTTCCCTAGGTCATGACAATAAGTGAAAGAATCCTTTAGGTATACCAGAAGGGTTAGGGCAACAGTCAGAAATAAGGCAACTGATCGGAAATGTTTATGACCTCTATTTTTACAAGAAAAATCAAAATGACTTGTGTAGGATAATATTCCACAAGACACAAAACTTTAATACTTCTGTTTATAAGTTTTTCCTTTTTCTTTTTTGTTCAATCCCTCCATTTCTCAGCTCTCCCTCCCAACAGCTGTCAGCCTGCTCTGTCATGGACATGGACAAAGTGGTGATTATCAGGGGAAAGGGTTGGGCAGAAGTGGAGGAAGGTAATAAATTGTAATGGACACAGATTGACTTGGAGTAGTGAACACACAATATAGTATATAGAAGATAGGTTGTAAATTGGGCACCTGAAACCTGTATTATTTTGTTAACCAGTGTTACCCAATAAATTCAATGAAAAGAAAGAAAAACAAAGAAAAATAATTTTTTATCAGAAAACAAACAAACAAACTCCTGTTCACATGAACAATAAAAGAAACATCATACAGGGAATTCTTGTAAAAACTAAATGAGAGAAAATATTTATAATATTAAGGTGACCAATCCTCCTCCTTTAGGGAGGATAGTCCTTCTTTTGTAAGTCCTCCTTTTTGATATTGGAAGACTAATCTGTAAATGTCCATATTTAATTGATGCAGAGTCAATCCATTGTGTGTGATGTGACGTATTTGTATCTAAATGAGTACTATTTTCTTATAATTTTTATTAAAAACTAATAGGCATGTAAGCATAATTACAATATAAAATATTGAAAATATTTTTATTTTGCATTTATCATCTTATAGTATATTGAATGAAATGTTTTTATTATTTACGATATTGTTTTCTTCGATTTATTTTTATCCTCTTTTTCATTGTAAAAAAGTTGGTCACCTTAATAATATATATAAAAGATGAAGGATGGCTAGCCACAATAGGAGTTCCTGTTTACTAATAAGGAAAAAGCAACAACCTGTGGGAACATAGAGAAAATATATGAACAAGTAACTCACAGGAGAAATAACAAACGGCCAAGAAATTGAAATTCCCAAGCTTGTTCCTGCCTAATTGTTTTTCACTTGCTCTTTGTTCCCTCTGCTGGAAACTCCATCGCCTGTAAATAACTACATGGTTTATCTCTCTCTTCCTTTATGTCTCTGTTTTAATGTCTTCTTGTCAGAAATACCTTCCAAATCCACCCTTTATCATGCCCCCAAGTTACTCTTTATCTTCCATTCCCTACTTTATTCTGACTAAGAGATCATAAACACCTCACATGTTTGTTTGTGTGTTGTCTAGTTTCCTGAAATAGAATATAGACTCCATGAGAATGGGGAATCTGTCGGTCTCCCTCACCACTGTATCCCCAGCCGATAAGAGCATATAGGAGAGGCCTTACATATTGTAAGTATTCCAGAAAAAAGGTGTTTCTTTAATGGCAAAAATATATTTAACTAATAACCAAGAGAAATCAATATTTAAGTGACAGTCTGATACATTTTCACTGTCATATTGGCAATTTTTTAAAAGATGAATAATATCTAGGACTGGTAAAGATAGAGTGAAGTAGGAACTCCCAGATACTGCCGAATTGCCCTCTAAAGCATGACGCCAATTATAAGCCCTTTAATTAAATATATCAACTCTAAAACCCACATACATTTCCATACAGCAATGAAGCAAACACAGATTATTTTTGTAGCCATAATAGCGACAGCAAAATCTTAGAGTCAAATTAAATATGCACCAAAGGGAAAATAGTTAAATTATTGCATCCACATGATGGTACATAATGAAACTTTTTAAATAATCAGGTCATTTTTTATCAATAGTAATAGAAAGCTTTTCTAGAGTTATATGTAAAATAACAAATGCAGAAGAGTGGTTCTGTTTCTGAATAATTATGTGTACTTATATGCATAAGTTTCACAAGAAAAACCCAAGAATGATGCACATTAAACCATTTAGAGCAGTGTGTGTGTGTGTGTGTGTGTGTGTGTGTATGTGTGTGTGTGTGTCTTTACAGGGACTGAGAGAGAGTCAGAGAGAAGGATAGATAGGGACAGACAGACAAGAATGGAGAGAGATGAGAAGCATCAATCATTAGTTTTTTTTGCGACACCTTAACTGTTCATTGATTGCTTTCTCATATGTGCCTTGACTGCGGGCCTTCAGCAGACCCAGTAACCCCTTGCTGGAGCCAGTGACCTTGAGTCCAAGCTGGTGAGCTTTTGCTCAAGCCTGATGGGCCCGCGCTCAAGCTGGCGACATTGGGGTCTCAACCTGGGTCCTCCAGATCCCAGTCGGACACTCTATCCACTGTGCCACCGCCTGGTCAGGCTACAGCTGTTTTCTTGGGGAGAGAATGATTTGCCAGGGTTGGGTGTAAAGTGGAAACTGTACTTGAAATTGTTTATTTTATATACTTTTCTATTTTTAATATAATTAGCATGTATGCATTGTATTATCTGAGATATATATAAGATTAAAGGAAAGTTGGATTAAACCAATTAATATAAAATCTTAAGCTAATGAAGAATGCTTTCCACAATTTTTATACACACCCCTTCAGGATTTGGGACAAAAAAAAAAAAAATGAGACTGCCTGTATTGCTGCGTCAAAGAAGGTTTGCAAGACTCAGTTACTTACTCATAACTAAGGGACTTTGTCTCTCCTCCTTTGATATTTTCTGAGCCCTCCATGGTCCTTCACAGGGACCTGCTGGGTCACTGTGCTCTTCTCTTCCCTCTGAATCACCCTAATCCTAGGTCACTTGAGGATCTCGATGAGTAAGATTTTAATGACAGAGGAGTTTGCTTCTTGCTCAAAAAAGAGATTCACTAAGATAATTCTAGTCTATGAAAGTAGTATCAGTAGAATTTTGAGAATAGTCTGGGAAAACAATGTCTTTTTAAAGTTAAGTTATCTCTAGGGGAAAAAACTGGATAAATGAATATTTCCCACTTATTATGTATCTAGCAGAGTCTCAGGGTATGTACTTTTAGAAGACAGGGTTTTCATAAGTGGTCCAGCCTGTGAACTCTTATAGTAGGGTGACCCACCTTCCCCCATTTGCCTAGGACTAATGGGCATCTTGGGATGCAGGACTGTCAGTGTGAAATTAATAGAGCCCCCAGCAAACTGGGACAGTTGGACACCCTACAAGCTGAGGAGCAAGACTCACTTAACAATTAGTTTAACCAGAATGTAATAATTGATACATGCTGCATATTTTGCTAGACATTAAGGATGCAACAGTGAACAAATACACCTATTTAGTTCCTGTCCTTATAGAGTTTAAAGTATTTACTTGAAGAAAATAAAAGAGTAATTAATTATGTCACACTGATTTTTCCATTATTATATGTGGTTTGATTAAGTTCTATTGTCACTCAGGGATAAAGATCTGTAGTATTGGGGGAAGATTTTTGTTGAAGAGAAAGGAATTGAGCAGATTCCTAAAAAGATGGCTGAGTTTTTATTAGCTCATCTACTTGCATAAAGTGGGCGCTCACCATGTGTTTGTTGAATTTAACTGACATGAATTTTGGAGCAAAATTTTTATTTATGGATAAAAACCAAAGAGGAGGAGAAAACCGTATCATTTGGAGTCTGGCTTTTGTTTAGGGCAGACTCTCAAATGTTGCTATAATTACATGCTCTAAAGTCTTCTCCTCTGACCCTCCAATTTAAGACACAAAATGTTATTTGTTCATTGACTTAGAGATATTGAACTTTGGGGAACTGATTCAAAATAATTTACAATTGGGTGTGTAGTTATTAGGCAGATTGAATATCATGTACAATAATAATGGCTGCCTCTTTCAGGAACAAAGGCTGATTAACAACAAAAAAATGTGGGAGAACAGAGAATGACAACTTAAAGCCCTTAGTGGATGCTTTTCATCAAGCTGCAGAGGTCTGATGTTTCATTCCTTGTTCTGTACTAAAATTGCCAAGTGGACAGCATGTTGATTGTATTGGTCAGGATAAGCATTATGTTGTTAAAAGCACAGTGTTGTTATTTAGGGGCCTGATTCCGCCCAGGCTTTGCTAAAAACTGACTGTGTCATTTGAGAGAAGTCACTTTACTTCTCTGGATGTAGTTCCCTCATTTCTAAAATGAGAAGGTTGAACAAGATCACTTGTAAGGACAATTCTAGGAACAATAATCAGGATTTTACTTTTTTTGTTTTGACACCTGTTCATTATTACTTTGTTATTACATTTGCTTTCTTAAGTTTCATAGACTTTATAAAATGCTACAGTATGATTTATACAAACTATACTTTATGATAGTGACTTCTGAATGAGATGTATGAAAGTACTTCATCTTATCTGTAATTTGCCCCTTCCTACACTACAGACAGTGAAGAGGGAAGGCAGGAGAGCTGAGATAAGAATCCTCAATCCTAAGAGACAGTCCTTAAGAACTATATAAACTGCATTTCAATATGCTGGTGAAGAGAGAGAGCAAATAATTATCCACAATATTTCCATCAATTAAAGATTTATTCTAATGATCAACACCCCAGTTTTTCTGTGATATACATGTGTATACATCAGGTAGGGATTCATTTCATACCACGCCAGGGAGGAAGTGAGAGTTGCATTGTACTCACACCAGCATGAGACAAGGTGCTTTCAGATTGCTATAGATCCCGTAAAGAGCTGGTCACTATGACAGCAGCTGGATCAAGGGACAGATGAGGACTAGAGGATTCAACTGATAGTTAGGAGGTTGCTAATTCACCTTTTAAGGGAGATGGGGAACCAGATGGTTGGAGGAGGGTGTTCACTTTCATTTTTATAGGGAAGTTCTTCCCAGTATTATGACATGAAATGGGGCTATCCAATCTATCCATTAGACTCACGCAAAATGTCACCAGGGAATAAGAGAGATCTGGCCTTGATATAAAGTTCACTAGTTACCAGTTATTTTAACCATGGACAAGTCACTAAAATCTATAAAAATGTCATGAAAAAGTGAAGGAAAATCTTTGGATTTTTGTGACTAGCTCACTCCTGACAAACTACTCTGTAATGACTGTAAATTCCTTGTTACAGATGAGTGTATGACAGTACTCGGGATATGTAGGATTAAATTTAAAATCACATTGACTGCTTAGCTGCATGATATTTCTCTAGTTTGTCTAGTAGGTGAGCCAAATGGATGAACTTGAAATCTATCCTGATTGATGTGTCCCTTGTGAACGGGAAGAAATCCAACCACAAGGTCATGATAAATTAACCTGAGGGATATAAAAGCCTGACTCCAGGGAGTAGTGACCCTGACATTACTGTGAGTAGAGACTTCCTGTTCTTGAACTTCAGCTCCATAACTTTCTCTTGTCTCTTGCCTGTGTGTCCATTGCCCAGAGGAACTAGCCAGCCTAGTGTCACTCAGTCTTGGGTAATGCCTTCCATCAGCAGGAACAAGTTTTACTCCCAATCTGGTACTTACCTCATCTCCCCAGTGCTGTACATTTATGCTGTGATGAATTGAAAGCTGTATTTGTTAACACATCCAAAAGCCAGAAAAACTTTCAGCTGCTTCTACCTGTATATCTTAGCTAAAAAGAAGCAGGTGTTGAGATAGAAGCGAATATCATTCCTATTTCTTAAAGCTTGCACTTATTTAATCTTTGAAACTAGTACCTAGGCTTCAAGCTAGGAAGCATCAACTGACATAATAATGTTTGTGAATCAGAAATCATAGATTAATCTTACACTGTTGCAATTGGTGAGGATTTACATGTTTCTGGCAACTGATTCAAATGTGGCCCAATGGAGTTGTATTTGTATAAAGAAATCCCTGGGAGAGAGAACTCAGCTGAAGGAAGGCAGGAGCAGAAACCAATATCTGATTTAATGTAAAAGTTCCACTGGTGAGAGTGGAGTGTGGCAGAGCAGTGTGAACAATTTCTTGTATAGTGCCACAAACCTGGGTCTAGATTCTTGCCAGACAAAGAAATCAGATTGAAATGCTTCTCTAAAATTCTGTTGGAGGAGAATGAAAGAAGTCTGTGTTCCAGTGCTCTATGGGCTGGGGTATGAACTGTCATGTAGCATTGACAACCAGAGGATTACAGGGGTCAAAAGAAGTGTGCAGCAGGAAGCAGCAGAAGCATGGAAGTCAGAGGTACCATGTCATTCACAGACAAGGACTAGATTATTTTTACATACTTATATTTGAAGAAATCAAGGTCCTGTGTTGGTGAGTAGAAGCAACAGCCATGAGATATGATTTAGAGTCTAGGAAAAATGTGAAAACTGACTCTAAGTTCAAGAGCACACAACATGTGAAAGTTCTCTAACATATATCAAGTCATGCAAATTCCTTTCCTTTTCTCTCCTCGTCCTCCTACGAACCATTCCATGACGAAATGGTTTGATATCTATATTTTTAGTGTTATTTGAAAGGACTAAGTAGTCAAATTCATTTCAAAATATTTTTCATATTCCCTGTCACAGAATCTAGAGATCTATCCCACTAGGCCTGATATGCTCATCAGTCTATTTTTCTAGTCATATGTAAAGTGAAGATTTAAAAATCACAATTCAAGTTTTAACTTCAAAAAACCATCTATCCGATCTCACTCAATAACTATCTTATTAGCACTCCTCAAGCTGTTCAGATGGTATTAAGTTTGACTGCATATAGTAGATCACCCAAAATAATAGTTGTTTAAGTAAAATAGAAGTTATTTTTTCTTTCATGTAGAAGCCCGAGGTAGGAAGCCCAGGGCTGATAGGGTGTCTCTGTAGTCATCAAGGACCCATACTCCTATTTATCTGATTCACTAGTTCTTTAATTTTCACAATGACCTCATGGTCCAAGATGTCTGTTGGACATTCAGTCATTATAGCTTCATTCTAGAGGAGATGAAGCACAAACATCCCAGATATCTATCCTCCTCTTCAGACTCCTCCTAGAAGTTTTACCCTATAAATTCTCCTCAAATTTCTATAGCAAAAATGGTATCACATAACCTTGTAAGGCTGGTTGGGAAATGTCACATTTTAGCTGGGTTAATTTAACACAATTAGGGTTCTGTTACCAAGAAAAAAAGGAGATAATGGGTATTTAGGACTAGTTAGTGGTCTCAGCCACACCAAGATCCCCTCCCAAAACACTATTTGTTTATAATTATAGATTATCTACTTTTGCCCTCTCTCCTGTATTAAAATCATTAATTCTTTATGAAAGGGGTTTCCCTCTAATCTTAATCACATATCACCAAGACATGCCCATCACTCTGTATTTTTGCTCCCAGGAGAAGGTCAGCCTTCTCCTGGGAGCAAAAAAGAGAAGGATTGGAAAAGTTGTGCTAGTATGAGTGATTAATACACTTTGTTGCTCACCATTTGTGAGGGCTGCATATATCCCCAGAGGATAGTGAAATTTTCAGGTAGAATGAACTTTCTATGTAGTATACCAGGGCATACTACTGTACCATTAATAGGTTTGAAGTTTGGATGCTGGGGAAGCACAGTTGGCACTATTTTAGTTCAAAGAATCACTCTGGTGACCTCATAACAGGAAGTTAATAGAAAGATCTCCTTTGGCTGGAATAGACTAAGAACTTCAAATGAAGCAGCAACTTTTACCTGCTCTCTTATGAACAACACAGCTCTTTATTTTGAAACCCCATCTTCTCTCTCCACATGAATTCTATTTTCCTCTCTCTTTGCCATTCCAGTTTTTTCACGTTTGTGTTACCTCATTAACTTAGTGGCACATGACTCTCATGGTCTCCCCCTTTTCCTTCTATGTCACGATCTATCATCTTCAGCTCCTACTAGTTGCTTTTTCTGATATTGCTGATAATCATGAGTATATTAACTCATTGTTTTACACCAGATCACATCATATTGCTTTCTTAAGTTAAGTACCTAACCTTGATTCAGTCAGCTATGAGGAAGTGCTTCAAAATTAGCCCCTTTCATCAGCCATGATCTGATGAGTTCTCATAGATACCATAGGTCAAACTTGGGCAGTAGGTTAGACCAAGAAGAAAGATATTAGTCAGCACAGGAATGTTAAATATAAATAAATTTTCTAATTCATAGGGGATTCACCAGGCTTTAGGTTCATAGGTATACTTACAGAAAACTGAATAGGTCTAAATCCAGTACTGAATTTTCTTGACGAGAGGTGCTTTTCCAAAATTAAAGGTGACATCTAGAAATAATGTAAGCATACCAACCAAGCATTATAATTTTCTTCCTTAGCACCCTGCTTTGGAACTAACCAATGTTTTCTGTAACAAAGTCACTCTCCCCATTCATTATTATCAATTTAATGCAATGCATAAAAAATTTTAAGCTTTCTAAGTATAATTGACATTTAACAACTGTTGATTGTTACACAACAATTTTGATCCCCTTTCAAGGTGATTTCTAGATCTTGCAATCCATGCTTTGTTCACACATCTAATTATTTGTTATTATTTAGAAATTAAATTTAATAGGGTGACATTGATTAACAAAAGTACACAGGTTTCAGGTGAACATCTCCATAGCATTTGAATTGTTGATTGCATTGTGTGCCATCACCCAAAGTTAAATCATTTTCCATCACTGTATATATTTGTCCTTCTTTACTCCCTTTCCCCTGGTAACCACTTCACTTTTATCTATGTCCATGAGTCAATAACTTTGTGACAATTGGGAACTTTTTTGTAGCACGTTTTTCATATTTGTGAAATCATCATGCGCAAATATCTTTAGAAAGGCTATCATGTGGTCCTTTAAATTTCTGCCATTGATCCAATAGATATTTGTAAGGGTCTTTAGTGAGTAATCAATGAGTATGCATTTGCAATTCATATCATTTTAAGTGATTACTGAGAATTCCAAAGTTTGAACTGCCATATTATTAGACTCATGATTTTATGACTAAATACCACAAAAGAAAATTTCTTGGTAAATTCAAATCCAACTCAACATAATTACTTTCTGATTTAATGTGCAAAATATGCCTAATAAAAATAATTTAGAGGGCATAATTTTGTAAAACTAAACTTCCTTTATTTATCCTCTCAAAACCCCAACTCCTTTATCTATAAAACACTGTGTCCAAAATTCTATAGCTAAAATTAGTGGCAGGTATTTGAATTCCAATTTATCTTATTCCAAAGTCTTGGTTATCAACCACTATCAATATAGTGTGCTTCAATTTTATGTGATTGACGGTATTTTAGGCTATCAACGGAAAAGAGGTGTTAATATACATTTAAGACTGGGAATGAAACATTTTGTTCATTGTTCCTGAGCAGGGACAACTTGAAGACAACATTTTAAGAACTAGAGGTAGCAAAAAAAGTAGTTTGGATGTATTTCTTGGAATAAAGTTTTATGCCACTATGTACAACTTTTTGACACATGCTATTGTAACAGTTTCCATAATCAAATCTTTTCCTCCACTCCTGGAGGAGTAAGAATAAATTTTCAAAGCAGCTACACTATTACCAGAGACTAGTGAAGCACATGAAAACTCACAAGCTCCTTGAACCAGATTCAGGATCATACAACACATTGTATATGATGTTTCAACTGTGATAAATCTTAACTTCATTTTTATTTAATCACATGGACTAGTCCACTTGTCTTTCAGTTGGAGGCACTGAAAGCAAGCAGGTTGGAGGGAGGCAAGTAGCAAAAAAAATGCAATATTCTTGGACTTCATTCATTTGATAATTTTTTAGTAAATAGTTAGGCTTATGAGTTTTCCAGTTTATATTTTCAACTTTATTAGGAAACATTAACTGAGCTCTATATTTTACCTCCACTGTTCTACCCACCTACAAAGAGAACTATGTATTATCTATATAGTTAAAACTAGTCTCTTCTTTTATGAAATTTACAATCCACCAAACTGTTTTATCTGTCTTAAAAGACAACTTTCTTTCTTTGACCCTCTGCCATATCCTAAGGTCAAAGGTCTGTCTTTCATTCATTTAATATATATTTATTTATTTATAATGAATGCCTACTTAATGCAAGGAATTGTGTTAGATGCTGGGGGAAAAAAAGTCAATTGAAGGAAAAAATATGGTTTCTATCCTCAAAGGGGTTATTACCCAAACAGGAACACTTGGTCTGGAGTCCCTGGAATTCATAGGTATTTGCAAATCACCTGAAATCGTAAGCTAAATTTGTATGACTCTACATTTTTCTAGAAAGTAGGTGCACAGTATTTATTAGAACTCCAAAGATGTTAGATGAGAAAGGCATGTAAATAAAAAACAATTTTGATAAAAGTATGCATTTTTTTTACCCTTGCCAGATAACTTGGTTAGTTAGAGCATTGGCCTGAAGCACAGAGGTTGCCGGTTCAATCTCCAGTCAGGGCACATACAGAAACAGATCAACGTTCCTGTTTCTGTCTCTCTCTCACTACCCTTCTCTCTAAATTCAATAAATTCAAAAAATAATAATAAAAGAGCACTTTTTTTCAGAAGTATGCATTTTTCTATGGAAGCAAAGAAATGGCATGTAAATGAAATTGTATGATAGATCATAATTAAAGTGATAAATGTAAATAGAGCTGAAATTTAAGAACTGCAAAACTATGTGAGAGGGCAGAAGAAAATTCTCAGTAAAACTGTGCTGAGAGGCACAAGGGCACTAAACAGCACAATGATTTGGGGTCCATGAAAGTAATTTGAAATATCTGGGTCAGGGGTGGGAGCCACGAGTGAAGAGAAGGGTGTGAAGGAGCAGTTCTGACTATTGAGCCTAGAGAGATTGGCCCAGGACTTATGGCCAAAGGCACCCAGAGTTAGATATCCTTCTGTTGCTTCACACAATATCCAGGACAAATACTGGGTAAAGACAATGGATTTGAAATTTGAAATATACAGCAGCAAGATAGATGAGGACAAGCTGAACACCAAAAGAAAACTTCTGCAAGGAAACAAGGATTGAGGCCTGACTTGAAGGTATTATTGAGGTCACAAAGAGAAGGAAATCAAGGGACGTACTGATGAAATTGAATCCATAGACCTGGTTAACTTGCAAAAAAGAGGAGTGAGTGAGATGAGGTTCGGATATATCAATACTTCAGCAGCACTTACGGGGTAAAGATTTCTGGAAGAGAAGCACTTTTGAAAGAAACCAGATATGGTTTTTGACATAATTAGGTTTAGATGTTAATGCAATAATTAAGTGGAAATGTACAGTAAATGGTGAGAAAACAGGCTTGGAATTCAGGCAACAGCTGTGATAGGGGATGTAAATTTGGAGACATAAGCATACAGGGACATAAGAAGACTGTTGTCACCAAGGGGAGTGTATGAAACAATAAGAGAGAAACCTATAGGAACAATGGTAGGAAATGTATCAGTAAGAAAAAGAGAAGAGAATTGAGAAAGAGAGAGAGAAGAGTAT
Organism: Rhynchonycteris naso; assembly: GCA_037038555.1. Taxonomy (NCBI): domain Eukaryota; kingdom Metazoa; phylum Chordata; class Mammalia; order Chiroptera; family Emballonuridae; genus Rhynchonycteris; species Rhynchonycteris naso. The sequence continues at coordinate 291,525,341 of CM072995.1, read as the reverse complement.
AAGAGAAACTGAGAAAATAAAGACAGAGTGGCTAAAATTGTCAAATGCTTCAGAATGATAAATCAGGATTAAGGCAATTGGATAGTCCCCTGGACTGGCCCCGACTGATGTATATGAAGATATCTCCCCTGAAAATCTATTTCAGATTTTCTTCTCAGGTATTGATCTCTTTCAGCTTCAATTATCTCAAATCATGTTATTTAAATCATATATTCCCCACTACTTTTTATAGTGTATATATATTTTAATTCCTCCATAGAGTGTAAATTCCAAGATGACAGAAACCATGTATTATTTATCATTGTGTCAAAGACAAGACCCTACGTGGTCTGAGCATTAAATAAATTCTTAATAAATGTCTGCAGAATTGAGTGAAATTATAGTGTTTTATGAATATATACTATTTTTTGTTTGACTAAATACTAATGAAATAGTTTTTGCTTGAGAAATAAAAATCTTTAACCCTTTTCTTCCATGAATCAATTTTCCCATGAGTCATCTTATTGAAATTATATGGCTGGTGTTTTGGATAGCACTCAACCAGTGATTCCAAATTCTTATTTTGCAACATGGCACAATTCTCAGGCAATGTCATTAAGTTTTCAAAAAAGATCTTAAAATAAAATTTGCTTTTAAATTTAGAAAACTTGTACATGTTTCCATTTTGCTTTTGAGAGGAGGGAGACTCAGATGTTTTGAAATCTAAAAAATTGCACTGCAGAAATTTTACAACTGCACAGTCCATGTGATTCTTGCTAACATGTCAACATACATTTACTATCAACAGCTACCTTGATGTTAATGGGGGATTTGGAGTTTGTGGTATTGACCATCATAACTGCAACAAATAAACATAACTCCAGAAGAGCAGGACTTACGGTTTCTCTTCATTTAGAGAATTTCTACAAGATCAATTTTGAAGTTGATTTTATTTATATTGAGTACATGATTCCTATAGAACATTTAATAGGAGAACAAAGATTTTAACAATGTTCCATTGTTATCATACTTAAATCCTTCAAGGTGTGTATAGTTCCCCGGGGGTCAGTATGCTTTAGATGCAAGAGGGGGTCGTGAAGTCTGAGCATAAATCCTGACTCCAGCCCTCATAGATCCTGTGATCCAGGGCTTGTTTAGTAGAGAGGATGGAGCGAAAGTGTCAAGACTCTGACTCTAACTTGGCTCTCTGTCTGAACCATGGCTAATTGCTTAACTTTTCTAAGCTTCAGTTTTCTGTCAAATAAGAGAAAATGTGATACTACTAACCACACAAAATTGTTGTGATGATTAAATTGGACAATTATATAAAAATATACACAATTCCTGACTCATAATAATATCTTAAGAAGTTACATACTGAAACATCTCAAAATTTTATTTTTTTTAGCACTGTAAGATGGCAGTAGTAAAAGTAGCTGTCTCATGGGGTAGTTGTGAAAGTTATGTGAGGCTTTCTATGTTAGCTACCTTTCTGTTCTTCAGATATAAAGTAACTTTCCTTCTCTATTGTATAATAGTCATTGATTCATTCCACAAATATCCACTGAGAGTCTAACATGAGCTTGATACTGTATGGATAAATACATGCATAAGGATCTCATAAGTGGAATAAGAAGGATGCAAGAGCTGATGGAGCAATCTCTGGTTCTGGAGACAAAAAGCCAAGATTGTATTTTAGCTTCACTATCTTTTAGCTATATGAATTTGGTTAAGTCAAAAATGCCTGACCTCTGGTTATTGATAGGTACAAGATAATGCATATATGTAAATGTTCTCTTTAAAGTACCAAATGCTATTGATAACCATTTGCTACTATTCACCAAGATGAATGAGCATAGGACAGGACATTCCTTGGTGAACTCAGAATTCACTTCTAAGAAAGATCAGATGAGAAATGACTTGACAGGAGACTCACTCCCCTTTTCTAGCTTTTAAATTTAAGTTGTTTGCCAAGTCCTGAAAGTTAAAATTATCTACATTCCAAAGGGGATAATTCCATAGTATCTGAATGATAATGTGTCACGGGCGAAGAAGTTTGTTGTAAGCAATAGTTTCTGCAATAATTCTTTATCTTTATACTGCCAAGTAAGTTACCATCTCATGCAGGATTAAACCTTGAATACCCAACTCAAATCTAGATTTATTTTAGAAGCCAATTTAATATCACCAAATCCACAAAGATTTGCTTATATTATTGCTACACAGGGAACACATCTTCAGTCAATCTGTGCTTTCCTGGATTGCAGAGAATTCTCCAGACTACATACAATATGCTGAGAATTCTCCAGACTACATACAATGTGCTGCATCCTGCTCCCTTGTTGGCAACCTGTTCTCTTCAGTCTCTTACAAACAGTATTTGAAGGCTCTGGGGCTCTGCAAATGGCTCAAATTTACAACAAACATTATTAGCTTCTGTAGTCACATTCTGTCCTCTTCTTGTGTTCACAATCTGGAAATCTCAAACCTTAAATATGAGAAACTGTGTGAGACACTCAAGTAGAGGTGCAAAGGGTCAAGGAGCCCTGGTTTTTAAACAGGCACGGTACCAACTGTGAAGTGTAGAATTTTCTTCCCCACATTTCTCATACTTTCTTCTAAGGTAGGGAAAACAATTTAGTTTTCTGATACCAAGTCCTTTTCATGATTTTTGCTCTAGATGAAATTATTAATGTTATATCTTTATAAAGAAAAAACACCCATGTACAAATTTGAGAATCAAACAAAACATGGTAAAATGAGTAGTATTTTTAAAAATCTAAAAAAGTCAAGCAAATATTTATAATTAGTAAAACAGCCTCTCTAAAAATTAGAAATATATTTTTCTTTACCATCCCAGAAACAACATCAAAGCTCATATATTTCTGAAAGTCAAAAATGCTGCAACAAGGGCTTCAGTGTTTGATAAATCAGACAAGCCCTTGGTTGGACTTGGTCAGAAATATCTCATCTACCTCAGTTTCTTCATTGCTTGAAGTCACTCCTTTGGAAAGCTGGTGGGGAGATGTGAGCCACCGTTAGACAAGTGGGCATGTAGATCAAGACTCTTATCAAAGACACCATTAAATGGATAAGGTTTAAAGGGGGAAAAAAGAAAATAATTGATTCTGAGCACTATGGGTCTCACTAGATTTTCTCAGAATCGACCTGACAGTATTGGGACTATGAGAAGGAAAGAAGGGAAATCAATGACATGCTTTCTTCTTTCATTAATTTAACAAACATTTGAGTTTAAACATGTTAGATTGTAGGAATACATAGTTTCCACCCTCAAAAAGTTTACAGTAGAAGGAAACAGAAATGTGAACAGGTCATTTTAGTATCTTGTAAAGAGTACTATGTTAAGAGCAGTGCAAGAGCACAGAAGAGGGACAACTGACCACATCCTAGAACAGGCATAACATCCTGAGTTACAGCATTTTTGTTATACAGGCAAAGCAAGAAATGGTGAAGGCATAGGAAACAGCAAACTCTCCCAATTATCTCAAGGCTGCATTTCAGAAGAGCTGCAATGAGTTTAATAGAGTTAAAAGAGTATTGGGAAAAAACATGACCAGAAATGAGTCTGTCAAGCATGGACTCAATCCCTGAACAACTTTGCAAGCTTTGTTAGGAACTGAACTTTATTCTAAGGGCAGTGGGAACAATGTATTGTAGTAAGCACTCAAGAGTTGCTAGACATGTTTTAATATACAGAATGACATGATTAGGCTTCAGTTGTAAAATGACCACTCTGACCTCAGAAGGGGGAATGGTTCTACGGTTTATCCAACAGTGTGACGTAGCACCCAATATTCAATGTGAAGACCACTTGGATATATGTTTTAGTTATGGGTAAGCAATGAGATGGGGTTCAGAGTAAACATTTTGTTAAAGAAAAAGAATAGTTTTTAAATTTTAAACCTGAAGAAAATTTTATATGATTAACTTTAACTTTATTATTTAATATACAAGAATAGGGAGGCTTAATGAGGTTAAACAATTCCCTCAAAATCCCACAGCTTGTGGGTAGCGGATTTGCTAATAAATATCTGTTGTTTTTCTTTTTTGGGGGGGAGTAGAGTTCTTTTTTTTTCAATTACACTTTACATTTAATATTATTTTCTATTGTTTCAGGTGTGCAGTATAGTGGTTAGATAATTATATACTTTATAACATATTCTGCCAATATTTCTAGTACCCACTTGGCACCATACATAGTTATTAAATACTATTGACTATATTCCTTATGCTGTCCTTTTATCCCCATGATTATTTTCTAACTGCCAATTTGTAGTTCTTAATCCCTTTACTTTTTTTACCCAGTCCCCCAAAACGACTCCTCTCTAGCACCCATCATTCTGTTTTTTATATCCATGGATTTGTTTCTATTTTGTTTATTTTATTTATTAGATTCTACACATACATAAAATCATATGGTATTTGTATTCCTCTGACTGACTTATATCACTTAGCATAATGCTGTTTAGGTTCATTCATACTGACACAAATGGTGAGAATTCATTTTTTATGACTAAGTAATATTCATATATATATATATATATATATATATATATATATATATATATATACCACCATTTTTTTTATCAACTTGTCTATTGAAAGGTATTTGGATTGCTTCCATATCTTGGCTATTATAAACAATGCTGCAATGAATGTAGCGGTGAACAATTTCTTTCTTATTAGTGTTTAGGGTTTCTTCATAAATATATGCAAAGTAGAATTTTGGAACCATAGAGCAGCTACATTTTTAATATCTAGAGAAACATCCATACTGTTTTACATAATGGATGCCCAGTTTGCATTCCCACCAGCAGGGCATGGGGATTCTCTATTTTTCACATTCTCAGCAATACTCGTTTTTTGTTGATTTATTGATGATAGTCATGCTGACAAGTGTGAAGTAATATATCTCATTATAATTTTAATTTGCATTTCTCTGATGATTGTTGACATTGATCTTTCCATATGTCTATTGGCTATTTGTATATCCTCTTTGCAGAAGTATTTATGCAGGTCCTCTGCCAATTTTTATAAAATTGGATTCTTCTGCTTTTCCTGGTGTTTAGTTGCATGAGTTCTTTATAAATTTTGGGCATTAACTTTTTATCAGATGTATTATTGAGAATATCTTTTCCTATTCAGTGAGTTGTCTTTTTTTTAAGACTTTAGTTATTCATTTTAGAGAGGAGAGAAGGAGGAGAGAGAGAGAGAGAGAGAGAGAGAGAGAGAGAAAGAGGGAGAATCAGAAAGCATCAACTCTTATATGTGCCTTGACCAGGCAATCCCAGGGTCTCCAACCAGCAACCTCAGCATTCCAGGTCAATACTTCATCTACTGTGCCACCACAGGTCAGGTTGGGTTGTCTTTTTATTTTGTTACTGGTTTCTTTTGCTTTGCAAGAATTTTTGTTTAATGTAGTTAAATTTGTTTATTTTTTTTTGTTTGTTTCTCTTACCCAAGGAGATATATCATAAAAATTATTGTTAAGAGATATGTCATTTTCCTCCCTATGCTTTCTTCTAAGAGTTTCATGTTTCAAGTCTTACATTTAAGTCTTAGATTCATCTTGAGTTTATTCTTGTATATGGTGTAGGAAGGTGATCTAGTTTTATTTTTATTTTTTTTGCATGTATCTTCCCAATTGTCTCAACACCATTTATTGAATAGACTGTTTTACCTAATTTTATGTTCTTGCCTAATTGTCAAATATTAATTACTAATATAAATGTGGGTTTATTTCTGTGCTCTCTACTGTGTTACATTGATCTCTATGTGTCTGTTTTTATGCCAGTACCATGTTATTTTGATTACTATGGACCCTTGTAGGATAGTTTGATATCAGATAGCATAATACCTTCAACTTTGTTCTTCTTTCTCAAGATTTCTGTGGTTATTTCAAGGTCTTTGGTGGCTCTGTAAAAATTTTTGGATCATCTTAGTTCTGTGAAATATGCTATTGGTATTTTGAAAGGGATTGAGTTGATTCTATAAATTGCTTTATGAATTATGGGCATTTTAATAATGTTAACTCTTCCTATCTATGAGCACCATATATGCTTTCACTTATTTATATCTTCTTCAATTTCTTTCCTCAATGTTTTATAATTCTCCAAGTACAGGTCTTTTATTTCTTTGCTTAAGTTTAGTTTTAAGTATTTTATTTTATGATCCACTGTTAAATAAGATTATTTTTATAGTTTCCCATTCCAATAGTTTATTATTGGTCTATAAAAGTAAAACTGATTTCTGAATATTTATCTTGTATCCTTTACTGAATTCATTTAATGTATTGAATTAATGTTCTAATAGTTTTTGGTGGAATCTTTAGAGTTGTCTATAACAGTATTATATCATTACAAATAATGACAGTTTTGCTTCTTCTTTTCCAACTTGGATGACTTTTACTTCTTTTTTCTTGGCTGACTGTTGTGTTTAGGACTTTCAATACTGTATTGAATAAGAATGATTAAAGTGAACATCCCTGTCTTGTTCCTTATCTTATGAAAAATACTTTCAATTTTTTCCCATTGAGTATAATAATGGCAGCTGTGGGTTGGCATTTTTAACCTTAATTATTTTGAGTTATGTTTCCTCTACTCACACTTTGTTGAGAGTTTTTATTATAAAATTGCTTTGGATTTTCTCAAATGCATTTGTTCTGCATCTATTGATACAATTATATTATTTTTACCCTTCATTTTGTTCATGTGGTATATTATGTTAATTGATTTCTGAGTATTGTATCAACCTTGAATTGCACTTTATCATGGTGTGCTATCTTATTGATGTATTGCTGGATTCAGTTTGCTAATATTTTGTTGAGGATATTTGCATCTATCTACATCAAGGGTCTTGCCCAATAATTTTTTTCTTTATAGTGTCTTTATCTGGTTCTGGAATTAGGATAATATTGGCCTCATAAAATGAGCTTGAAAGTCATCCTTCATTCTTAATTTTTTGTAATATTTTGAAAAGGGTGGATGATAGCTCTTTTTTGAATGTTTGGTTAAAAATCACTTGTGAAGCTATCAGGTCCAGGACTTATTTCGGGGGGAGTTTTAAAATTAATACTTAATTTTTATTAGTTGTAATCTGAATTTGTGTTCCTTCTTGATTCAGTTTGGAAGATTGTATGTTGCTAGAAAATTTTTCATTTCTTCCCAATGAACCAATTTTTTTTACGTAGGTGTATGTAATATTTTTTTATAATTCTTTCTATTTTCATGTTGTTAGTGTTACTTCTCCCTTTTCACTTATGCTTTTATTTTTTGGTTCTTCTCTCTCTCTCTCTGTCTTTTAAGTGAGAAGGGGGAGAGAGTGAGACGGACTCTGGAATGTGCCCCAATGAGATCCTTCTGGCCACCCCCATCTGTGGCTGATGCTCTGCTCAAATCAACTGAGATATTTTTAGTGCATGAAACAAACACTTTGACCAACCCAGCTATTCTCAGCACCCCAAGTGATGCTTAAACCAATCAAGCCACTGGCTGTGGGAGGAGAAGAGGAAAAGAAGGGGGAGAGTGAGGGGAAGAGAAACAAATAGTCACTGACTGGGAATCGAGCTTGGGATGTCTATACACCAGGGTAATGCTCTAGTCAGTGACAGTACCAGTCAGGGCCTTCTCTTTATTTATTAATGACTGGTTAAAGGCTTAGCAGTCTTGCTTATCTTTTTAAAGAACCAGCTCATGGTTTCATTGGTATTTTGCCTTGGGATTTTTTAAACTATTTTATTTATTTTTATTGTGGTTTTTATTATTTCCTTCATTTTACTCACTGTGAGATTTGTTTGTTTTTCTTTTTCTATTTCATTTAGGTTTAAGGTTAAGTTGTTTATTTGAGATTTTTCTTATTTCTTGAAGTAAGCCTGTATTGCTATGAATTTCCTTCATAGGACTGCTTTTGCTGTGTCCCATAGATTTTGAGTTGTTATGTTTTTATTTTCACTTGTCTCTAGGTATCTTTTGATCTTTTTCCCTTGACTTCATTCTTAACCCATTTATTGTTTAGCATCATGTTATTTAGTATCTTATATGTTTGTATATTTTCAGGGGTTTTATAGTTGATTTCTATTTTTATACCATTGTGGACAGAGAAAATGCTTCATATCATTTCAATCTTCTTTAATTTATTGAAACTTGTTTAATGTCCTAGCTTGTGGTCTATCTTGAAAACTGGTCCATGTGCATTTGAAAAGAATGTATATTCTGCTGCTTTGGGTCAAAATGCTCTGAAAATATCATTGGGTCTTTGAGATCTTAGTCAATAGCTCTTTTAGTCTCCCTTGGTATCTTTAAAGGACCATGAAAGGAGTGGATCAACGATGATTGAAGTTTGTTACTTAGACCTTTTTCTCCATGGCAAGTCTTATTCAAGCTACCAGGAAACATTGTGCCCTGTATTTAACTAACTTCTCCATGAACTCAAAATGTTTGAGTAACTCATGCTATTCAAAATTTTTAATTTTGTTTTCTAATTTACATTTCAAAAGATAAAAGGAACTCTTAGTTGACGATATTTTACCTATTTTCTAATTTCTGACCAAACCCTTAAAATAAAATGAAAAACAAATTACCTTTTTGGATAGAAATAATTTTTAGGAGCAGAGACAACCTGGGAAATGTTTATTTCACAGACAGTGTCCCCATAATATAACCTGTTAAGAACTGCTTCAAGAGCAGTATTTTCACTGTGCAAAATGAGGAGCAATTTTGATGCTGCTTTCAATCATGGAAATTAGAGTAAGGAAAGCTTTGAAAGACTCTGGTTCCTCCTCTTTCTACTGATATATTGCTTCCCAGAACCTCACAAATGGGCTTTTGCCTCTGTGTTGGATGGTGGACTCATGAGCTGAGTGCCAGCATCATTTGTTATGTGCCTCTGAACAAATAATTTGATTCCCTTTTGACGCATCTATGAAGTGAGAAAGAATGAGTGAATGGTTTATAAACATAGCTCTCTCATGTGACATGACACAAAGCATCAAAAGATTTATAACTCAGCCTGACCTGTGGTGTCACAGTGGATAAAGTATCGACCTGGAATGCTGAGGTCATTGGTTCAAAACCCTAAGCTTGCCTGGTCAAGTCACATATGGGAGTTGATACTTTCTGCTCCTCCACCGTTTTCTCTCTAGCTCGCTCTCTCTTCCTCCTCTCTAAAAAAATGAATAAATAAATTTTAAAAAGATTTATAACTCAGAGAATTAACTCAAAATAATATTTGTTATGTTACTTTTTATTACCTTTAGTTTAAAAAAATGATGAGGAGCAGAAGAATTGAGCAAAAAAGGATGAGAGAGAGAGAGTGAGAGAGAAACTCATGGGCACAGACAACACTGTATAATTTCCAGGCAGTGGTGAAGGAGGGAAGGGGAGGTGGAGAATGGTATAGGGGGATATATGTAGATAGATGGAGACTTGACTTGGGGTGGGGGGACAAACACACTATATAGTATACAGAAATGTGTCATAGAATTGGGTACCTGAAACCTATATATAATTATGCTAATTAGTGTCACCCCAATAAATTCAACTTTACAAATATTTTAAAGTAATTGATTAGTTTAGAAGGTATCATTTTTTAAAATAGGACCCTTGGGGTTATTAACATGTAACTCTATTATGCAATATTTAATATGTCGTCTTATTCACATCCGTCTCTAACCCCTACCAAGGTATCATGTTTGTGAGGGTCATGAGTAAAAATATTACAAACTTGAAAAATTAATATAAATTAATTTTGTTTCCCTAGAATCAAACAGACTGGTAAACAAAGTTAGAATAATGCCTAAGGGCATGGGCATTTGCCTTATTTGCCTTACCTACTCAATTTGTACCTACTTCTTCAATTCGATGGAAATGTACAAATAGAATTTGCTGCCCCTGGAAAGGGGCCTCCATGTTCCACAGTGGTAATAGGAAAATTTCTTTTTTCAGCATCCACCATAGATCAATAAATAACATTAAATCATGCCTAGAGCAAAGTGCGTGATTAATGTTTTCTTAGGGAAGGAATTCAAGTTAATACAGTTTATTTCACATGTATGTAGAAGTAGAAGGGAGGCTTAGGGGAAGGGGACATTTTCAAAGAGTAGTAGACCTTAGTGAAAAGGTGTTGTAGTTTAAAGAGTATAACGATATTATTGAACTAATACTTTTATCATTTATTACACACACATTTATTAAGCACTTCTTGCACATAATCACATATACACAAACACACACATCAGTTTTTCTTAATGTTTTTCTGGGTATGACACAATAAAGAATAGTAGTATAATACTGATAATGATGATATTAAAAGATGGCTTACATTACCTAAAATACAGCATCTACTCCAAAAGTTAATCATTGTGTTACATGCTTGGTCATTTTAAGAAAGAATGGTTCTTTCATTTTAAGAAGGATTCTGGGAGGATTCTGGAATTAAAAGAGCTAATAATTGCCTTTGACCAACTTTTATTTTAGTAAGAAAAACAGTCCTCTCACACATATTCTCCTCTATCAATTAAATTGAATAAATTGTCAGTGTTTAAATATGACTAATGAATCTGAAACTTATTATTCCCATTTTATTGCAATGAGTTGAGAGATAGTCTTGTCAGTATAACTATAGGCTTTCTGACTATAGGCAAGATATTTATTTATTTTTTGACAGAGACAGAGAGAGAGTGTTAGAGAGAAGGAAAGATAGGGACAGACATACAGGAAGCGAGAGAGATGAGAAACATCAATTCTTCGTTGTGGCACATTAGTTGTTCGTCGATTGCTTTCTCATACCTGCCTTGACTGGGGACTGCAGCAGAGCAAGTGACCCCTTGCTCAAGCCAATAACCTTGGGTTCAAGCCAGCAACCTTGGGCTTCAAGCCAGTGACCATGGGGTCATGCCTATGATTCTACATTCAAACCAGATGAACCCATGATCAAGTTGGTGACCTCCGGTTTCAAACCTGGGTACTCCGTGTTGCAGTCTGACTCTGTATCCTCTGCATCACTGCCTGGTCAGGACTAATTTATTAATTTTCAAGATCTGCAATATAGTCACATGAAGGCTTGTTGGACAGATACAAGGTTTGGAGAGCTGTTAGAAAGTGGTAAGAAAAGAAATGACAATATTAACCTACTTTTTTAAAAAACAGAGTGGTGAATTTACTCACTCTGCTATGTTTGAGAGCTACTGCAAAAAAAAAAGGAAATTAAAAAAAAACCCACAAAATTGAGTGAAACGTGATATCAACCCTGACTAGGGTAGTGGCAGGAAACATGGTGAGAAATGGTCAGATTCTGAATATAGTTTAAAAGTCATGTCAACTAGGTTTCCTTGTTAGATTGTCTGTAAGACATGAGCAAAAATAGGAGCCAAAGATATTTCCAAAGTCTATGGCCTCAGCAACTAAAATTATGTAATTGTATCAGTTGAGATGGAATCATATCTTCAGGTGAAGCAGAATTGGTGAATGCATGTGTGTGAGAGGTGGGAGGCAAGGCGATTTGCAGATCACCTTTGACATATTAAATTTGACATTTCTGCTCATTTTTAAAGTATTTTGGATGGCAGTCTTAGCCACAATTAACCCAAGGCTATTAAGTAAAGCAGTAATGAAAAGAGTGTGGACATTAAAGTTTTACAAATCTAGACTCCAATGCTAGCTCCTCCTCCATTTATTCACTGTTGAAACATGGGGAAGATGCATTAATCTAGTGAGTTTCAGCTTTAGGATCTGTAAAATGAACACAATAATATTTACAATGGTATCTGTTCTCATGAAGATGAAATAAAAACCATAAGTAAAACAAATATAATATATTTATTATTAGTATTCTTATTAAAAGTACAAACTATTGTTCCATGTTTAGTTGGTGATTCATGACTTTCCATATACTACTTTGAACTCTGCTCTCAATCTGTCCTCTGAACTTCAGACCCTAAGGCGATGTTCCCACACCTGCTTGCCACCCTGCTTTAACTGGTATGGTATGCTGTTCTTTCTCTTTCCATCCACAGTTGCCTGTTTCCTGTTTTAATATGTTCTTTTACTCAAAGAAAGCAGATTTTACAGTTCGGAGCCACAAATTTTCTTTACTGGTAGCTATTTGATCCAATACATTAATATTGACTTATACCTAACAGAAAGAAATCTAGAAGAATAAGGTGATGTCATATCCCCAATGTCCTCCTTTAAGAAAGAATGATAATAAAGATAGAACCTTGACACCTTTATGTGAGATGTGAAGCTAAAATCATAAAGACACAGCCCCTCATAAAGAACCAGAAAATGACATTGAGAAAAATCACCAGAGCCAGCAAGAGTGAACTTTAGGAGGACTGCATGAGTGGTTGTCTCTCATCTTCTTTTTACTAAAGACTCACCAGTTTGAGGATCTTGGCCTTATGCAAAATTCTTGTTTCCAAGGTCCTACTTTATAAAAGACAAAATCAAGTCTATATGATAAATTACCATTTTCTTACTACTGGGGCTTAGATCAGCATCATTGATACAGATTGTTATTGTTTGTAACTATAAAATTTCAATTCTATTTGTAATTTCAGCTAAGAATATACAGTATACAAACACAGGAGAAATTCATATACATATATGTATAAACTTTATATACATCTTACAGAAAATTCAGTCTCTCTAGGTGCTTATAAGGAGAATTTCTGTGCTATTATCTGTATTTTGCCTGGAACGTTAACAGAATTCCTCCTCTAATGGACATTGACATTTATTTGACACTCATTTGTTTTTCTTCCTTCACTGTGGAAGGCTTTCTATTGCAACAAGCCAAGGAAATTGTGTATTCAACTTTTATACTATACTGAGTGTTGAGATCATGAAGGACATTCATGAAACATGTAGAAGAAGTCCTTATTTAAGAAATAATAAATCCAATTATATAAAAATTTTAAATAAAATAATAACTTTATTTGAGGTTCAGATTTTTTTATCTGAATTATTACTTTGAAAAGTAAAAACAGAATTTAAATTACTTAAATTAAAAAAATGACAATAAATTTAGTTTTGGCATTAATATACTTTTATTTACATTTTTAGATTTCAAATATGGATGGCATGTCTTAGAATGTGTAGTGATAAATATATTCACTAAAGTAATTTAAATCAGCAAAAAAATTATGTCATATAATTGCATACTCAGTTGAAATGGTAAAATAATTGATAATAATATTAAGATAGACATTTCGAAAAAGTAGAAAAGATCAATAAAAATAAAAGTAGATTTTTTAGAAAAGATAAACAAAATTGACAAACCTGTAGCAAGACAAACTAAAAAAGAGAGAGATGATTCCAAAATAGTGACAGGGTTGGTGGACTGCCACCACCCAGGACCAAATTGGATTACAACTTAATTTAAGAATAATCATCTTGAAAAACTAACTTTGGGCAAAATGAAGAGTAATCTATAACCAAGAATCACAGAAGAAGCCACACTGAGACTGGTAGGAAGTGCGGAGACATGAAGGAAACTGCCCTGCTCCCAGGAGCTAGCAGCAGCTGAGGGTCCCCAGGGATTCTCACTGCTGGGAGAGTCACCCTCAGAGGTGTGAATGCTCAATCCCAGGCCTGGAGCCCCAACCTAGAGCCCCAGAGCCTAGAAGAGGCACCCACACAGCATTTGGAGGGTAAAAGAGCTGGGTTTCTGTCTGCAAGAAAAAAACAAAGCTCTCGGAAGCGCAAGCTCTGTCTTAAAGGAAAATCTCATTCACAGCCACTAACCTGGGGCTCCAGTGGAGGGAGAGCTGAGAGAATTAGAGTTGTGTGAGGAGGGTGTAAAGTTGGAGGCCCAGGAAAATACACTGAGGGGACAGCCACAGTGCTGAGTCATTCTCCAGTACTGCAGTTGCCATCTTTCTTGGGCAGAGAATCCCCTCTGTGTGAGATCAGCCTAGGGCAAAGAAAGTGCTCTGCCTTTGGGAGCCTCTCCCACCCCAGTCATGGCCATGAGTCTGTTCTGAGAGGCCAGAAAGCAGGAAGTGTATCAGTGACTCAGTTTTCTGGTGCTGAGGATAAACCTTTCCCCCACATGCTTCCAACTCTAAGACTGGTGATTCTATCTCAGGGGAGACTCAGTAGAAACTGTCTGAAGAGCAGGCAGATCACACTTCTGAGTCTCAGAGGCCACATCTACTGATCTTCCGGGGTCACACCATACTGAGTTCTGTGAACAAAGTATGGACAAACTCACACCTGGGGTCAAGTGGTGGAGCCACATCCACCACCCTTTCTAATCTGTGAATTGCTGCAGGCTCTAGACTCTAGCAGAGGTTTTTTTCACTGGCCCAGCCCAACAAACAGCCAGAAGACAGAGGCTGCAGAAGGCAGGACTCAGAGAACCTTGGCCAAATAAGCGGACCTACCCCCAGGACCAGAGTGGGTAAAAGCCAGCCTAATTGTGCAGCTGGTATTTCCATGTACAGATGGGCCCAGCAGAGGCAGCCAAAAACTCTGGTCTGCTTGAAGTTCAAAGAAGGTTACTGAGGGCCAGTCTCAGGCAGTGTCTCCCACTGGTCTGTGCTAGGTTTCTACCAGGGAGGCCCAGGGCTGGCAAATCATGAGACCAGCAGCAGAAAGCATTGGTTCAGGACCTACCAACCCTTGCTATAGTAAAATTCTAAGGAAGGACTCCTCACACCTGGTCCAGCTGAGGCGAGTTTCATTCTCTGTAATCAGCACCGACACAGTGGCTCATGAGCATTGGATAGGGTGGAGCTTCACAGTTAGCCAGCTTGGGTGTAGATACCCTGCCTTGCTGGGCTAGATTCTACTGACAGAAGGGAGAGACACTTGGAGCATGGACATTTAATGTGTGGGTCCCTGTGAGCCTATTGTTTCATCTCATCAAGGTGCTTAGCCACCTTCAGAAGAGGGGGCACAGTCAGCCCCAGCATAGGACTCTTTCAGTCTTTCTCCCTGAGATCAGGGTCTCAACGGCTCAAGAAATTTCTGCAGAGCAGACTGTTGGCCACACTTGATCTGAACCTGCTGCTCACCTTGTTTGGGAAAAATAAAATGTGAGTATCCAGTAGTGGCTGAAGGATTAAGCTCTGGATACAGGCCACATTCCCCATACTAAGCCCCTGACCAAGAGACCCCTAAAGTAGGAGGACCCACTAATGTTGTATTTCCAACCTCAACTGCCCTAACCCACCAAGCATGCAACCTGTACAGGGGTTGGTAGCATGAAGCTAGTCTGAGCCCATACTACAGTCTTTCTACAGAATACTCTGTGTAAGAAGACAAGGTAGCTGCAAGAGTAGGTGGAGCAGCTAAAATGTAAAGACAAATCTTACAGAGCTTGGGGCTTTTATGGAGCTCCTGTCATCTCTAAGCAGGAGGAAGCAGATCTTTATACAAAGTTGGCCCCTCCCACACTATCCAGGCACAGACAATGCAAACACAAAGAGTCAGAAGAGCAGTAGCTACAGACAGATAACCCACAATGGGTTACAAACAACAGCCGATGCCAACGCAAGAAGATCCAGAGCCAATACAACTGATAGTGGGTGGCAGATAGCATCAACCCTAGACTCAGCAAGCTACACAAGCAGCACAACCAAAGGAGGAGTCTAGCAGGCACCAGACACTGTGGAAAATAAATACACCCAACAGGACAGATATTCCACAGTGTGTAATAAACATAATCAAGGTTGACCCTTAGAGTCCACCAGCCTGAAGGGATAACCTTACCCATAAAAGGATTAACTGCATTCAATACTCACATACAACAAAAGGGAAAATAGTATCCTCAAAAAGCATTCCTAGAACAAAGAAAACTGGTGGCATGAAAGGTCAATACCACTGAGCCCATCTTTCTCATAGTCACCACAAAATTTTAAAGCCAGACAATGCTACCTAATACACAGACAAAATGGGCAGACAGAGAAATGTGACCCAAATGAATCAACATGAGAAATCACCAGAAAAATAACAAATTGAAATGGAAGTACCTAGAATACAAGATGCAAAGTTTAAAATAATGAATTTTAGGATGCTCAAGGATTTCAGAGAAACAGTAGATGGATATAATGAGCACCTAAATAAAGAGATAGCAAGCATCTAAAAAGACATTGAAATCATAAAAAAATAACCAGTCAGAAATGACAAGTACAATATGAGAAATGAAGACTGCACTAGAAGGAATCAACAGCAGGCTGGATGAAGCAGAGGACCAAATCAGCAATTTAGAGGACAAGATAAATGAAAGCATGGAAGCAGAGAAGCAAAAAGAAAAGAGTCTCCAAAAGACTGAGTAAACTCCAAGAGACCTCTGTGACAACATAAAGATAAACAACACTGCACCATAGGGGTACCTGAAGGAGAAGAGAACGAACAAGGGATAGAGAACATGCTTGAAGAAATCATAGCTGAAAACATCCCTAAATTGATGAAGGAAAAAGTCATACAAGTTCAAGAAACACAGAGAATTCCATTAAAGAGGAACCCAACAAAGCCATACCAAGATACATCATAGTTAAAGTGCCAAAGTTAAGAGACAAAGAAAGAATACTAAAGCTTCAAGAGAAAGGCAGCTAATTACCTACAGAGGAGCCCCCATAAGAATGACATCCAAATTCTCAACAGAAACACTGAGGCCACAGAGATTGTCAGGAAATATTCAAAGTGATGCAAAGCAAGAACCTACAACCAAAAATTCTTTATCTAACAAGGCTATCATTTAAAATTGAAGGAGAAATAAAAAGTGTTCCAGACAAAAGAGAAAAATACCTCAAGAAATTTGTTACAACCACATCAGTACTGCAAGATATATTAAGAAGCCTGCTGTAAAAAAAGCAAAAGAAAAACATATATAAAAAAACGATTGTAGACTGAAAAAATAGTGTGGCAATAAATAAGTATATATCAATAATAACCTGAAATGTAAATGGATTAAATGCTCCAATCAAAAAACATAAGGCAGCTGCATGAATAAGGAAACAAGACTTGTATATATGCTGTCTACAAGAGACCCATCTCAGAACAAAAGATACACATAGACTGAAAGTGAAAGGATGGAAAAAATATTTCATGCAAATGGAAATTTAAAAAAAGCTAGAGTAGCAATACTTATATCTGACAAAATAGACCTTAAAACTAAGGCTATAGTAAAGAATAAAGGTCAATACATAATGATAAAGGAAGTAATCAACAGGAGTATATAACCATTATAAATATTTATGCACCTAATATAGGAGCACCTAAATATATAAAGCAAATTTTGATGTACATAAAGGGTAAGATCAACAGCAATACTATAATAGTATGAGATTTAATACCCCACTAACATCAATGAATAGATCCTCAAGAAAGAAAATTAACAAAGATACAGTGACATTAAATGACATACTAGATCAACTGAATTTAATAGATATCTTTAGAACTTTTCACCCCAAAGCAGCAGAATATACATTTCTTTCAAGTGCTCATACTACATTCTCTAGGATAGACCACATGTTTGGACACAAAACAAGTCTCAATAAATATAAGGAGATTGAAACCATGTCAAGCATTGTCTCTGATCACAATGGCATGAAACTAGAAATCAATTACAATAAAAAAAAAACTGAAGGGGCAAGATGGCAATGGAGTAAGTGGACATACCAACTTCTAACTCCCAGAACCAAAGTGGATTATAACTTGATTTTAAGAACCATCATCTGGATAAACCAAAGCTGAACTGGACTGAGAGGACTCTTCAACTGGGGAACACTGAAGAAGCAGCATTGAGACTGGTAGGAAAAGCAAAAACGTGGAAAGGGCTTCCCAGCTCCCCGGAGCAAAAGGCAGCCCGGAGAGACTTGTATGGCGGGAAGAGAGGCCAGCTGAAGGGTAGGGACCTGGGTCCCAGGAACAAAGCCCCAACCTGCAGCCCCAGAGCCTAGAAGAGGTATTTGGACAGTATTTAGCTGGGAAACAGGTTAGGATACTGTTTGTGAGAGAGAGACAGTTGTCTCAGACCCAAGATTCTTCTTAAAGGGACGGCGCAGAAAACCTCTCTCACAACCACTCACCCGGGACTCCAGGAGACAGGGAGAGAGGAGAGGACTGAAACAGTGGGAAGAGAGTGAGGTCTGGAAGGCACAGGGAGAAAAGCTTTGAGGAACAGCCACCCTAAACCCTGGGCTGAGTCACTCCACAAATCTGAAAAAAAATTTTCCCTAGAACCAGCAAGGGGAAGCAGGACACCAGCCAAACGGGCTCTCCTGCAACAATTAGAGCACAGACACTTAGAAGGAAGGAGCTTTCAGGACTACAGTATGGAGTGTTAGGGTCTGAGCTGCAGTGCCCCCACCCACACTGCTGAGGGCTTGCTAGAGGGCGAGCGGTGGTGAGACGTGGAAACGCAGTTCTGCCGGTAGGGACAGAGGCCAGGCCGGTGGGCGTGAGCTCAGTCTAGCCCAGTCGGGGCAAAGGGGACGTGCTAAAGTGGTCCGGCTGCTTCAGGCCCGCCTGCGACCCCACCTGTGCAGGAAAAACAGGAGCCTAGAACAGGCAGAGATCCACCTCTGGGCAGGGGCAAACAGGCGCACAGCCTCACCTGACCTCTGGCCTCCGAGGCTTGAAGCCCTGTAGGAACTGGCTTTGCCCATGGAGGTGGGGCGGAAGCCCAGGGCATGGCTGAGCACATAGCAGCAGCCTCGCCCAGCCGAGAAGCCAAGGTTGGCCGGGGCGGGGCAGAAGCCCAGCGCAAGGCTGAGCACATAGCAGCAGCACCACCCAGCCAAGAAGCACAGATTGGTGGAGGCGGGGCAGAAGCCCAGGCTAGCAGCTGAGTGGGCACCAGAAGCCCCTCCTGGCAGGAGGAACAGGCTGACAGGGACCTGCTGCTGAGCAAAAGTGCTCACCCTTGCCCTTGGTTCCCAGGCTTGTGGCCTGAGTATGGTGCACGGTTCCACCTGTGGGAGAGGAGCAAAGGCTGAGACTGGCTGAGGCTTACAGAGCATGGCATGAGAACACAACCCCTCCAGCGGAGGCAAGGCAGAGACTGCAGCAGCCATGGCAGATAGCACCAGCAACACCCACACCCAACCACCCCAGGCAGTGGCAGAGGGAATGGTGGGCCTGCAGACAGACCACATCAAGGGAATACAGAGGCAAAATCCATTGAACTTCAGTAGCCAAACCCTTCTTACACACAGACAAAATGGGCAAGCAGAGGAATGCAACCCAAATGAATAAACAGAAATCCCCAGAGAAGGACCTGAACGAATCAGATATAACCAAACTACCTGATGCAGAGTTTAAAATAATGATAGGATGTCCCAAGAGCTTAGAGCAACAATGGATAGTCATTATGAACACCTAAATAAAGAGATGGCAAGTATAAAAAAGGAAATGGAAATAATAAAAAAGAATCAGACAGAAATGACTAATACAGTATCAGAACTGAAGAACACAATGGAAGGAATTAAAAGCAGGATAAATGACGCTGAGGATCGAATCAGCGAGTTAGAGGACAAAATAAACAAAGACACAGAAGCAGAGCAGAAAAAAAAAAGAGACTCAAAAAATCTGAGGAAATTCTAAGGGAGATCTGTGACAACTTTAAGAGAAATGACAACTGCATCATAGGGGTTCCTGAGAAAGAGGAGAAAGAACAAGGGATAGAAACTTTGTTCAATCAAATCATAGCTGAAAACTTCCCTAAATAAAGACTGGAAAATGTTTCAAACGTGCAAGAAGCACAGAGAACTCCATTAAAGAGAAACCCAAAGAAATCTACACCAAGAAACATCATAGTTAAAATACCAAAGCTAAGTGATAAAGAGATCATTTTAAAAGCTGCTAGAGAAAAAATGGCTATTACCTACAAAGGAGCCCCAATAAGAATGACATCTGACTTTTCAACAGAAACACTCAAGGCCAGAAGGAAATGGCAAGATATATTCAAAGTAATGCAGAATAAGAACTTACAACCAAGACTACTCTATCCATCAAGGCTAACATTTAAAATTGAAGAAGAAATAAAGAGCTTCCCAGACCAAAAAAAAAAAAAACAACAAAAAACCCTCAAGGAATTCATTAAAACCATACCAATTCTGCAAGAGATGCTAAGGGGCCTGTTGTGAACAGTTCAAAGGGGGAAAAGAATATAGGAAAAGAAGAATACAGCTTTAAAGAATAAAATGGCAATAAACTACTACATATCAATAATAACCTTAAATGTAAATGGATTAACTGATCCAATCAAAAGACATAGGGTAGCTGCGTGGATAAAGAAACAGGACCCATACATATGCTGTCTACAAGAGACACACCTTAAAACAAAAGATGTACATAGATTGAAGGTAAAAGGATGAAAAAAAATATTTCATGCAAATGGAAAAGAAAAAAAAAACCATGGTAGCAATACTTATATCTGACAAAATGAACGTTTAAACAAAGGCTGTAGTAAGAGATAAGAAGAACACTACATAATGATAAAGAGACAATTGAACAGGAAGATATAAACATTATAAATATCTACGTACCAAACATAGGAGCAACATACATAAAGCAGACTTTGATGGATATAAAGGGCGAGATTAACAGCAATACTATAATAGTATGGGATTTCAATACCCCACTAACATCACTGGATAGATCCTCAAGAAAGAATATTAACAAAGAATCAGCACACTTAAAAGATACACTAGATCAACTCGATTTAATAGATATCTTCAGAACTTTTCACCCTAAAGCAGTAGAATATTTATTCTTTTCAAGCGCTCATGGTACATTCTCTAGGATAGACCACATGTTAGGATGCAAAAGTGGTCTCAACAAATTTAAGAAGATTGAAATCATATCAAGCATTTTCTCTAATCACAATGGCATGAAACTAGAAATTAACCACAAAAGAAAAACTGAAAAATACTCAAACACTTGGAAAATAATAGCATGTTATTAAATAATGAATGGATTAACAATGAGATCAAAGAAGAAATTAAAAAATTTCTAGAAACGAATGATAATGAGCATAAATCAACTCAAAATTTAAGGGACACAGCAAAAGCAGTACTGAGAGGGAAGTTCATAGCACTATAGGCATACCATGAGAAGCTAGAAAAAGCTCAAATAAGCAACTTGATCCTGCATCTAAAAGAACTAGAAAAACAACAGCAAATAAAGCCCAAACTAGTAGAAGGAAGGAAATAGTAAAGATCAGAGTGGAAATAAATGACATAGAGACTAAGGAAACAATACATAGGATCAATGAAACCAGGAGCTGGTCCTTTGAAAAGGTAAACAAGATCAATGAACCTTTAACTAGACTCAACAAAAAAGAAAAGAGAGAGGACTCAAAGAGAGAGGAGAGTGAAGAAATAACTGACACAACAGAAATACAAAGTATTGTAAGAAAATATTATGAAGAACTCTATGCCAAAATATTAGACAACCTAGGTGAAATGGACAAATTTCTTGAATCATAAATCTTCCAAAAGTCAATCTGGAAGAATCAGAACACCTAAACAGACCAATTACAATAAATGAGATTGAAACAGTTATCAAAAACTCCCCCCCCAAAAAAAGTCCTGAGCCTGATGGCTTCAAGAGTGAATTCTACCAAAAATTTAAAGAAGAACTAACTCCTATCTTTAAATTTTAAAAAATTTAAGGGGAAGGAAGACTTCCAAACTCCTCTTATGAGGCGAGCATAATTCTGATCCCGAAACATGGCAAAGACACACAAAGAAAGAAAATTATAGGCCAATATCCCTGATGAATTTAGATGCTAAAATTCACAACAAAATATTAGCAAACGGGATCCATCAATATATGGAAAAAAATCATACACTACAATCAAGTGGGATTTATTTTGGAGAGGCAAGACTGGTTTAATATTCACAAATCAATCAATGTGATTCATCACATAAACAAAAGGAAGGACAAAAATCACATGATAATTTCAATAGATGCAGAAAAAGCATTTGATATAATCCAGCACCCATTCATGATCAAAACTCTCAGTAAACTGGGAATACAGGGAACATTCCTTAACATGATAAAGGTCATCTATGACAAACCCACAGCAAACATCATATTAAATGGGCAAAAATTAAAAGGAATCCCATAAGATCAGGAACCAGGCAGGGATGCCCCCTTTCACCACTCTTATTCAACATA
Source organism: Rhynchonycteris naso (assembly GCA_037038555.1). Lineage (NCBI taxonomy): Eukaryota > Metazoa > Chordata > Mammalia > Chiroptera > Emballonuridae > Rhynchonycteris > Rhynchonycteris naso. The sequence continues at coordinate 291,503,211 of CM072995.1, read as the reverse complement.
GTTCTGAAAGTCCTAGCTACAGCAACCAGACAAGAAGAAGAAATAAAAGGCATCCAAATTGCAAAAGAAGTAAAACTGTCATTATTCGTAGATGATATGTTATTGTATATAAAAAGCCCTAAAGTCTCAGTCAGAAAACTACTGGACCTGATAAATGAATTCAGCAAGGTGGCAGGATATAAAATTAATACTCAGAAATCAGAGGCATTTTTATATGCCAACAATGAACTGTCAGCAAAAGAAATTAAGGAAACAATCCCCTTCACTATTGCAATAAAAAAAATAAAGTACCTAGGAGTAAATTTAACCAAGGAGGTTAAGGACTTGTACTCGGAAGCATATACCATGCTCATGGTTAGGAAGAATAAACATCATTAAAATATCTATATTACCCAAAGCAGTTTATAAATTCAATTGAAATACCAATGACATACTTCATAGATATAGAACACATATTCCAAAAATTTATATGGAACCAAAAAAAACCCCCAAAAAAGCCTCAATAATGTTAAAAAAATAAATAAAGCAGCAGGTATCACTCTTCCGGATATCAAGGTATAGTACAAGGCCATTGTACTCAAGACAGCCTGGTACTGGCATAAGAACAGGCACATAAATCAAAGAAACAGAACAGAGAACCCAGAAATAAACCCACACCTTTATGAACAACTGATATTTGACAAAGGAGGAAAGAGCATACAATGGAGTAAAGACAGCCTCTTTAAAAAATGGTATTGGGAAAACTGAACAGCTACCTGCAAAAAAATGAAACTAGACCATCAACTTACACCATTCACAAAAACAAACTCAAAATGCATAAAACTAAAATGTAAGCCGTGAAACCATAAGCATCTTAGAAGAAAACATAGACAGCAAGCTCTCCGACATCTGTCGCGGCAATATGCCAATTTATCTTCATGGGCAAATGAAATAAAAGGCAGGATAAACAAATGGGACTATATCAAACTAAAAAGTTTTTGCACAGCTAAAGACAATAAGAACAGAATAAATAGGCAAACCACACACATTGGGAGAACATATTTGACAATTCATCTGATAAGGGGTTAATAACCAAAATTTATAAAGAACTAATAAAACTCAACACCAGGAAGACAAACAATCCAATCAAAAAATGTCCAAAAGAAATGAATAGAAATTTCTTCAAAGAGGACCTACAGATGTCCAATAGGCATATGAAAAAATGCTCAACATCACTAATCATTTGAGAAATGCAAATTAAAACCACAATGAGATATCACTTCACACCAGTCAGAATGGCGCTCATCAACAAAACAACACAGAATAAGTGCTGGCTAGGATGTGGAGAAAAGGGAACCCTTCTGCACTGCTGGTGGAAATGCAGACTGCTGCAGCCACTGTGGGAAATAGTATGAAGATTCCTCAAAAAATTAAAAATCGAACTGCCTTTTGACCCAGCTATCCCACTTATAGGAATATACCCTAAGAATACCATAGTACTGTTCGAAAAGAAGAAAAGCACCCCCATGTTCGTAACAGCATTGTTCACCATAGTGAAGATCTGGAAACAGCCCTAGTGTCCGTCAGAGGACAAGTGGATTAAAGAGCTTTGGTACATATATACTATGGAATACTACTCAGATGATGACATCAGATCATTTGCAACAAAATGGATGGACCTTGATAACATTATACGGAGTGAAATAAGTAAAACAGAAAAAAACTGAGAACAGCATGATTTTATACATAGGTGGAACATAAAAACGAGAGTATAAGAGATGAACAAGAGTGTGGTGGTTATGGGGTGGGGGGAGGATAAAAAGGAGGGAAAGGGGGGAGGGGAGGGGCACAAAGAAAACCAGATAGAAGGTGAGAGAGGACAATTTGGCTTTGGGTGATGGGTATGCAACATAATTGAATGATAAGATAACCGGGAGATGTTTTCTTTGAATATATGTACCCTGATTTATTTATGTCACCCCATTAAAATGAATTTAAAAAACTGAAAAACACTCAATCACTTGGAGGCTAAATAGCATGCTATTAAATAATGAGTGGGTTAACAACAAGATCAAGGAAGAAATCAGAAATTTTCTTGAAACAAGTAAAAATTAACATACTACAACTCAAAATTTATGGGACACATCAAAAGCAGTCCTGAGAGGGAAGTTCATAGCTTAACAGGCATATCCTTATAAGCAAGAAAAAGCTCAAATAAACAACTTAATACTGCATTTAAAAGAACTAGAGGAAGAACAACAAATAAAACCCAGAGGAAGTAGAAGGAAGAAAATAATAAACATCATAGTGAAAATAAATGACACAGAGGCTAAGAAAAAACAATACAAAACATCAATGAAACCTAGAGTTGGTTCTTTGAAAAGGTGAACAAGATTGATGAGCCTTTAACCAGACTCATTTAAAAAAATGAGAGAGGACTCAAATAAATAAAATTAGAAATGAAAAAGGAGAAGTAACAACTGACACATGCAGAAATACAAAGGATTGTAAGAAAATACTATGAAGATATATATATATATGCCAAAAAATTAGACAACCTAGGTGAAATGGGTAAATTCCTAGAAACATACAATCTTCCAAAACTCAATATAGAAGATTCAGAAAACCTAAATAGACAAATTACTACAAATGAAATTAAAACAATTATCAGAAAACTACCAACAAACAAAAGTCCTAGAACAGATGACTTCACAGGCGAATTTTACCAAATATTCAAAGAACTAACACCTATCCTTCTCAAGCTATTTCAAAATATTCAAGAGGAGGGAAGACTTCCAAGCTCCTTTTATGAGGTAAGTAAGCATTATCCTCATTCCATAATCAGGTAAAGACACTACAAAGAAAGAAAACTATAAGCCAATATCCCTGATGAAGAGAGATGCTAAAATTCTCAAGAAAATTTTAGCAAACTGAATCCAGCAATACATTAAAAAAGTCATACTGTCACAAAAAGGTAAGATTTCCTTCCTTTCAACTTGAATCTATGTAAACACAATAAATTAAAATTAATAAACATTAATTCCTGGCCAGTTGGCTCAGCTATAGAGCATCAGCCCGGCATGTGAAAGTCCTGGGTTTGATTCCCAGCAAGGGCACACAGAAGCACCCAACTGCTTCTCCCCCCTTCCACCTCTTCTTTTTATCTCTCTTTCCTTACTGCAGCCAACACTTCATTGGAGCAAAGTTGGCCCGGGCCCTGAAGATGGATGGCTCAATGGCCTCTGCCTCAGGTGCTAGAATGGCTCCAGTTGCAACAGAGCAATGCCCCTGATAGGCAGAGCATCACCCCCTAGTAAGCATGTCAGGTGAATCCTGGTCAGGTGCATGCAAGAGTCTGTCTGCTTCCCCACTTCTCACATCAGAAAAATACAAACAAAAGAATGAATAAATAAAATTAATAAAAAATTTAAAAAAACAGTCATACATTATGATCAAGTGAGATTTATTCCTGGGAGGCTAAGCTGATACAATATTTGCAAATCAATCACTGTGATTCAGCACATAAACAAAAGGAAGAATATAAATCACATGATTATGTCAATAGATGCAGAAAAAGCATTTGATGAAATACAGCACCCATTTATGATCAACACTCAGCAAAGTGAAAATACAAACATACCTCAACATAATAAAGACCATCTTTGATAAACCAACAGCCAAAATCATACTCAACAGGCAAAAATTAAAAGCAATCCCTTTAAGATCAGGAACAAGGCACAGGTGCCCCTTTCACCACCTTTATTCAACATATTTCTGAAGTCCTAGTCACAGCAATCAGACAAGAAGAAATAAAAGGCATTCAAATTGGAAAAGAAGAAAAACAATCATTATTTGCTGATGACATGATATGTACTTAGAAAAACGTGAAGTCTAAGTAAAAAAAACTACTAGAACTGATAAATGAATTTGACAGGGTGGCAGGATACAAAATTAATACTCAGAAATCAGTGGCATTTTTATACACCAATGATAAAATGTCTGAAAGAGATATTAAGGAAACAATCCTCTTCACTATTGTAATAAAAAATAAAGTACTGAGGAGTAAATTTAACCAAGGAGGTAAAACTTGTATTCAGAAAATTATAAGACAATTGTAAAAAGAAATCAAGGAAGATATAAACAAGTGGAAGCATATGCTGTGTTCATAGATATGGAGAATAAACATTATTAAAATGCCTATACTACCCAAAGCAATCTATAAATTCAATGCAATTTCTTTTAAAATACCAATGGCATACTTCAAAATTTTTTCTATAAAAATTATTACAAAAATTTATATGGACCCTAAAAAGAATATGAATAGCCTCAGCAATCTTGAAAATTAAAAAAAGTGAGAGGTATCTCACTTCCTGATATCCTGTTATACTTCAAGGCCATACTAATCAAAACATCTTGGTACTGGTATAAGAACAGGCATACTGAGAAATGGAACAGAGCAGAGAACTCAGAAATAAACCCACGCCTTTATGGTCAATTCATAGTTGACAAAGGAGTTGAGAGCATACAGTGAAGAGAAGACAGTCTCTTTAATAAAGGGTGTTGGTAAAATTGGACAGGTACATGCAATAAAATGAAACTAGACCACCAACTGACACCAATCAAAATTATCAATAAAATGTTAGCAAACTGAACTTAATGCCACATTAAGAAAATTGTAAACCCTAATTACAAGGATTTATTCCTAAGAGGCAGGATGTTTTAACATATGGAATCAAATAATGATAGATCATTTTAACAAAATAAGACATAAAAATCATATGATATATATAATCATGTCTTCTTTATTCATTCACCCATCTATGGACACAGGCTGATTCCATATCTTGGCTATTGCACCTAATGCTGCAGTGAATTTGTATTCTGTACAGAATGTATTCTGTAGTAGTATGCTTAGATTCTTTCTCTTTATTTTTGTGTATCTACTATAGGTTTTTGTTTTGTGGTCATTATGGGATTACATAAAACCAACATATTTATAATAGTCTAATTCAGGTTGATGACTTAAATTTGATCACATTCTAAAGTTTTACATTTTTACTTCTCCCTGACATTTTATGTTTTTTAGATCACCTTTTATATCTTTTTACCTTGTGTATTCAATAAAAATTTATTGTCGTTATAGTTATTTTTACTACTTGTAACTTTTAACCTTTATACCAGCTTTAAAAGTGATTAACTTGCCACCTTTACAATGTTAGAATATTCTGAATTTTCCTATATATTTACCATTACCATGAAATTTATACTATTATATATTTTCTTGTTACTAATTAGCACCCTTTATTTCAGCTTAAAGAAGAAGAAGGTCCTTTAACAATTCTTGTAAGGCTGGTTTAGTGGTAATAAATTTCTTTAGCTTTTGCTTGTTTGGGAAAATTATCTCCTTCAATTTTGAAAGATAAATTTGGTAAAGTATTTCCAGTTTAAAGTTTTTTTCTTTCAGTACTTGAAATATATTATGCCACCACCTTCTGGTCTTCAGAGTATCTGTTTAAAAATCTGCTGATAATCTAAGGGAGTTCCCCAATAACAAGTTGTTTTTCTCTTGTTGCTTTTAAGATTCCCTCCTTGCCTTTAACTTTTCACACTTTAGTTATTAGTGTGTCTGTTTTGGGTCCTTTGAGTTCATCTTATTAGCAACTCTCTGGGCTTCCTATATTTGGATATTGTTTTTCTCCCAGATTAGGGAAGTTTTCAGCCATTCTTTTTTCAAATAAGTTTTCTGCCCCATTTCTCTTTTCTCCTTCTGAGACCCTTATGATGCAGATGTTGGTCCACTTTATGTTACATGAAGCATTTAATCTATCCTTAATTTTTTTTTATTTTCTTTTTCTTTTTTAGATTCTGATTGGATGAGTTCCAATGCCCTGTCTTCAAGTTCACTTAGTCTTTCTTCGAATTCATCTACTCTGTTTGCTGAACCCCTATAATGTATTTTCCAGTTCAATTTTTATGTTCTTCAGCACTATGGCTGTCATTTCATTTGTTTTTTTGTGTTTGAAGTTCTTACTTTGTACATGCATTGTTCTCTGTGTTCAGTGAGCATCTTTATGGCTGGTTATTTTTACACTTTATTAGGTGAACCACTTACCTACATTTTATAAAGCTTTTTCTGAGATATATTTTAGTCTTTGTGTGTGAAACATATTCCTTTGTTTTTTCATTTTCCTTACTGCTCAGTGTTACTTTCTATGCATAAGATAAAATAGCCAATTTTCTCAGTCTTGAAGGACTGGCCTTGAGTAAGAGATAAATCTCATGTTCAACCCTGCTTCATATCAAGGTTGTCTCTCAAACATTAGTGATTGTTCAAACAGCTTACTTTATTTTTAACAGCTCTTGCAGTTGATGGTGTGTAAATACCTGTCAGTGTCCCAAAAGAGAGGATCTCAGTCACCACCTAGATTCAGGCTAATTGGAAGTTAGACTCTCAGTTAGCAGCATTTAAAGTATGCAAATATACCTATTTCAGGAGAGGATTGAGAGATTGGCATTTCCGTCTGCTTCCTCTGCAACTGAACTCCAAGGTGAAAGCCAGTTAAGTGCTGTTGTTACTGTGCTGTCAAGTCTATGAACACAAGCCCTGCTGGTCACCAGAACCAGGCTATCAAGGGATGTGTCCTCTGATCAGCAAACACAAAAGCTAAGGCATCAGATATTTACATAACCTCCTTTCTCAAAGACACTGTTGACCTGGTGAGACAAAGAGAGAGCACAAAGATAGCACCATACCAGTCTATAGAAGAAATTTTAGCTGCTCCTACATGTATGTTCAGTTGGAAGCTTGCTCCTCAGGCCATCTCTAAAGATAAATTAATAGAACTCTTTCTCTTTCATAGTAAGACTAGGGGTTCATTTCAATCTGTTGTCTCTGTGCTATGCTTTTAGATGAGTAGCTAGCTAAAAACAGTTTGGCTGTTTATAATACTTATCTAGGATATGTAAGTGCAAACTCTGCTGGCCACCACAGTGAGAGATGATCAAGAGCCATCTCCTGGGTACCAACCCCCCAGATTAAGGATTCAGATGAATACACAAGCTCCCCCTACCAGGAGATACTAGTGACCTAAAAATAAGACATAGGGATAGCACAAAGATGGTGCTCACCAATCTCCATTCCCAGAAAGCATCTTAGTAACCCATAGATGTGCGCCAAACCAGAATACTGCCCCACAAAGAGAATCTTCAAGATTAGCAAATAGTCCTTTTTCACAGAAAGACTGGGTATGTGTTTCAGTCTCTTCTCTCTGTACCATGCCTTGGAATTGGTAGCCTGCCAAAACTCTTTATTTGTTATAATCCCATGCAACCCACAAAAGCAAGCCCTGCTGGCCACCAGAGCCAGATGATAAAGAAGTGTTTCATGGGTGGACAGCCACAAAATTGAATAATAAGATATTTTCTAATTTTTATTGTGATTTCCTCTACATGTATAAATTATTTAGATGTATGTATGTTTCTTAACTTCCAAACAAACAGAATTTATTTAGCTATTTTTTATTATTATTTCCAGACATGAAATCCAGGTAATCAGATGTAAGCACAATCTTCCTCCTGGGAGACTCTCTCTGGAGAACAGCAAAGCAAAGCAAGGTAATGCTTGCCTCTAATGGCTCTGGAGAGGAATATAGTTGGACCTTGGATGTGTGTTTAACTAGAAGCCTGCACCTTAAACTATAGCTATGAAAATAAACCTATAGACTTCTTTCACCCCAAAACTGGACACCTCAGTCTTTTGCTTTTCTGTTGTGCCCTGGGGGTGGTAGCTAGTTAACTCTTTCTCTGTTTGGTACAGTTCATGTGGGGATTGTGAGCTCCCTTCCCATTGTGGATCACTATGTAAGGGGGGGTAAGGTATGGCAAGAATTTGAGAATGTGATTCAACCACTCCTATCCATTTTAATGTTCTTCTTTTTTCTCACTCGCCTGATGTGTAGGAGTTGTTCAGCTAGTCTGTTTTTCCCCCCAGAGGAAATTGCTCCATACATAGCTATAAATTTTGTGTGTTCCTGGGAAGTAAGTTCACAATCCTCCTGTATAGCCATCTTGAACTGGTACTAGCTTTGTTTTTAATCCCTAAATATTTGAGAATCAACTGTAAGAAGTGAAGTATCTATATCTTTCACTTTATCTTCTATACAATGACAATGAACTTATTTTTTTATAAATGACTTCAAAAATTATCTTTCTCCTGAGCTCTTTGCATTTTTAGGTTTACTCTAATAACCATTGTGGTTTTATCAGGAAGAGGCAGCCATGTGTGGGTACATATTTTTATGAATGCATGGGATAATTTTGCTGTCCAAAATTAACATGGCAGAATAGTGCATTTCTATTTACTTATTTCTTCATTGTGTGTGATTAGACAGGCATGAAAAGATTCATGTAAAAAAAATAAGTAGTTGTGTAAAGTTATTATTCATAGGAAATTCCCTTGAACAATTTCTGTTTTCCTTTTCTGATAAGGTTATTTGGTTAAAAGGATAGAAACTACTCTCTGTTCAGCCTTGTGTTACCCCAGATAAAGCACTCTAATCTGTAGGTCAAAAGACTGCCTGTTTGCTTTGATTTGGAAGGACTTTTGAAGACATTGTCTTCAGACCTGAATCATTTATTTCAGCTTACTTGGAGTTGTAATTAATTCTGCAAGTGATTCATAGTTAATAAGCAGAACATATTGAAACCAGGGTTTGTAGGTTGTAAGACTGGCATTTCCCAAGTTTCTGCTTTTTTGGCTGCATCATAATCATTGTTGGGCAAGAAAATACACCAATATCATCATGGAAAACAACTGAATTATGAGAAAAAAGATAGATTAAATTCAGTAACATGCTGATGAAGTTGCTCATTTCAAATATATCTTCATCCTATATTTGCCTTTTTTTTAAGTCAGATCATATGCACTTTGCCCAGATTTCTTAGGTATTTTTCTGACAACTCAAATTTAACATGTTTAAAATGACATATAGAAAAAATATGGATTTTACATGCAAGACCAAATTAAAAATTTCATTTATTTAAACACAAACCAGATTTGGGTTAGTTAATACAAGTAAAAATAAAAATATTAACAGATACAGTTTAATGGTCTGTCATGAGAAGAGTTTAATAAGACCCAAAATGTAGGATGGTATAATGTTAGCTACATTTACATTCAATTTCTATTTCCTATACTTGACCAAGTTGTTCATCAATTCCCAGTGAAAAATAATTTTAATTCACTCCAGATTTGGGAAATGGTACTTAAATCTTTTTTTTCTCTCCCTTTTCTATATCAGTTGATACATAGAGATTTTTTTCTGCCTCATAGTATTTCTTGATTTAGTTTTTCTTTCTTCTTTTTATTTCTTTTTTTCCAAGTGAGAGGAGGTGAAATACACAGATTCCTGCAAGCTCCCCAACCAGGATCCACCCAGAAACCCCCATCTACAACTGTCTGGGGCTGATGCTCTGCCCATCTGGGCTCATGCTTGTAACTCGCTATTTTTAGTGCCTATGGCGGCAGGTATCCTCAGTGCCTGGGGGTAATGAGCCACGGCTGCAAGAGGGGAAAAGAAAGAGAGAGAGAAAGAGAGAGAGAAGGAGAAGGGGTAGGGTTGGCAAAGCAGATAGTAGCATCTCCTGTGTGCCCTGACCAGGAATCAAACCAGGACATCTACATGCTGGGCCAATGCTCTACCACTGAGCTAACTGGCCAGGGTGCAGTTTTCTTCTCTCCATTACAAATTTCACTAAAGAGCTTTTGTCCTACTAAACATTTCACTAATCTGTGTTTCTCCACATCTGCTTTTACTACTTCTTCTTGTCTATGCATTTTGAGGACTTATTTTGCTATTACTTTTCTAACTTCTAAAGATGGATGCTTAGCTGAATAAATATTACTTATTTTTATTTTCTAATGTTAACTTTAAGGCTATAAAATTACCTCTTATTGCTTTAACCATATCACACACATTTTAATATAAAGTATTAATTGAGTTCTAAATATTTTCTAATTTTCATTATGATTTCCTCTAGACGTGAACTATTTGGATGTATGTTTCTTTATTTCCAAACATACACAGAATTTATTTAGTTATTTTTTCGTTATTATTTCCAGAGTAATATTATTGATGTCAGAGAAAAATCTCTATGGTTCTTTTCCTTTGAAATATATCTTATTTTATTATCCAGTCTGGAACCTGTTTTTGTAAATGTTCTATTTAGGGCTAGACAAAACAAAAGTATATCCTGTTGTCTTGTGGTTCAGTGTTGTGTATGCTATGTCCATCAAATTTAATTTATCATTTTATTTAAATCTTTCCTACCTCATTGATTTCTATCTGTTTCATCTTCAGTTTTATAGGCAAATATACAATTACATCTTCAACATATATAGAATGAAAATTCACAGAACAAAGGATATAAATTTGTGTGAAAATCTTCTACTGTTTTAAATTACCACATTTTTAAAATAATGGATTCTTTTTGGCAAATTGACCTTGCAATATTTTATTAAGCCATTGTCTTCTCTATGAAAGCCTTTGTTCCAAGTTCACGTTTACATAGTTTTTCAACAATTTTCTTTTGGATAATATTTGACTAAAATGTATATTTTTTTATTATTTTACTTTTTTGTATTCTTATCTTAAAAATATTTTTTTCATGTAGAGTTTATACTCATGTTTGGTTTCTGTATTATTTAATTTATATTTTTTGTTTTGTTTTTAAAGAGAGGAATTTAAGTTATTTTTATTTATTGTGATTTCTGATTATTTGGTCCGTAGCTATCATATTATTTTACATTTTACATTTGTTCTGTCTTTTTTTTTTATTTCATTTCCTCATTAGTTTTCCCTTGGACTGATTGAATATTATTTCTTCTTATTTTCCTCCACCTTTTTGGAGGTTTTACACATTTATTCTGTGAGAACTGAACTAGAAATTTTTGCATACATCTTAACTTTTCAAAATCTAAAATTAATCAAGGTCCTATATGCTTTTTTTTTTTTTTTTTTTTTTTTTACAGGGACAGAGAGAGTCAGAGGGAGGGATAGATAGGGACAGACAGACAGGAACAGAGAGAAATGAGAAGCATCAATCATTAGTTTTTCCTTGCCGTTGCGACATCATAGTTGTTCATTGATTGCTTTCTCCTTGACCGAGGGCCTTCAGCAGACCGAGCCACCCCTTGCTGGAACCAGTGACCTTGGGTACAAGCTAGCAAGCTTTTGCTCAAGCCAGATGGGCCCGCGCTCAAGCTGGCGATTTCGGGGTCTCAAACCTGGGTCTTTCGCATCCCAGTCTGACACTCTATCCACTGCACCACTGCCTGGTCAGGCCTATTTGTTTTTTAAGTAATATAAAAATACAGAAAACTTTAATTCCACTCAATTCCACTCCCCAACTAGATGTTATTATTTAATCCATTTATTTTCATCTTTTTAAACATTGGTTAAGATATTATTTATTATTATGATTAACACTCAATATTTGTTTATATTTATCTTATATTTAAAAGTTTATTTGTTCATTATTTCTTCTTGCATCTCAAATATTCCACATGGCATCATTTTCCTTCTAAGTGAAATGCATACTTTGGCATTTACTTTAGTCAGGGTTTGCTGTAACAGCTCCATGCTATTTATATTATATTTGTAAGATAGAAGGTGATGGAGGACAATTTGACTTTGGGTGATGGGTTTGCAATATAATCAAATGTCAAAATAACCTGGAGATATTTTCTCTGAACATATGTACCCAGATTTATCAATGTCACCCCATTAAAATCAATTTTTAAAAAAATGTATTTTGCCCTCATTTTTTAAAGAGATTTTAAAAATATCTCACTGTATATAATCTTTTAAAGTAATTTTTGTTGAAATATGGAGGTGATTAATAATTCATGAGTGCTCAGTTTGGTGGATTATCACAAACTGACACTTCCAGGTAACCACTGCCCATATTAAGACAGAAAACACTTTGGAGTCCCCTACTGAGCTTTCCTTTTCCCTTTTTCCAAGAAGTAACTTCTATCCTGATATCTAACATCATAGATTAGTGTAATCTGTTTTCAGATTTTATATAAATAATTTTATGTATTCTCTTTTTTCAATCCTATTTTATTCAATATTATGTTGCTACAATTCATCCATGTGTGTAGTAGTAGTTTTGTCATTTTCATTCTTTATAGATTTCACTGTAAGAATATACTCGAAAGTGTTTATACTTTCTACGGTTGATAGGTATTTGGATTGTTCTAGTTTGGGGCCATTCCATATAGTATTGTGTAACATGCTTGTACATATCCTTTTGTGTATATATACTGGTCTGTTGGCTATATACTGAGGAGTGGAATTGCTTGGGCATAGAGTAGGTGCATGCTCTTATAGATTCTGCTAAGTTTTCTAGAGTTTGCAACAGTTTGTACTCCTAGCAACAAAATATGACAGTTTTACATCCTTTCCAAAACTGGGAATTCAGCCTTTTTAATTTTTAATATTCTAATAGGTACGTACTGGTATCACATTGTGATCTAAATTTATATATCTGCAATGATTGAAACTTTAAAAAAAAACAACTTTCTACATAGAACATTTACTTTGCTCCTGACAAGCACTTAAGGTTATGACAGACTGTTTCAATTTAATCAGAGATTAAAACCATTTTTAAACTGGTCTTCAAGGTTTGTGTTTATTTCTAGTTCATCCCAATTCCTAGAGAGTAGCCCTTTGGGAGTTTCAACTGACAATCTAGGGTGTCTATCAAGCTTCCAATTTCTTCTGTTTCTAAGTTTTACTTTCATCCCCACCAGATAAACCCACTGAAAGCTCTGCTCAGCTTCTCAGCCTCTAAGCATCTGTTTCCAGGTCAGCAAATGCCTCAGTGAGAAACATGACATTAGATCTAGATCACTTTGCTGGGCTTAGCTCCACAATTCCTTGCTGCCTGAGTAGATCTCTGATACCTTCAAAGAGATCTTTGTTTTGCTTTCTATTTTATTCAGCCTTTCTAGTTGTTTTTGGAAAAAAAATTGATTTACAACTAGCTGATTTGCATTTACCAGAAGGATCTGGCAAAAAATTTTATAATGTTATTTTCTTTCAACATATTGTAGATTTTATTTCACTGTATTTTTACTTCCATTGTGTTGCTATTGGTAAGTCATTCTCAATATAATAGTTATTCTTTGGAAAGCTCTATGTTTGTATGCTTTTAATATATATCATTATGTTTGGGTTCAGTACTTTCATTATAAGTGCTTAAATATGGACTTTCTTTTATCCTGTTTAGGAATTATAGAACTTCCTAGATTTGTGGGTTGATGTTTTTTTTTTATTAAATTTGGAAAGTTTTCAGCAAGTATTGCTTCATATTGACTCTGTCCTATTTTTTTCTGAGGGTATAGATTTGGATATATTGAGCTTTCTTTTTCTTTTTTTTATAACAGAAACAGACAGAAAGAGACAGAGAGGGGGACAGATAGAGACAGACAGAAAGAAAGAGAGATGAGAAGCATCAATTATTCATTGTGACACCTTAGTTGTTCATTGATTGTTTTCCCATATGTGCCTTCACCCAGGGGCTACAGCAGAACAAGTGACCCTGTTGCTCAAACCAGTTACCTTGGGCTCAAGCCAGCAACCTTGGGCTTCAAACCAGAGACTTTTGGGCTCAAGTCAGCGACCATGGGGTCCTGTCTATAATCTCATGCTCAAGCCAGTGACCCTCCCGTCCCCATCAGGCTGGATGAGACCATGCTCAAGTTGGCTACCTCGGGGTTTTGAACCTGGGTCTTTTGCATCCAAGTTCAATGCTCTGTCCAATACTCTATCCTCTGAGCCACCACCTGGCCAGGGGATATTGGGCTTTTTTGAGCTAGCTTCTATGTATGTTAATCTTTTGTGTATATTTTTCACACATTTTGCACTTGTTCAGCATTGTAGATTTTTTGTGATATATTTTTCAGTTCACACATTATTTAGTTTTTTCTAAGTTGTTAAAATCATCCACTGATGTTTTAAATATCATTTATTGAATTTTTATTGATTGATTGATTTTATTTTTTTTAGAGAGAGACAGAGAGGAAGGAAAGAATAAGGAGGGGGAAGAGAAGAATTGATTCATTGTTCCACTTAGTTGTGTATTCATTGGTTGCTTCCTGTGTGTTACCTGACCAGGAATCAAACTGCCAACCTTGTCTCTTCTGGACAACGCTCTAACCAACTGAGCTAATTGGCCAGGGCCCACTCATTGAATTTTAAAAACTTCCTGTTTGATCCTTTTTTCTAAATCATTTTAGTTTCCTTTGTCCTCCATTGATATGTTTGTTTTTATTACCTTAAATATAGTACCCATTATTTTATATTTGCTGCTGGTCTGTATCACCTGTTTATCATTTCTGCTGGTTTTCACATAATGTTTAGTGCTTTATTTTTTATCATACTTTTACTGTTAGCTCCTCATTTTCCTGGAAGTTTCATTTGTGGGAATTCTTTGATGCCTATGATCAAAGCCAATTTCTTTCACTGCAGACTTACTTTAATTCTCTGACATCTAGACGTAGCTGTGTGGCACGACTTCAACAAAGTCAGCACTTAGAGCATTTTGCTTTACCTGGGCATTGTGAATTTGAGGAGCAAACCTGAGGAGGCCAGTTCTTGTCTCACTTCACAGGGGTGTTTTTCCCTTTCACTCAGTGACATGGTTGAAATAGAAAATTTTCCTTGACAGGAGAAGCTTTAGGTGATAAATTTAATTCTAATTTATTCTAACTCTGACAGTGTACCTTTTGAGGAACCAGCTTTAAGGTTAGTCATTTCTTATCTTTCTTACTTTGGTTGGCCTTGCACTGTGTCTTATTTTGCTTGTATCTCAAAAGAGTGAAAAACCTCAAGTTCTGAAGGTTTATCTGGCTTCAGGCTAAAAGTGTTTCTGTGATCCTATATCTATATGGTCCCTGACTTCATGTGGATCTAACCTTGCATTCCATATGGTCCTTCTAGTTCATTGGTGACTTTTATATTTTATGTAGCACTTTTAGTTGTTTTTGTGGACAGTCTGCTTTGTTCCTAAGTCTATCATAACTGGAAGTGGAAATCCACTCAAACTAGTTTCTACTGTCAACCATATGATCTAGTTTGTTTTGTTTTTTAATTTGTCATGTTACATCAACCCTTTAAAAGATTTCTGTTTCTCTTAAGATAAAAATAAAATGTTCACATGGCTTACAAAACCCTCAATTTACTTTCCTAACATTCTAGTGTTGTCTCATGCTATATTTTCCCTTGGTGTTCTGTTCTTTAGTAAAACTGCTCTTTCTTTTTTTTTTTAAGAAAATTAAACTTAATAAGATGAGATTGATCATTAAGCATACATAGGTTTCAGGTAAACATTTTTATAGCATTTGAAGTATTGATTGTGTTGTGTGCCCATCACCCAAGTCAAATCACTCTCCCTCACCTCATACTTGTCCCAATTTACTCCCCTCCTCCACAAACCTCTTCCCTGCTAACCACTTCACCTTTATATATCCATGAGTCTCAGTTTTATATTCCACTTCCCTCACATATCTTGTTCAAAAGGTTGTCAGTTTTGATTGTGATTTTTATCTCTGAATTTGAGACTTTTTGTTTTCCTTTTGGTAAGGCCTAATTATGCAATTGTGGCCGAGTGTAGAATGAGCCACTGGAAGTGGAATCCCTCAGATTGACTTCTAGAAGTGTATGATTCCTACCTCACCAAGAGTCAGAATTTACTGAGAGTGTCTGTGTTGCCCTTCCCACTCCTGTGCCCAAGCAGAGCTGTAACCCATGAGCTAATGTTGCTGCTGCTTATTGCTCTGTTCAAGTCAGGAAGGGCAAGGAGCCATTGGTCCACCTACTATGAATGTACTGACCAAGTGAATGATCCTATCTATTGTACCAGGGCTCCCTTCTGTTTATTGTATCTTTTGGTGCTATTGTGGAGAGAAAAGTGGATGTTGGAAAAACCCTAGTCTCACTGTTTCCTTTATTATGCTTTGAACTATAATTCTCTATTTTCTGAGTAAATATAATTTCTTTCATTTTTTTCTAGGAATTCCTCAAATATCATCTGCAATGTTTAATTTCATATGTTAACTCATGTTATGCTGATGTTTGGTCAAACATTATTCTAGAAGTTTCTTTGAAGGTATTTTTTAGATGAAATTTTGAGAAAAAAGGTTACCTTCTACAACATGAGAGGGTATCTAATCAGTTGAAGGCCTTGATGGTAAAAGACTGTTATTTCCCAAAGAAGTTGGAATTCTACCAGTAGACTTCCTTTGAACTTGAACTGCAGCATCAACTCTTCCTGGGTCTCTGGCTTACAGCCTACTCTGCAGACTTTGGAATTGCCATCTTCTACAACTATGTGACAATTCCTTATTATAAATCTCTCTTTTTGTACACATGTGTGTTTGTTACATACATACATCCTATTGGTTACATTTCTTTGATGAACCTTGACTTCATTCATCATCCCACTTGTCATCTCTTTCTGTTTTAGACATTTGTTATTGTTCTTTTTATTGACAAATAAAGTTGCATATATTTAAAGTACACATTGTGATGATTTGGTATATCCATATATTGTAAAATGATTGCCACAATCAAGTTAATGAACACATTTATCACCCCACATAGTTCCTTTTTGTGACTGTGGAGAGAATGCTCAAGATCTATTCTTAGCAAGTTTTAATTATAAAATGCTATATTATGAACTATAGTCACCATGCTGTATATTAGAGGCCAGAACTTGTTTATTTTACAACTGAAAAGTTGTAACCTTTGGCCAACATCTCTTTTTTCCCCTAACTCAGGCATGGCCAACATACAGCCTGAGGGCCAGATGTGGCCCGTGTATGGAGTCTATGCAGCTCGTGATTAAATTTTTAATATTCTTCGCAACTTTATAATCCCAGATACTCAGAAGCAGAAGTGTCTTTCATTATTGGAAATTGAAATATTTAAGAAGGTAGTGAAATGCGGAAAAATTTTCACATGTGACTAATATAGGGTTAACTTCCAATAACACTGGGGAACAAAATTTTTGTTGCATCCACAAAAACACTTGTTCTTACCTAATTCGAGTGTGCTGATCTCAAATCTGATATAGTTTTTCTCTGTAAGCTACAGTTATTTTGCAATTCAAGATTTTAGGTTTTCATCTTATTGTAAAATTTTCAACATTTAGTTTAATATAATGAAGTGGAATGTCTTCTTGGGCATCATCTTTGTGAAAATATCATAATTTATATAATGCAGTAAATACACTAATACACTAAAATATATGATTGCATCAGAATTTGTTTCCAATTTTGAAATAGAACATATTAAAACACTTATTTTAATCATAAAATTTGCTCAAAACTTATTTAAATTCTATTCAGGCAAAATTTTGCATTAGTAGCTCTTGCGTTTCTGTACTTGTTGAGGACAATCTCATTTGATGCTCCAGCAGTAGCCTGTTTATCACTAACAGCTCCAAGATTTTTTGGGAAACTTATCAAGGTGACTGTTCAGGAAGTAAATCTTAACACTAATGTTATATCCAATTTCGTGGAAAGCCAACAGCATCCTTTGAACCAGAAGTTCATAGTTTTCTGCTTTATTGTTGCCAAGAAATTTATTTATAACTGCCATGCTGCTTTTTCCTCCTTATTAATCTTCCTGGCAAATTCTTCATCACATATGAGATTTCAAAGTTGAGGTCCATCAAATGCACCTGCTTTTATCTTCTCAAAAGACAAGACAGGAAAAGCAGACATAATATGTTAAAAGCATTCACTTTCTCTATTCAAAGCCTGAACAAACTGCTTTATTAAGCCAAGTTTGATGTGAAGTGGAGAAAAAATGATTGATTAATTACAGGTTCATTTGCAATATTTTGCACCCTACTTCCAGAGCTTTACATTTCAGCCACTCCTTTTGTGTTCAGTGTTTCTCCCGAGCTCAGCTGTCCCACAAACACAGATAGCAAGGATACTAAGATCGACACAAATGATCCAGTTATGCTTCTCATACTTCAAAAAGTCGAGGACATCATTATAATCTTCTCGCAGATGAATTGAATAACCCATTGTAACTACTGCATAAACATTACCATTGTATAGGAGAACACATTTCAGACCCCTTTTAGAGCTGTCAAGAAACAGCTGCCATTCTGTTGGACTGTAAGTGGTAACACCTAGCTGGCTGAGAAGACTACTGATATCATGACAGTAAACAAAGTCTTAGTCTTCGGAAAAAAAGTACACAAAAATTTGTTCATGCTTCCTGAAATGGGATACTTGAGCTGACTGGTGAAGTCCATTCTTTTCTTGAAGCCTGGAGGCTAATAACTCAGCTGCTTTCTTTGATGGGCCCAAATCTTTTACTAAGTTATTCAATTTGGGTTGGCTAGACTGCTGAGGGGTTAATGACTGCTTGACATCAGAAGAAGACCCTTCAGATTCTACAACCATTTCCTCATGCATCTTATCAGAATACACTTGATCACCATGTTCACTTTCTTCGTCCTTAGAAGAAATAATATCATTGAAAACTGGAACTGGGAGTGTCTCAGAGTGTGGGATAGGTCGTATTGCTGAAGAAATATTAAGATATGCTATCATATGCCATTTTTTCTTGCTGATGCCCTTTGTATAGATCAGACAGAAATAACAGCTACTGCTGTGGTTCTTAGGTTCACGCCAAACCATGGGAATACCAAAAAGCATTCCTTTGCATTCTCCTTTTGTCCAGTCAAGAAGCATTTCCTCACAATTATGACACACAATATGAGGAGCCTGATACTTGTCTTGATCGCCAAGGGGAACTTGAAAATAGGCAATATATGCATATGTCACAAATGATGAAATATTGTGCCTTTGACGTTGAAGTGTGTAACAGCCACATTTATAACAGAAGGTGTCAGGACTATTCTTACATTGACGCCTGCTTGAAGAAGTCATGATTCAATCTTAAAACAAAATTAAAGGGTGTTTTTATCAGATAATAATTTTTTACATTTAAAAACAACTAAGACTATGTAAAAGTGATGTTTGTAAAACATTAGTTGACTTGTGGTTGTGTTCAATCCAAGAGTTGTTGCCATTTAACTCCAGTTTAAAAACCAATGCATGCCATTAACTGTAACAAAAAGAATTTAAAATTGCATAAAAACTAGAGCATGCACCAAAAACTGATTTCAGATTTGGAATCAGCGATGCAGAAATATATAGAAAAAGTTCTAAAACCTCATGCAACAGAAAATGAAAAATAATTGTTCCCCAGTGATTGGTTGAATGAATTCACAATACTTCTTTATTTTTAAAAAAATTTCATTATAAAGATTTACAACTTTTGTACTTGTCTGTACTCGATATGAACTATTTGATGTTTAGCATTGATGTGAAACCCACATTCTTTTAGGCAGAGTTTGCCAGTGTGCACCTAAAGTGAAACAACTCGTTATTTTTATGGTTAAGTGTGCTGAATCCAGTGGCATTGTAGCATAGACAATAGCTGCAGTTGGTAACTGAAAATGTGTCAAGGCTGTCTGTAAAACGAGATAATTATTTTATTTGCGATATAACCCCTTTACGCTCATTTTATTAATTAAATATTGTTTCGATTGATTGAGATACAGTTTGGATATTTATACAGTATGTAATTATATTTTTGTTATATTTTTATTAAAATAATATTGTATATTAAATATTTTTTCACTCACATTTATTTATAAACAAATTACATAATAAAATTTTGTTTACTTAAACAAATTGTTTTTGTATCTAACATTTTTTAATTTTAATATTTTGTCCGTCCCGTGAAAAAAGTTTTCTTTCTAATCTGGCCGGGGAGCAAAAATTGTTGGCCACACCTGTCCTACCCTCTATCCCCTGTTGTTCTTTTGGTTCTATGTTTTGAGGTTTTTAGATTTTACATATGAATGAGATCACACAGAATTTGTCTCTTTGTGTCTGGCTTATTTCACTAGCATAATAACTTTAAGGATCATCTATGTTGTTGCAAATGGCAGGATTTCCTCCTTTTTATAGCTGAATAATATTCCATTGTAATTACAGGGGTTGGGAAAGGTAAGTTTTTAGTTGTGAGTACATTAGATGTTTAATCTTATATAAATTATTATATTGTTTTCTAAATGAACAACTGTAAGCCTATTTTTGCTTCATCTTGTATATGCCACATTTTTTATTCATTCATCTGTTGATACACATTGTTTCCATATCTTATTTATTGTGAATAATGCTGCAATTAAGGTGCAGCTATTTTATAGAGATATAATTTCATTATTTGAGATATGTACCAAGAGCTAAGATTTATGGATAATATGGTAGTTCTATTTATAAGTTTTTGAGGAAACTCCATACTATTGTCCATAATAGCTATAACAATTTACATTCCCACCAACAGTGCATATGGTCTCCTTTTCGTCCACTTTTTGCCAACACATTTCAGCTCTTGTCTTTTTAATAGTTGTCACCTAACAGATGTCAGGTTATATCTTGTGGTTTTGATTTGCATTTTTCTAATGATTATTGCTGTTGCACAGCCTTTTACATAATTGTGGCCATTTGTATGTCTTATTTGGAAAAATATCTATTCATGTTTTGGTCCGATTTTATTTTGAATTATTTGTAAGGTCTTTTGCTATTTAATTGTATGAGTTCCTTATATAGTTCAGATATTAACTCCTTATTAGATATATAGTTTGCAAATACTTTTTCCCATTCTGTACGTTGTCTTTTCATTTTGTTGATGATTTATTTTGCTGTGCAGAAGCTTTTTTTTTAAATGTAGCCTTATTGTTTATTTTTGTTTTTATTGCCTTTGCTTTCAGTGTCATAAACAAATAATTGCCACCAAGGCCAGTAAAGAAGTCTTCAGTTTTTCTTTATAAATAATTGAACCTGTGTTTCACAGGAATTCATGCCCTGTCATTAATCCTCTTGCCATTCTGGATTATTTTTCCGTCTGATTTACGGTTTTACAAATCCACTCAATTTGGGATTGCAGATTGACTTTTCTCCCTGATTGGTAGAGTATTCTGGTAAAAAGCTAGGCTCAAAGACTGTAAAAACTCCACTTAGTTCTCCATATACACTTTGCATTCAAATGTCACTGTGGCAATATTCACTTGCCTTTCCACAGTAGTCAAAAAGTAGATGACCACTTTTCAATGTTATATGACAAACAACCATTGACAGTACTCAGACAACCCTGTTTCTTTTAGCATTGTCAGATTTTCCAGTCTGCCCCAAACTTGAAAAGTGATAGACAAGAACACTTTTACCAAATTGCTATACTGACGATAACATGATTTTTCTTCTAAAGGGAAGAGTGATTTCTTTTCCATTTGCTTTAGTAGAGCTAGCAGAGAGTAAGTTAACACAACATTCTTTTGCTAAGATTGAATAATAAATGGCAGAAAAACATTTAGACTATATAAAGGTGGATTATAAAATAAAAAAATATACCCTGCTCTTTTGTTTCTTTTTTAAAGGAATGCCTAGAAGAGAGGATGTCTCCTGAAAATGAAATAATAAAAGAAAATGTTTCTTGAAATTGAGAAGAAAGTAAAAAAAATTAATTTAACAAACATTAAGTATTATGCTTATATAGTTTCACTAATTCCTTTACCCTCTCTGATCCTATCCGCTCATCCCCCTTCCCTCTGACAGCTGCCCCTCTGCTCCCTGTGAACCCTGCCTCTACCTCTCCTCTACCTCTATTCCGTTCCTCAGTTCACTTTTCTTTCTCTGCCGGGCTTATTTCACTTAGCATAATAATACAAATTAACAGGACAGCCAATCCTAAAGGGAAAGGGGGCAGGGAGTTAAGGGGAGAGGGACAAAAGGGGTAAAAAAGGGACACAGGGGTAGAGGATGAGGGAGTTATATTCAGTGGAACACTTGAATTCATGTAAACACAATAAATTAAAAATTAATAATTTTTTTTTAAAAAAAACATTATGCCTGATTGAAAAAAACATAAGTGTTTCTTTAGTGCTAGGCATCATGCTAAGTGGTAAAAATGCTAAGATAAGGCCCTGGCTAGTTGACTCAGTGGTAGAACATCGACCTGGCTTGTGGAAGTCTCAGGTTCCATTCCCTGACAGGGCACTCAAGAAAAGCACCCATCTGCTTCTGCACCTTTACCTCTCTTCTTTCTCTCTTTCTCTTCCTCCCTTGCCCCCCCCCCCACCAGCCAAAGCTCCATTGGGGCAAAGTTGGCCTGGGCACTGAGGATGGCTCCATGGCCTCCACCTCAGGTGCTAGAATAGCTCCAGTTGCAACGGAGCAATGCCCTAGATGGGCAGAGCATTGCCCACTAGTGAGCTTGCCAGGTAGATCCTGGTCAGGTGCATGCAAGAGTCTGTCTCACTGCCTCCTCGTTACTCACTTCAGAAAAATACAAATAAAAAAGAATACTAAGATAATAAAATCTAGCCTCTGTCCTTAAAAAGCTTTTGACTCATTAAAGAGGATATGACACTCAATTTTACCTCAGTTGGTATTTGGATTTGGTATTGACTTGAACTTGTAAATGAAAAATGAGAATACACAGCAGAAAGAGTGAGAATCCTCATTTACTGAGGTAGGATTCAGAAGTAGTTACCAGAGATATTACATCTGAGCTACAAGCAAGAGGCTGAATTGAAGTTCATTATGTTGCTACAGTAGGGAATAGGTAGAGACTGAATGAGAATTTCAGGCAAAAACAGATATACACAAAGGCTTAGAATCATGACATAGCCTGGTGCACTTAGGAGTTCAGAAGCAGGTTGGTACCTGATAGAGTAAAGGCCCTTAAGGGGACTGGGTTGGAAACACAGATATTTATTGGTGACACAAGAGGAAGTAATAAGGTCATAATTAGTCTTATTTTTCAAGATAGAAAGTTGGGTTTTATTTTTAGGACTATGATTCAAATACTAATATTGGAATGATTAATATTAATCACCTAAAAGAGCTTTTTAAGTTCTATATCTTGGCCCTGGCTAGTTGCTTGCTTGGTAGAGTATTGCCCTGGCATGTGGAAGTCCCATGTTTGATTCCTGGTCAGGGCACAAAGGAAAAATGACCATCTACTTCTCCACCCTTCCCCTCCCCCACTCTTCTTCTCCTGAGGCCATGGCTCAAATGATTCAGCAAAGTTGGCCCCAGATGCTAAGGATGGTTCCATGGCCTGGGCTTCAGATGCTAAAATAGTTCGGTTGCTGAGCAACATAACTATGGCCCAGCTGGCAGAGCATTGCCTGGTATGGATTTGCTGGGTGGATCCCGGTTGGGGTGCATGTGGTAGTCTGTTTCTGCCTCTTTGCCTCTCACTTAATAAAAGAAGAAATTCTAAAATTCATTTTCAAAGATTTTTAAAAATTTTATTTTATAAATTACATTTAAAGAGGTGGCATTGATCAATAAGGGTACATAGGTTTTAGGTAAACATTTACATAGCTATTGAACTGTTGATTATGTTGTATATGCATCACCCAAACTCAAATAATTTTTGGTCACCATATATTTGTTCCTCTTTACTTCCTTCCCTTCCCTCCTCCCCCACATCCCCTCACTCCATAACCACTTCACTTTTATCTATGTCCTTAAGTCTTATTTATATATCTCACCTATATGTGAAATCATATAGTTCTTAGCTTTTTCTGATTTACTTATTTCACTCAGTATAATGTTCTCAAGGTTCATCCATGTTATCATAAATGACAATATGTCATCATTTCTTATGGGTGAGTAGTATTCCATTGTATATATGTACCACATCTTCTTTATCCAATCCTCTATTAAGGAACACTTTGGTTGTTTTCATGTCTTGGCCACTGTGAACAATACTGTGATGAGCAGGGGGGTCCATGTATCTTTACATACCAATATTTTTGAGTTTTGGGGATAAATACCCAGTAGAGGCATTGCTGGGTCATATGGTAGTTCTATTTTTAAATTACTGAAGAGCCACCATATTTTCTTCCATAATGGTTATACTAGTTTGTATTCCCACCAGCAGTTTATACTCTCTACAGTCTTTCTAATGCTTATTACCTGTTTTGTTGATAATAGCCAACCTAACTGGTGTGATGTGGTATCTCATTGTACTTTTGATTTGCTTTCTCTAATAGCTAGTGAAGATAAGCATTTTTTCATGTATCTGTTGGCCATTTGTATGTCTTTTTGGGAGAATTGTAAGTTCAGGGCCTCTCCCTATTTGTGTGTGTGTGTGTGTGTGTGTGTGTGTGTGTGTGTGTGTGTGTGTGTGTGTGACAGAGATAGAGAAAAAGACAGAGAGAGGGATAGAGACAGACAGCCAGGAAAAGAGAAAGATGTGAAGCATCAATTCTTTGTTGTGGCTCCTTAGTTGTTCATTGATTGATTTCTCATATGTGCCTTGACTGTTGGGAGGGGGGGGGCTACAACAAAGCGAGTGACCCCTTGCTCAAGCCAAGCAACCTTGGGCTCAACCCCATTCTCAAGCTGGTGAGCCCACACTCAAGCTGGATGAACCCATGCTCAAGCCAGCAGCCTCAGGGTTTTGAACTTGGGTCTCCCACCACCTGGTCATGCCTCCCCATTTTTTAAATCGGATTCTTTGCTTGTTTGTTGCTGAACTTTTTGAGTTCTTTCTTTCTTTCTTTATTTATTTGGATATTAACCCCTTATTGGAGCTGTTGTTTGTAAATATCATCTCCCATTTGGTTGGCTGACACTTTGTTTTGCTGTTGGTTTCTTTTGCTATGCTGATGCTTTTTTGTTTGATATAATCCCATTCACTCATTGTTGCCTTTACTTCCCTTGCCTTTGGGGTCATATTCATAAATTGTTTTCTATGGCCAAGGTCCATGAGTTTAGTACTTAAGTTTTTTTCTATGTAATTTATTGTTGCAGATCTTATTATATTTAGATCTTTGATCTATTTTGAATTAATTTTTGTGCATGGGACAAACTGTAGTCAAGTTTCATTTACATATAGCTTTCTAATTTTCTCAGCGCCATTTATTGAAGAGATTTCTTTTTCTCCATTGTGTGTTTTTGGCTCTTTTCTCAAAGATTATTTGTCCATATATATGTGGTTTTATTTCTGGTTTCTCAATTCTGTCCCTTTGGTCTGTATGTCTGTTTTTCTGCCAATACTATAATGTTTTGATTATTGTGTCTCTGTTGTATAATTTGAAGTCAGGTAGTGTGATGCCCCCAGCTTCACTCTTTTTTCTGACAATTGCTTTGGCTATTTGAAGTTTTTATGATGTTGTACAGACCTGGTAACTTTTTGTTCTATTTTATTTTAAATGGCATTTGGATTTTGATGGGCATTGCATTAAATTTGTATATATTTGGGGGGAGTAATATAGCCATTTTAACTATGTTGATTCTCCCAACCCATGAATGTGAAATTTTGTTCCATTTCATTGTGTCTTTTTTTATTTCTTTCAATGTTGTGTAGTTTTTAGTATATAGGTTCTTCACATCTTTTGTTAAATCTATTCTGAAGTATTTTATTTTTGTTGTTGTTGCAATTGTAAAAGAAATTATTTTTTAAAGTTTATTTTTTGAAATTTCATTGTTGGCATAATAGAAAAGCAATAGGTTTTTGTAGATTGATTTTGTATCCTGTGACTTTACTGTATTAGTTTATATTGTTTTTAGTAGTTTTTTGATGGAGTCTTTGGAGTTTTCTATATTTGGGATCATGTCATCTACAAAAAGTTATACCTTTACTTCTTCTGTCCCAATCTGGATGTTTTTTAATTTCTTTTCCATGCCTGATAACTCTGGCTAAACCTTCCAGAATTATGTTGAATAAGAGTAGAGAGTGTGGGTAGCCTTATCTTCTTCCTGATTTTAAAGAAAAAGCCTTCATTTTTTTCACCATTTAATATATTAGCTGATGGTTTGTCATATATGGTCTTTATTATGTTGAGGCATTTTCTTCTATAACCATTTTATTGAGTGTTTTAAACATAAAGGGAAGTTGTATCTTTTCAAAGGCCTTTTCTGCATCTATTGATAGGGCCATATAATTTTTGTTCTTTGTTTTATTGATGTGGTATATTATGTTGATTGATTTGCATGTGTTAAACCATCCTTTTGCTCATGGAATGAATCCCACTTGATCACGATTTATTATTTTTTTAAATATGTTTTGTATTTGATTTGTTAGTTTTTGTTTAGGATTCTTGCATCTGTATTTATTAGAGATATTGGTCTGTAGTTTTCTTTTTTATGTGTTGTTTTTGCCAGGTTTTGTACTTGGATTATGTTTGCCTCATAAAATATGTTAGGAAGTCCTGCTTTCTCTTATAATTTTTGAAAGGCTTTGAGAAGGATAGATACCAAATTTTCTTTGAATGCTTGGTAACATTCATGAGTGTAGCCATCTGGTCCTGGACTTTCATTTTTTGGGAGGTTTTTGATAGTTGTTTCTATTTCCTCCCTGCTTATGGGTCTGTTTAGGCTTTCTTCAGAACTCAGTCTAGGAAGATTGTATTGTTCTAAGAATTTATCCATTTCTTCTAGATTGTTGTATTTGGTGATGTATTAACTTTCATAGTATTCTACTATGGTCTTTTGTGTATCTATGATGTCTGTGGTAATTTCTCCTTTCATTTTGGATTCTGTTTATATGAGTCCTTTTTTTTCCTTAGTCTAGCCAGAGGTTTATCAATTTTATTGATCTTTTCAAAGAACCAGCTCTTAGTCGTATTAAATTTTTTGTAGTTTTTCTGTCCTCTATTTCATTTAGTTCTTCTTTAATTTTTACTTTTCATTTTTCTTCTGACTTTGGGTTGCCTTTGTTCTTATTTTTCTAGTTCTTTAAGGTGTGATGTTAAGTTGTTTATTTGGTATCTTTCTTGTTTCTTTTTTTTTTTTTTTTTTGGTATCTTTCTTGTTTCTTGATGTAAGTCTGTAATAACATAAACTGTCCTCTTATTACTGTTTTCACTGCATCCCAGTAATTTTGGTAAATCATGTTGTCATTCTTGTTTGTCTGTATATATCTCTTGATTTCTGCTTTTATTTTTTCTTTGACCCAGTCATTTTTTAGAAGTGTGTTGTTTAATTTCCACATTTTTGTAGGTTTCTATACTTTGTTTTTTGCACTTGAATTCTAATTTCAAAGCTTATTGTCAGAAAGTATGCTTGATATAATTTCAATCTTGATTGAATTTGTTGATGATAGTTTTAAGACCAATATATGCTCTATCCTTGATAATGTTCTATGCACACTGGAGAAGAATGCATAATTGAACCTTTTGTAATAAAATGTGATATAAATGTCTATTATATCCATTTGTACTGGTGTGTCATTTAAGATTATTTCTTTATTGATCTTTCTGTTTGAATGATCTATCTAAAGCCATCAATACTGTGTTGAAATCTCCAAGTATGATTGTGTTTTTGTCTGTTTCTGTTTTTAGATAAGTTAGTAGATGTTTTATAAATTTTGGTGCTCCCTGGTTTGGTGCATATATATTAAAAATTGTTATGCTTTCTTGATACAATGTCTCTTTTATCTCTATGAAACATTCATCTTTATCTCTTGTTATCTTTCCTATCTTGAAGTCATCATTTTCAGATATATGTATGGTTATACCTGCTTTTTTTTTTCTTTTTACAGGGACAGAGAGAGAGTCAGACAGAGGGATAGACAGGGAAAGACAGACAGGAAAGGAGAGAGGTGAGAAGCATCAATCATTAGTTTCTCGTTGCCATTGTGACACCATAGTTGTTCATTGATTGCTTTTTCACATGTGCCTTGACTGCAGGCCTTCAGCAGAGGGAGCAACCCCTTGCTGGAGCCAGTGACCTTGGGTCCAAGCTGGCAAGCTTTTTGCTCAAGCCAGATGGGCCTGCGCTCAAGCTGGCAAGCTTGGGGTCTCAAACCTGGTTCTTCCACATCCCAGTCCGAAGCTCTATCCACTGCGCCACTGCCTGGTCAGGCATACCTACTTTTCTTTGGATAGTATTAGCTTGGAGAATCATTTTTCAACCTTTCCCTTTGAGTTTCCTTTTGTCCTTGCAATTTAGATGTGTCTCTTGAAGGCAGCATGTGGTTAAGTTTTGCTTTTTGATACAATCTGCTACTCTGTGCCTCTTTTTTTGATGTGTTCAGACTATTTACATTTAGAGTAATTATTGACACTTGAGGATTTTCTATAGCCATTTTGTGTTTTGTTTTCTGGCAGCTCTATGTCTCCTTTGATTCTTCTCTTTTGTGTTTCTGTCAGTTGTTTTTGTTTGGTGGTACTCTATACTCTTTTTCCTGTTTCTTCTTTATTTTAAGCTGTGTGTTTCAGTAGTAGTTTTTTTTGTGGGTGGTTATTATTATATTATTAAGAGAAATATGTTCGTATGTACAAGAGTCCTTTGTCTTATAAGTGTTTCTGCACTTCATTCTTTTTTGCTACTGCAGATCTTTATCCTCTTCCCTTTTATGTTATTATTGTCACAGACTATCCTTGTTTTTATTGTGACCTTGTTGGAGCTTTTACTTATAGTTTTGGTTTGTTTTGTTCCTTGTATTTGGTCAATAAACCCCCTTGAATATTTTCTTCAGTGGGGGTTTTCTGGTGATAAATACCCTCAACTTCTGTATGTCTGCAAAAGTTTTACTTCTTCATAATGTTGAATGATAATTTTGATGGATATAGGATTATTAGCTGGTAATTCCTTTATTTTTTTAGTACTTTGAATGTTTGGGTCCACTCTCTTCTGGCATGTAGTGTTTCTGCTGAGAAGTCTGATGATAACCTAATGGGCCTTCCTTTATATATATATTCTTCTTTTCCTTGAGGATTCTTTCTTTGTTATTGATATTTAACAATTTCATTATGATGCTCCTTGGAGAAGGTTTGTTTGAGTTGAGGTTTCTTGGCATTCTGTTTGCTTGTTGGATTCAAAGATCTAACTCTTCCCGTAGGTTTGGGAAATTCTCATTAATTATTTGTTTTAATATGTCTCCATTCCCTTCTCCTTCTCTTCTTTTTCTGATATACCCATTATTCTTATCTGCTCTTTTTGATGGAGCCAGACTGTTCTTGTTTCTTAATTTATATGAGACAGGGCATGGGTACCAGTACTTTTATAAAGCTCTCAGTGTTTTTGCTTATTTGTTTGTTTTGTTTTGTTTTTATGTTTTAATAAGCGGCCTAGGATGAAAACCACTGGTTTAGAATTTGGTTAGTCAATAAAGGGTAGAAAAATATACATTTAGCCTGACCTGTGGTGGCGCAGTGGATAAAGCGTCGACTTGGGAACACTGAGGTCGCCAGTTCAAAACCCTGCACTGGTATGGTCAAGGCACATATGGGAGTTCATGCTTCCAGCTCCTCCTCCTTTTTCTCTCTCTCTCTCTGCCTCTCTC
This sequence comes from Rhynchonycteris naso, assembly GCA_037038555.1. Lineage (NCBI taxonomy): Eukaryota > Metazoa > Chordata > Mammalia > Chiroptera > Emballonuridae > Rhynchonycteris > Rhynchonycteris naso. Next base: position 291,473,833 of record CM072995.1, on the reverse strand, counting down.
TCTCTCTGTCTCCTCTCTAAAATGAATAAAATAAAAAAAATAAAAATAAAATAAAATAAAATAAAAAGAAAAGAAAAAGAAAAATATACATTTATTAGTATATCTTAGACAGTTCATTTGGTCATAGAGTTGAAGAGAAAATTTGGATTCAGAGGTTATGTCTGAAAATGAATTTATAATTAGCTATTACTCTATGTCCCCCCATTTTTTAGTGGAAAGAGTTTGCATTTCAGGCTTTGTTCACTGTGTCAGCAATTTCATTCTGAAAAGACACCTTGTCTGAGCTTCAGTTTCTACATCTATAGAACTAGGGATCTAGTAACATTTATGTAACAGCACTGTTATAACATTATATATGTAAGATCTCTGCTTAAATATAAATTACTCCCTGGGTAAACACATACGACAAGTTGAAGTAGATAATGTTTCTGATTGTCCAACATGTGTTAAACTCCAACCAATTATGAGATTTCTGCCGACTCACATCTATAAGTTTTATTGCTCCTAAGAGAGGTTAATACAAAGAGATTGTTTCTCTACTACCACTAGACCCTGTTATTTCAGGACCTGACTTCTGACACTGTTATAACATTTTACTACTGAGAAGGAAAAACATAGAGCCTGTGTAGTTGATAAGAGTGTTGAGGGGCCTGACCTGTGGTGGTGCAGTGAATAAAGCATCGACCTAGAATGCTAAGGTTTCTTGTGCAAAACTCCAGGCTTGCCTGGTCAAGGCACATATGGGAGTTGATACTTCCTGCTTCTTCACCTTTCTCTCTCTCTCCATCTCTCTAAAAATGAATAAATAAATAAAAATCTTAAGAAAATGAAAATGTTGAGAATGAAACAAACTACCAGGAAGGCCACACTCCTTGTGAGTTTATTATTATTTGACATAATACATTTCCTCACTGTGTCAATTCGAATAAAGCTTCTTGCGGAAAAAATGATATGCAAACTATGGATCAAAAATATAAAAGTATTCATGGAACAAATTTTCAACTTGTTAAAAGCAGACAACTCACCTTGAGCTTGGACAGTTTGGACTGAAGGTGAACAGACCTGAGAAGTATGCCTTGAATCTGATTTGAACTTACTAAGAATGGAAAATTGATTCCAGTTAGGTGGGAGAATTTCCAGGGCTGTAATGGGACACTAGGAATACATGCTGAAACTGTGAATAAAATCCATTTCATGCTAGGTCACTGGAGCCAATATGGCTTTATTTTTCTATGTTTCTAAGTATTCTTAGAATACCATCTGCCAGGGATATCATATGGCTTCATTTAAAGTGCAAGTTTTGGGGGTTGTAAGGAGGGGGTCACTGACAGTTTTACTGTTTCTTTTTAACTGTGTGACCTTTGACAGGTAACTTAACCTTTCTAAACCTTATTTTCCTTAACGTTACCATAAAAAAGTATGACCTACCTCAAAAAATTTGCTGTGAATATTAGATGAGGTATAATATAGCACTTAGTAGAGTACATGATGCATAATAATAATCACAACAGCACTAGTAGGAAAATTCATTTGTTGAGTACTTAAATAGAAAGGAGCCATTTGGCAGTGGTGGATCCCCTAAGGTTGCAGACTAAATCTAGTGCTCAGAACTATGTCTAAATAGACTTAATCCCCAGAAGAGGGCACATGAGCTACCTTCTTCCTTCTTTAAAAGTTGTAAGTAACTTAAATATAGGAACATCTCTTTATTTAGTGTAGAATTTCTAAAGGAGCTTTGGATTTTTAGTATTCATACAAAAAACAAATTTCAGTAAGCAGGAGAATAACTTCATGCAGAAAAAATTTGGTACATAATTAAAATGCATGAATAATACCTTCAGCTTGATGTTTGGCCTCTTTCCTGAAACTAACAGCCTGAATTTCAGGAATTAAGGAGTTACCTCATAGTGATTAATGTCCCAAATGCTAAATCGATGTTCAGATTTTGATAATTCAGAGATGAAAGGATAAGATGCCCCAAGAAAATGAAACATAATTTTCATTAGGATAAAATGGCAAAAGTATACAGTTTGGGAGCATCTTTGGGAAGATAATAAAAAATATAAAATAAAAATACTGTTTGGAGGAAGAAAAACATGTTTAAACTTAAGTACTATTACTGAAAAATTAGGCTAGATGATAAAGAGATGTGACTGAGCTTTAAATAAAAATAAAGCAAAGTTTTATAACCAGAAAAGTCTGCTAGGAGGGGTACCTATGGACTGTTAAAGGAAAAAATGAAATTAGCATGTTTAAGGAATGAGCTTCTTCCTTTCAGGATTGTTCCCAACCTTCCTTTTCATTACCATCAGATATCTAATCCAGTCAAAATCTTGACTCAATTGAACTCTTGGGTTATGCTACTCAGACAACTCTATAAAAATTTTCAGGTTACATTAGAGTTGTCTTCGGAACCCTGACACTGCTGGGCAGTGTGCACGGCACTGCATAAACTCTATTCAGCCTCTATTGAGTGGGTTTCCAACTGTGCTCTGTAGCAACAACAAGCACTTTGTGTAAAATGAAGAAAACTACTCTGGTGTGTTGCTTTTCAAATAGAGAGCAAATATAAAAATACAAAAATTAGAAATAGTCCTTAAAACCTTTCCTTGCTTTAATAAAACAGATTCCAATCCATACTCATGAATAGCTGCCCAATACCAAAACATTCTGGGCTCATTGCTTGTTTCCCTCGTCTTTGTATCAGTGGTGGTGGAGCTCTGTTGGGCTGAACAGAAGCATCTTCAAAGAGTCAGGTCAGATCTTGCTGATAGAGCGGTTTCTTCAAGGAATCAGGTAAGTGGTCAAGGCAGCCTCATCCTATCTGCCTTCTGGCATCTTTAAGGAAAACTGATGTGGCGGATGGCAATGGAAACCTTCATTCTTTGAAACCCAACCTAAAGAAAAGAATCAGATGTCCTGACCTGAGGTTTATGTGAAGACATCCTCATCTTTTCTGTTCAATGAATAAGAGGAAGGAGGCTGCAAGGTATGTTCTTCTCTCCCCTGGCTTCTACTCCCAAACCACCTCTCAGCCTCCTTTCCCAAGTGCTATTCTCCCAGGTTACTCACAGTGCTCTTGGGTTTCTTCTAAATGCACCAAGCTTTTCTCCCTCAGCATCTTTAACCCTCTATCTCCTCTACCTGGGCTGCTCTTTCTTCAGCCCTTTTCAGGACTAGCTCTTTTAAAGTAGAAATATCATTTTTTCTAACTGCCCTATTTAAATATATGTCTTCTGTTTGTTTTCTTCCTCATCTCCCTCTTAAGTATTTAAATGACTTAAAGAAAATAACTCCAGGTCCTGATTTTTTTTGTTGTTTATTCTTTGACCTCCTCTAACTGGAATGTGAGCTACTCTTTCTGTCATGCCTACTATATGATTAAATTTCTTCTCTCTCTTTTTTTAATTTAGAAATTAAATGTTGATTGAATTTCTTAAAGCACAGACAATGCGCTGGTTTCACAGTTAGGTGTTGTAGTTGGAGGTTCTGGAAGGGCCCAAGCTACCACAATGCTGTGAAGACTGAAAGCATGATTGGTAGAAGTCTCTGACAAAGATCAGGAATGCCCCGGCTCCCAGCATGAGGCGGACAGAAGCTGGAAGCAAGAGGAACCAGCCAATGTTGTCCTCAGGAAAGAGCTTTATCTCTTCTCCAGCACTGGCACATCTGTTGAGGCTCCAGAATTTTGCATTCTGTGAAGTGAGGAACTTCAGTCTGAAAAATGGAAGGAAATGTGGGTTGATGTAATGCTACCTACTGATTATTATGTCCAGGGGGAAGCACACATACACACACACACACACACACACATACACATGCACAAACAAGAAACCTTGTCTAGCCTGAGCGGACCCTAAGATTTTAAGAATTACTATCTAAGGAACATAATCTTCTTTAAGGAAGGTGCTCTGCCTCATTCATCTCTACAGCATAAAGCCGGGGATGGGGGTGGGAGGTGAAGGTGACCCATCATTTAAAAAATACTAACTACTCCTACATATTAACTGCTAATACTAAATTAACCAAATATTATAATTAATTAAATAATAATTGTTTCCTCCAACCTGAGAAGACTGCCAAGAATATTTTTTGACTATTCTAGCTAATCAAGAAAGAAGATGTTGGTTAAATTTGGGTATAATTGACATGACTTCCTAAGGTGATAGGCATTACTAGCTCCCTACTCTTCTTTTTCTTTGAACCCCCTAACATTGAAATCAAATAGTCTTGGGAACTGAAATGCAGTACGCAGAGCCAGGAACAATTTACCAAGTGCTTCCTATATACAAAACCCAGATCTACAAGTATTCTCTTCAGTATGTTATAATAATTACATGAAGTGATCTACAATGTAGTTATTATTTTCACTATTACATAGAGAAATACATTGAGATACAGGGTGCTTATAATCACAAATCTGGAAAGTAGCATGGCTGAAATTTTAAATGAAGTCAGCTATTTTGACTTAGAAACATGTTCATTTCCATTAGAAGACACTTCAGTAAAATAATCTGAGAAACAGAAGAAACCACTACAAAGCTAGTAGAACCCTGAAATGCCCATTTATAAGAACTTCTCTTTTAAAGGGGAAAATTGATAGGGCAGTGATACTTAAACCAAAGACGTGCTCTCTAACAGTAGAACCTCAGTCACTGTAATAACTGCACTGCGTGGTTGTGGAGAAGAGAGTCTTCCTGAGCCTACAAAATGGTGCTCACATCATATTCACATAGGCCAGGCCCTGAGTTGCATTATTATTTTTAACCATTCTTATTTTAAATCTTATTTCCTTTGTGGTTTGCTTATCTGATATTTCTAATGCCTAGAGGTTTTACAGAATCACAGCAGCATTCAAAAAACATCAGTATCCAATTTCTTAATATATTATTAAATAGCATTAGTTTTAAGTTCTTTCTACAAATACAAACCTTGACTAGAGCTCCCAATTTCTTTTATTTTTTTTTTTACCATACACCTGCCCATAACAAACATGACAGGTATTGTTTCTTCTTCAAGGATTAGAGTGACAAACTCACTATCAATCCAAGCTGACAAAGCCTTTGTTTTGTGTTTTGTTTTTTTGTTTTTTGTTTTTGTTTTGTGTTTTGTGTTTTGTTTAAAAGTCAACTCTTATCACCAAATAATATGTGACGCAAATTGAGTTTCTATAAAGTATAAGCACAAAGATAGAAGACTCAATTTTTTTTAATTTTTTAATAATTTTATTTAGAAATCACTGGGGAAAAATTTATTTTTCATTTTCTGTTGCATGAGGTTTTGGAACTTTTCTATATATTTCTGCATTGCTGATTCCAAATCTGAAATCTGTCTTTTGGTGCATGCTCCAGTTTTTATAAAATTTTAATTTCTTTTTGTTACAGTTAATATCATGCATTGCTTTTTAAATTGAAGTTAAAGGGCAACAACTCTTGAATTGAACATAACCACAAGGCAATTAATGTTTTACAATCATCATATTTACATAATTGTAGTTGTTTTTACATGTATAAAATTATTATCTGATAAAAACTCCCTCTTATTTTGTTTTAAGATTGAATCGTGGCTTCTTCGAGTAGGCATAAATGTAATAATAGTCCTGACACCTTCTGTTATATATGTGGCTGTTACACACTTCAACATCAAAAACGCATTATTTCATCATTTGTGACAAGTGCATATCTTGCCCATTTTCAAGGTTTTCTTGGCAATAAAGACAAGAATTGGGTTCCTCATATTGTGTGTCATAATTGTGAGGAAAAGCTTCGTGATTGGACAAAAGAAAAACGCAAAGGAATGCCTTTTGGTATTCCCATGGTTTGGCATGAACCTAAGGACCACAGCAGTGACTGTTATTTTAGTCTGATCCATACAAAGGGTATTGGCCAAAAAAGAAAAGAAAAATGACATATGATCGAATATTGTAATATTTCTTCAGCAATACAAACTTTGGCACACTCCGATACAATCCCGGTTTTAGTTTTCATTGGTCTTATATCTTATAAGGATGAAGAAAGTGAACATGGTGATCAAGTGTATTCTGATAAGATGCATAAGGAAATGGTTGTAGAATCTGAAGGGTCTTCTTCTGATGTCAAGCAGTCATTAACCCCTCAGCAGTCTAGCCAACCCAAATTGAATAACTTAGTAAAAGATTTGGGCCCATCAAAGAAAGCAGCTGACTTATTAACCTCCAGGCTTCGAGAAAAGAATGGACTTCACCAGTCAGCTCAAGTATCCCATTTCAGGAAGCATGAACAAATTTTTGTGTACTTTTTTTCCAAAGACAAAGACTTTGTTTACTGTCATGATATCAGTAGTCTTCTCAGCCAGCTAGGTGTTACCACTTACAGTCCAACAGAATGGTAGCTGTTTCTTGACAGCTTTAAAAGGAGTCTGAAATGTGTTCTCCTACACAACAGTAATGTTTATGCAGCAGTTCCAATTGGTTCTTCAACTCATCTGCAAGAAGAATATGACATAAAAATTGTCCTGGACTTTCTGAAGTATGAGGAGCATAACTGGATCATTTGTGTGGATCTTAAAATGTTAAATTTTCTGCTAGGACAACAGAGAGGTTTCACAAAGTATCCTTGCTTTCTGTGTTTGTGGGACAGCCTAGCTCAGGAGAAACACTGGACACCGAAGGAGTGGCTGAAACGTGAAGCTCTGGAAGTAGGGATGGCAAATATTGTGAATAAACCTGTAGTTAATGGAGACAGTATCATTTTTCCACCCACTTCACATCAAACTTGGTGTAATGAAGCAGTTTGTTCAGGCTTTGAATAGAGAAAGTGAATGCTTTCAACATATTATTTCTGCTTTTCCTGCCTTTTCTTTTGAGAAGATAAAAGCAGGTGTATTCGATGCACTTCAACTTTGAACCCTCATACATGATGAAGAATTTTCCAGGAAGATTAATAAGGAGAAGAAAGCAGCATGGCAGTATTTTGTGGCAGTTACAAAGAACTTCCTTGGCAACAAAAAAACAGAAAACTATGAACTTCTGGGTCAAAGGATGCTGTTGGCTTTCTGCAACATTGGATGTAACATGAGCGTTAAGATTCACTTTCTGAACAGTCACCTTGATAAGTTTCCCAAAAAATCTTGGAGCTGTTAGTGATGAGCAGGAAGAATGCTTTATCAAGATCTGAAGACGATGGAAGAGCATTATCAGGGGCGATGGGACAGAAATATGATGGCAGACTACTGCTGGAGCATCAAACAAGATTGTCTCAACAATTACACAAACGCAAAAGCTACAAATGCAAATCTTTGCCTGAATAGAATTTAAATAAGTTTTGCACAAATTTTATGATTAAAATAAGTGTTTTAATATGTTCTATTTCAAAACTGTAGACAAATTTCGATGCAATCATATTTTAGTGGATTAGTGTATTTACTGCATTATATAAATTATTATATTTTCACAAATATGATGCCCAAGAAGACATTCTACTCCATTATGTTAAATTAAATGTTGAAAATTTTACAATAAGATGAAAACCTAAAATCTTGAATTGAAAAAGAACTGTAGCTTACAGAGAAAAACTAATATCAGATTTGAGATCAGCACACTCGAATTAGGTAGGAACAAGTGTTTTTGTGGATGCAACAAAATTTTGTTCCCCAGTGAAATTTATTAGAGTGACATTGATCTATTGGAATACATAGGTACCCATCATACAAAGTCAAATCACTTTTCATCACCATGTATTTGTCCTTCTTTACACCCTTTCCCCTCTCTCCCTCAAACCCCCTATTCCTGGTAACCACTTCACTTTTATCTATGCCAATGAGTTGCATTTTTATATTCCACCTAAGTATGAAATTTTATAATCTTAGCTTTTTTTGACTTACTTATTTCACTAGTATAATTTTTTCTAGGTCCATTCATGTTGTCATAAATGACAATATTCAGTTATTAAAAGCATCTCTTAGAATCCATTTTACAGCATCACCATAAACTCAGCACTGCACCATGTCCTATCATCAAAATAATAATGTATCTTCAGGCCCTGGTCGGTTGGTTCAGTGGCAGAGCATGGGCCGAGCATGTGGATGCCCCAGGTTCGAGTCCTGGTCAGATCAGAGCACACAGGAAAAGTAATCATCTGTTTCTCCACCCCTCCCCCTTCTCTCTCTCTCTTCTCCTCTCTAGCCATAGCTCCAATGGTTCCAGCATGTTGGCATCAGGTGCTGAGGATGGCTTGGTGGCCTCTCCCTCAGGCACTAAATAAATGGCTCCATTGCTGGGCAAAGGAGCAACACCCCAGATGGTCAGAGCATCGCCACCTAGTGGGCTTGCTACTCTGTGGATTCAGGGAGGGCTCATGCGGGAATCTATCTGCCTCCCCTCCTCTCATAAATAAATAAACAACCAAATAAATAATGTATTTTCAAATCTAAACATTTTTACTTCCACATCCATTACCTCCCTCATTTCCACAAAAACCTTCTTTTGGTACTTGATAGGTTGTTAGGTGTTGCCACATATCTTTTTTTTGTGTGTGTGTATTTGTCTGAAGTTAGAAGCAGGGAGGCAGTCAGACAGACTCCCACATGTGCCCAACTGGGATCCACCCGGAATGCCCACCAGGGAGCGATGCTCTGCCCATCTGGAGCGTTGCTCCATGGAGAGTCGAGGAGTGGAGAACATGGGCACTGGAATCAGACATAGCTCCCTAAGTGTGCTGCCATTGCTTGCCAGTTGTCAGATGCTGGACAGGATTTTTAACCAGTTTGCTTTGGTTGAAATAAGGATAATATTTTTATCACAAAAGATTTGTGAGAACTTGAAAAGATGTTATCTATGGAGTTCTCAATTAGTATTGCTAGTTTCCCTCTGGGTCCCCATTCTTTCCAATTCATGTCAGCTGTGAGGGAAGGAGCTTCAGTAATGCAGCTGCAGGCAGGGCATATCTCCCCACTTCCAGGGTGCCTGGTGCAGACATCTGTATTGTTACTACAGAACATGTTACAAGAATAGCACTGTTTTCCTCTAAACTACATCTCAAGTGAGAATGGTATTTGGTTCTGTTGGATCAAACTAAACATGACTTCCTGTACTGATGATATAAAAACAAGGTATTCAATTCTTACTGACTTCTAAGAAAGGTAGAGTTCTTAAGAATGCAAGGATCCTAGACATGTCACAATTGTCACAAATGCCATCTTCCAAAAAATAAATTCTCAGCCACAGACAATTGTGGTTCCTGTTCATACTGAAAAAGGAAACCTGGCCACTTTATAAGGGCTTCCATGAGAAGCAAGAAGTTACGGTCATGGGGCAGGCATACAGCAGGTACCAGATCGAAGCATGTCTGGAGCAGTGGGATGACTGGGAAGAGCACAAGCTGATAGAAGTTTCCTCAGGCAGCCCGAGAAAGAAAGAATGAGACTTTTTAAGGCACCTGCACCAAGGTGAACAGGGGAGGGCTGGCAAAAGGGGGATAGACAGCTAAGACCAGAACACAGAGATACTTGTACCAAGGTGGGTAGGTCTCTTTTAGGCTATGTATATAGCTCCTATCTCAAGTATGATCTTAAATGCTTCTCAAACTTAGAAAAATCCCAGGGTGCTAACGCTTCCCGGATTCTGTGTGGGCTGCTTCTAAAACCGAAAAAATGCAGCAGGCTTGCCAAGAGATGAGCTGCCCCTGTCTGAAAGCAAGGGAGAAGAGCTCTTTAGTCTGTCTCCCCCAGCAAACACAAGTACACCCAAGGCCATGGAGACCTGCTCAGCAGGACGACGTGACCTTTCATGTTCAAGTCTGGGCCAGGAAATGGAGCAGGACCTGCCACTTCAGCTATATATCCAGTTTGAAAAATTATTTCGCATTCAGGTTTCTAGAAAAAAATGTCATATTTCATGCTTGTATGTTTTTTAGAGCTTCTCCTTGTTTTAGATTTGATTAATACAAATATTTGGAGAGAGACAGAGACAGATTTTTAAAAGATGAAATTTAAAGGACAGTATTCCTTTGTTTAATAATTTACTATCTTCTTCAAGGGTTTTTCCACAAACATAGATTTTATTCCTCTCTCCAATTCTATTTTCATGTCAAAGTCAAAACTAAAGGTTACTAAAGCATTCTAGAAGGTATAATGTATTTAGGTTCATGTAACAACTTTGTCAAACATTGACTTTGGTGAAAATGAGGCTCCATTTATGTCAAAATAAATTTTAATAAGGTAATGCCTTAGTTAAAATTTGACCAAAGAGAACAATTTCATTAAAAATAGTTAAGGCTAACCTGGACTGTGGTGGTGCAGTGGATAAAATGTTGGCCTGGAACACTGATGTTGTGGGTTCAAAACTCTGTGCTTGCTTGGTTGGGGCACACACGACGAGCAATCAATGAACAACTAAAGTGAAACAACTATGAGTTGGTATTTCTTGTTCCCCACAACTCTCTTTCTCCTCTCTCTCTGTAAAAATAATTAAAACTATTTTCCTATTTAGTTTAAATAGTAACACAAGCCCTGGCTGGTTTGCTCAGTAGTAGATCATCGGCTTGTCTTGTGGAAGTCCTGGGTTCAATTTCCAGTCAGGGCACACAGGAGAAGCAATCATCAGCTTCTCCACCCCTCATCCTTCTCTCTCCTTCTCTTCTCTCTCTTTTCCCCTCCTGCAGCCATGGCTCAAATGGTTTGAGCAAGTTGGCCCCGGGTGTTGAGGATGGCATTATGGCCTCACCTCAGGTGCTAAAAAAGAAAAATTGGCTCAGTTTCCAAACAGCGAAACAGTGGCACCAGATGGGCAGAGCATTGCCCCATAGGGGGCTTGCCAGATGGATCCTAATAAGGTGCATGCAGGAGTCTGTTTCTGCCTCCTCATCTGTCATTTAATAATAATAAAAATAAATAAATAAATAGTAACACAAGATAAAGAAGTGAGAGAATTCCATACTCTAAAAACAGGCTAATTTATTCTTTTTTTCTGCATTGATATAAATAATATACTTCTCCCTTTTGAAATTGTTCTAAAGATGAACCCCATTATGGTGGTTTTATTTAGTTTTCAAGAGGAAACTTAGACACCATTATTCACAAGATGATGCAGCCATATGATCGCAAACAAAGTAAGCTATAATGAAATGCTAACAGGTATCTCTTCCTCACAGGTTCAGTGATAGAGGTGTTCTGATCTCTGCATGGGTTACATTACAAGTGGGACATTGGAGAAAAGATTCAAATGCAAACTAGAAATACTGGAATATGACAACCACGACTAAAGCAACTGAACATGCTAAATGACTTTCTTGTATTGCCAGTTAGTTTTTTGCAAAATTATACATCTTTCTAAAGCCATCCTACATTGGCATTCAGATTCAACAAATGCTTTCCAAAATCTATATGAGCCCAGAACTTATCAGGCATTCTTATATATTTTATCATATGCAATTCCCACTACAAATATTTAGAGGAGGCTTGATTCCCATTGGGACCAACCTATGGTTGGGCTCTTGCTCTCTCACCTTCGAGTCTTGTAACCTTGTATGTGCTAGTTGACCTGCTTTTGTTTTCTTCTATTTTGCTTTCCTTACTACTTTGTACCATAAAATTTCAGGCAAATGTAAGCAATGCTTCTCAACCTGGTATGATTTTACTCCACAGGGGACCTTGGTAATGTGTGGAAACAACAGAGAGGGTGCTTTTGGCATCTAGAGGGGGAGGCCAAGGATGCTGTTAACCACTTTATAATGCACAGGGAAGCCCCCCACAACAAAGAATTATCCAACCCAAAATGTTTATGGTGCTATGATTGAGAAACCCTGGACAAAAGTGAAGAAATTAGGTGGCTAAATCATAAAAGAGTAAGCCTACATTGGCTGTAGCTCAGGATAAAAATAACAGAAGCATTTTTAAACTGCATATCTCTCTCAATTCATCCATTCTTCTGACGATCCAAGGATATTTGAAGGGGGCAGCAGCGAACAACGAGTTCCATTTATTCAAAATTTATTAGATGTTTCTTGTGTGCTAAACACTACCCATAAGGACATAAAAATAAATAATACATGGTTGCTGTCCTTAGGAAGTTCAAACTCAAATGAAGGGAAGCTGACTAAAAATCCGATCATTTTTATGTATTGTGTAAGTGCTATGATTCTGAGTGCTCACATGTGAGGTCAAGGAACCCTGTCTGGGGCAGCACAGATGGCTTTCAGTTATGAAAATTCAAAAAAATGATGAAGTTTGAGTACAACTTGAGATTTATTGTATCCTGGTACAATCTCAGTCTATTGGATTTTTAATGTGCTTAGTCATTATGTACTTTCTAATATGCTTTTAAAATCCCAGAAATCATTTTAAATTCATTCATATGGGCTTATGCTTTTATCAAGCATGAACCAACTCAAAGATGTTTTCTACTGTCTTTGTGACCACTATCAGAACTCTGTGGAAAATGGTCAGCGCAATGTCACCCACATCAAACAAGTTTTTAGAATTCTGATAATGCATTCACCACAGTGCTTTTTAATAAAAAATAAAGAGTTATGATCTGTTTATTCAAATCTTTTTATTATTTTTCAATTTTTACATTTGGGTAATTTTTATAAACTTTACAGTCTATGTAGCAACATCCAGAAAATAAATTAACATCTCTTTGTTGTTATTTGAGAATAAATAGAGGGCAGGGCAAAAATAAGTTTACAGTTGTGAGCACACAAAACAAGGTGTTTATTTTTGTACTATTATTTATTAATTATTGTATTATTTTTCATACAAAAAACTGTAAACCTACTTTTGCCCCACCCTGAATGTGTTGCATGAACTGGTGAACAGTTCACAGAACACGTTTTATGCAAGAGGTGCTATGCTAGGTACTGTGGCTATAAAGAAAATCAAAGACAAGAGATAAGTGAAGAAATGAATATAAGAAGTTTGCTACGTTCAGTTCTATCCCTTCCCTTCAACCATTCAATCACCAGAAATGTTGGTTCTCCTAAATACTTTTTGAATCTGTCTATATCTCCTTAACTTCACTGTCATTACTGCAGTCAAAGCCACCAATATCTTTCCTTGTGTTTTGCTGTCTGCCAACATGCTCTCTAGCTATAGAATAAAGAATGGCAAGGATGTAAAATGGGAGTGATATTTTATAAATGCAACTCTAGTCACTTCACTCCTATGGCTATGTAGGCCTTTTCTAAGAAATTCACTCTTTAGAAACCTAAACAGATCAATGACTTTGCAAGAAATCACAAACTTGCTAAAACTAACTAACACAACATAACTTATATTTCCTTGCAAGTTAATCTATTTCACTTGCCTGTTCAAATCTGTTTACATCTGTTTCAAAATACTGTGAATAATTTCTGATAGAATCCATTTTTTCCTTTTGGTGTTCAATTTTTTTGTTTTTGTCCTTTCTTTTTTTCTCAATTAGGTTAGCTAGCATCATATCTATTTTATTGTGTGTACTTTTAAAGCACATCATATATGTATTAGTGATCCTATTGTTTTTCTCTTATGGTTTTTAAGATGCTATCATTACTTCTTTTCTTCTCATTTCTTGTATTCATTTTGTTGCTTTTGTTTATTTGGTTGATTACTCATATCACTAAAAATTGTGCAAACAGTCAATTCTGAAAGTAAGAAATTTCTTGTGTTCTCATATTCAATCACATTCAGTAGATTTTTATATATAGTATATAAATTATAAGTGTCTCAGATGTTCTGAAATTTTGTTTTATATTTTTTGAAGAAGATATTTAGGAGAGTTTTTGAATTGATGGGAATTTTTTATTTTTATACATTTGTTTGAAATTATTTTCTAATTTTATTACATTTAGGTCAAATAATTTCTAGTTTGATAAATTTACTCAGATTATTTTTTGGTACTTTAATTTTGGTCAATTTTCCTGCAGTGTTTTATGGGTACTTAACCATTAGTGTGATGAAAATAAGGTTTATACTGTTAAAAGATTTTAAGTCATATTGATGAAGAGAAGCTATACAAGGTGTAAGGTTATGAAGGAATTACAAAAATAATTGATGTCTCAGAGGATTATTCAAGGTTTAAAATTTATGAGTGGGACAATTTCAGATGGAACCAAGTTCTAATATATGATGGAGTGGCTAGTAGTAGACAAGATGATGAGAAGGTACTATGGTCAGATGTGTGAGCTTCAAATGGTAATGGAACTATACTGTGGAAACATCACTGAGGAATTAGGAGGGTGCTGGCTATACCTCTGACCTCCTCCTATATAAAATGTAAGAAAATAAGCAATGCTTATGAAAGAGGCTTTCAGAGGAAGTTGCTGTGATTTTTTTATTCATAAAATTAAATTTAACAGAATGACATTAGTTAACAAGAACACATAGATTTCAGGTAAACATCTCCACAGCATTTGAACAGTCGATTATGTTGTATGCCCATCCCCCAAAGTCAAATCATTTTCTGTCACTTTATATTTGTTCCTCTTTATAGCCTTTCCCCAGTCTACTCCCTTCTACTCCCCTCCCCCAGGTAACCACTGCACTTCTATCTATGCCCATGAGTCTCAGTTTTATATCCCATCTATGTGTGAAATCACATAGTTTTTAGTTTTTTCTGATTTACTTATTTCACTCAGTGTTATGTTCTCAAGATATATCCATGTTATTGTAAATGATACTATGTCATCATTTCTCATGACTGAGTAGTATTCCATTGTATATATGTGCCACATATTCTTTATCCAATTCTTTATTGAGGGACACTATGGTAGTTGCTGTGATTTAAGTAGGTCAAAGCGGTTAGGAAAAGTTCTTTAAAAATAGTGAGTGTATAGTTGGGATTGACTCTATATTTCTATTTATCCAAGACAAGCCCAGTCCAAAGTGTTTTAGCTTGTTAGAAAAATGTAGTCACCCAAGAACAAAAAGGATACTGTTTTCAAAATTCACATAAAATTATAAAGGGTTTAATATAAATATTAGGAAAAGGAGAAAAATGAAAATAATGATCAAGGTATAGGAGCCACCGAATGGTTTGGAAATGAGAACTTTCCTTTGTCTTCCATTATATCAAGAAAATTGAAGCCAACAGACGGTAACTCTTTAGATACTCTCCTATCAGACTCACATCCTTATGCAATCCACACCTTGTATTCTTCCTTTTTCTTGCCAATTAAATAAAGAGACATTGTCTTTCTGAGTAAGTCCAGCACACCCTCTTATTTCCACAGTAACTTACTTTATATTTTACCCATACCCTTCCTCTCTTAAACTTATGGCTCATCAGCATTTACATATGCTTAAATTTCTCTTCTCTTAAGAATAACCTCTCTCCAAAATAATAATCTTGAAGCTACTGTACTGTAGTTTCCTACACTTAAAATCACTTCTTCACTTGCCATTCACTCATCAGCCCTCTGTGATTCATCTCCAGATTTATTCTTCAGCCCCACTGAAACTATAATTTTAAAGATCAACATCATTCCATTCTTTTGTGGGAAAGTCAAATGGAAGATGATGTTATGGTCTTCCAGACCAGACACCAGAAGACCATAATTACTATGACTGGCAGAGACAGAGGGCAGCCAAGGGGGCTTGGTTTTCAGGGAAGTTGGGAGGTGGATATTGGGGCCATATGTTTCCTAGGACTAAAACGGATGGCAACAAAAAAGGGTGCTGTAGAATCTACAGCCAGAAAAAGGAAGAATGGAAGAGTAGGAGGCTAAGGACAGTTGCTTCAATTAAAAGTCAAAATTCCTTGCTCAGCTCCCAGTCTTACGTCATATTTTGGATGTGAAAGTAATTGACATATCTTCTCCTGAAAGGGGAGAGCCACCTTAAACACCTAAAGGTTAAAGAGGTTGTTTTCTTATTATATATTTTCTTTTTAATTTTGTACTAGTAGACTTTATTTTTAGAGTGATTTTAGGTATACAGAAAAATTGAGCAGAATGAACAGATTCCAGTATACCCCTTCTTTACCACACATACATATTTCTATCACTAATAAGTTACATTAGTGTGGTACAGTTGTCACAACTAATGAACTAATATTGATACATTATTATTAATTAAAGTTAGTAGTTGACATTAGGGGATTCACTCTGTTGTCTAGTTATGTAGATTTTAACAAATTTGTAATGTCATGTATCCACCATTACAGTAGCATACAGAATAGTTCTACTGCCCTAAAAATCTCCTGTGCTTCACCTGTTCGTCTCTCACACCTTCCTCCTTTGAACACATGGTAATCACTGAAAATTTGATTGTCTCTTTCATAATTTTGCCTTTTCCAGAATAGCATATAGTTGAAGTCATACAATAGGTAGCTTTGTTAGACTACCTTCTTCCACTTAACAATAGGCGTGTAAGTTTCTTCCATGCTCTTTTGTGGCTTGATAGCTCATTTACTGTTGAAGCTGACATAAGTTAATAAAATTATATAGATTTCAAGTGTACAGTTCTATAATACATCATCTGTATATTGTATTGTGTGTTTGCCATCCAAAAGCAAGTCTTCTTTGGTCATCATTTATCTCCTGTTTACCCTCTTCTAACTCCCATTCCTTTTTGTAATCTGCATACTGTTGTCTGTGTTTATAAGCTTTATTTTTATTTTTTGCTTAATTCCTTTACTTTTTTCACCGAGCCCCCCAATCTCCACTTCCTCATATAGCTGTCAGTCCATTCTCCATATCTATGAGTCTGTTCTATTTTGTTTGTTAGTTTATTTTTGATTATTACAGTCCACATATAAGTAAAATCATATGGTATTTGTCTTTCTCTGACTGTATTATTTCACTTAGCATAATACTCTCCAGGTTTATCCATGCTGTTGCAAAAGGTAAGATTTCCTTCTTTTTTACAGCTGAGGAGTATTCCATTGTATAAATACACCAAAGCTTTTTTATCTACTCATCTATTGATAGGCACTTGAGCTGCTTTCAAATATTAGTTATTGTAAATAACACTGCAGTGAACATTAGGGTGCATATATTCTTTCAAATTAATGTTTCAGATTTCTTTAAATATAGTTCCAGAAGTGGAATCACTGGGTCACAAAGCATTTTTAGAGGAACCTCCATACTGCTTTCCAAAATGACTGCACTTATCTGCATTCCTGCAAAGAGTGAGTGAGGGTACCCTTTTCTCCATGTGCTTGCCAACACTTGTCATTTGTGAATTTATTGATAATAGCCATTTTGAAAGGTATAAGATGCTAATTGTTATTCTAATTTACATTTCTTTGATGTTTAGTGACATTGAGTATGTTTTCATATGTCTATCGGCCATCTGTATGTCCTGTTTGAAGAAATGTCTATTCAGGTTCTTTGCCCATTTTTTAATTGGATTGTTTGTTTTCTTTGTGTTGAGTTATATAACTTCTTTATAAATTTTAGATATTAACCCCCTTATCATATTTATTTGTGAATATATTCTTCCATTCAGTTGGTTGTCTTTTCATTTTGTTTATGGTTTCCTTTGCTATATAAAACCTTTTTATTTTGATGTAGTCCCATTTGTTTATGTTTTCCTTTGTTTCCCTTGCCCAAAGAGATTTATCAGAAAAAACATGGCTATGAGAGATGTCTGAGATTTACTGCCTATATTTTCTTCTAGGATTTTTATGGGTTTGAGTTTTTCATTTAAGATTTTAATCTGCCTTGAGTTTATTCTTCTGTATGGTGTAAGGAAGTGACCTAGTTTCTTTCTTTCTTTCTCTCTCTTTTTGTTTTCTGCATGTATTTGTCCAATATTTTCAACACCATTTATTGGATATACTTTTTTAACCCCATTGTACATTCTTTTCTTCTTTTTCAAATATTGATTGACCATGAAGGTTTGGGTTTGTTTCTGAACTCTCTGTTTTGTTTCATTGATCTATATGTCTGTTTTTATACCACTAGACCATGCTGTTTTGATTACTATGGCCTTGTAGTATAGTTTGATAACAAGTAGTGTGATAGCTACAACTTTGTTTTTCTTTCTCCAGATTGCTGAGGTGATTCAGGTATTCTTTGATTCTATATATGTTTTTATAATATTTGTTCTAGTTCTGTGAAAAGTACCATTGATAACTTTGGTAGAAATTGCATTGAATCTATAGTTTGCTTTGGATATATAGACACTTTAATTATGTTAATTCTTTCTGCTTATGAGCACGATATATGCTTCTACTTATTTGTATCTTCCTCAGTACCTTTTCTCAGTATCTTATAATTTTTTAAGTACAGGGGGTCCTTGGGTTATGACACAGTTCCATTTTTACAACAATGATAAAACCCAAATTTGGGTGTAAGTTGAAACACCTCCTAGTCTAAGTCACTTACCTATCCTAACTCAGTTGTAAAATCATAATCTAGAACATAAAAACAAATAAGCCACAGAAAAAGGGAAAGAACAGAAATATAATGTACTGTACACTGTACTATAGTAACAGAAAAAAATGACAAAAAATGAGTGTAAAAAAATTCCTTACCTTTATTCCTGGAATTGGCTTGCACAGTGGAAGGGGCATTGCAAGGTGGGAGAAAGTGACCTATTGGGAGGAGGAAGCTAGAGAGGCCAGAGAATCTAAAGAAGGTGCTGGAGATACTGGGTCAGGTGAATCAAGATTGCCCAAGGAACATACAGGAGATGCTAGAGATAATTCTACTTGCAATACACTTATTTCATCTCAAGAAGCAGCTTATGTAAAGGATACAGAATCTGTTGCTGCTGACCTCTCTACCTTCTTAAAGAGTTGTTCCAGGTTAGTCTGGAAGGTTGATGACATCTTCTCTTCCAAAATCTGCCTACATCATTGCAAGACATCCAACTCTATAGACCTTATTGAATCTGTCATCACTGATGTCCTCAACCTGAAATTTTGTCAACCCATCCTCTACCATAAAAAAATCTTCTACCAAACCCTTGGTAGTAAATCTCTTAGGTTCTGGGGTTTCTATCTCCCTCATTCATATGTCATGTTACTATCCTTCCACCGCATGAAACCAAACTAGTTTGCCCATGTAGTCCATAGGTATGATGCAAATGGCATAAGCCAAAACACTCAGGTCTCAGTTGTTTAAAGTTTTTATGGGAGTGATCATTGTAAACTCAAAACATCACATGTCCAGACTGTTATAATCTGAGGATCCCTTGTAAAGGTCTTTTACCTCCTTTGTTAAATGTATTCTTAGATAACTTATTTTATTTTTTGTAATTGTAGATGCCTTTTTTTTTTTAGTTTTGCTTTCTGATAGTTATTGGTGTATAAAAATGCCACCAATTTCAGAATATTAATTTTGTATCCTTCTATTTTACTGAAATTAATTATAGTAATTTCTTGGTGGAATCTTAAGAGTTCTCTCTATATAGTATATCATCTACAAATAATGACAGTTTTACTTCTTCCTTTCCAATTTGATTGTCTTTTATTTCTTTTTCTTGTCTGCTTGCTGTGGCTAAGACTTCTGGTACTATGTTTACTAATAGTGGTAAAAGTAGACATCCCTGTCTTGTTCCCAATTTTAAGAAAAACAGTTTTAGTTTTTGTCCATTGAGTATAATGTTGGCTAGACGGTTGTCATATATGGCCGTTATTATGTTGAGATATATTCCCTCTATTCCTCTTTGATGAGAATTTTTATCATATATGGGAGCTAGATTTTATCAGATGCTTTATTTGCATCTATAGATATGATCATGTGATTTTTATCTTTTATTTTCTTTATGTAGTGTATCACAATTATTGATTTGTGACTGTTGTTCAAATCTTGCATCCCCAGAATAAATCTCACTTGGTTGTGGTGTATGATTTTATTAATGCATTGCTGGATCCAGTTTGCTGGATATATTGTTGAGGATTTTTGCATCTATGTTCATCAGGGATATTGACCTATAATTTTCTTTCTTTGTAGTGTCTTTATCTGATTTAGAAATTAGATTGGCTTTGTAAAATGAGCTTGGCAGTCTTCCTTGCTCTTGAATATTTTTAAACTTTGAGAAGGATAAGTGCTAGCTCTTTTTTGAGTGCTTGGTAAAATTCACCTGTGAAGCCATCTGGTCCAAGATTTGGTCACTAAAAGTTTTTTGATTACTACTTCAATTTTGTTAGTTGTAATCAGTCTATTCAGATTTTCTGATTCTTTCCGATTCAGTTTCAGAAGACTGTATGTTTCTAGGAATTTATCCATTTTATCCAGATTGTCCAATTTGTTGGCATACAGTCTTTTATATTTTCTTACAACCCTTTGTATTTCTGTGGTGTCATTTATTACTTCTCTTTCATTTCTGATGTTATTTATTTGAGTCCTCCCTCTCTCTCTCTTTCTCTCTTTCTCTTTGCTTATGTGTCTGGTTGAAAGGTTTATCAATCTTGCTTATCTTTTCAAAGAACCAGCTCTTTGTTTCATTCATCTTTTGTATTTTCTTTTAGTTTCTGTCATTTATTTTCACTCTACTCTTTATTAGTTATTTCCTTCTACTTAGTTTAAGCTTTGTTTGATGTTCTTTTTCTAGTTTTTATTTTTAGACAATTAAATTTAACAGGGTTATATTGGTCAATCAGAGTACATAGATTTAGGGAAAATATCTCCACTTCTTTTGGACAGTCGATTATGCTGTATAAGCATCACCCAAAGTCAAATCATCTTCTATCATCCAATATTTTGTTTCTCTTTAAGTGCCTCCCCTTCTCCCATTCCCCTTCCTCTCCATCTTGCCCTTCCCACTGGTAACCAATGCACCCCTGTCTATGTCCATGAGTCTCAATTTGTGTCCCACCTATGTATGCAATCATACAGTTCTTAGCTTTCTCTGATTTATTTATTTTACTCAGTATAATGTTATCAAGGTCCATCCATGTTGTCGTAAATGATACTATGTCATCATTTCTTATGGCTGAGTAGTATTCCATTGTATATATGTACCACATCTTCTTTATCCAATCCTCTATTGAAGGGCATTTTGGCTGTTTTCATGTCTTGACCGCCATGAACAATGCTGCGATGAACATGGGGGTGCATGTGTCTTTACATAGCAATGTTTTCATGTTTTGTGGGTATATACCCAGTAGAGGGATTGCTGGGTCATATGATAGTTCTATTCTTAATTTTTTGAGGAACCACCATACTTTCTTCTATAATGGTTGCACTAATTTACATTCCCAACAATAGTGAATGAGGATTCCTTTTTCTCCACAGCCTCTCCAGCACTTGTCATTACTTGTTTTGTTTATAATAGCTAATCTAACAGGTGTGAGGTGGTATCTCATTATAGTTTTGATTTGCAATTCTCAAATAGTTAGTGATGATGAGCATTTTTTTTATATATCTGTTGGACAATTGTATTTCTTCTTGGGAGAAGTGTCTGTTTATGTCTTCCTCCTATTTTTTTATTGGGTTGTTTGTTTGTTTGTTGCTGAGTTTTGTGAGTGCTTTATATATTTTAAATATTAGTCCCTTATCTGAGCTGTTGTTTGAAAAAATTATCTCCCATTTAGTTGGCTGCCTATTTGTTTTGTTGACAGTTTCTTTTGCTGTGCAAAAACTTTTTAGTTTGATGTAGTCCCATTCATTTATCTTTGCCTTTACTTCCCTTGCCTTTGGAATCAAATTCATAAAATGTTCTTATGGCCAAGGTCCATGAGTTTAGTACCTATGGTTTTTTTCTGTGTAATTTATTGTTTCAGATTTTATATTTAGTTTTTAGATCCATTTTGAATTAATTTTTGTGCAAGGAGATAAGCTGTAGTCAAGTTTCATTCTTTTGTATGTGACTTTCCAATTTTCCTAGCACCATTTATTGAAGAGGCTTTCTTTTCTCCATTGTGTGTTTTTGGCTCCTTTATTAAAGACAATTAGATCATATATGTGTGGTTTTATTTCTGGGCTCTCTATTCTGTTCCATTGGTCTGTGTGTCTATTTTTTCTGCCAGCACTATGCTGTTTTAATTATCGTGGCTCTACAGTCTAGTGTGAAGTCAGGTATTGTACTGCCTCCAGCTTCATTCTTTTTTCCTTAGGATGAATTTTTTTTTTGATGTGTTGTATTCGATTTGCTAGTATTTTGTTTAGGATTTTTGCATCTGTATACATTAGAGGTATTGGTCTGTAGTTTTCTTTTTTTGTGTTGTCCTTGCCAGGTTTTGTTATGAGGGTTATGTTGGCCTCATAAAATGTGTTTGGAAGTATTGTTTCTTCTTTAGTTTTTGGAAGACTTTGAGAAGGATAGGAACCAATTCTTCTTTGAATGTTTGGTGGAATTCACTAGTATATCCTTTTGGCCCCAGACTTTTATTTTTAAGGAGGTTTTTGATAGTTGTTTCTATTCCCTCCTTGCTTATTGGTCTATTTAGGATTACTACTTCTTCGTGATTCAGTCTAGGAAGATTGTACTGTTATAGGAGTTTATCCATTTCTTCTAGATTGTTGAATTTGGTGGCATATAATTTTTCATAGTATTCTGCAATAATGCTTTGTATATCTATGATATCTGTGATAATTTTTCCTCTTTCATTTTGGATTTTGTTTATATGAGTCTTTTCTCTTTTTTCCTTAATGAGTCTTGCCAGAGGTTTGTCAACTTTATTGATTTTTTCAAAAAACCAGTTCTTTGTTGTATTAATTATTTCTATAGTTTTTCTGTTTCCTATTTCATTTATTTATGCTCTATTTTTATTATTTCCTTTCTTCTACTGGTTTTGGGTTGCCTTTGTTCTTCTTTTTCTAGTTCCTTAAGATGTGATGTTAGGTTGTGTACTTAGGCTCTCTCTTACTTTTTCATATAAGGATGTAATGATATGAATTTTCTGCTTATTACTGCTTTTGCTGCATCCCAGAGATTCTGATATGTCATGTTGTCATTTTCATTTGTCTGTATATATCTTTTGATCTCTTCTTTTATTTCTTCTTTGAACCATTCATTTTTTAGAAGTATGTTAATTTTCACACTTTTGTAGATGTGTTTACTTCCTTTTTGCAGTTGAATTCTAATTTCAAAACCTAATGGTAAGAGAATATGCTTGCTATAATTTTAATCTTTCTGAATGTGTTGGTGTTGGTTTTGTGGCCCAGCATATGATGTATTCTTGAGAATGTTTCATGTACACTGGAGAAAAATGTATACTCTAATGTTTGGGGATGAAATGTCCTGTAGATATCTATTATGTACATTTGTTCTAGCATTTTATTTAAGGCTGATATTTATTGATGAAAGCTATATAAAGCCATCAATGGTGTATTGAGGTCTCCAAGTATGATTATACTTTTTTCAGTTTGCACTTTTAGATCAGTTAGTACTTGTCTTATATATTTTGGTGCTCCTTGGTATGGTGCATATATATTAAGGAGTGTTATGTCTTTTTGATACACTGTCCCCTTTATCATTATGAAATGTCCATCCTTGTCTCTGGTTACCTTTGTTATCTTGTAGTCAGCATTGTCAGATATTAGTATAGCTACTCCTGTTTTTCTTTGGATATTATTTGCTTGGAGAATTGTTTTCCAACCTTTCACTTTGAATCTATTTTTATCCTTGTAGCTTAGATGTGTCTCTTGAAGACAGCATATTGTTGGGTTTTGCGTCTTGATCCAATGTGCTCCTCTGTGCCTCTTTATTGGTGAGTTCAATTCATTTACATTTAGTGTAATTATTTACACTTGAGAATTTTCTATTGCCATTTTATATACTGCTTTCTGATAGCTTTGTGTCTTGTTTGGTTCTTCTTTTTTTATTTTTCTGTCATTTGTTTTTTGTTTGGTGATGTTCCGTATTTCTATCTTCTGTTTCTTCTTTTATTAAGCTATTTGTTTCAGTAGTGGCATTTTTAGGGGTGGTTACCATTAGGCTATTAGAAAAAAATTTATCATATTTATTAGAGTTCATTATCTTGTGAGTGCTTCTGCACTCCATCCTCCTTTGTTACTGCTGATCTTTATCCTCTCCCTTTTATGTTATTGTTGTCACAGATTATCCTTATTGTGGTTTTGTTAAAAAAAAATTCTTCTTGTAATTTTGTCTTGTTTTGTTCTTTGTATCTGATTGGACAACCCTCTTTAGTATTTCCTGTAGTGGGGGTTTTCTGGTTATAAATTCCCTCAGCATCTGTATGTCTGTAAATGTTTTCATTTCCCCTTCATATTTGAAGGACAGCTTTGATGGATATAGAATTCTTGGTTTGTAGTTCCTCTCTTTCAGTACTTTAAATGTTGGGGTCCACTTTCTTCTGGCTTCTAGAGTTTCTGCTGAGAAATATGATGATAGCCTAATGGGCCTTCCTTTATATGTTCTTTATTTTTTCTCCCTAGCTGCCTTAAGGATTCTTTCTTTGTCATTGATTGGTGATAATTTCTTTACAATGTGGCTTGGAGTAGGTCTCTTTGAGTTGAGGTAACTCAGCATTCGGTTTGCCTCTTGGACTCAAGGCTCTAACTCTTTCCACAGGCTTGGGGAGTTCTCATCGATTATTTGTTTCAATACGTTCTCCATTCCATTTTCCCTCTCTTCCTCTTCTAACATACCCATTATTCTTATATTGCTCTTCCTGATGGAGTCAGATAATTTTTGTAGGGCTTTCTCATTTCTTAAAATTTGTGAGTTTCTCTTTTCTTCTCTCTGTAGTATCTCTAGTTGCTTATCTTCAGTATCACTGATTCTTTTCTCTATCTGGCTTGTTCTATTGGCTAAGCTTGTTATCTCATTTTTCAGTTTGTGTGTTGATTTTTTTCATCTCTGCTTGATTCTTTTTTATAGTTTCAATTTCCTTGGTGAAGTACTCTTTTTGTTCATTAAGTTGTTTTTTGAGCTCACTAAATTGCCTTTCAGTGTTTTCTTATATCTTATTGAGTATTTCTAGAGCTCCAATTTTGAAATTTTTGTCATTAAGCTCCAAGGTTTCCATGTAATTGAGATTTTTTTCCTGGAGATTTTTCATCATCTATCTGAGCTACATCTCTGTCTTGTATATCGATATTTGATTTTTTTTTTCCTTGATGGCATTTGCGGGTGATATTGTTAATAACCCCAATAAGAGATAATTATTCCTTTTTCTGGAAGGGGCACTGCACTACAAGATTTGCTTCTGTGAGATTCTTGGGTGATCTGTTAAGGCTTAGCTGTCGCCTTTGTAATACAAAGGCAGGGTCGCCATGTTGGTAAGAAAGGCTTATTGCTAGGGCTTTGCAACTTTATGATACCGGCATTGGCTAACCAGGAGTCCTCCAGGACCCTCCCCCATGTCCCAACAGAGCAGGGGATCTAATTTCCAGGTACCCCACCTATCAGAGGAGAGAGCATCCTGGAAACCTAGTGGAGGGATGGTCCACCACCACTGCTGTTTTCACAGCAAGGAGAGCAATGAGGAACTGTGAGGCTTTGGTGACAGAGTCAGTCCCTCCTCTAATATCACTCTAAGCTTTCCAAGCACAGCCCTGGGCTGAGCCTGGGGTGCACGCCACAAGCTGGTGTTCCTGAGTTTTGGAAGTAGTTGGAGCAGAGAACGCAGATCAGAGACTTCCCATACACACATGCTAAACTCCCTCTGGCAGATCCCAGATCCCAGATCAAGCGCCTCTGGCACCACAAGGCTAAATTGTGCCAGTGGGCAGATCAAGCACAGCCCAGTGTCCTGTGGGCCGATTTCTACAAGCTATTTGCCTGCAGTTCTTAGGAGATTGCCACTGGCTTTGTGTACACCCCTGCCTGTAATAGCTCAGCCCTGCAATCACGGGTGCTGCAGACGCCAGGAAGAGACACTGCTCCCAGTTCTTGGTCGTTGCCCCTTGCTCTGCTCCTTCGCCCCCAAACTCTCCACCCAGCTCCTCTGGGTCTGAGACAAAGCCTGCGCAAATAGTGCCTTCCTCCCTCAGGTCTGTGAGGAAGGAGAAAGACTCAGTACTCTGGTATTATTTTTTTTCTGTGCTTTGGCCCGCCTTCTTGCGCGATCATACCTTTGTCTATCGGGTGTGTGTATATTTCAGGTTCATCTGAGTTTTTTTCTCTGCATATAGTTGTAGAATTTGTTGAACTTTCAAGGGGAGAGATGAGGAGTATCTCTCATGCCGCCATTTCTCTGACATCACCTCTAGGTCTTTTAAGTGTAAGGTTAGATCATTTATTTGAGATTTTGGTTTTTGTTCCCTGTGATAAGCTTGCATTTATTATACCTTCATTTAGTTTGACAGTCTGGCCTCTACAAAAAGAAGAGGAACCCTGGAGACAAACTGCAGAGTGCCAGAAGCTCAGCCATGTAGTAGAGTTCATCACACTGTTCCGTGACATTATGTTGATCAGGCAGGACAAGACAGAGGGGGCGGGGCTAGGACACAGAGATACATAGACTTCAGAGGGTGGGAAATAAACTCTGTGAAGATTCAGAAACCTGCCAATTCAGTGATATTTCAAGGTATCCAGTGGTCTGGGGTATACTGGGATATCCCTTTCAAAGTACAAAACAAATTGTGCCCTGGGAGTATACTCAGTTGGTTATGTATCATCCTGAAATGCGAAAGCTGCTGGTTTGATCCCTGGTCAGGGCACATGTAGGAACAGATTGATGTTCCTGTCTCTCTCTCTCTTACCCTTCCTCTCTCACTAAAATCAATTAAAAAAAAATGTACCTAGCATCTCTTACCACAAAGAATGAAGCATCATGCTCAATAAGATTTTTGGGGTTTACCTGACCAGGCGGTGGTGCAGTGGATAGAGCATCGGACTGGGATGCGGAAGGACCCAGGTTCAAGACCCCAAGGTCACCAGCTTGAGCGCGGGCCCATCTGGTTTGAGCAAAAGCTCACCAGCTTGGACCCAAGGTCGCTGGCTCGAACAAGGGGTTACTCGGTCTGCTGAAGACCTGCAGTCAAGGCACATGTGAGAAAGTAATCAATGAACAACTAAGATGTTGCAACGGCAACAAAAAACTGATGATTGATGCTTCTCATCTCTCTCAGTTCCTGTCTGTCTGTCCCTATTTATCCCTTTCTCTGACTCTCTATCTCTGTAAAAAAATAATAATAATAAATAAATAAATAAAGACTTTTGGGGTTTAGAGGCATTGCTTGCCACCCTTAGGAATGCTAATTTTGCCCAGTTGCCAGATGACATAAAAGACTACCAACCTTGAAAGAGGTTTAGAGCCATAGTCCCAACCTACTGTGCAAGTAGCCCTGCCCATTGGGCAGTACAGCCTAGTTGACTCTGTGGGTCATGCAATACAGCCAGTGGGGAGGAGGGGTTCAAACTCAGAGGAAGAAACACAATTCAGGCCCTTGGTATTCTGGAGCAAAGGTATGTCTTCTACAGCAGAGAATTCATGACACAACATTTGGGAAACAGCTCCCTGTATGGAACACTTGGCCTTGGGATGCCAAATGACCACACATTCCAAGCTGCTCTTTATGAGTTGGGATTATTAGAACCACCAATAATAAATCTGGACAGGCCATATTTGTGTGAGGCTGCAGCAATGGCGGATAGCGCTAGGGCTAAACTGCAGGTCTATTATTGGGAGAAATCTGTCTCCTTCCACCGGCAGCTTTGACTGGAGCACTGACCATTGGCCTGGCTGGAAGCCGCCTTAGGGCTGCAGTGCAGTTTGCTGCCAGCTGAGTCTCCTCCCACCCGACAGTCCTCCTTTTCCCCCTTCTCTTGCAGGTGCCCGTCTCTGCCCACCTTCTCAATGTTCCTTCCCACATACCCTTACATCCATTTCTTCCAATGAAGCTCTTGAGCAACTAATCCTATCTTAAATCCACTTTTAAGAGGGTCCATGCTAACACAGGGGAAACTTTTGGTGTTATTGTATGAGGAGAAAAGCCAGAAAGGGTAAGAAACTTTATAAAGACTTGTTTTTCTTGAGGACTTACTCCCACCCTGGATATTTTCACCAAGTCTCCAGTAAACAACTTTAAGTAATGAGTTGTTTGTCCCTAAGCTACCCCTATACTCTCAGACTCAGAACTCTGTTTCCCAAACTTACTCCCCTCCACAGCAGGTTATAAATTATAACTCTGACTAAGGCAGGGATTGAAGAATGTGAGCTCCAACTCAGGCCTCCCAGGCTAAAGGGCTCTCATTTTGTCCTCAGCCCTCCCATTTCAAATCAGCTTTAATTGGTGATCATTAAAACAAAAGCTGATCTTAGTCTTGTGTGGTCTGTCTCTTCCTCCCTCCCACCTTCCTCCCTTTTCTTTGATTCTTCATAGTGTTGTAGGTGGCCCATTAGAGAGCCACAAGTCCTATATCCACATTGGCCACCCTAGACGAATCACTGTGTGGTTCTGATAAGCTTTCGGGACCCATCCTGCCCAGAGCTATTGTGATCTGATAGGAAGAACCCACTTGGGGTTGCAAGGAAAGATCTGGAGGTGAAAGCACCAGTGTGCCAATCACCTTCCATTTGAGTCGAAATTAGCAATGACTTTCATCCAGTATTCCCTCACTTGTAAGTAAAGAATCACCTGGCCACTAGGACAGCCTTCAGAACAGAAATCCCTGACTCTCCAAGGGCATGGCTTTATACAAATATTCTCCAGCCCCTCCTTGCCCACAAGTAGTTGAATACGTTAATTTGCTATGTGAAGCACACATTACTTTTGTGTGCCTTTTTCAAAATGTGCATTGTCAAACACTGATTCCCCGAGATGGTAACACTTGCTCTGCAAAAATGGTTCCATGGGGTAAAATTAATTAAACAAGAAAGCCATTAGACTGAGGTGGTTCTCATGTTGTGCAGGTAAGCAAACCTAAATCCAAGCCTGTAAATGCCTGAAGGTTAAGAAATAAAAACCTAAGGACAACCAATCACAAAATGCCAGCTAGGCTTTAAACTATTTCATAGTCAAGTAATCCTCCATATCTTTTCTTCATTTGTTCTAAATAACTCTCTCTCCTGGCTCCTATCCAGGGCTCCTTACCACTTCAGTGTGTTGATGTTCAATTCAAACTGAATTTTTCTTAGAAAAACTCTTAACAGTTTTAATATGCCTCAGTTTATCTTTTAACAATAGTAAAACAAAGTTTGAAAATGCTGGACTATAAAAATATGTAATGAAATACAAAAAATAAAAATGTTTTGACTACAGGACTTCTCTTTGTCTTTAAATTTTTTATATTTATTTACTTTTAGAAAGAAAGGAGGGTGGAGAGAGAGAGAGAAAGAAGTATCTATTTGTTGTTCTACTTATTTATGCATTCATTGGTTGATCTTGTATATGTCCTGACTGGGGATCAAACCCACAACCTTGGCAAATGAGGATAACATTCTAACCAACTGAGCTACCCAGCCAGGGCCTCTCGGTGTCTTTTAAGATGAGGAAGAGAATCATGTTATCTTCAAAAAGGAAGATATAGTTTGTAAGATTTGCCAAGATTGCTTACCAAAAAACTTAGTGAGTCCATCCTGATTTCTACAGGCTGACTTTCCACAAGTCAAGCCTTCGAAACTGGCATTCACAAAACCCGAGGCTGAGGGGAGAAAACATGGAGGTTGCTGTCCGCTGTCTAATCAGGAGTCTCCACTAGAGGGACGCTGGTCCCTGTTGCTGCTCTCTGTGCAGCTTCCTGCAGCAGAGCTATTGAGCAATTTGATTTTAAAGTCTTGGATGCTTCTCTAGCAACATACAAGTGTTTAGTCCTTGTTTTCAACTTTACATGTTGAAAGATCCACTGTGGGATGTGCAGTTCATTATTTTTGTTTCATTATGCCCAGATACAATTGGGTCCCATCAGAAAATAAAGCTCATGGTGGATGAGAAAAGCAGGTCACAGTTTAAATTCATTTGGCACCAAAGGGTAATAGATTATGTCCCTGAATATTCCCTTTGGCAACATGAAAAGCTTTTACTAAATAAACTCTCCCTGTTTGAGTGACTCACTGTAACAGCCAAGAGTCCCGGCGACCCTGCTGTTCGAAGGCCTCCCAAGTTGTAGTGTGTATACACAGCTATTACATCCCATAACCTGAGGTTTAGCAAAGCCTTCCGGGATGCACATACATTCTATACATTCAGGGGTTCCCTGGGATGTGTTGCCATCTGAACATAGCCTGGATGGCATTCAAGTGAGCATCCTTGCCAATTTGTTGCTGGAGTTAAGGGCTCATTTTCACACAGGTGAGCATGGCAAAATTGAGAGGGGAAGACAGCCTGAGTCAAATGGAAAGATTTAACTGCTTGGCTGACACTCAAAGGAAATTCTGGGGATCTAGGCTTTGGGAGGAGCACCCTAGCAGCAGCATTTGTTGTTGGTCTTCTTACAGAGTTGAGGACCAGTCTGACAGTTGGACATAATTCTCTTTTAAATACCCACTGGCTAGTCTGGGGACACTGGCCTCAGGAGACTGTCCAGGCTTGTACAGGGCACTGCTGCCATCCAGTGAAATAGTCAGTGGTTACATGCAATTTCTCTTAAAATCTTCATGAATATTCTTCATAAACATTGAGGATTTACTTCAATGTTCTTATGTTTATGTATTCATCACTGCTTCTTTTTGCTAGGATCTGACGACATGGGTTCATCCCACAAATGTAAGATTTTTCCAGACATGCAAATCTGTTTTCCACCTCACCTTGCCTATTATTATTTTTCTTCAGTGCCTGAAAAGTGAACTACATTGCCTCTCTGAAAGCAACAGAACATTAAAACTTTCCTCTTCACCATTTTTATTTCTGATGATGTATCATGGTATTGATAAAGTTAATTTATATATTGAGGCCCATGAAATGGAGGCCACCCCAGTGGTCCGGCCCACGTCAGCCAGAATTCACAGGAAACACCTCACTGTAAAGGACACGTAACAAAACCAATCCCAGTCCTCTGTCTCAGCTGTGACCAGCACACCTGGACCTGGAAAACAGGACCTGCTGGCCTGTAAGGAGTTCCCCGCCTCCCGGCCAGTCCTGTCCTGTCTCTGTGTCCCTTCTTCCCAGACTGCCGAAATTCACCGTGGCCCAAATCCTCAGCAGGAATGCGCCCCTGCACTCCTCTGACAAGTGGATTGTGTTCCTTTGAATAAGGAACATCAAACTGGTTACTACATTGTTTTAGTTTTGTCACTTGACAGTTTATAGGAGGAGGCCTGTTTGTTGAGGTATAACAGGCAGACAGGCTGGCAGGGGAGGGCCCATTTAAACTGTCTTGTGGAAGGTTTGGTTAAGAAAGGATTCTGGGAAGTGAGGACAGAAGAATGGGCGTGCAAACAAGTGGACGTTGCCAGGAAACCTTGTGTGTCTGACTTTTCGAAGTGCCCCATTTAATCACTCCCTTATCTGTGCAGCATCTCGTAGTTCCTGTGCTTTTACCTTGTGGGTTAACTACACCGATCTCTGACAACAGCCTCCCTAAGGGAGACGTTGGCACTTCCGTCCTGTAACAGACAATAACGCTCTAGATGAATACATTTCCTGGGATCTTTCTTATTTATTTATTTATTTATTTATTTATTTATTCTTTCTTTCTTTCTTTCTTTCTCTCTCTCTCTTTCTTTTCTTTTCTTTCTTTCTTTCTTTCTTTCTCTCTCTCTCTTTCTTTTCTTTTCTTTCTTTCTTTCTTTCTTTCTTTTCTTTCTCTCTCTCTTTCTCTCCCTCTCTCCCACCCTCCCTCGCCTCCCTCCCTTCCTTCCTTCCTTTCTTTTTTATTTCCAAAAGAAAATGTTAAAATCACAATTTAGTACGAGAAAAAGATAATGCAATGAAATGAAATGAAGTTGGGCACACAGACTGTAAAGCCAGTAGTCGCGGCCACCATCACAGCCACCTGGCCCGTGCAGGTTCACATTAGATTCAAACAGTCGGTAATGAAACAACGGAGCCAAGAACTGGTGAGCCATCAGTTCTAGCTTGCACCCGGCGGGCAAGCAAAAACACACACTGGGCTCCAAAACCCACTCATTCAGTGCTCACAAAGCTACTGACTTATCCAAGTTTCCTAGAATCAAAGGTTTCTAGCTCACCAGACTTATACATCTCTGTTCCTCATCTCCTCCTGCACAAACTGCACAAATTGGCTTCTTACTCAGCACTCCACCATCTTGGCTGCTTCTCCTCTCCTCCATGTGGCCTTCATCTGCTCTCCTCTCTAATACTAACCTCAGGAACCGAGAGGCAGGCTACTGGTCTGTCCTACTTTATAGTGTAGAAATTCAAACCCTTAATCCAATCTACAAGCAAGGAAGTGTCAGATACAAAGCCACCCATCTGAGGCATAATGGGATTCCTTAGGAGAGCGCACCATCCTACATCATCCAATCAGTCAAGGGCGTGGAGAAAAGCTTACTCTTAAAACTAAGCCTTAGGCTATAATGACCCGGCCTGCCCACAGCCTGTCCCAGAACACACATTAATATCAACGAACTTCCATGTGGGCAGCGCCATCTTTAACAAAGTGAGCATAATATATTTTATCTGCTCAACCCAGACCTTAATGGCACCTCCTGGTGCGTGAATGAAGCAGCATCAAGGGACCCACAGAACCAGGAGGCTTGTCCCTGGCACGGGGGGGGGGGGGGCTATACCGAGTAGATGAGACAGCTTTTTCCTAATCCATTTGCAGGAGTGAACATTCAAATCATGTGCTGGAAAGCTATTTACATTCTTTAGTATGGTGTTCTCATTTCTAAAAGCTGAGGGTCCTACAATTCTTATTCTACAGCGATAGAATGAATTGTTCCCTCATCTGCATCATGTAGCTTTTGTGCACGTATCTGTTATCACAATGACCACCCTATGTGATACTTGTCCACCTTCTGTATTAGGTAAATCCCAGAGGCTCAGTGAGCACACGGTATTTATCTCACATCTCCAGTGCCCAGCACAGTGCCAGGTATTTAATAAGGGCTCAGCTGATATTTGTTAGACTTAATTGAAGGTGGCCACAGTGGGAGTGGAGAAGGGGAAAGACAGAAGTGTAAAGCCTACTTTCTTTTTATACTCACAAGGAAATTAATGGCATGATTCTTATAATCATTAAGCTTAATTTTCCCACCTGTAGTCAGAAATCCATTAACTCCAGCTAAGTCTGTGCAGAAATACAGGCATTGAACCATCCACCCTGCCTCCTCTGTAGTTTGGCCTGAAAACCAAGGCTCTGTCTCCATAGTTCACAGCCTGAAAAGCCAGTCTGCATTTGTACCAGCCACCAGCTGCTCCCTGTCCTTGTCAGACAGAAAATAGATACATGACCTATAGCTGTCACAAATTACAGTGCTCATGCTAACCAGAATAGCACAAACTGTTCTTGCTTTTCTCAACAATCAACTAGATGTGGAAAACCCATTAGGGCATCTTTGCTGTGCTTCTTCTGCCTCTCTCTCCTGCTCATTGCATCCCTGCAAGGAGGCTTCTGGGTCTAACTATTTCTTTTTCTAAGTTAATTAATGTTGGGAACAGCCACTGCTACTGATGGGAGGCAATTTCACACACGAGCAAATTTTATTATTAATCTCTCCCCCTTAAAAACTGCTCCACACTCAATTTTGCACGACTCGGTTTTTTACCCGTTATTTCTAATTAGAGCCAGTTCCTGCTACTCAAGTCAAGTGTCTATGAAACATCTTATGAGTGCGAGGCTGTATCTATAACCACTGTCAACAGAAGGACAAATCTCAGCGTTATCTATGCTTATCTTCAGCATGATCACTACTGATGCACATAGGTGGGACAGCTCTAGACCATGGCAAGAGGGGTAGCTGGGGAAGGTGGTAATTACCTTGTTACTCTTGAGGGTATTTAAGCAGATTACTCTCATTCATTCATTCAACCAGTTGTTGTTAAGTGCTCACTGTGGACAGAAATCCCTATATTGTCCATTGTCCGCTGTCCTACTCCCACGTAAGGTAAGGTGGCTTGGTGAGAATTATGAACCGGAAGCGATGATAATGGTTGGGGAATGGGATTAGAGCTCATTCTATATTAAAGTTTAAACTCTCTGACTCTCCGATAGAACTGGGGAAATCTGATTATTCACAAACTAATCCGCTCCGCTTAAAACAGGAAATTAAAACTATCTCAAAGAAGACACATGAGCTATCATTTTCCCTCTTGGGACTCATTTACTCACTTTTATATATTTTCTAGTGAGTTTAAAAAAATCCTTCAGAGACAGTTTTAAAGATATTAAATTATCTGTATTCATAGCTTCCTATTTGATTAAAGGTAAATTTTCTTACAGATCTCCTGAATTGTGTGGGAAGCAGATGTAGGGGTTTTGTGAACCTCAGAAAGTTTGGGAATATCTCATTGGGATCTCTTCCTCTGGGCAAGCTGGGCATTGCCACACTACAGAAAGGAGCAATGGCACCCCTTAGTGGCTGACTTTTGTCAAGATGCTTTTTGCTGCTATCATTGCCTGGAAATTTGTAAGACTGTTCTTTCCCCAACTTCACTGCCACAGACAGGAACAACTTGACCTGAGTATGGTGATTACTTCAACACTCTTCTTGGAGATAGTCTCTTCTTTGACTATTATGTACTCGCATGTATAAAGTACTGGCCTTAGTCCTAAAAAAACCAAGCAAACAAAAACCAGGATTAGAATCTTCGTCTCAAGCAAGAATAATGGCTGCTACTTCTTTTCTCTAAACCTCCATATGGGGACTGCTGTGAGGACTAAAATAAGCAAATGTGTTTAGAAAGCACACTGCAAGAAAAATAGCACATGAAACAAGTATTTTCTAAGGGGACTGTTCACCTATTTTTTCTTAATCTGGGTATCAGGAATCTGACTTTAACAGTCAAATGAGATCTAAATGTATGAAAATAATCAGAAGGGCACAGTGATTTTCAACAAATATTTTAGTTATTTTTATAAAGTATTGAGTAATTGAACACACTGGAAGCTTCTGTGGGCACATTGGATCAATTGTGAAGCTCAGGCTCCAAGTTTTTCACAGCAAGGAGCTGAGGTTTGTCTTAACCCATGTGATAAGAAAATGGAAGAGAATTCAAATTGGATCATTGGTGAAACTATGAGTCTCACCTGAATGGACCATTCCTTGTATGTTAGCTTTTCTTGTAGGCAATGCAAAACAGAAGCTCTCTCTGTGACCTGGGCTGCTGCAGACATCCACTGTCATAGCTCCCCCAAGAACCCCAAGAACCAGGGCTCTCCATGGGCTGTGATAGTGTGTGGGGTGGCAACTGAAGTGGGAGCTGAAAATATATTCTTCCAGTTGTGGAACACTGTTACATCCCCAGTGCAACACCATCAAGTACGCACAAACCACCCTCTTGTCTACAAGTGACCACAACTCTGTGGATTAAAGGGATTTTAACTCCAACACCTGTGCTCTTTTTGCTTCACTGTAGTTTTCAAACAGACATGTATTTAATTCCCAACTCTACCACATAATAGCTATATGGCTTTGGACAAATTTTTTTTATCTAATTGAGCTTGAATGTACTCATCTAATCCGTAGGGTTTGTCATGAAAGTCACATGAGATAATGCAGATAGGTACCAAGTGCAGAATCGAATCTGGCATTTATATGTGTTGAATAGATGACAGTCATTGCTGATTAATCTAACCAAATCTTCTACAAGTAATAAAAAAATTTTAACCATAAAAATAGTGATATAATTTAAAAGCTATTTTAAAAATTCTTATCATCTGAGATGTATTTTATATTATATTTGAACACAGTTATTTGCAAAATCCTAATAGCAAAGCACAGTCCCACTCATTGTTGGGAAAGAATACTCATACCTGGCCATAACTGCATTAATTCCTCAGTTTTCAGAGTCCAATTTCAATAGCCACGATTATGAGCAGGGTTATTAGAGCCTACCGGTGACCTCATAAGAACCGTCAGGCCCGCCAGGGTCAGAGTGCTCTGAGCCTCCTGTCAGGCCGCTCCTCGACCCGGCCAACCAACTGAAGAGAACGGCATGCACTGCCCCTTCTCCGCCGCACGGTGGCGCCAGCAAGTGACTGAGGAATGCAACTCATACTCAGTCCAGACTTGCGTCCGACTTCCAAACGGCTTTTCGTTTGCCCTGAAATGCTGGCTCGCGTCAGAATTTTAAGATAAAAAGACGAGATTATTTATTTATTTATTTTCTAAATCATTTTTCCACGTGGCCTATTATTCCTGAAGCAAGCACTAGGCTGCTTTTATTGTCATTTCTTGTCAATGAAATGAGCAGAGAGGGGGGCATGGAATCTTCCTATTAGCTGCCTGGTCAGTATTTAGAAATCTCTGAAACCAGTGCCACCTTCAGGGCATGTTAGGGGCAAAACAGTCCATTTCAAGGGAATTACGGGGGAAAGATGGAAGAAAGGGGAGAAAGAAAGGTTCAGCTAGAATGCTTGCAGCAATGAGGGGAGTGGGAAGAGAAGTAGGAACGGGTCTGATGGACGCAGCTCCGTTCCCGCAGGCGTGCCAAGAGCAAAGGTCTGCAGAGGGCACCACCTTGCGGATCTCTGATGCCCCCAACACCTGCACACCAGACTGCCACTCCCGTGATAATGTTGCTGTTAAGGTCCAGAAAGACAGAGCTCAGCGGCTGGAAAATGAGGAAAAGAAACAGGCCCAGGCCGATAACGGGAGAACAATCTTGCTTCTCTGTCTTCAAGATCCTGCTCTGACTTCCAGTTTCACTCCGAGTAAAAGCTTCAGCCGCCCCCGCGGCCTACAAGGCCCTCCACGACCTGGCCAGCTAGCACTGTTTGCTGTCTGATCTCGCTCCTCTTGCGCTCTCCCTCCCTCCCACTGTCCTCCTCTCTTTGGGATTCCTCAAACACACCAGACACGCTCCTGCCTCCACGTCTTTGTATTTAGTTAGGCTCACCCTGCTAGAATGTTCTAACATGTCTTCTTAAGATCCCCTTCCTTTCCTCCTTCAGGGTCTTTTGCTTTTAGACCTTTTATGAATACTTCGTTAAAATTACCCCTTCACCTCTCCTTTATTTGGCTTCATAGCACATACCATACTATATAAGATGCTTCACTTCCTGCTTCCTGCTTCCCCTTCCCGAGTGCCAGTTCTCTGAGGAAAAGAGGTCTCCCTGCACCCTCACCACCCAGGACTGAGCCCAGCACATGTTGGGCCCTTTGCACATATCTGTTGTACAACAGTAAATGTTAGGCTTGCTGTTGTCTTCACCATATCATAGAAGCTCTCGGAAGTCATAAGTCTGTGACAAAGGGCTCACACATCAAGGAGGCTCTTATCCAGCAGGCTCTCAGAGTGCTAGTGTGTTTAAAACTCAACAATAGAGTCCTTCTGGTCTGTTGGGTGGTCACCCAACTGACTGAGGAATAGACATAAGATTGGAAGCTCAGTGACTAAGCCCCGGCCATTAGGATTGTAGGGGTGTCAGAAAATAAAGCCCAGCATGAAACTCTGTCCTCACGAGAGAGAACAGCCATATATTGAAAGCAACATACGTGTAAAGTTTGGAAGCTAACCTTAGGATCTATACTACCAAAGGGGTCTAGACAAGATTGGGGGGGGGCTTGATGTTTCTTTTATACCACTCCCTTCCCCCAATTCCCTGACAAAAGTCAACTCACATCTCAGCCTGGTCTTTATTGGCCCATCTGCACATCCTAAGGCTTATCTGGGATTACTTCACAGACATGGATGGCCTCTCAAAAATTGAGTTGGGTATCTGGGTGGACAAGAGGTAAAATATGGTTGAGTATTGTACCACTCAATTCCTAACAAGATGCTCAATTGTAAGATTCTCAAAGGCCAAGTGCTTCTTGTACGTGTTCTTACATATCCTCACATTGACCTCACGACATTTTTGAACAGGTAAAGGACATGGTTCCACAGGAAGGTTCAACACTGGTCCAAGCTCAAAGGGTGGGTGCAAGTGGCAGTATGGGGCTTTCCTCCAGATCTGTCTTTGAAGCTATGTGCATTTGTCTGAGCCATATTACCATGTGACATCAGTGCCAGGAGACTAGGTGCTTCCTGCCTGGTTCCCAGTGGGCCCTGTCATCAGCCTGCCTGAACTGTGTGAATTGACTGCCCAGGTCAGGATAGAACACCATGTGGTTTGGCCAGCAGCCAGGTATAATGGGAACAGAAAAAGCCCACATCCATTTTCTTTCTTTCTTTTTTTTTTTTCAGAAACAGAGAGAGAGTCAGAGAGAGGGATAAATAGGGACAGACAGACAGGAACTGAGAGAGATGAGAAGCATTAATCATTAGTTTTTTATTGCCATCGCAACACCTTAGTTGTTCATTGATTGCTTTCTCACATGTGCCTTGACCGCAGGCCTTCAGCAGACCAAGCCACCCCTTGCTGGAGCCAGCGACCTTGGGTCCAAGCTGACGAGTTTTTTTGCTCAAGCCAGATGGGCCCGCGCTCAAGCCAGATGGGCCCGTGCTCAAGCTGGCGAGCTTGGGGTCTCGAACTGGGGTCTTCCACATCCCAGTCCGATGCTCTATCCACTGTGCCACCTCCTGGTCAGGCCCACATCCATTTTAATGTATAGAATGATGACTATAGTTATTAATACTGTATTGTGTGTTGGAAAGTTGCTAAGAGAGTACATTTTAAAAGTTCTCATAAGAAAAAAAATTGTAACTATATATGGTGACAGAGGTTAATTAGACTTATTTTGTCATCATTTCAATATGTGTGTGTGTGTGTGTGTGTGTGTATCAAATCATTATGATATACACCTGAAATTAGTATGATGTTATATGTCAATTTTTCTTAAAAAAGGGATGAAGGAAGAATAATGAAAGAAAAAAGCCAAAGTAGTCAGAGGACCCACAGAACAGTAAACCAAAGGCTGGGTTGATATTTGCTCTCTTCTCATTAGTTGTAAATGAGATTTTGGTAGATAATCATCTTTAATAAATTATTCTAAGCAAATGACAATGCTTAAGCGATAGAATGCCATTACTAGAGTTCCCTCACTGGATTTGTGTTTGTGGAGGCTGCCTTGCTGTGTGAAACAATTTTATAACTCTTTAAAGACATCATTTTTGACCCTGGCCAGTTTGCTCAGTGGTAGAGTGTCAGCCCGGCATGTGGATGTCTTGAGTTCAATTTCTAGTTAGGGCACACAGGAGAAATGACCACCTGATTCTCCACCCTTTTCCCTCCCCTTTCTCTCTCTTACTCTCTCTCTTCCCGTCCCATAGACACAGATCGATTGGTTTAAGCACATCAACCCAGGCACTGAAGATGTCTCCATGGAGCCTTGACCTCAGGTTCTAAAAATAGCTCATTCACAGCATGGCCCCTGATGCATTGGCCCCAGATGGGGGTTGCCAGGTGTATCCTGGTTGAGTGGCAAGCAGCAGTCTGTCTCTCTATTTCCCCTCCTTTCACTTGGAAGAAAAGAAAATTTTTTTTTAATTAGAGACATCATTTTTGCACCTCATCATAATCTCAGGGTGGAGGAGACAGGCTGCTTCCTGCTTCCCAGGAGTTCTGAACGTGCTGTGTCACCCAGGCTAACCTCTTCTCATCTATAATCTGTCTTTCGGTGAAGGGTGACAGACAGATGACTGGGACCAGAATAAAGTCTTTACAAAGTAAAAAAAAAAAAAAAAATTCTAAAGGAGCAAAGTTCAGCTATATTTGCGTGTTCTTTCTGTCCATCTGTGGGTAGATCGTATGGTAGTCAGCGGAGATAGCATCCGTGGGTAGATCGTATGGTAGTCAGCGGAGATAGCATCCCCAAGCATTGGAGATCCGTGCCCTCCACTAGTTCTCAATGCTGACGGAGCCTGAAGCTACTAAGATGCCCAAGTCAAAGTATTCGGCCAGCAAGACTTGAAATGGTTTCTCTCAGGTATTTTTCCACCTGGGGCCCATCTTAGTTTTATTCTCCTAGGGCATGGCTGCGAGCCCTACTGAGGTAGCAAGTGACATCAAACACAGAATTCATCCAACAAATCATAAATTTATTTTTATTTTTTGAGCATCCACTATATTCTTGGAACTCTGAAAATGTGTGTGAAATAAATTCCTAGATTACGGGCCTCCAAAGATCATGCAAAGTCTTTTTTCGGTGGCAAAAGCAACATGTGTATTGTGAACTAGGCCATGTAAGGGAAAATCAGTCATTGGTGCTCCTCAAGGCGTTTAGTGAAGGCTGCCCTGGCTCTTGCTCCCCACAGCTATCCATGACATTTCTGCTGTGACTTAGTCGGGTCACTGCCGTGGTTCTTGGCTTCAAAGCAGCTTAGTTAAATGGCGCCATTTTCTGGATTTTTCTTAGACCCACCTCATCTAAAGTTATCAATTTGGGGGTCTCTTTATTTAGAGGTCCAGATAAATCCAATCAAGTTAATATTCATAATTAGTTACTGTATCACCCTTATTAAAGTTACATTTAAAAGCAACATATTATACCTCCACTTAAAGAAATGACAACTGAGGGGCAATTTGAAGGATCTACCTGTCTCACAGGTATATTGGTCCAGGATGTATATATAAATGACTTACAACACATATCATTCAGTTTAATGGAAACAGTCCTGTTTCTAGAGGGTACAGAGATCACCCAGTTTAACCCCAAGTAACCCAGATGCACTTTGATTTCAAGAGGATCCCATTAAATATAACCTTCTAAATAAAATTAAAAAAAAAAGAGGGTCCCATCATCTCCTCTCTAGACTCAAACACGGTTATTATTTCTCAAATTTCTCTAAAATGCTATTGGAAAACCAAATAGCATTTTAGAATTCTGATGCAATCTATGGTTACAATGACTGTCCTTGGTGCTGTATACTGAGTGTGTGACATTTGCAGAGGCCAACAACCACTTTACAGCATGTTCCTCCCTGACATTAACCTGCCCTTGCTTCTAAGTGCCCACACCTGCTGCTCTCTCTGGAGGGTGCCCTTGGGCTGCTGGAGCCCTTTCTGATAGTGCCAAGGAGGTTACATCCCCCTGAGACAGCCTTTAGCCAAGAACTGATGGGCAGTGGGTATGAAAGGCCAGCTCAGAGGCAGAAATTCAGTTTCCTCTGCAGAACTAGGTTGAAGTTACCCTCAGCAACACTTTGCCTGAATCACACAGTGTTTGGCATTCTTTTCTGTTCTGCTTCCTCCAGATCTTTCTCAGTTTTTTCTGGTTCTGGGAGCATGTTCTTCATAAATCACTTGCACATCCTCGTCCCTGGTCTCCTTCTGGGGAACTCTATTTAAGACAAGGTGCAGGAAGACAAGCAGCATGCCAAATCGTGGTCCCCAGGGAGAAAAATAATAATGCTTCAGCCTAAGTGCGGGCTTCTCCAAATGCATGTTACTTCCAAGGCTACTTCCAAGCAGAAGCCTCTTTGACCTGAAATTCATGTACGCCCCACCCTTGATGCACCTGGGGGCTTGGACAGCATCTCACAGGCTACATATCTGACACCTGTGTCTGACTAAAGACTCCTCGAGAGTGGGAACTAGGTTCTGATTATGGTTTGACTTTAAGTGAAATGATTGACTATGTCATGTATTTCTGAGCACCCACAAAGTCCCAGGGGCTGTCTTGGGCATGGAGATGGAAGTGACATTGGGGTGGAAGTGACATTACTCGTCTCGTCAAGCACAGGTCCAGACACACTGAGTAGTACATTAATTTTCTAATAATGTATTTGTATGAATATTCTTGCAATTTTGCTGCAATATTATAAAACGCTAGCAGGCTGCAGGCCTAGTCCCTTGGAAGAGGAGGAGGAACAAGATAATGCAGATTATCTCTCTGCAACAGAGAGGTTATAATTAATATCTAGATCCTTTCTCTAATACTAGACATTAATGAATTCCTAGAAGGATTCATTATTTTCCCACAATGTCACAACTGCAGCCCCATTTGCTCAAGGCAAAAAAAAAATTTTAATTTTTTGCTGATCTTGTAACATATTCATGCTTTTACCAACCACAAACATATTTCCAGGCTTCTGATTTGTCCTGAGGGACAGTCATTCAAAAGGCTGCAGAACACCTTAACTGCTCCTCACACCATGGTTTTCTTCACAGAACCTCTCTGAGCTCTTAAGCCAGAAGTCATTTGGTTTAAGAGTGAAAAGCTTATAGGTATCTTAGGGTCAAACCTAACTGAGCTGGGCTTTGTGTATTAAAGTAATTAGGTTTCAGAGTAGGCAGCATCCGGCAGAAGCCACACACTGAGACCGTCTGCTGTGTCTTCCTCATTAATGAGGCTAAATGAACTCATGCCACCAGCCAAGGGTTAACTCTAGCCTATTACTCAATCATGAAAAACAACTGGGTCATGTCTGTGAGACAATTCAGTAAGCTGGACCCATAATTGAATTAACAAGAAAAAGCTGGTGTGTGGTTAATTCATTCCTTACTATTACTTCCTGAGTCAAAGGATGAATTTCTTTTGTGATAGAGACAGAGAGAGGGACAGATAGGGATAGACAGATAGGAAGGGAGAGAGAAACATCAAGATTCTTCATTGCAGCACCTTAGTTGTTCATTGATTGCTTCCTTATATATGCCTTAACCAAGGGAGCTGCAGCTCAGCAAGTGACCCCTTGTTCAAGCCAGCAACCTTGGGCTCAAGCTGGTGAGCCTTGCTCAAACCAGACGAGCCTTTGCTAAAGCTGGTGACCTCAGGGTCTCGAACCTAGATCCTCTGCCTCCCAGTTTTATGCTTTATCCACTGCACCACCATCTGGTCAGGCAGAGTCAATTTCTTATTGGGCAAAAGTATAAAGTGAATGAGTCAAGTTGCCTACCCTCCCAGAGGAAGATGGAAATCAATCAGGAAGTACCCAGTGTCTAAGCAGTACCCAAATCATCTTACATGGGTTTGGTACATCCTCTAAGAAGTAAGATGAAACCACAAACTGTAGTAGGTAAACTACACTTAGCAAATTAGTCCAGGCTTCACTTTCTACTTTGCAGATATTGAAGAATTTCTTCTCAAGTATTGTATAGTTAGCTGGGATAAATAAGTTAAAATATGCCTTATGGGACCAGCTTATATGAATTAGTTCTGTGGCTTATAAATTGACTACTTGTATCCTGTTTCTAGTACTACTATTGGCATCACCCAGCACATCACAATAACTACAGTATAATAGGTTTTAACTAAAAATATTTTGAGTGGGATCTAACATGGTACCTTCTTCCCTAAACCATCTTATTATATTATTATAAAATTAATAATACAAAATTATTACAATCAAAAGTAGTAAATGTGTCTTGAAATTTTCCCAAATATTGTTCAAATATGATTCATTTTCTTCGAGAAAGGTGAATATGTGGTCTGAGGACAAAGTTCCCATGTCCATGGCAAACACTGTCAATTGTCTCTATGTCAGTGTTTCCTAATGACCCTGCTGGGGGCCTCGGAATTCTTAATACAGTGTTCCAGACACTATGCACCAATTACTCTGAGTTAAAACCTAAATTTTATCAGACTGTATGAGGTTTAAGAGAGGGTAAAAAAGGGAATTTGAAAGCCACATCCTTTCTCTATAACATCTAACATTGGGCCCTAGCAGGCTGTCTAAGTGCATAAAGCATCATCCTAGTACACCCAGGTCACGGGTTTGATACCCAGTCATGGCATGTACAAGAAGCAATCAATGAGTACACAACTAAATGGAACAACTAAGTATAACAGCAAGTTGATGCTTCTCTTTTCTCCCCTACTCCTCTCTCTCTCTCTCTCAATTAATGGATAATTAATTAATTAATTTTAAAAAATCTAACATTAACTTAATGCTTAGACATGCCAAGTACTGTTTTTTGATCCTAAGACATATTAACTCATTTCATCCTCACAAAAACTCTATGAAGGAGATGATGTTAAAATTGGGATAATGTGGAATTGAATAATGAGGCACAGAAAGGTTAAGAAAGTATGCAAAGAATGCACAGCTGATATTTGTTAGAGCTGGGATTCAAACCCACATGTCCTGGCTCCAGATTTGACACTACTAGGTTGAAAGAAAAGGTAAATATTATATAGAGACTAGAAAAAAATTGAAATTAAAAAAGAAAAAAAGGAAAAGGACAAGTGGGAAAAGAAAAACGATATTTGTAATATAATGTTTTTCCTAAGATTATAATAATGCTTTGAATATCTTTGAATATGTATATATAGATATCATATATGCAACATATAGTTATATATCATACATCATGACAAACTACATATGCATATGTATATATGCATGTTTATATTTTTCTGTGTGTCAAAAAATAGTAGCAACTATATGACATTAACATTTTTTGAAATATAAGTTTTGCTAAAATTTTACCATTTCCAATTATTCTGAGGAATAGTCCATTTTCTGAAAAAGACTGAAGGGTAAATGTCAAATGGCTGAATCACAGAATACTGAAAAGGTTAAGGCAAAAGCAGAGCATTGCCACTGTCCCTTTGGTTGGAGACATAATACATAAACTTCCTTCTGAGATTTTTCTTATGGTGACATGAAAGTCTATTTTCATGGACAATGATTAGGACAAACATGCAAGGCCATGAAGTTCAAGACTCACTTCCTGAATGTCATCATTGAGGTTTTCTCTAATGACTCAAGAAAGCAAAATTCATGATGTCCTGTGCCTTTCCTAGAGGACATGCCTGTCTGTCTACCTATAACACACTGTTCCGACAGTCTTATCAGTGAACAGTGATAAAAAGCCTACAGTTTATAGCATATGCATTGGAAAAAGAAGAAAAGTGAGACATTCTGAGATTCTATACATACCAATTTTTATTTTGGTTTTATTTTAATATCCTACATAATATTTTATTTAAGAAATACTCTATTATCAAAATATGACCTTTTTTAAGGGAAATTAAGTATAACTTTCCTCATTGAATAACGTGGCAACTTCATATACCATTTTCATGAAGAATGTGAAAAGCATGACTCAATCTCTCTATGATCCACTGACACTGGATACATTGATCCATCAATGATA
Organism: Rhynchonycteris naso; assembly: GCA_037038555.1. Classification (NCBI taxonomy): domain Eukaryota; kingdom Metazoa; phylum Chordata; class Mammalia; order Chiroptera; family Emballonuridae; genus Rhynchonycteris; species Rhynchonycteris naso. Next base: position 291,429,034 of record CM072995.1, on the reverse strand, counting down.
CTAATATGAAAACAAAACTGTCACATAGTAGGTTGGCATTTCTAGCTATTTACTCAATTGTATAAAAATCTCTGCCAAGACTGATTCCAAACTGAAAGCTTTTTGTCACTTGTGATAGGTATTATCATCAAATTTACCCTGGGATAATGTTTTTAAAAGTGTCTGCAGAAAGTTTTATGGCTGTGGCTATAAACACAGAGTAAAGAAGAAAATTCAAGTCATCATTCCAATGAGTCAAGGGAAAGAATAACACTTGCCAGGTCTTTCTGAGAGCTCATGGTGCCTCGCTCACCTCAACTAGTCACAGAGTAAAGTAGTAAGGACTCAGATTGAGTCAATGTTTTGTGTGATAACAAATGTTGAACTGAAATTTCAGCTTCTATTGATGGTGGGATGCTGAGCTCCACTCTGACAGAAATTTTGATTGATTTGCTCACTTGGAAAGCTAATCAGATGTTCCTTGAGTACGACACAGAGGTTTGGGTTGAGAATCCATATCCTTTTCTGCCATTCCAGCGATTCAATCTGCACTCTCTAAATCAGTGGTTCTTAACCATTTTTGAGGTACCAAACCCATCAGTTTCATAGGTTCTGCATTCACCGAACCCTTCTTTAGTGATAAATAAAATATGATTTTTTTTCCAAATTCAAGACATAGGTATATGTGTTTTTACTGGTGCACAAAATGAGCCGTGCATGAACATCACCCTGCTCAAAGAACAAAACCAACAAAGTGCATGAACTCACAACAAATTACGGTATTACTTTATTCTGGCCTGCGCGGCAAAGGCTTCTCCGAACCCTTGAGACCGACTCATCGAACCCTAGGGTTCGATAGAACCCAGGTTAATTAAGAACCACTGCTCTAAATCCAAGGATAGAGACTCAAATGACAGCATAGGAATTCATACCTGACATCATTAACAGAGCTGCAGGGACTCTGCATGACTCTGATGGCCCTCGTGTTCAGAAAATACTATCATATATTCTCCCCATTCTAATGGAATGTTTGGTTTGTTTTTACTATGTACATGGTGATAAAACTCATACTGGAATAATATTGGATGGATGACATAGACTTCCCAAATACAGTCAGTCTGTTCTCCTCAGTGAATCTCAGTCCTTGAATCTACTGTTTCCCTCTGGAAAGACTCCTTAGTGTCCCTCACTCATGCCCAACTCTTGGCCTGGCTCACAAGATCCTCACCCCCTCATTGTACATCTGTATCTTTCTTTTTAATACCTGCAATCTTTTTGAAGCCAAATCTTCTCTTTCCCATTCCCTTGGTTAATTCTGTTGTCTGTCTCTTGACTGGGTACGTAATAGAACTTGGTGTTTTCAGGGAGAGCCAAGTTTTCCTCACCCAGAGATTAAAATATAAGTTTCACAATGAGACAACCACACCCCAATACAGTCAATCAAGACCCCAGGTGACTGTGAGGTCTCTGTTAGGAGTCAGGCCCAGGTTTTGTTCCTGGCTCTGACATTTAGCTCTTGGTACAATTTACTAAGCCACTAAGAGCTGTTTTCTCTATTTACTGCAGTAAATAGTATTTATTTCATTCAGAAGGTGTAAGCATTGCATTAGATTAAACTAGATAATGCATGAAAGCATTAACCACCATGCCTGGGTCAGTGTAGGTGTTCAGTAAACACTTCTCATAGTTGTCCTAATTTCCATTTCCCTGCTGGCTGGCTAGCTTGTTGAGGTTAGGCACACACTTTCTATTCTTTCAGTCCCTGGCAAGGTTATAAGCAGACAATAGATTCTGGCCATTCATTATGTGCCTAATAAAATCACATTGAATTTGTCTTATTTCTCAGTTTCAGAGTAGTGAAAACAGCAGAGAGTAAAACCAGGCATTGATGTACAAAAACAGAGATGTCATTTTGTTCACTGGTGGTGGGTCCATCACACACATGCCCTGGCCTTCAGGGAGCAGCTGCGTGATCTGTGTTAGGCATCCTTGTTCTGTCTTCCGTATGGTAGCTGAAACTTCAGGAAGCACTAAATATGAGAGGAAATATATGACAGAAAGACAGCAGTTTGGATAAGTATATTTCAACTAACTAACCACTTTATTTCAAAGGTTAAACTGACTGCAACACAAACACAGAATTTAAAGCCAGTGGTCTTGAGGCTTATGAAGGACAGTCACGTTTCCGACCATCCTTTGACAATACACGTTCAATTGAGCTCTTAAAAAACCTTTCTTGAAACATGGTTGGTTTCTCTTTTCATCTTTGTATTAAAAAGAAATTAGAAGAGGTGCCAATTCAGCTGCACTCTGAGGAGAAACTACTGACTTGTTGGCAGAGAGGCCAGTCTCTCGCCTGGCACAACATGCAAGCATCATGGACATTAATTTTAGTTTGTTGATTATGCATTTGGTATGAGGTTGGTTTTTGCAACTTCTGGTTCAAATGTTGTCATGAAACATTTGAAAATAGACCTTTTCTGTATCACTAAATAACTTAATAAATAATATCCTCAAATACAAAAATCATTAAATACAAAATTTCAGCTCTATTTTCTGTTACCTATATAAAAGTCCTTTGACTTAAATTCAGTCAAATTTGGAGCTAAACAGACTTTCTGTGACCATTTCATCTTTAAAGTGAAGTTAAATTTTTGCATTTGAAGGCCTTCTTTATTGAATTAAAGCTGCAGTTTCAGTTAATGCCCCGCATCGTCTACACATTGAGAGTTTGGGGAGTTGAACAGATGAATCTTCATTTCTTCTTTAACTACGGCCTCACACCATCAGTCAGTAATGGCCTCTTGGTGAATGCTCACAAATACACATTTCTTTTTATATTATTTTGGGAGGAGGGTAGAACATACTGACAACAAGAGGTAAGTATTTGCAAATTCCTTCAGCACTTTCTTTTTCTTCATATTTGATACCAAATGTAGCAATTTACCTGTAAAGGCCCACAGAAATGGCACAAAATTGTGATATAATTGGACCAAATGACCATAATTGTTATGGTTTTGATATTTTTCCAATAAAATATTCTTACTTGGTCAATAATTTTTCAGTTTCAATAAACAATTATAACATAAAGAGCTTTCAAGGGTCTATACTGGAGGCAAAAGAGTATAGGGCAAGCATTTCACATGCACACACACATACGCACACACACGCACACGCACACACACACACAATTGGAGCGTGTTTCCAGGGTTCAGTGGAAGAAGCATTTTTTTCATTGCTAAGTACAATATTTTCAGAGAGATATATCAAAATGTTTAGCAAATATTAAACCCCATTTTGCAAAGACATTATCAATTATATTTGGGGGGGAAGCTATGCATGATAAATGGTTAAACAGTATTCAATAAATGGCCATAGATTGTTTTCTCTTTAGATTTCAGGGACTCCACAGAGTAGGCAGGAAGGAGCCCGATGTCCTGTCCGGGAAATACCACAGAATGGTGTGCCTGTCCCCTGCCAATAAGGGCGACTCCCAGGCAGACAGCATGCAGCAGTCACGCCATCACAGTAGATATAGCCAAGAAAGCCGTTCACAAAACAAGCACCAAACAACTGGACATAATTTTCATCATAATCTTCCATCTTTAGCCTGAACAATAAAATTTCTCCATGAAAAATATTAAATATTAGGGTTCCAGATGATAGTATGTCCCAAGTTATCTTTGAACATTTTCTTGTTTGAAAGGTGTTCACATTAGCAGTTAAAAAAATAGATCAGAAAATAATATGGCATCAAGTGGACAAATAAATATGGGTTTAAGGGAAGTCTCTGCATTATCTATTGCTCTGCTCTTGATTTGGTTCCATTGATAATTTCTCCCCAAGTTTTCTAATAAGTTCTGCTAGATCTTCTGAATTCTGAGTTTTTTCTTCCAGGAGTTCATAGCGGAGACTTGAGATGTCCTGTTTAATTTCCTTCAGTTCCCCTTTGAAAAGCAAGAGTGATAAGAAATCAACTGTAAATATGTAAACGCAGATAAACTAGTGATTCTGTGGTAGAGTGAAATCAACTGCAACTCCACACACATCTGTATTTTGAATCCTTCTGAAGTAATTGATTTCCTAATGAACAGGTTTCTATTTTGTCAGCTAAGTATTTCAGTTAATAAGAAGATTATAGAAAAATATCATAACAAAAGCCCTCTGGAAGTAAGCTAGGAAAACACTGGTGGCAAATGTTTCAGGGGTTAGGAGAAAAAGCCTCTCACCTTCCCACCACTTTCTCCTCTCTGCAAGCCCCCCATAAAAACAATAGCTACTTATCTAACTAGTGGCATCTGCCCCCAACTGGGGGTGAATAACCTATTTCCTGAGAATGTAATGGTATTGAGATTGGTGAGGCCCTGGCTGGTTGGCTCAGTGGTAGTGTGTCGACCCAGAGTGTGGATATCCTGATTCGATGCTCAGTCTGGGTGCAGAAGAGAAGTGACCATCTGCTCTCCACCTATCACTTTCCCCTTTCTTTCTCTTTTGCTCTTTTCTCCTCCCACAGCCATGGCTCAATTGAATCGAATGCATTGGCCCTGGGCACTGAGGATGGTTTCCTGGAGCCTCCTTTCAGGAGTTAAAAATAGCTCAGTTGTGAACATGGCCCCAGATGGGCAGAGCATAGGCCCCAGATGGGGATTGCCAGTTTAATCCTAGTTGGGGTGCATGCAGGAGTCTGTCTCTCTATCTCCCTTCTCACTTGGAAAAAAGGAAAAAGAAAAAAAAAGAGATTGGGGAGAACCTGTCTTCTCTTACGCTGCCGCTCACCCTCCCAGGCCCTTTCTCCAGCCCTCCCTCAGCTCTGCATCAGGACCACATCCTGGCTCATGCACAGGGGCCAGCTTGTCCCATGTTCAACTCACCTTCGTTCACTTCATCACTCTCCTTATCAATTTGGGCTTGTAGTACATATCGTTTAATGAGCCTCTTCATTATTTTCTAGAGAAAGAAAGAAATCTATCTCAATTTTATGTTCATGACAAACCTCTCCTTTGGAATAATTTTGAGTCATTCTCTCTGTAGTAAGCATGTTAGAAGTGATGCTCACAGAGATTAAGATTATTTACCCGCTTGGGAATGCATACTCTCTCTAGATTTTTTTCTCTGTCTCTAGATTTTTAAAGCAATTTTCACATCACCTGACTAACCAACTCAGAAATTAGTTCTTTGGAAAAGAGCAAGTTCAGAACAAACATCTAATCCTTAATTCACAACTTGTATTTTATTAGAAAAGTATTAGAGCAAGACACAGCCTTTCAGTTGGGCAGGTTAAAGGTATGCAGCACTGCAGGAAAAAATGAAAAATTCAGCAATCAGGGGAAAATTCACTTATGGTTTCTCCCTCTCTTACAAAAAAGTGCAGTCAGCTTTGATTTTAATTTATGAGCATGCTAGTAATTTATGAATGAGAGGTCAGTTTCATTGTAATACACTTTCTCCAGCACCAGGGTTTTTTCCCATGAGGATGTGCTCTTACAAAAAACTTGTGAAAAGTAAGAGGCTCAGCACATGTACAGGAAGTCCTGAGTGAAGATATAGCTAAACCAAATATAGTAATATATTTTAAGGCCGAAAAGAAATGGTGGACAGTAAAATTCCTCATTCAAGAACTTATTCGAAAGATCTAATTGGGTTTGTGGTCAATATGTTCATAGTACTGCAACATAATAGAAAAACCAACCCTTAAATGTCCATCAATAAGAGATTATATTAATAAATTATATTTGTATAAAGGAATACAATATACCTATTAAAATTAACATGAATATATGTCTTGTGAAGTGAAAAACTATTGCTCATTATATAAGTATTATTAATTCATTAATACATTGCCCCTTTCCAGTTGGCTCAGCGGTAGAGCGTTGGCTCGGCGTGTGCATGTACTGGGTTTGGTTCCCAGTCAGGGCACACAGAAGAAGTGCACATCTGCTTCTCCACCCCTCCCCCTCTTGTTTCTCTCTCTCTCTCTCTCTCTCACTCTCTCTCTCTCTCTCTTCTCCTCCCCTCTTGCAGCTATGGCTCATTGGAGTGAGGTGGTCCTGGGTACTGAGAATGAATCCATGGCTTCTGCCTCAGGTGCTTAAAATTGGCTCTGGTTGCAACAGAGCAAGACCCCAGATGGGCCAAGTATCGCCCCTTAGAGGGCTTGCCAGGTGGATCCTGGTCAGGGCATATATGGGAGTCTGTCTCTGCCTCCCCTCCTCTCACTAAAAAATAAAAAATAAATAAAATAAAAATATATATTATATATACATGTATATAATAATGATAATATATGTAAAATTATACACACACATATATCATCATCTGACAGAACAACTTCATTCTTTAGTTATGGGATTTGAGTTGAATTTTATTCTCCTCTTCATGTTTTTAGTAAGAATAGACTTTTTATGATGAACATGGGAATGCGAAGCTCTATGATTTTAAGACTTCATCTATTTTGTTTAGCTGTGTCTCTCCAGTACTTAGAAAGTGCCTGGCACATGGTAATTACTCAGTAAATATTTGTTGAATTAATGCATTATCTTGATATTGAGAAAAATATGATAATTCATTTTTATTTAAAGAACTACATAGTGGCCCTGGCTGGTGGCTCAGCAGATAGAGTGTCAGCCTGGCATATGAATGTCTAGGGTTCAACTCCCAGTCAAAGCACTCAGGAGAAGTGACCATCTGCTTTCCTCACTCCCTCTCCCTCTTCTCTCCCTCTTTCCCTCCTGTAGCCAGTGGCTTGATTGGTTCGAGTGTGGCCCTGGGCACTGAGGACATGTCCACAGAGTGCAATAGCCTCAAGGGCTTAAAAATAGCTCAGTACTCAAGCATCAGTCCCAGATAGGGTTGCTGGGTGGATCCTGGTCGGGGTGCATGCAGGAGTCTGCCTCACTCTCTCCCCTCCTCTCATCTAAAAACTAATTACATAGTTTGAGATTCTATATATTACAAATAACTAGTCTTATTTCTTTAAAAATTCATGCTTACCTGATACTGTCTTGGAGGGTTATTGAAACTATTTAACTGGAAATCTTCTGAGCTTCTTATACTTGATTGTTTACTATGTCCAAGCTGTAATTTAGAAAAAATTTAAATTCTTTTCTTATCTATTTTTTTAAAAATGCGATGAGATCTATTAGTTATGTAAATGAACTAATAATTAGTTTTATATAGTATACATAAATAATATTATGAATATATGGTGCCATTTTAACTTCACTTGCTCAATATTCTATCTACCAAGACAAATCATAGGCACTTGAGGTGTGCTCAGTCTCTCAGTGACTATCAGAGATTGTCAGAGGAGTCTTTTAGACCTTGTGGCCACAATCATGTTGTCATGAAAATAATACTTTAACCTCCCCACAAGCACATCTGTGACAGAGGAAGAGGCAAAAGAGGTGGGAAAATAGTGGCTCAGAAGCCCACTGATTAGGAATCAACAGGCCAGTATGACTGACTACAACACAGTGAGACTGTTGAGGCACAGAATGTAGGTGCCAAGAAAACACTAATTAATCCACCTGAATCTTAGGATCTGTATAGTATTCAATTTGGGGAGCATTTTTCAAGTAATATATTTGCTTGAATAGGCAAATAAAGAATTAAAGCAATCTATAATAAAGGTTTTAACATACCATGTTAACATGCTAAAAGGATAATTTAAAATATTCTTCAAGTTATTTTATAAAAAAAATTAAGGACCTTCTTTTTTGTTGCTAAGTCATTTATCCAAAAGAATAGTAAAAAATAGCCTTGCTTTGAAAATAGAATTTTTCAACTGCTACTGAAGTTTAACAGAGAATTAAACTTCAGTGCCTGGTTAATTATCCTAGAAACATTCTAACTTGTATTGGTAAAAGATGTACTTTTATTTTTTTTAAATAACAATAAAATCAAGAGAAACTAACTAACCATATATATAAAAATTTATTTTAAAATAGTATAATAATTTACTTTTACAATGACTTTCAAACTGCAATTTATACTTTAAGGACATCATTAAATGTGATGGCCAGGTGCAAGTTCTCTTTCATTGCCCAGTTTTTATGATAGAGCATGGAGGGTGAGGACAGATTCATAATCACAGAAAAAAGATTCAGACAAATGCAATCTTTGTGCATCCTTTACTTTCCATTCATGAATTCACAATCTCATGGTTGCAAATGATTAATCTCATGTCTCATTTTTTTCATTAGAGGCTACTAATACACCCAAAGATGCTCATGGAAAGAGGAAAGTAAACAATTTTGCTTCCTGGAATTTTTTTTTTAAGACAAATGTGTGGTCCTTAATACTTGATGTGCCAATCATCCCCAATTAAGGCAGCTCCATGACTCACCATGAGTATGGAGATAATCCTTTGTTTTTTTGAAAACTTAATATTATAGTAATGTCTCCAAGGGCTGCTTTGATTAGATCTTTCCCAATGTACAGACTTTGTGTTTGCTTTTTTCAGTTCCTAAAACCCTCTTTTCCTGACTGTGCCTGGATGACTAGCTCACTCTCATCCTTTGGATTTTTGCTTAAAACATAAGCTTCTCAGAGAAGCTTTTCCTGCCCACACATGAAAAATAGTTCTCAAGTGAGGTAGGCCTTTTGTTTTCTTCATAACATACTTCACAACTGACAGCCTTTATATTCCTGGCTTAGTCACACATTTATTGTCCACACTCATCAGACTGTATGGATAAATGGACTTTGTTTAGTTCACAGCAATGTCACCAGTGCCAGCGCTGCCTAGCATATGGGCAGTGCTCAAAATTGTTGATTGTTAAAGGAAGTGGTGAAAAAAGAACTGCTCTTGAGTCACTAATGGACCTCATTTGGTTTCTGGACACCTTGCTATATAAGATACATGTAATCTAGGTTCATGAATCAGTTGCTTGCAGCTCAACTGCATGATGAAGATACGTCGGAAACATGATGAACTGGTTTTAAAGCATAAGGCAGATGCCTTATAAAGTAACACACTGGATGGCAAAGAAGTAACAGTGCTAGGAAAACCAGATAATGGAATTCTCCTCATTTGAGAATGCATATGATTGTGCATTTTCCAAAGGGTAGATCTCAAAGTGTCAATGATCATAGCTACAGTGTGTTCATACAGTTCAGCCCAACCTGCAGTTCTCCCATGCATGTACTCAGTAGTCAGAGTTCAGTGTTTCTCAATCGAGACATTTTTGACACTTGGGCTAGATAATTCTATATTGTGGTGGCTTTCTATGCATTATAGAATGTTTAGCAGCATCCATGCTCTCTACTCACTAGAATGCAGTAACAGCTACCCTCTCTGGTTGTGACAATCAAAAATCTCTCCAGCTATTACAAATTCACCCAGGGATGCCAGTAGGGGTAGGGGAGGGCAAAACCACTCCTGGTTGGGAATCACTGGTATATTTAAATGGTATATAACTGAACAGGTGTAAAATTATTGGGAGCATTTTTACATGACTAGTCCCTGTTCTTAATCTGAGATACAAATTTGGATGCAAATATAATACTTTTTTATTTTTTATTATTTTTTTTTAATTTCTTTTTATTTTATTCATTTTAGAGAGGAGACAGAGAGAGAGAGAGAGAGAGAGAGAGAGAGAGAGAGAGAGAGAGAAAGGGGGGAGGAGCTGGAAGCATCAACTCCCATATGTGCCTTGACCAGACCAGTGCAGGGTTTTGAACTGGCGACCTCAGTGTTCCCAGGTTGACGCTTTATCCACTGCGCCACCACAGGTCAGGCAATACTTTTTTATTTTTATTAATTTTAATGGAGTGACATTAATAAATCAGGGTACATATGTTCAAAGAAAACATCTCCAGGTTCTCTTATCATTCAATTATGTTGCATACCCATCACTCAAAGTCAAATTATCCTCTGTCATGCCCTATCTAGTTTTCTTTGCGCCCCTCCTCTCCCCCCTCTCCCTCCTTCTCCTCCCTCCCCTCACCTCATAACCACCACACTCTGTCCATGTCTCATAGTCTCGTTTTTATGTCCCACCTATGTATAAAATCATGCTGTTCTCAGTTTTTTTCTGTTTTACTTATTTCACTCTGTATAATATTATCAAGGTTCATCCATTTTGTTGCAGCAATATATTTGCCGATTTATCACCACGGGCAAATGAAATAAAAGGCAAGATAAACAAATGGGACTATATCAAACTAAAAAGTTTTTGCACAGCTAAAGACAATAAGAACAGAATAAAAAGACAAACCACACAATGGGAGAACATATTTGACAACATGTCTGATAAGGGGTTAATAACCAAAATTTATAAAGAACTTATAAAACTCAACACCAGGAAGACAAACAATCCAATCAAAATATGTCCAAAAGGGAGAAATGAATAGAAATTTCTTCAAAGAGGACTTACAGATGGCCAATAGGTATATGAAAAAATGCTCAACATCACTAATTAAAGAAATGCAAATTGAAACCACAATGAGATATCGCCTCACACCAGTCAGAATGGCGCTCATCAGCAAAACAACACAGAATAAGTGCTGGCGAGGATGTGGATAAAAGGGAACCCTCCTGCACTGCTGGTGGGAATGCAGACTGGTGCAGCCACTGTGGAAAACAGTATGGAGATTCCTCAAAAAATTAAAAATCGAACTGCCTTTTGACCCAGCTATTCCACTTTTAGGAATATACCCTAAGAACACCATAGCACTGTTCGAAAAGAAGAAATGCGCCCGCATGTTCATGACAGCATTGTTCACAATAGTGAAGATCTGGAAACAGCCCAAATGTCCATCAGAGGACGAGTGGATTAAAAAACTTTGGTACATATATACTATGGAATACTACTCAGCCATAAGAAATGATGACATCGAATCATTTACAAATATAACACTTTTTAAGAAAATTTTCTAATCTGTTTCTAATATATAAAAGGTATTCAATAAACACATGTTAAAACTGAATCATACAAAAATAGTATGTAAGAAGAAACTTATACAATGTTGCAAAGAAGCATTATTACCACTTGGTGGCAGGAAATTCTAATATATAATTGTTTCTATGTACACTACTAAAATAGACTGAAAAGTCAAGGGAATTCAATTTGTGGCATGAATACTATTTAAACATTAAGGATTTGAGTATTTATAGATCATATTGACAAGTATAATGTGATGAGATTGGGAAGGAGAAGCTTTGTTCGTGATTAATGCACAAATATACATGCCAATTCTGAATGATCCATTGTCTACTCATTTTTTAAACATATCTTCTACCACATTCCTTGCATTGTTTTTCTTTTATATTTTCTAAGAATTAGTTTATTAGCATTTCTCACCTCTTTGTAGCTTCATTGTAGAATTAGAGTGAGTGAGGAACACTAAATAACTTGACTGCTATTCATTAAGACGAACAAATAAGCTTCACTCTTTGGACTTTTTTATGTTTTGGACATAGCACAGTTCTGAGAGTCTCCCATTCCCCAAAGCATGAAACAGCCTGAGGCCAGAAGCAAAGCCATGAACTGAAAAGGCACAGGCAGTGCATTGAGTCGTCAGCAACTGCAGACATGACATGAGGCCATATGGTACACATACTCTTGCTTTAAAACCAAGCAGATGTGAATCTGAATTCTGGCTTTGTCACTCATCTGAAATGGGACTTTGAGCAAGTTTCACCATTTCACCTCTATTAATCCTCACATTCCTCATGTATAAAATAGGGAAAGTGGTGTTACAACCTCCTAGAGGTAATGAGAGGATTAAAGAGATAAGATATGTAGCCTGACCAGGCGGTGGCGCAGTGTATAGAGCATCGGACTGGGATGTGGAAGACCCCGGTTCGAGACCCCAAGCTCGCCAGCTTGAGAGCTGGCCCATCTGGCTTGAGCAAAAAGCTCGCCAGCTTGGACCCAAGGTCGCTCCAGCAAGGGGTTGCTCGGTTTGCTGAAGGCCCGCAGTCAAGGCACATGTGAGAAAGCAATCAATGAACAACTATGGTGTCGCAACAACAACAAAAAACTAATGATTGATGCTTCTCATCTCTCTCCGTTCCTGTCTGTCTGTCCCTATCTATTCCTCTCTCTGACTTTCTCTCTGTCCCTGTAAAAAGCAAACAAACAAAAAAACAAAAAAAGAGATAAGATATGTAAATAATGTAGCTTGGTAGACACTGGGCTGTACAAGTGTCAGTAGCTGCTGTTGTTACACAAAAGTTATAAATATCTACCATGTGGACTTAGGCCTATTTCATAGTTAGTTTTAATCTAGTTTGTTTATTCTGCAGATACTTTGCAAATATTGCTTTTTACTGACATGCCCAAGCTCATGACTAAGTTATTTAGGGAATGAAATATTCAGTGATTCCCACACCCAGATGAGCATCAGAATCTCATGAGGTCTTATTAAAATACACATTTCCAGGCCTCATTGCCAGAGACTGTAACTCAATAGGCTTAGAGAGGGCTGGGAATTTGTATAAAGTCACCCAGAGAAGCAGTCCTGGTGATGGTGATGAATTGAAACCACTACTTTGTGTGATTGTTTCAGCAGAGAATTAAAAAGACAGCCTCTGATCTGATTAACTGCTAAAGAATACAATTCCTGAATATGTAGCTGATTTTTTAAAAATTCCCCATCTCACTCAATCCCCTATAGAACAGACCAAACATTTTAAAGTAACATGTCTATGCTCCACATTTGCTGTGTCAGGTGTAAAAAATATGCTCTAAAACTGATAACTTGAAGGTGACCTGTCTTGGAGCTGGACCACAAAGGTTATGCAAGAAGTTATTTGGCATGCTCAGATTAACACATGTAATTTCAGATTTAATACAGTATGGCAGAGATCAACTTCTCATTTATGCTGTCCTCTCAGATTGTATATCTGAAAAGCTAATGCTAGCAGCCACCAAAGTCAGAACCTTCAGGAGGATATGATCAAAACTAATAAATAGGTCTGCTTATTTTGTTTCCAAGAGTATTTTTATATGGCTCATCCTCCTGAATTCTATGGTGCACTTGAAGCAGATGTGAAGGAAGTGTTTGTGCAACCTAACCTCATTAACCTTCTGGGAGTCAGAGAAGAATTGAGTGAATCAGAAACTTAACCGTGTTGTTTTAGACACAGACCTCATGGTGAGGAATGAGCAAAAGCCACTTGAATTGGGTAGGGAAGAATGAACCATGAAAGTTCTTAGCACATATCAGGGCCCAGCTCAGTAACAGTGGGTAAAGATGATTGAGAATATAAGTGGTTGCTTTAAAAGCCATTTTCTTAAAAATATGTATAGTTAATGTATCAGGAAAAAGCAAGCTATGTGAAATCTACCTAAATTCTGTTCATCACAGTTTACATGGCAAGGAGAAATAGGTAGACACTTTCATTAATTTGGTCCTCCAGGAATCAGACTCCGAGACAAAGTCAGCAGTGTGAAAGGTATTTGGATTATGCCTATGAAATAGAATAGGGAGTGGGAGCAAGGGAAGGCAGAGAGAGCCTCTAGATTGGGAGGCTAACCTCCCCTGTGAAAGAGGAAAAGGTAAAAAGATTGTCTGAGAAAGTAAACCAGTCCAACAGGGAGCTCCAGTTCAAAGATTTCCCCCAAAGGGGTCTGGCGACGGCAGGAAATGTGCAGGACCTAAAGAGCATGGCCATTTCAGGAAAGCCAAGGGGAATCCCAAAGGTGCTATAGCTGAAGGCTGTCAGCTGACGCACTTGAAGCAGGCTCTCTCCCGAATGAAGGTATGAATGGCACATCTTCCTGTAGACCACGACAGTCACTGCACAAAAGGCTCTCTAGATGAATGAACTGATATTGGCATCGACATTTTGCTGATATACAACTACGGTCAATTACCACATGCTTAGTATTGCTCTTAAAGAATTTGCTTTAATCCAGGATTAAAATATATGCTATTAAAAAGTATAAGGTGATCCAAGCCTTAGTTTAAAAAATATAAAATGTACTTTTCAGATAACTAAAATGAATTTTAACTTTTTACATTTTTGGAGAAACTCCAAAGAAAGTATTTGATTTCATAGCTACTATGGTTTCTATCATTTAAAAAAAGGCATTTGATTTCCCTTGAATTTTTCTCATATTTGTCCAGTGTCATACATTCATCATAATTTCAATACAAGTAGTTTCTTACTGGAAAAATATAAAATTCAACTTACACTGACCTATATTTGCAAAATTTTTATTGAATTATTTTTACCCATATAACAAAAAGAGTCACTTCTCTATGACTAGTACTTTACATGTGTATAGTGTTTGCAATTTTCAAAGCACCAATTAAATCTTCCCAACAGTCTTGTGTGATGGACTGTATAATTTGATCATCCCTATTTTATAAATAAAGAAACTGAAGTTTAGATAAGTTAAATGGATTGCAAAAAGGGCAGAGATGAGATGAGATCCCAATCTTCTCAGTACTTAGTTCAATGCTCTTGCTATAGCAATACTTATGAGTATTCTTATTGTGTTGGGGGAGGTAATGTAGCTTAAAAACAAAACAAAAAGCCTTCCTTCCCAGCATTTGTGTACCATGACGTGACTGTAGCACAGTTCTGGCTAGAATTATAAGAACAGAAATTGCTGGGAGGCACTTTCTGAAGAGTGATGACAGATTGAGCTGGCATGCCCCATTCTTCCTTTGCCTTTATTTCTTCTTCATGTCTAAAAAGAGGTGAAGCTGTCTTGCATCTTATTATCACAAAAAAAGTCCAAGAAAATCACTGAGATTCACCACTGGTAATAGTCCAGTAGTGCCTTATTCTGCAGTTAAATGGGAGCAGGAAAAATAACTGTCTTGTACAACACTGTGCTCTGGATTTTTATGTCCAACTGAATGCAAGTCCTGAAACATAGCCCTTCTCCTAATTAATTCATTTGTAATTTCCCTTTATCAATAAGCATTTCTTGTGCCTCTCTATGCATGCTACAAGAAGGAAGCAAAAGTCCTCATCATTGGAGATTTTGACACTTCAATAGAGAGCTTATACATTTCTGAGGCCCATTGCTCATTATAAACTATGCCAACAACAATAGCCATTAAATTCTCACGTGCCTTTTTTGACAGCTTTTTGATTACTGACAAAGGAGGAGGCTCTGCTAGATGTGCACACTCTGCACCTGAACTGCCGATAGCTTAATTGTGTCTCTGTCAGTCCCTGACAAGCTCCTCTATTACTCTGATTTTTCCTTTTTTACATCATTATTCCTATAGTCTGCCATTCATAAGTCCTCAAATATACACATAATTTCTTCTGCTTATTAACTGCGCCTAGGTTTATTTCCACCTCTCAGTAACAGATTCTTTGAATGTTGTTAAAATAAGTTTTTAATGTGTCTAATTTCTGTTATTGAAATTGCTTCTGCCCACTTGTGCTTTTTTTCTGAAAAGATAAGCTTGATCATATGCATGATTTCATAGTTTGAAAGATGATCTTACCTGTTTTCTGTCTAGTGATAATTTTGCAAGGTTTTCACGACTTCCCAAAATTTCAAAATTTTTTTCTTCATTTCCCTTTTAAGGATAGTTAATAAAAATGAGTATAACTGTTAATTATAACTGGAATTACAATATCAATTTTATTCTTTCTTTATTTCATATTTTAAAAGCCATCAGGTCAAAACCTTTAGCAAGTTTTAATGAGAGAAAAATATGCTTATTGGGCTCTTCCCTTTGCACATTGAATTCTCTCAGATTACAGTTCTAATTACAACTTAATTTTATTAAGTAAAGAAAATTTTTGCTATTCAACCCTCTGAGTTCTACGTTATATGCCTGGAAGAACACTGCATATGGCATATTTTCCCAAAATTCTAACACAAAATAATCATAATACTGCGGATATTTAAAGAGGGTTATAAATGTTCCAATACTTTTTAAATTTATTTGATTTTATCTTTATGTTATAGATATAATTTTTATTCCCATAGTGCATTTGAGAAAACCAGAGCTCAGAGAGTTTATTTATCACTTGAGAACCCCAAGTAGTAAGTGGCAAATGGAGCAGGAATTAGAATGTTTCTCTCTTCTTCAATGACAAAATCTTATAATTGCAAGGAACTTTTACAATCATTTGGCTTAATTGCCTACAAGTGTAGAAAGATCTATATATTCTAATGTTAGTCATCCAGCATATTGATCATTTTCAATGATGAGGAGCTTATTATTCCATTAGCCCACCACCCTATTGTTACAAGTTTGCTTTTACGTGAACTAAAATTAAACTATTTTCAACTTTGACCTATTGCTTCTCTTCCTATATCTAAGGTTAAAAAAATAATGTACTTCCAACTCAAAAGTAAGGATTTGAAAGATACTTGTGTTCCCCTTCCGTCCTCCTTCTTCAGATGAAATGACTGATTCCCTTAATTCCCCCTTATACAACACTCTATCCATACCGGTTCCCATTGGGGTACTCTTCCTCTGGATGCAAGTACTCCTCCTAAATGTAGACTTCTACACCCAGCATAGCTTTTTTGCATAGAGTAAGCACCTTACACAGTTGTATACAACATTTCACATGTTTTTTAAACATTTCTAAACATATTGCCACTATCCTATTCCTTCATCTAAGCAATATACATGTACCTCTTTTATGGTTTATTGAGATGCATTGCCTCATGGAATTATTGTTTTCAGCTAGTACCCTTAGAGCTTTCTTTCTTGAACTACTTACTGCCAAGCTTAGTCTCCCATAATGCAGGTGAGCAGTCGATTCTGAACTTTTCAATGTAGACGTTACTAAAGAGTGAATTCTCTCAAGTCATAATTAACTACTGGTATTTTGCCTAGCTGTAGAAATTAAAAGTGAGGTGAATGACATGTAGCCACACAATAAAAATGGGTCGCTGAATCACTCTCCCTTTAATTATCTGCTCCAAATAATGTATTACATTATTGTAGTTACATTTTATGAGTGTTTCCTTATATTCTTTTAAGTAGGACATGCCCAATGTTCTCCTGTTGACAGACATAAGCCAAAGGTCCATGCTGAGCTCATTACATAAGGAATAAATGGACATATCATAATGGACTGCTTCTTTTTAAAGAAATGTAGTACATACAGTAGTTAGAATAGCCATGGCATTTAAATATATAATAAAAATTATCAGTCAAATTACCTTGTTCATCTCTGCATCCTCCTGGAAACCTTTTTTATGACCATGGAACAGCTCAGAAATCCATTTTTTAAGCTTCAGTAAGAGATAAAACAGAGACTTTGGACTTGGCACCAAGTTGAAGGGAACAGGAAGAGTTCTTCCCTCTTCAAAGTAGGAAAACCAAAGTTTGGCCCTTGCAAATTTCCATTCCACATCAGCATCATCCTACACAAATACATATGACAATTCAGCAAAGAAATGCATAAACAAGACTACTGGAATGTCCCAACATTGTGTGCCTAGATGATAGAAACATTGCTTGCACAAACTCTCAGATCCCAAAGACAGCTCTGAGTAATTTTCAAAATGTTGGTGCTACTCACACACTCTTTCTTAAATTTGTCTAAAATTCTATCAGGCTTAAAGTACTACAGATCTCAAAATTTGCATGTTTATAAATACAATGAAAGATATAAATGTATTTCCCTACATTCTTCAAACACTATAAAAATTAACTTTTTTCTTCTGTAACAGATCACTAATTTGATTAATTCAGGACACAGACCAATGTTTCTAAAATAAAAACTTATAATCACTCTAAAGTTTGAGAAAAGGTCAATTTTAAACATCACTCAAAATAATATTTGGAGAACACTAATACTCCTATTAATTTTGGAATAAAATATAAATTAAAACTGATACAGTATTTCTAATTTTTTAACAGGAAAGAATCATACAGCCTGAACAGGTGGTGGCACAGTGAATAGAGCATCAAACTGGGATGTAGAGGGCCCAGGTTTGAAACCCCAAGGTCATCATCTTGAGCATGGTCTCACCAGCTAGAGCACGGGGTCACTGACTTGAGCGTGGAATCATAAACATGACCCCTCAGTCGCTGGCTTGAGCCCAAAGGTCACTGGCTTGAAGCCCAAGGTCACTGGCTAGAACCCAAGGTTGCTGGCTTGATCAATGGGTCACTTGCTCTTCTGTAGCCCCCGGTCAAGGCACATATGAGAAAGCAATTAATGAACAACTAAGGAGCCGCAACAAAATATTGATGCTTTTCATCTCTCCCTCTTCCTGCCTGTCTGTCCCTATCTGTCCCTCTCCCTGTCTCTCTCTCTCTGTCAGAAGAAAAAAAAAATGAATCAGACAGGATTTCTTCTTTGCATGCTTTATCCTCCTACCACTGCATCAATGTCATATATGCAATCAAAAAGAGTTAAAAGTTTCTAGATTACTGTTCAAACAACTTCTATATAAAACAGGCAAAGAACAAAGAAGGAAAATAAGTTCATTTTCCTCACCCTTGCTGAGTTGATACATAGAATTGTTAAAACATGTTGGCACAAAGTACACAATGTATAGAAATTATACCTCAATTTCCTGGAATGAACTGTTGATCATTGCAATTAGCATATTTAGCAAAACAATGACCATTGTAACGTTATAGACTCCATAAAGAACATAACCGATGTTTTCAATGAATTTGTGATTGTAGTTGATGACCACTGATTTCACTTCTGAAAGTCCAAAGATAGCCCAGAATAGTGTTTTAAAACTCTCCTCAACTCTGGGAAAACAATAAAAAAAGGAAATAATGAAGTGTATAAATAATTGACAGTGTTACCATAATAAAAGTGAGTTAATTTAATGTCTTTGCAGATTACTAGGTATTCATAAAAAAATTTGTACTTTCTTGAACTTCAGTTTTCTCTACTCAATGGGTACAATAATTTTTATTTCCAGAATTGCTGCAAGAATAAGGTAATATTGTGCATATGAAGTACATAGCTTGATATCTGGTACATATAACACTCAAATGTTATTAACATAACTTTGTAACAACAGATGTTAACATTGAAACAATCCATAGCTTTGGCAATAGAAGCATTAAAATAATATAATTTGTTACAGAACCTTTAGGTTTCCTGCTCATCAATACTTCCACTTATATGCAAAAAATAGTGGATAATAATAGTATATATCTTAAGGAAAATACAACAATATAAACATAGACTGTTATTGTTATATATATAACTGTTACCAAAGTGACTGACATGTCTTGGTAGGCAATGCTTTAGTCATAATAATCAATCAAAGCTAAACACTTCTGCTTAACCTTGGTGGCTTCATTTCTCTGATAAACTGCACTCCACAAAAATATGTGTAATAATAGGTTATGCTTCAGTCGATGCTTCTGATTGTGACACTGAAGACCTAATATTTGAGCAATCAATTCCAAGCATACTTTATAATAAAACATGTGTGTCTATGGTGAACATAAATCAAAACTCTTGCTACTGTTGATAACACAGATCTTCTGAATAAGATCTGACAAACTGATTTAGGAAAGCAGCTGTTCTCATAGTGCCCAGGAACCTTGTAAGCAGAAGGGCATAGCAGTTAAGAGCTCAGAGGTTGAAGTCAGTGGACAAGGGGTTACATTCCAGCTTTTCAAATGCATGCACAGCTGTGCAACAGCATTCAGCAAGGTACTTAACTTTCCTAAACTTCAGTTTCCTCTTTTTGTGAAATGGAGATAATAAAATCATACATGTGAGGGATTTATTATAGTACCTGGCTTTAAAAATGTTAGCTACTATTAAGTTAGAAAAGTGCTTATATTTTTTATTTTATCTTATTTAAAAATCCTCTCACTCTGCTAAAGAGGAACTGGAGATAAATTTTTATCAAAGTGTTGTTTATCCCATGGACATATACAAACACTGTTAAACCAACATTTATTTAATCTGCAACTTTCACCATCAAAATATCTGAGAGCACATACATCGTGAAGGTCTCATTTTGTTTTACACAACATTTATTAAATCTGTAATCATTTAAGCTCATATTTATTTAATCTACAATCACTGTCATCAAAACATCAGAGATCACATACGTTGTGAAGGCTTCATTTTGTTTTGCACCAATGTAGTAGGAGTAGAGGTTGAACATTCCAATCATGAAGGCCACAAATACCATAATGAATATGACCATGAACTTGAAGATGTCTTTTACTGTTCTTCCAAGTGATATCTGCAGAGGTCCAAAACTTTCATTTGCTGGTAAGATATAAGCTATTCTGGAGAAACTTAAAACTACGGCAATTGCATAAAGACCTTCAGATATAATTTGAGGATCAGAGGGGTCCCATTTTATCCTGGCTAGGAAAAAGGAAAGACAAGAGTTATGGTGAGTTTCTTTAAGTTGTTTATTTAGGTAACTTTTCTGGTTAAGAATGTAATTACAATGGCAATCTAATTCCCAATGAAATTCTCTGATCTTAAAGAGCTTCTTTAAGTGTCAGGTGTATTTGAACTTATAAATTTATTGAGAAAATGACCTCCTGGTTTGCTGACAATTTTCTATAAGTGTATATAGTATAATTGTTAAGAGCTCAAACTAAGGATTCAGAGTATGTAAAAATTCCAGTAGATAGATTGGGAAAAGCTGGTATCAATTATTTAACTTCTCTTAACCTTATTTTCCCATCCTTGAAAACGAGAGAATTCCAGTCCTACCTTTCTCATCTGTTGTGAGAATTCAGTAAGTTAACGTACTTTCTGTGCTTAAAAAGTGCTTGGCATTAAATAAATAGCATCTGTTATTTAATTTTAAACTATTATTACACTATAATGTAACTTGGGGCTTATGAAAATTTTGTAATTATTTAAACATACTAAAGTAATTTTATGGATCACTCAAATCTATTTTTGTCATAAAAATGAGCAATTACTCATTTATCAATTTTGATGACTTGATATAATTAGCTGTTTCAAAAATCCAATTAAGATACCATTATAAAGGCCTGACCTGTGGTGGCGCAGTGGATAAAGCGTCGACCTGGAAACACTGAGGTCGCCAGTTCAAAACCCTGCACTGGTCTGGTCAAGGCACATATGGGAGTTGATGCTTCTAGCTCCTCCCCCCTTTCTCTCTCTCTCTCTCTCTCTCTCTCTCTCTCTCTCTCTCTCTCTCTCTCCCTCTCTGTCTCCTCTCCAAAATAAATAAATAAAAATAAATTAAAGAAACCGTCATAAAGAAAAATGCAGAAACAATGTATAAAAAATGAAAAATATTATTATAAATATGTCTTATTTGCTGAGATAAATTTCTAAAGTTAAGAATGGGTACAAGAGGCCTGACCTGTGGTGGCGCAGTGGATAAAGCGTCGACCTGGGAACACTGAGGTCGCCGTTCAAAACCCTGCACTGGTCTGGTCAAGGCACATATGGGAGTTGATGCTTCCAGCTCCTCCCCCCTTTCTCTCTTTCTCTCTCTCTCTCTCTCTCTCTCTCTCTCTCTCTCTCACACACACACACACACACACACACACACACACTCTGTGTCTCCTCTCTAAAATGAATAAAATAAAATAAAAATTAAAAATGTCCCATGTGAAATATTAAAAAAAAAAAAGAATGGGTACAAGAAACTAAAAAAAGCAGTTTCCTTTTTTATAGTGTTTTAAATATAAGTGTTACATATAAACAGATAAATAGTTTGACTTTATAAAATTCTGTATATTAAAAAATTTAGATGTTAAATCAATACTAAAAATTAATAATAAAAAAGAAATCCTTACATGATCTAGCCAGTATACCTATAGAATTTCAGTGGAATGTGTTAGCTGATTTTCTGTCAGAGGTTTAAAATAAGAATGCAGAGAGAATCTGTTTTTCCCAGCCCAAGCTTCTATAAGAAAGGATTTTCCACAGGCAAATAACTGAACCTATTTCTATCCTTTCATCACTTTCCTCCAGGGAAGGTAGAATGATTTATCACATTGCTAAATTGGGATGGAGCATACCTGGTTTTGCTCTGCTTTCTTTTTCTTGAGAATTCTCCTCTGACCTTCATAGGCACATTCTTTCATACCCCTCTTAGAGGAGGACTGCTCTGTCTATTGCTGTCTGAAAATTGGAGGATACATCTGCCTAATTCTGAGGTTCAATATTGTTGAGGCCATTGAGTAACGACTCAAAACTATGTCATCTCTCCTGAACTTTATCAGTATTAAAGGTGATGGTCTGGCCTTTCTGTTTTATTATATTATATTATAATTTATATGTTTTATTATATAAACTTTATTTTATTTTTCAACTAGTTCAAAGCCTGGGTATAAAATAGTGGTGTTATTTATTGTGCGCCCTTTCAGAGACTCCAACAATTGCCTTGCTTTCAAATAATTTGTCTTAAATGCAAATGGTACTCAAATGTGTACTACTTTAAAGATGAGGAAAGCAAACAAACAAATATAAGACACAAAAGAGGCATTCCCAATGGAGTTTGGTAGTTAGCCATATGATTCAAAAGATAAAATGAGATAATTCTTGCAATTATGAGAGGTTTCAAGCCAGAAGAGAAATAGAAGGAAGAAGCAAAAAACATGCCTCTTCAGATACTGATACTCTGAAGAAGCTAGAAACTAACCAAAATTTCAATGAGAATTAATATTAAAAACTACTGTTGGCATGAACTTTTATAAGAAAAATCTACATTTTTTATTAACTTATGTTGACTGTGTTACTGTAAACTCACCCAAATTGTAGTATTTCACATTGTCTCCCAGTGTGACTTTTGTTAAGTCCTTCAAAGTATCATTTGCATCAATGATGCTCTGAGCTTTGGAAGCATGCCAAAATGCCATGAATCTTGCAATGAATGATGCTGTAAAGATCGCTAACATACCGAAATCCAGCATATTCCACAGCTCAAACAAATACTCCTTGGGGCCTTGAGTCCAAATTTCTTTACATTCAGCCCATATCATGCCTGCATTGGAAAGGCATAAAAATAATTCATTTTTTTCCCAGTTTCACCTTTTCAATAAAACAAAATAAATTTGAAAAGTCTCAGCCTGGTATGCAAAATGCTTCAACATCTGGCTCCAAACCAACCATTCACTCAAAAATTCCCATGTCCCTCAAAATCCCACAGTATGGCAATCTCTGTGAATTATCTGAAAGCAAGTTGACAAAGTTCATCAAGATGCTTAATAAAGCATTCTTTGATCCATTAATTCTACTCCTATAAATATATATTCAAAATATGTTCACCGTAAGATTCTTTATAATCAACACACACACACACTCAAAATAAAAGTAATTATGGGATTTCCACAGATGGAATAGTATGCAGCCATTTGATATGATATTTTAATTACCATAGGGTAGTGGCCATGAGCATGTATCTCACAGACGTCCAACTACAGAAATTTAATTGGCCATGGGCCTCAGCCACTGTATTCTGAAGACTATTGCCACTTTTGTTCCAAGATCATGCTTCCAATAGGCTACTCCCAGCCAATGACTGAGGGCACCCCTTCTTGGGAGACATGGAACTCCTCTGATGGCTAATTTTGGCTCAAGAAGTTCCTGACAGACTTACCAATCTCCTTAGACTGCATGTAGATCCAGGATGCTTCTTCCCAACTTTCTTTCCCTCTCACCTTCCCTCAGGGTCAGATTTGCATCCCAGTAAGATAGCCCCTGCATCCTTCCTCAGCTCCCTACCCTTTTCTCTCACAGGAAATTTCCCTTAATAGAATTTCAGCTGCCTTTAATAAGATTGTCATATATTTAATCCTGTCTTTGCACATGCTTCTTGAAGACTTGGACTAACATGGTAGAAAATATTTGTCATAAGCATTTAAACATGTTAATTAAATAGAGTTAAATATGCTATGTATTCTATGACTTTATGTTTAAAACAAGCACAGTAAAAGACTACTGTAGAAGGAATTTAGGATTCTATTAATAGTATTTGTCTCTTGTTGGTGGAATTATTAATAATATTGCACATACTGTAAAACTTAGTGTAGCACTGTACTTAGGAACATAGGTTTTTGGATCAGATTGCCATGGATTTGAGACCTTGTTCCACCACTTATTAGCTGTGTAATCTTTGACAAATAACTTCAACATCCTAAAACTCAATCTGTAAAATGGGTATGATGGTAGTTTGCACCTATTTCACAGAACCATTATGAGATAAGTAAAACCAAATATGTTAACTGCATAACACAGTATCTGGCACTTGGGAAAAGTAATGACTAACATTTACTGAGCACTCATAAATTATTTCTGTACAATACATCATTGAGTTTTCCATAGTACATCCTTTAAGAAGCTCTCAAGTCCTTTCCCCCATCTCCTGAATTCCAGCCCTCATCCTCTGCACAGGAATCCAGTGATTTCTCACCTCTAGATTCACCCCTCTTTCTAAGTCACCCTCTACTTCAGAACCACTGTGACCTTACTAAAATGTGAGGGATTCAATCACATCACTAATGTTGTGAATCATCCCTTGGCCATCTCACTACCTTATTTCTCTTCATCCACATCCCCAAGAATCTGTGTTCTAGTTGGACCTAACTCCTAGCATTTCACCTGGGTCATGTCTGGAGCTCATTCCACATCTAACATTTCCATGCCCTGTAGTGGCCTTACTCCCTCCTAAACACCTGAATCAGTTAACGTTTCTTATCTTCAAAGTCTCAGATTAAAGGTACTGTCTAGGGAGGCCTTCCCTACCCCTTCTCACTCAGCTTGGGATACCTAATCTGCCTACGTTCACAATACCTTAACAGTGCCTCAATTACAGTAATTACAGCATAGGTTTTAGTTAATTACTGATTTACTTATTGACCTGTCCCCAGATTTACCATAACTTCCTTGAGTGTAAGGACAATGTCTCATTCACGTTGGTATCCTCACTACTTAACAAAGGCACTTACTTAATAGCTATTGAATTTATTCATTCATAAATATCCAGTTGAAATATTTTTCTATTTGCATTATACTATACATATTTAGTAACAAGTCATATGTATAATTAATGGACAAATAGTGTAGTAGTTAACACTGAATTCCCTCTGTTTCACTTACCACCTAAAACTCTAAAGCAAACTACTTAATTCTCACATAAATGCTGTAAGGTATGTGTAATTATTATGTTACATATTAGAAAACGGAGGCAAAGAGATTGTGTGTTTGATATATATAAAGTGCTTTGGACAGTTTCTGGTATGTAATGTTCCAAAAATGAGTGGATTAATTTCAGTTCTTATTAAATCTCAATGTAAAATCATGTGGTTGTTTTTTTAAGCTTTAAGTCATAGCTCTCCCAAAATATGAATGGTGGTTTTTCATCATTGATGGGGTTTGATTAATACTATCCTGTTTATATTCTCCCTGGTTTTTCTTGGGGCATGTAAGGAGACTATGGCATTGATAATGAACCCAAGATAACTCTGCTTTAAAAACACGAAGAAAATCATGGTGAGAATTCAATGTATCATGCTGTATCCATTTGTATATAACTGATGTGTGAAGGAATCAGTATCATTCAGTCCAACTGCTAGGGTTGCAAAAATAAATGATGTTGCAAAATCTGTCTTTACCTATTACCCAGGATATAATGAGCATCTCCATCCATGAGAAGCAGGATGTTTTCATCCTGAACAGCTGTTTTGCATTATCTGTGCTGGTTTCATTAGGAAGGAGTTTGGTGCCTTCGAATCTGTCAGCTGCATTCATGACTAGCAGTCCCAGAAAAATGGTGAAGGAGGCAGCGTGTGCTACAAACTTCATGAATGGTCCACGCATTATCTTCCCCATCTGCCACACACACACCAAAAGAAAATCTTAGTTATGTTTCGTACAGTGTGCAAAACACACACAATTACACAATAATCATCTGTGTATTCCAGTGTTCTCCTGAGGTAATGATTTTATTTATATAACTAATAATAAAATAATTCTTTATGCTGGCATAAAATTTTGGTCACATTTTGCAACTACATATATTGATGTTCTGGACTGATAACTAAATAAATTAACTTCTCTATTAAATGATGGTGAAATTCTTGAAACATATAGCACCAACAAAATAATATTTTATTAATATAATAATGACAAAAGGCAGAGGATAGTATCATTATTAATAAAAAGCAAACTAATTTAGTGGGGATGAAATATTGAGGAAGCAGCAATAAAATCATTAAACTGCGTCTACTTTGCAATGCCCAGATCCTTGGCTAGATATTTGCCTTGCTTGTTATCCTCATGTATATTTCACTGACTTTGGTACAATCAGGCATCAAGTGATGACACTATTTTGATGATGTCATAAATGGGGTAGAAGTTATGAGTACCAAGAAAAGAGGAGAGGACAGCAGGGCAGTTTCCATAATGTACTGGAACAATGTCCTGGAATGACACTGGATTTAAATAAAGTCCAACATTTTAGGTTCAAGTTCCAGTTGCATTCGTTCATTAGATAAGTGGCAATAAGTGAATTTTCTAAATTATGTGAAAATGAATTTCCGATGAAACAGGGAGACATAAAAGCTCTTGTGCCTCCACGATACAGGATTCATGTCCATCTGAGATTCCCAAACTTAGCTGGAACAAAAGGGTGAGATGTGTTCAGATGGGTCTCAAGGGCATTGTGCAGCCCTTGAACTGGTAAGCAAAACTCTGTATGCATGTGCAATTTTTCTCTTAGAAGAGGGCCCATAGCTGTCAGCAGCCTTTCAAATGAGTTTATTATTACAGAAAAAATTATAAATTAATAATACCAACAACACAGCCAGTATTTGTTATGTGCCAAATACTGTTTAACTGTTTTACTCTGTTAACATGTAGTCATTATACTCTAAAGGGTTAGGTGATATTAAAATGACTATTTTATAGATTAAAAAATAAACTCAGGAAGTCCAGAAACTTGCTTACAGGTCATACAACTCATGAATAGTAGAGCTGGAATTTGAAATCAGGCATTCTTATTTCAGAGTTAATTTAGTTTGCAAAATCGTTTCTTATTTTATCATTAAAGTACATGTATAGATATATGCAAATTCTTAGAGTAAACAAAGAAGTTTCTTTTTAAGTAAAAAATAACTATGTATGGTGCCAGGTAGATATTAGACTGACTTATTGGCGGGATTCCTTCATGACTTACATAAATGTCTAAACACTATGCTGTACACCTGAAACTAATATATTATTGAATGTCAACTATAGTTAAAAAATAATTTATTTTTTTTTAAATAGACTTTAAAAAGATAAATGCTATTATGGAAAAAATGCAGTCAATGTTCTCCATTCCTGTGAGTTTAACTTGTTTATATGATTTTCAAAATCTTAAAAGATAAGGCTGGAATAAATCACATAGTTCAGTTTCTTATCTCTTGAATTTAGAATTTAGGCAAGACAGGACATAAGAATATTTGTGCGAGAACACATACATGTGCGTATCTATACCTTTTAGTTTTAAGCCAATGGATCCAGATATATTGTAGAGCCAATCCTAAGTTACTTTGTGAAAATCTGCTATAAAACTCATCTCAAAACCATATTTCATTATTTGGACTCAGAGTATTTTTTGTTTTTGTTTTCTTTTAGATCCTATTTAAATAGAACTCTCAAATAACCAAATGAGTACAAAGTTAAAACAAATAAAAAACAAAATGGACCTCATTTTCCTTTCCATGTTGTCCTTAGTTGTGTTTCTTAAGAATATAGACTGTTAACAAATGAACATAAATGCATCTTTAATTACTTTTCTCATGGTGTGCCACATGTATAATTTTCATTCTGCAATGTTTTACAAATGATTTATTTTCATGTATTATAGCACATGAAAATGTAGCACAATATTTAATAAGTTCCTCATGGAAAAAAATTACTATAAACCTTAAACCAATTAAAAAATTTTTGAAACGTATTTGGTTGCTGCGAAAAACTGGTATAGGTGCAATGACTGTTAGTAGTTAAATCCATGGAAAATGTATTTATATTCTGCCTTGTTCCAGAAAGAATCAGATGCAGGCTTCAAAATACAAAGCTACCCAAGACACAATGGACAAGGAGAAGAAGAGGAAAGGTTGAGGACATAGAGCAATGTTGAGAATAAAGCTATTTACATTAGAGTAGGCCACAGGTCTAAAAACTCTGGAACTTGAGTTTCACTGTCCTCGACACATCCAAAACCCATGTTCACCTATTCAGAGCAGAGTATCTGCTCTGGACCTCACTCCTGACCTGGCAGGCCTGCCTTCTTCATTGAGTTACTGGCCTTTATGTAACATTACTCCTTTGTTTTATTTAGAAGGGAGAGAGGAGAATCAAACCAGGTGCTCTGCTATTATTAAAAGTTCTAGTTCATAGGGAAAAAGGATTGAACATATATGCCAGAAAGAAACATGGACAGGGAAGAAAAAATAGTGAAGGAAATCAGGTTAATTGGGATTCAATCAAAATTTAGGAAATGTGTAACTCTAAGGACTGCCAATAACAATGTGTCAAAACACCAAACTCTTTAAACTCTCTATAAGGCATTCTGCTTTGGAACTCCCTGGAGAGAGGGAAGAGAAATTATTCAGTTTAGAAAAACTATTATAATTTAACTGATCAGGAAATGATATAATTCAGAAACTCCTCCTCTTTTAATTCATCTTAAATCTCTAAAAACTCAGAGACCCAGGCCGGTTAGCTCAGTGGTAGAGTGTCGGCCTGGTGTGTGGATGTCCTAGGTTTGATTCCTGGTCAGGGCACACAGGAGAAGCGACCATCTGCTTCCCTACCCTTCCTCCTTTTCATTCTCTCTCTCTCAGTTCTCCCCCACCAAGGCTCTACTGGAGCAATTTGGCCCCAGGCACAGAGGATGGCACCATGGACTCCACTTCAGGTGCTAAAATGACTCGGGTTGCAACAGAGCAATGCCCCAGATGGGCAGGACATTGCCCCTTAGTGGGCTTGCCAGGTGGATCCCAGTAAGGTGCATGCAAGAGTTTGTCTCTCTGCCTCCCCATTTCTCACTTAAAATACACACACACACACACACACACACACACACACACACACACACACACATACACACACACACATCTCTAAAGACTCAGGAAATGTTAGTATAAGCAGAACACAGACTATATACATAGAAGTAGCCTTTGTGTCACTAAGGACAATTTACAAATTTTTTCTCAAAATGGAATCTGTGATTCCTATGAAAATGGGAAGAAAAAAATTATAACTTTCTCAAAAAAAAAACTATGTTACAAATGTCTAAGTCTAGTAAATCTCACTATTTTCACCATCTATATTTTATTTATAAGAGATGAATTTTTGGCCTTATATATTTTAAGGAAAAAGAAATCTGCGGTGATAGATTTTATACTCATAAGAAAATGCCCAGTTTCTGGAAGTTTCTATATCATCATTACAAGTATTTATAAAGTTCAACACTGTATTTAAATAAATGGGTTTGCACCAGCTTTATACCAAAAGCTGTTGAGAAAGGTCCCTATAAGGCTAAAGCATCAAATATGTGACTAAATAATAAAAGAATATATTGGCAATAGTGATGTTTGTGTTTGCACCCACACATTTACAAATGTTTGAAAATTAGTCATGCATATGTTTAAGAACAGCCAGTGATCCAACTGACATTTCTGCAGAGCTCATAAATGGATGGTCCAGTAGACATTTCACCATATAGCTTTAGCATTATTTTAGTTTCACTCACAGACTGGTAACATAAACATTTCCAGAAATGTGGCTTCGAAAGCATGAACAATAAGATTGTTGGCAATGCAGGACAGACAAAAGTCCTTACCCATTAACAGAATTCAAACATCTAAACATTTTTCAAACTTGTTCTGTCACACTAAAGAAAAGTTAGGTCCATTTGAACATATTTTGACCAAAGCGTGCAGATAAATAGATTTTGCTTAAAAATATAAAAATAAAAAACACAACTATCTTTGCTGTCAGGTTACAATGTGCACTGTCCCTAAATAAATATTTTTCACTGAACCTATCATTACATGAATGTTTTATATGACTGTCCTTTATTTAAATTAAGATTTATCTGGTCATATCAACTAAAATAAACATAAAACAAACATTTTCATCTCAAATTTTGCCAGAGAAAAATGACATGAAGCATGTTTATCATTTAGGATGTTATCTGAAATATCTGCTCAATGCACACTACTATAACCTCATTTAAAAATACAAAAATATATGCACAGACATGACTACAGAGAAGACAAAAAGGAGATACACTAACATAGTAACTGAAGTTTTCTTTTACATATAAAGTGATGATGTTACAAATGAACTCTCCCTTCCATTTCTTTTTCTATTTCCTAACTATCATATGTTATTTAGTAACATTAAAAACATTAAGATATTTAAGCCCAACTGACCTTCCTAAAATTTTCACTGGGAAAATAGAATGCATAACTAGCTCTGTTCCATTCAACTAGACACACTTCTAGGAGACCAGGGAGTTCTGGACTGCACAGACATACCTTGCTGCACGGAGCAAACCAATAAATGAGAGCCAGGAAGGGCAGACCAATGGCAACGGCAAGAACCACGAGAAACTTGACTGCCATTGTCTGTTGCCGCAAACCGGAAAGGTTCTCGTACCAGATGGAGAGAAGCTGCTGTTGACAATTTGGATGAGCTACAAACTGACAGGAAAGCGACAAAACATTTAACAGCTTGAATAAATAAAAGTTCAACATCAACTATGTTCTTTTGTTCTAGTATTTTGCTCTGTTCTTTTCATATATATATATATATATAATTAAGTAACGAACATAAAACATCTAGTTGACAGGCATCAAGCACAATGGCAGGATGCTCTAATGTGTATTATATAAGTTAGAAGATTCCAATTTATCAAATTTTTCTTTATAACCAATAGGATTTCTTTCAAAGCATAGAATTTTTTTAAATTTAATATTATAAAAAGATTCATCAAAAAGTGATTTATCAATGTTTTACACAATGACTTTTATAATTATATGTTTTTTCCATCTAGAAGAAACAATGTAAAGACCCTACTAGTTCAGCTGTTTAAATAATTTTAAAAATACTGTATACCATCTTTCCTGTACTGATATAAAACACTAAACTTATTTTATACTAAATTAGTGGGTCTCATTTATACTCAATTCTTATATATATGGGTCTGTTTTTAGACTGCTTATTGCAATTCTGTGCCATAAACTCTTTCGATTAAACCTTTTGTTTCATATTTTGCATTGGTTAATAAAATTATACAGGTTTCAAGTGTCCATTTCTATAATACATCATCTGTGCATTGCAGTGTGTGCCCACTACCCAAAGTCTAGTCTCCTTCCATCACCATATATTTGACCCCCTTAATTCTCTTCATCACTTCCCTACTCCTCTTCCTCTCTGATAACCAACATACTATTTATTATCTGTGTCTATGAATTTGTCTCACATATTTATTTTTAAAATGATTTCTATATAGGACAGAGGGCAACAGTATTTAATATATGGAAAAGCAATGATCTAACATTTAAAAAATGGTAAAGAATATTAAAAGGTTAGGTAAAGGACAGGTATATAAAGGAACTACAAATAATTCTTAAGAATGTTTAACCTCAAACATAATTAAAACAAGATATGATGTTTATCTTCTCAGTCAGAATGGTAAAGTTTAATAATACCCAGTGTGAACAGAAGAAATAAGCCCTGTCATACATCATTATTGGCCTATGTGAACTGGTGCACTTTTTTTGAAGAGATACTTAGCCAATGTTTTGAAATTAAAAAATTAAAATTTGACACATTAATTACATAACTAAAAATTTTATCTTCAGCTAAAGCTCATGCAGGTAAGCAAGCTATATAAACAAGTATGTTTATTGTAGTATCTTGTAATAACAATAACCAACCTAAAGCTAATAATGAACACCTTTAGACAATAAACTGATTAAATGAACACATGGTATAACAATGCAGCCTTTGAAAAGATGAAGTGAATGTATATTTACTGATAAGTGAAGATGTCTAATATATAAGTTTGTGGAAAGAAATATAACAGTGATTCCCAACTTTCTATAGGAATTGGGAAGATAGAAAAGGGGTGTATCTATACTGTTTGAAAACTTACCATAGGCATATGTTACCTTTATTATAAGATTTAGCCTTTAAAACATTTTTTATTTCATTTATTTTATTTTTTTTATTTTTAAAATTTTTCTTAAGTGAGAAGCAGGGAAGCAAAGAGACAGACTCCCGCAATCACCCCAACTGATATCCACCCTGTAAGCCCCCTACTGGATGATGTTCTGCTCCTCTGGGCAGAAGTAGATTAAGGTCGGTTGATGCCATGGTTGCAGAAGAAAATATTGGGCCCTTTACATTAGAAAAAAGTGTAAAGTTGGGGTTTTGCAGGGTCCTTCAGAAGTCAGGGTCCAGGGCATGCACCATCCATTAAATCTGCCTCTGCCTCTGGGGCCTATGCTCCGCTGCTCGGCAACCAAGCTATTTTAATGCCTGAGGTGAGTCCATGGAGCCATTCTCAGTGCCTGGGGACAACTTGCTCTAACTGAGCCATGGCTTCAGGAGGTGAATAGAAAGAGAAGAAAGAGGGGGAGAGGTAGAGAAGCAGATGGTTGCTTCTCCTGTGTGCCCTGATTGGGAATCAAACCAGGATGCCAATACACTGGGCCAATGCTCTACCACTGAGCAAACTGGCCAGGGCCTAAAAACTTTTTTGAAAAAGGTATCACACATAACCTAAGAAAGCAGTCAAGGATTTGGGAAGGGGTTACTGAATAAAGACAAATAAAAATATTCCACAAATAAAGATACAGTTAGGAGATTCAAATGCACTAAAGAAGGAATTGGAATATAACAACAAATGGAAAATTGGAGTTGGGTCTTAAATAGTGGTGTTCCTGTCATATGCCTTATCATTTGGACATATAAAAGTTATGGCTGTGTCATTAGTTAAGTACAGAAAAGTGGCATCACTGAATAGAGAAATCTAGATTTTAAAGACTGGTGTTTAGTGTAGGTTAGATGCCTCATAACAAAGCTCTTAGGATTCATTAGAGAATCTGCCTAATGCACATGTTAATTAGAAAAACCCAGCTCAATTTAACTATGACAACCTTTCATCCTTATTTAACACCAATACAAAGCAAAGTAAATAGGCTTCATGCCTGACCTTACTTTTTTTACTTCATACTTAATGGCAAGTTTTAAACGGCTGAGATTTGGACGACCGTGATCTCCACCACTGTGGTACATTTCAACATCTCCATTCAGAATGGCTTCTACTTCTTCAGTATTTCTGCACAGATCAAGGAGTCCAACAACAAAATCTTTGCACTGCATTGACAGTTTTTTATAGTCATTCTAGGAAGACAAAGCAAATAATAATAATAGTAATTAATAATAATAATAATAATAATAATATAGAAGTAGTACCTTTTCCTATGATATTCAGTGAAATTTATCAGTAACTTGGTTTGCTAAGAAAACAAAGAGAAAAAATATTTTTTTATGTTCACTGCTCTTTTAACATACTTTAATTGCTGTTCTGCTGAGTGAGCTCTGAAATACCTTAGCATCATAAAGATTTTCTTCATATTCTAGAAAAAGAAATTTCTCTATATTATGATCAAAGTTATCAAAAAGAAGTGTAGTGTGCCAAATTAACCTCTTGACTGAGGAGAAATAGAAAATAAGAAACTTTTCACAGTACTTTGCATCCATCATCTCTCCTGTTTTGACTTCATCAGCAAAGCACATAATAGATATTTGCTAGATGTTTGGGAGATTTTATAAACTGTGTAGGTTAAATTAGGAGACAGGACATTTGAAAGGGTTTCAGAGAAAAGTAAACATATCCACTTATATATTTCATAAATAGTTACTCAGAAACTTTATGTGCCCAACACAGGGTCAAAAGGCAAGTCTAATATAGAGTCTACAAAGTGAGATTCTTTTCTTTGGAGGAAAGGAAGTTTAACGAAAATGCTTTCGTTGTAATGTGCTGCTGATGACCTGGTATTATGCTGGCAAGATTGAGAGAATGCAAATCTTATTTAAACACCAAAACTCATGTTAAATTTATAGACAGCATGAATTCACATGCTCACTCAGGTCTTTCTAATACTTCCTTACTCTTTATTCTCTTTCATTGAAATAAGACCATTTTTAACCCAATGTTAATCATAACAACCTACTAGCTAGTGTTTTTTACATTCTGAGTAGATTATATTATCTCACTAAATCTTCACAGTCTTTTGCTCCGTTAGGTTAAATAACGTGTCCAATACCCTGCAGCCATAGAGTGTCAAAATCAGGCTTTAAAACTGATTCAGTTTAGTCCCAAACCCTTTCCTTTAAGAATTATGCCACTTCTTTGTAAATCATGTTCTATTTTTATCTTGAAGAACTGAGAGGCAAGCTAGGCAAATACTATTCCCATCTTGCACATGAAAAAACTAAGATCTGCTGAGGTTACACAGCATCAGTGGCAGAGTGCTCTCCTAAAACCAGCTTTGCAGATTCAAAGCTAGCTGTCTCCTTTATTCTAAAGCCACCAGTATGTTTTGGAACCAAAAGATCCCTTGGAGAGATCATAAGAGAAATATGTTGGAGGAATATGAGTAGCGATTAGCTCTGGGTGTCAGTTACTAAGTTCATGTTTTGTGAAGTTTATAGAAAAATAGCTTTCTAGTGGTTGTGTGAAAAGCACCTACTAGGGCTCCTCTTAGGAAATCATGCTAAGTGAGCTTTCAATGCAGTTTAGAATCTTATAAACAGGCTACACTTTGCTAACTAAAGGTCTAAGCAGTTTCTATAAAAGCAAATTGAGGAAACAAATTATGTCTTAGCTGAGAATGGCTCAAACCAGTTCTAAAAAAATATCTGGTCAAGTAGTACAAGCAGAGTTCCAAGGAAACAACTTTATTCTTTCCATGAAATTATCATTTCGGGGTGGGGGCAAACATTAGGTACAGATGTGCCAATGTGCACATCCACTATATTCTAGATAGAAACTTGGACTTTTAGAGTTAATATACCTTTAATTATATCCCAGGTCTTTCACTGGTTAGCCATGTGATCTTAAATACATAAAACGCACCCTATGAGACAGGTGTTATTATTGCTGTCATTTTACAGTGAAATTGAATAAGTGTTAAAGAGACCACACATGCAAAGTTCATAGCATGATGATGAGCATTTAGCAAGCATTCAATAAAACGTAAGAATTTTATTTAATATCATCAAAGGCAGGATCTTAAAACAGGCCATTGCCTGACATTGGTAAAAACCCATGGAGCTATGATAAAATCTAATGCACCTAACCTCTCCTCTCAGTAGCGTTCAGTCCTAGATGTACCCCCTTAGTCATTTTCATGTCAAAAATGTCAGAATCAATACTCTGTAAAAGTCTAAAAATGTCTCATGGTGAAGTTAGACATTTAAAAAGAGAGTGTGATCGATCAACTATGGGGTAACGCTTTTTAGGAGAAACCACGTGGACTGAAAAAGTAAAGCTCAGGAGCTTCATGCTGTTTAATACGTCGGTTCCACTTTACTGGTAATTCTCAAGATATGTTCTCAAGGGGAAAAAAACACCCATTTTAAAGAAAGAAAATAATAATACTCTGCTTTTAGAAATACATGTTTTTCATTTTCACCCTGAGAATCCATTTGCCAATGTTTTCATAGTTGAAGGTCCTTCAAGCTGATGTGTAAACCCACTTATGAAATGTTGGCAGCAGTTCATTCACCAGATGCAGCAGTGATCCAGCTTCCCTGAAAAGAGGAGTGAAGCTGGCAGGTTGATTTAATTCTGGGTCAGGTCTTCAGGTCACACACCCATACCATACACTATAAATTGGAGGTGGGTGCTCACCTGTTAACCTTTGAGTTGAAAA
The DNA here is from genome assembly GCA_037038555.1 of Rhynchonycteris naso. Taxonomy (NCBI): domain Eukaryota; kingdom Metazoa; phylum Chordata; class Mammalia; order Chiroptera; family Emballonuridae; genus Rhynchonycteris; species Rhynchonycteris naso. The sequence goes on along the minus strand of CM072995.1, from coordinate 291,393,238 downwards.
GAGATGACTGATAATGGGCTAATAGATTAGCATTTAGAAGTTTAAAGGCATAAAAATGTCCCTGTTAAAATTATCTTTTCAGAAGGTCATCTTAGTTACATATGACATCATAGAAGAGATGTTAGGGTCTGTGATTTTAATGTCTGGCTCTTCTTTCTGTATAAAGAATGAAGTTTGCTTTATATAAATTAACAGGGGAAAAGCATGCCTTAATTCTCACTAATCAACCATCTGGGTTTTGGAGAAGAGCAGACCTGGGTTAGAACCTAGGAGCAACCACTTTGAAATTGGCTGCATGGCTTTGGGCAAATGACCTAATCCCTTAAAGCCTCAAAATCCTCTTATATAAAATGAGGATAATACGACCTCCCACTTTCAGGGTTGCTGCAAAAATTATATCAAATACAAATGCCAACTTCCTGATAATTATTAGCATTATTATTGTTTTTATTATTTCATAAGCAATATTCAGACTTTCTCATTACCTTATCACAAAGTGGTGCTAACAAATATAAAAGCACATTGGAATTCCCAGGGCAGCATCTTTGTGCATTCTTTAGTGAATACTCTATCCACCAATTGTGTGACAGATACTATCGTCTTACTAAAACAGGTGTTTTGAAAAATAACATTATGTACTTGAAGATTATGGTAAACATAGAATATTATTATCTATTAGCGAGCCATGTTTCCTGGGATCACATATAATGCTGGGTCTTTCCTGTTCTTCAGAATAATTGTCACTAACTGTCACATTGATCATTGAGTTCTGTTACAGCTGATGTGTCATTAGCAAGCATTTACACAGCACCTACTAGGTGAGGTTGTGAGGGGTATAAAAATTATACTACTCTAGAGAAGAGGTAAAGAGATGAGATGCAATTGCAAATGTAAATGAAGACATTTTCTTAGAAATGGCAGATGCTACTGACTTTCATGTTGATTGTCACCATTATCAGTGGCTACATATTTAACTTAATGCAGTGTTTGATAACCAGCTTTTATTGTTTCCTTCACATAGAATTTCTGGGGGGGAGGGCTCCGAAGCTGGCAGAGCAGCAATTAAGTAAACATGTAAACAGTAAACAAGTAAATGTGCTTTCAGGGGCTGAGGCCTCTTATGATGCAAATTGCTGCACTTAACTTCCCTGCCTAACTGCTGACATCCTTGATCTATGATTCTTCCAGAATGAGATTTTTTCTATCCATCTATTTCAAATTAGGATAGGAAACTCAGAGGCAAGAGCATACACACACTTCAGTGCATTTATTTGTTTACATATCTGCCTCTCAAATTGATTCAACTATCCTTCAGAGCAAAGGCTATCATATCATAGTGTGTACTCATCTTGCAGTCCTCACATCCTAGCACAGTGTGCGGCACACAGCTGGTAATCAAAAATCTTGTTGAGTAATGTAAAGAAAGAAACATGGCTGGGTACAAAACACACCTGGATTTTCATTCTTGCTCTGCTACTTATTAACTATACACTCTGAGAAAGGTTACTTTATTTTCTGGCTTTCTTCTAATTTCCCCTAATTATAAAAAACATAAATGCTGCTGTATCATAGAGTGTAAACCACTTAGAATAATTCATAAGTCTCAATAAAGGTACACTTCCTCCTTCCTGTTTGGTTTAGATCCCAGCCTTGTGCTTCCAATGCTGTGACTCTGCCTTGTAGGCTACTTAGGACTTTAGCTACAAAGTGACACCTTTGTCACCCTGCTAAGGTCTGATAACAGTCATACTGGCTTTCTGCTAACAAAAACTACTTTTCATTTCAGTCACTTTCATAGAGGGTATTCCTCTTTCAAACAATGCCAGACCTTTCTGAACATCTGAATACCGGAACATAGCAATGGTTTCAAAACAGATGGAGCAGGAGTTTCTCAACCTTTCCCTTTCTCAAAGTCAGCAGCAGAGGCATCTGGAGGCCCATGTGCACGTATAGGCACAGATCTCTAGGAAGATGTGAAAGATCTGCAAAAGCTCTAGAAAAACTACTGATCCAGAATAACAGGAAAGATGACAATCCTGAAAGTATGAGAGGTGATTTTAGGGTAAAGAGAACATTGTTACCACAAACAACCTAAAATATAAATAAGTTCAAAAAGGGTTTGGAGACATAAGTCATAGGTACATACTGAGATTTGAAAAAGAAATTCAAAATCTGGGAGAATGAATTTGCTGATTAAAATCATCCCTGCTCTTCCTCTTCTTGTTTGCAAACTTATTCTACCTTATGTGAGCTCAGTCGTGAGAAAAGCCAGGAGTCATGCTCTCCTCGCTATGAAATTTAAGTTCTCAGTGTTCTTTTTTTTTTTTAATGATCTGGTATTAATTGCAAAAATTAGGTTTAGCCTAAGTTTAAGTTTGGCTGAGGTTTCATGCTTTCATAGCAAAAAAAAATTATTGATAAAAATTAAATATAAAAATTGAATTTGAATGGGTGAAAAACTTTTTCTTGTTTCTCCCTATTCTCTATCAAGATATGCAATTCTTTGCGCCTATTAGTTTTCTTCTTATTCTTGTGGCTTTATCTAATTGTTGTTAACTGTGGTCTGGTTTTACCTCTGGATGGAGCCAGCTACAGACCTGGTAATATGGGTAATAAATGCAATTTGTTTGATTTAGGAGATTCAAAGCACAAGACTAAAATTGCTCATGGAACTCAGCAACTATTCTGGCCTCTTTTATTAAAGACTACTACGGTTTTTTATGGAAGGGGAAAATTTGAGAGAGGAGGTTAGAGAAGCTGTATATTAGAGCTTACAAAAATCTTTATGAAAGTTCACTTTCTCTGACTCACAAAATTGATTAGTTGCCTCAAACAGATATGCAAAGATTTTCCAAGGGACCATGAAACATTAATAGCTTTAAGGGAATAAAGTTCCAGATACTCAACTTTCCTAAAACTGATTTTCTTAAAAGTATATCTTTGGCCTTTAATTCTCCACTCTTACCCACTCATGTAACTAGCAATAAGGAATCCCCCTTTAGTGATTAATTCAAGTACCATAGACACTGATGGGTCCCTGAATATCCCTATCCTAATACACATTTCTAGTGAAGATAAAACTTAGTGATAGAAATACAATGTGCTGGTTCCTGTTGAGATGCTCTGAATTTAGAACTATGGTATAGTGTGTTGATAGAAAAATAATTTTTGTTCAATATATTTGCCTCTTTGTTCTCCAACAATCATCAAAAAATACACCCTTCTTGAATGAGAGTCCAGTAAGAAGATGGCAAGGGAGGTTTCAGTACAGAATACTGAATACAAAAATAAAGTTTCATGTACTTAAATGTGTGAGTCTTTTCAACTTATCTTAATACTCATCTTTAGGGTGTATCTTTAGCTAGAATAAAAGGCATCTCAAATGGCCATGGTAGAAAAAAAACAGTGAGGATGATTCTCTTTAATGTGACTTGGAACAGTTTCCAGGGCTCAAAATTTTCAAAGGACATTGACTAACATGCATGAATAAAACTCCCCTCCCCCCATTTTTTAAATGAGAGGAGGAGAGATAGGCTCTTTTGGGAGCCTCAACTAGGATCCACTTAGCAACCCCTCTCTGGGGCCAATGCTGAATCAGCTATCCTCAGTGCCCAGGGCCAATGCTCGAACTTACCAAGCCCCTGGCTGCAAGAAGGAGAGAGGGAGAGAAGGGGGAGAGGGAGAAGAGAAGCACATGGCCACTTCTCATGTGTGTGCTGACTTGGAATTGAGCCTGAGGCCGTCCATATACCGGGCCAATGCTCTATTCACTGAGCAAATGGCCAGGGTGAATAAAACTTTTATGTGAGTCCTGAACAAATGGCTCAATTAATTAGAGCATTGCCCTGAAGCACAGAGGTTGCCAGTTCAATCCTTGGTCAGGGCACATGTGGGAACAGATCGATATTCCTGTCTCTCTTTCTGTCTCTCTCACTCTCTCTCCCCTTTCCTCTTTCTAAAATCAATGAAATAAACATTGAAAAAATAAAAACTTTTATGTGATTTCTTTCAGATTCAGTGCATGTAACTTAGAAAGGTAGTTATCAAATCATATAAAAAATACTCCACCTATAGTGAACCTTCTTTTAATTTTATTTTATAAAATCTTTAATAATTTATATAGGTTATTAACAAAAACTAAAGTACCATGCTAGTTTCTTTACCAAGATGTTTAGCAGGATATACCTTTTTTTTCATTAACTACTTAACAAAAGTGTGAATATGATTAATCCCACTAAAAAATCATTTCCAATAAGAATAGTGTCATATATTCAATTCTTTTTCAAAATTTGTATGTTATATTAAACAATAATGTTTGATTATGTAGTTTTGTTCAAATGCACAAATAATATAATTAACTTTTTCTGAAATATTTTTAATATCCAGAACCTTATAATAGGAAATTTAAAAAATCAAAAATTTCATATAAGTGTTTCATATATATAGGTATATATAATTTCATATATATAGTGATTATGAGAGACTACAATAAAAGTCTATTGCATTAGGAATCACACTTGTGGAGGTAATTACTGAAAATACAAGCTCAAAGAGAAAAAAGAAAGATATAGGTATTCTGAACATTAAAGGAGAGGTTCTTCACTTATATTAAAAGTAGGTGATCAGGAGCATCAAATCATCACAGCATTTAGAGGCCACTGGATACATCAGATGGAACAATTTAAGAATTCTGTTTTTAAATGTTAATATTTATACTGAGCAAAATGTATGCATCTGTCTGTCAAGTCAAACTGTGACTTCCTTCAGCATTTCTGACCTCAACAGCATCAATCACCATGCGCTGACTACCGAGACAATGTTTTATACAAGAAAGATGCTGGGTTTTAGAGTACAGCATACCTGGATTCTGATCCCAGCTTTGTCATTTACCTGTTGTTGATATTGGACCTTACCTAACCTCTGTATATCTCAATTTCTTCATCTGAAAAGGAACTGATATCTTTTCAAGGTTGTGATAAAGATTAGGCATAATAACTGTAAAATGTATATAGTATATAGTAAAATACCTCTAAATGATAGTAACCGCAACTTTTACTGCATATAATTATAGCAAAGAGCTTGTTGAGGGAAATAAAACAAACATAAAATCACCTACTCTTCATAGTAACTAGCACTTGGTGAGCACACAGTGGAAGCTTGTAAATATACCTTGAATTTGACCTGCAGAGAGTGAAGTCTTTATTGTTAAAGACCTACCTTGAACTCTTTCTCAATGTTGGCCAGCACTGCCAGCTCATTACTAAGCTCTAAAGCTGTCATGACTGGATCTTCACTAGACAATGACAGGTAAGCTGGACTTGCTAGACCTTTATAGGCATTAATCCTAGATCGGGAGTGGCTAAAGGAGTCATGTTTCTGTTTCTGGTTGCATTCGCTGCACTTGCAGAAATAATCATGAGGTCGTTCAATCCGAGCACCCTTCCGCAAGAGGGTGTGCACAATTTCATATTCCTGGCAGTGGGCAGCCAGAATGACTGGAGTCACATCATGGGAGAACCGTGTCCCATCTTCATCATAGGCATAAAAATCATCTTGCTGGAGTTCAGACTGGCTGGGACTGGTTGCTAACCTCTTTCCTTCAGCAAAAGCTGGATGGCTGAGGATGGCTTCCACAATCCTGACATAACCTTTACTAATAGCTAAAAGCAAGGCATCCCCAACACGAGAGAGATTTTCTTTCTTGAGTAGAAGTTCTGTAATTTCCAGATGCTCGTTGGCCACTGCCAACTGCAGGGCATTTTGGCCCATGTAATCCACACAGTTAACATTGAGTGAGAGGCATTCTTCTAACATCTTTCTCACCACTGGGATGTTGCCATACTCAGCTGCATCTAAAAAGCGTTCCTCCTCAGCAGATAGGCTTGTTGAGTGATCGTTAAACATGTATGCCGGTCCTCGGTTAGCTAATCTTCTCCCCTTCTCACGGAGAATCGTCTGTCGCCGGTGGGCCAGTCTGTTGTCGGTGCCTCGTCTGTAATACAATAGAAAAATTGTGAACAAATCATATTAAGAGCAATTTAGTGTGCCAAATGACTTGCCATCTAATGCAATCTTTAAGTATATTAGATGTTGTCTCATTGTCTCTAGACTAACTATAATATAAAATGAAGATGCATTTATTTGTTAATGGATCTCAAGAACTCCTTTAAAAAAGCCAAGCACATTGTATATTTTAACATTCCAATTTGGGGTGAATACTGGCAATTCCCTTCATCTCTGTGCCATTCACATAGAGATCAATGTGCGTTTTTCAATTACAGATGGTATAGACATAAGAAAGACCCATACTTGGTCACCAGTATGATACAGAGTGTGAAAAAATATTTTTGAAGTAGAAAAATAGAAAGTGCATTCAAGTTTTACATACATATTGAGTCCTTCCTATGTCAAGGCAAGATATTATATTAGGCCCAGGAAAAACAAGATGAAAAAGAAAAAAGACTCTTCTGCTTATATAATTCTTGTAGTCTAAAAGAAAAATGGGCAATTAGCACAATACCTTGTTATCAGCTGTTTAATTGTCATGATAAACCTGTAACAGGTCATCTAGTTTATAGGAGAAAATGACTTGCTAAAAACAGAAGGATTAACAGGAGTTATGTGAGAGTGTGTTTGGGAAGGTGATAAAGAATTCAGGTTTAGGCCTGACCTGTGGTGGCGCAGTGGATAAAGCGTCGACCTGGGAACACTGAGGTCGCCAGTTCAAAACCCTGCACTGGTTCGGTCAAGGCACATATGGGAGTTTGATGCTTCCAGCTCCTCCCCCCCCTTTCTCTCTCTCTCTCTCTCTCTCTCTCTCTCTCTCTCTTTCTCTCTCACTCTGTGTCTCCTCTCTAAAATGAATAAAATAAAAAAATAAAATAAATTAAAAAAAAAAAAAAAGAATTCAGGTTTAGGTGGTGAGCTTTTCCAGGAGAGGGATCAACTATATGCTATTGCATAGGTTTCATTAACAGCTATCCCTAATGCTTGAACTCTTCAAGGTGTTTTTCTAAGCATTATTGGAAATTTGAGACATTGTCATCAAGATGGGAGGTGGGAAGGAATTCTTCTGTGATAGAGTTGGTTTTCAAAGAAGTGGCCAGCCTTCATTCAGTCTGTGATATGAAGAGAAATTGATTTCTCCTCTGATCAAAATTCTACAATACAGATCTTTTTTCTTATTAACTCATAACTTTATGTCCTAAGGTTTTTTCTTTTGTTTTGTTTGTTTGTTTTACAGAGACAGAGAGAGAGTCAAAGAGAGGGATAGATAGGGACAGACAGACAGGATCAGAGAGAGATGAGAAGCACCAATCGTTAGTTTTTCATTGTGACACCTTAGTTGTTCATTGATTACTTTCTCATATGCGCCTTGACCATGGGCCTTCAGCAGACCAAGTAACCCCTTGCTTGAGCCAGCAACCTTGGGTCCAAGCTGGTGAGCTTTGTTCAAACCAGATGAGCCCGCAATCGATCTGGCAACCTCAGGGTCTCGAACCTATGTCCTCTGCATCCCAGTCCAACGCTCTATCCACTGTGCAACCGCCTGTTCAGGCCTAAGGTCTTTTTGAACTTAAAGGGCTCAAGCCTTATCATTATCACTAATTGGAAACAATAAAGGATGGTTTCTGCAGAATAGGAAAGGGTCAGGTTATAGGGGAGCCTGAAAAGAAGAAAAAATTGTTCGACTGATTACAGTGGGAAACAAAATTTTTTGTTGCATCCACAAAAACACTTGTTTTTACCTAATTCAGGTGTGCTGATCTCAAATCTGACATTAGTTTTTCTATGTAAGCTACAGTTTATTTGCAATTTAAGATTTTAGGTTTTCATCTCATAAAATTTTCAACATTTAGTTTAACATAATGACGTAGAATGTCTTCTTGAGCATCATCTTTGTGAAAATATAATAATATAAAGCCAAGTTTGATGTGAAGTGGGGTAAAAATGATCCTGTCTCAATAAACTACAGGTTTATTCACAATATTTTGCATCCCTACTTCCAGAGCTTCACGTTTCGGCCAATCCTTCTGTGTCCAGTGTTTCTCCCGAACTCGGCTGTCCCACAAACACAAAAAGCAAGAATACTTCGTGAAACCTCTCTGTTGCCCTAGCAGGAAATTTACCATTTTAAGATCCACACAAATGATCGTTATGCTCCTCATACTTCAGTAGGTTGAGGACAATTTTTATGTCATTATAATCTTCTTGCAAATGAGTTGAATAACCAATTGGAACTGCTGCATAAGGATTACCATTGTTTAGGAGAACACATTTCAGACTCCTTTTAGAGCTGTCAAGAAATAGCCGCCATTCTGTTGGACTGTAAGTGGTAACACCTAGCTGGCTCAGGAGACTACTAATATCATGACAGTAAACAAAGTCTTTGTCTTCAGAATAAAAGTCCACTAAAATTTGTTCACACTTCCTGAAGTGGGATACTTTAGCTGACTGGTGAAGTACATTCTTTTCTTGAAGCACGGAGGCTAATAATAACTCAGCTGCATTCTTTGATAGACCCAAATCTCTTACTCAGTCATTCAATTCAGGTTGGCTAAACTGCTGAGGGGTTAATGACTGCTTGGCATCAGAAGAAGACCCCTCAGATTATACAACCATTTCATCATGCATCTTATCAAAATGCATTTGATCACCATGTTCACTTTCTTTGTCCTTAGAAGAAATAAAACCATTGAAAACTGGAATCAGAAGTGTCTCAGAGTGTGGGATAGGTCGTATTGCTGAAGGAATATTAGGATTGGCGATCATATGCCTTTTTTTCTTGCCAATGTCCTTTGTATCAATCAGACAGAAATAACAGTCACAACTGTGGTTCTTAGGTTCACGCCATACCATGGGAATACCAATAGGCATTCCTTTGCATTTTCCTTTTGTCCAGTCATGAAGCATTTCCTCACAATTATGACACACAATATGAGGAGCCCATTCTTTTCTTGATCGCCAAGGGGAACTTGAAAATAAGCAATATATGCACGTGTCACAAATGATGAAATATTGAGCCTTTGACATTGAAGTATGTAACAGCCACATATATAACAGAAGGTGTCAGGACTATTTTTACATTTACACCTACTCAAAAAGCCATGACTCAATCTTAAAACAAAAGAAGAGGGTGTTTTTATCAGATAATGATTTTTTACATTTAAAAACAACTAAAATTATGTAAAAGTGATGTCTGTAAAACATTAATTGCCTTGTGGTTATGTTCAATCCAAGAGTTGTTGCCTTTTAATTTTAATTTAAAAACCAATGCATGCCATTAACTTTAATAAAAGGAACTTAAAATTGCATAAAAACTAGAACATACACCAAAAAATGGATTTCAGTTTTTGAATCAGAGATGCAGAAATATATAGAAAAAGTTCTAAAACTTCATGAAACAGAAAATGAAAAACTAATTGTTCCCCAGTGTTAATGATGTGGTTGATGGCTCCTCTCTTTATAAATGGTCTAAGAGCCCTCCCACTTTAAAGATAATCATAAATTTCTCAGTATGAAGAAAATTTAACTACACCAAAACACCTTATAAACCATCTTGCCCTACAATGCAACCAAGCCTAGAGAACCTAAATCTCCCTATTAGCCCTGATCTATATTGACACCAAATCTCTAGGCAATGTTGTTTATGGTACAGTGATGCCTAAATAAGATAGCAAAATCTCAGCAACTAAGAAATAGATTATGGTTCTCCTAAGAGCTTGAAGAGTATGCTTCCATGTTCAAAAAGGATCTTCATAAATTTTCATTCAACACTGAATCCTTTAGCTATCCAATTCCTCTTCAAAACCAACCAGGCTAATGTTTTACTAAAAAGACAACTTTGCAAATAAACTAAAGGGCCAATAGCCAGACATTAATAATTTCTAAGCTGGGTCTTTAGATAATGTATATGTAAGTAATAAGGGAATAACTTTTAAAACTATTTTGTTTTCTCTAGCTATTTTTTGTTTTCAATTCTATTTTTAATTTTATCAAAGTTATTCATGTGAATATTTTAAGGACTCTATAAGCTTGTTATAAAAAGCAGCAACCCCTTGTTCTTCATTTTCCCCATTTTCAGATCCCCAGAAACAATACATTTTAACTCTTTTAGCTAATTATCTGATAATTTAAATCATTATATTCATATGACTTGCTATTTTTTTATTTTCCAGGTTTGGCATTATCTATGGAGTTTCCAATACAAAATTGCAGGATTTAGCTTACTTTCACAATCTTGCACCATATCTTCACACTCACATAGACACACACAAACTAGCTTTGTGGATCCATATCATTCAAGTATAGTTATATCATAACTTTTGTTATATAATTATTTATATTATGACAATGCAAGTGCTAGTCATAACTACACAAGTAGTATGCTATGGTGTCTTTTCTGGTACATCTTCCCTATGTCCTGAAACCCAGAGTTAAAAATTCTCTTTCCGTATATACTTAATGTTCTAGGTACCTATGATTAGAATGAGAATTTTCTTCTTTATTGGAAGTCTTCCTTTAATGCATTCAACATACTATGTTGTTGTTTTTTTTTTCAGTTTTAGCTTCTTGAAGAATCTCTTCTGTAGCTCCTAACCTGCTAATATGGACTGGTTGCTGTCTAGGTTTGAAGAATGTATGTTGTTTGAATCCTCCTTTTAGTATCATCCCAAGGATTCACATTTATGTCAGATTTTTTGTTTTCTGTATTCCAGATCTTACTTTTCTTAGTTTAGTTCCGTGTTTAGCACAACACACACTCTACTATGACTGAAAAAGCATACCTGGGAGGTAAATTTCTTGAAATTTTGCATATCCAAAAATGACTTTGTGCTACCACCAAACCTAATTAGTAGTTTGGTTGGGTAGAGAACTCTAGTTTGACAATAATTTTGAGTCTTGCTTGAGAGTTTTTATAGTTGCTATTGAGAAATATGATTCTGGATATTCTCGTTTTGTTGACCTAAAGTCACATGATTTTATTTAAGGGAATATCTTTTCTTCCATCATTCAGGGTATTCAGTATACCTTTTAATTTGGAAAAATGTGTCCTTTCCTGAGAAACATTTTTACTTATTTTCTGATGATTTTGTTTCCTGTTTTTAGTGTTGTTTTCTGGAACTCCTTATTGGATGTTGGACATTCTGGATTTATTTTTAATTTTCTTATCTTTTCTTTCTTATTTTCAAATTATTGTTTTGCATTATATACTCTAGATACTTCTTTAATTTTATGCTCTAATATATCTTTTGAAAATTTTTTCTGCTATTATATTTTAATTGTCAAAAACATCCTTTTGTTCTTCAAATGTTTCTTTATATAACACCTTTTCTGCCTTCAAAAACATACTATCTTGTCTTATCCAATTCTGGAGATATTGTAATAAACACTACACTGATCAAAATAGTTCAGAAAATTTACTCCTAAATTGCTTTTTTATGTATTTTACTTTGTTTTCTATATTTTATATCAGAGTTTCTCCTCAAATTGCTAGTGATTTTTAGATATTCTTTTCCATTAAAAATATCATTATTACTTTAACATTTTTTTCAAAGACAGTGAAATTTTCCCTGATAATTAGCCAGAAGGTGATTCTTAGAGATGAGTTTCCAGAATAGCCAGAGGCAGATTAAGGTCAGTTGAGGCCCCAGGCGATGAAGAAAATATTGGGTCACTTAAAAAAAGAGAGAGAAACAGGGGGAAAAATATATGTTAACCATGTTTTAAATTAAATAAAAAATATTATGTACTATTAATGTTAAAATTGCACATATGAAACCAAAGTGGGTTTCATTAGAAAAATTTGTGAAGTTGGGGTTTTGTGAGGCCCTTCAGAAGTGGTGGTACAGGGTGCAAGCCTGGTGCACCCACTGTTAAATCTGTTTCTGAGAACAGTAGCATTATTTCTACGGTAACAGGATGGATGAGGTAGAAGAGACAAGAGGTCACCAAAAATCTGTTCCGTGAGCAACCACCTATCATCTTCCTTCTGAAATTCTGAGCTCTCTTTCTCTCTGTCACTTTTCTGGCTTCTAATAACTTCTTTAGCCTTTCACTTCCTCTCTTGTCTTCTGTATATATGAACAGTCTATAATTTTTTTTTGTTGACACAAGAGGAAGTTCAATAATTAGGGGAAGGAGAAGTATCTGCTGAACATAGATAATGCTTTGAAAAAACAATAAAAAATTTAAGGGAGAAAAGAATAAGGATTAAGGGATTTATAAAAGTGAACTGAAAGTATTGAGAATGAGAACTTGCAAAAAAAGTTCCCATGTAACCAAAAAAATAAAACAAAGACATAAAATTGACAAAAATAGTACCAAGTACCAAAAGACTAAGAACCAAGACTGTTTTTCTGCTCTCTTTCTTCCTAAAAATTGGGAGAATTAATTATTCTAGCCTATATCACAGGATTCTTTTCCTGGGTCAATTGAAATTTTAATATGGAAAGTGCTTAAATTGGGGTTTCATTGTTTTTATAGCTAAGAGAATGTGCATTTATATGAACAAGAAGACACTGACTTTATCATTTTTCAGCTGTTATTCTATTAGAAGACCCATGAAAAGGCAAGAACTGCAATGGTAATTGATGTAAATGGTTTCTGTGTTTTTACGGAAACAACAAATATAATCAGTAGCTTTACTCATATCTCAATTTTTAATCTACTTTTCAAAGTTTTATTTTTTTTCATATAACACCTCTAAATTTACATTGAGGAAGAATAAACCTGAGTTCTAACGTCTCTAATTCTAAAAATTTTTAATTAACAATTTATGATTTAAATGCCTATTTATTTGAATAAATTCTGTTTTAGCAAGCTTCTAATCTTAATGACATTCCCTATTTCCTGCTAACTTACCATGAATTTCATACCTATAACTTCCACCCTTTTGAAGGAATAGCAAAATCATTTTCATAGAAAATGTTATCAGTTTTAAAGCATCTCTTGTCTTCCTCATTGAGACGACAAATATTAACCGTATGCAATGACATCATGATTTGTTTTTAAAAAAAGTCCAGATTATCATCATCTCTTTAGCACTCTGTCAACCGAAAAACTAGATGTAGAATGTTTAAAGAGATATTTATGACTGTTTCAGGAAGATAACTACTGCTTGTACAATGAAGGTAGAACTTGCATGGGTAGGAGAGAAGGGAAAAGCTACTTGCATGTTGACATAGCAAAATGCATGCTTCGCTGCCTCCTTGTCTTCCTTAAAAAGCAACCAAGGGTCTATGTATATTTTCTCACAAGTGCTGTTGCTTAACCCCTGACTTTCAGATGCAAAAGAAAAGTGTATAAAACAACTTTTTAAATAACAAACATTTGAAGTCTTTCAAGAAAGATACTAGATGTTGCTAGATTATACTAACTCTCTGAGAATGGATTTGATGAGGCCATATGTTACAGAATTCTACATTAATCGCATATATAACCTAGAAAAATCATCTACTAGAAAGAGGAACAGCCCAAAGCACCATGTCAACAAAAGAGTGTTTCGTTCCAGTTAAAGAGCACACATTGCAAAGTCAGCGCAATTTTAAAAAAAAATATTTATTAAGAACATTCATTTAGCTATAGTTAGCATGATTGAATGTTTATTTACCAACATTTTCATATCTAATTTTTAAAACTGTAATCACACACAATATTCACATAGAAGCAAGTTATAGAAAAAAATGTATAACTAGCTCCTGCCCCCTTGGTACTCAAATATTGATTAGGTCACAAAAATCAATAGTTTTTACATACCTCATTTTCCTGAATCTTTTTTCTGGTGGAATAGTGCCTGTTGCCCCAGCTAGTGAGAGGTAGACTAATCCATTTCTATTAAAAATGCCAGCAACATAAATTAGCTTCTGAGTCGAGTAGATTGTGTGCTTGAGTCCAGAGCATGTGCAGTAATTTCCTCCACTTCCTGTTCTAATATGATGCACTCTTACCAAATGGAACTGCTCCTATTCAAGCTAAGCTCTATATAAAGTATCTAGCTTATCTTTTACATTTTGCTTCAAAATAATAAAAAATATTTGGATTAAAGCACAATTCTACTAAAACAGAAGTGTTAGAAATGTAAATGGCATGTAACTATTCCAGGTAGCATGGAAGATTCAGAAGAGTACATTTTTAAATTCATCCTAGGAAGGTGAAAATAAAGAAAATTTCAGAATATGTATTTTATTACATACAGTTATCCATGGGAAAAACTGGACTTGGGTATTTAGAATTAACAATCAACACAATTAACAATTTTGTAGACTATTTTAGGGGAACGGTAATGGAAAGGAGTTTTATTCTAAAGTTTTAAAAATGAGACCATTATTTCTGTTTATTTAACCTCTATTCATATACCCTTCTCCCTTCCTCCAGGGTTCAGGGAGCACTAAACAACTAAAGTGCTTCCTCTGTCTCTTGAGAGCAAGGATTATTTTGCCTTATTCACCACTGGATTCCCAGTGCTCAGCAGAAAGACATTGCAAGCACTTTGAACATGACTGTCAAATGCATGAATCCTTCTTATTGAAGGAATCAAGTTCAAAGCCTGTCTGCTTCCTATTAAGCCAACAGCAAATCACTACAATGTACACCCTACAAACAAAAAGGACAAAAACATAAAGTTGAACTACAGTGCTTCTTAGTGTATATATAGTATTTTATATTCATTTCAAATAAGCAGCAAGCTTATTGAAATATTGGAAGGCATGTTTTTTAATGACACTCTTGTGACTTGTCTTTGATCCAGAAGTGGAGATTTCTTATCCTGGACAGAACTGATATTCTCTCATCTCTCCTGCTCTCTCTGCCTACCCTTGACATTGCATATAGAGCAACCACCCATCTTCACAATGCAGTACTAAATCTCTTTCACCTTCAGATAATTTTCTTGATAGCAATTCTTTATCTTGACTTGTCAGCTCCAATTTCCCCAGGGTTTCCTCTCATCTCATCAAATACTAACTTTCTGCGTGATCAGTCACTCTACATCACACCACTGCCTTATTACTTTGCAAGCAAAGTAGACTGAACTGTTGGTCCTTCTTAGTTGGGAGCCAGCAAAAGTGTGACTGAAAAATGTTTGTGCTTGTTACATATTTTTGCTTGTTTATTATTATAAAAATATTCTGCATAAATCAGAAACTATGTGAGTGGATAAAAAACATGAGTAATTAATGGAACAGTTATAGAAACTTGACTTCTTATAAAACAACTAAGTCTGAGATATCTTTTTTCAGCCTGCTGTTTGTGGTTTGATTTATTTCATGTGTTACATCTTTCTTTTTTGAAATGCTCTTGAGTAGATCTCTGGGTGCATGTATTTATTTTTATCTATTTTTATAGAGTACTCTTGGGAATATTAAAAGTTTATGTGTAATACAAGCAAAACATAACCCAGTTATCTCATCAAAGAAAGAGGTTTAAACCCTTTGTTTCTATTATTAACAGCTGTCATAAAGCATATTTTCCCATTCCACAAGTAACTTCTGTGTAAGAGAGATTCTGGGCAGGAAAAAGACAGCATACTTAAATTGGGTAATCTGAGGAGTTTAATGAAGAAATTCCAGGAATTAGTGAGCAAAAATTAGAAAAATTCAGCATGGTGGCCTGCAATACCCAAGTCTAGGCCAGTGTATACTTACTCTTAGAGGGCACAAGGAAGGAACACTTACCAGAAATTAAGCAGTAACTTGAGTAAGGCGAGGGCTACTTAACAGAGAGTCTGACATTTAATAGAGATTAACAACCAACTCTCAGGGACAGAGCCAGGAGAACTGATACCCTGACTTCACTCTCCTGCCCTCTGTGATCGTATAGTGGCCTTCCATGAGCTGCATCCAACCAAAAATTTAGGGAGGACAAACCACATGAACATAGTCCACACAGGTCTTCTATACCCCTAGGTGGAGGACAGTATGTGAATGGTGGAGAGTGGACCAGGAAGCCAAGAAAACAAGACCCAGCACACACTCTGTAAGTAAATTTGACTGCCATGATTAATTCCTTCAGAGATCACTGATGAAAACATTTTCACAGAGAAAATGGTAAGTGTATTATTATTTATGAGTCACTGATGCATCATCAGTTCTCACCTTTTTTTCCGTTCTATAAGCTGTAAAAAAGACAGCCACATTCAATTTTAGGCAGTCCATTATCTTTAAAAATGAGCTTTTAAGACTCATCCATCTGCATTTTCAGTTGATGTTCATATGAGGCTTAGAATGAACAACTCTGATTCTGAGAGTGAGAAAGAGGGTGTGATGTCATAGAAATATTCAGAATAACTCAAATTGTGCATACAGCACAAGCCAAAGCTGCTGACTGACAAAGATAATGCTACTAAAAAAAATGGACTTAAATAACAGCTCTGGACATACTCTACTTCCCTACCACAGGGGCTAGATCCAACTGTTCACAGTGCAAGAGAAGGCTGGATAATGTAGTACATTGTTTTATTTATTCAGAAATAAAAATCATGTAATGCCTTTCTTTGCTAATGAGGTATGATTTTAGATACCACTATCAAATCGCATATCCACCATCAGAATCTTAACAGTTAATTCATTCATTCATTCATGTATTTCTTCATGCATTAGTTCCAATAGGTATAGTTCTAAGCATAGCGCTAGGCACATGACAGATGTGGCAGGAAAAGAAACTTAAGTATGGCAGAAAAGAGAGAAGTAAAAAAAATATTACAGTTCAATAAGCAATATCAAGAAAAGGTGTGATGTATTATATAAATGAATAACAAATACTTTTCAACTTGGTCTATTGGTCAGGGAAAGCCTAGGAAGAAATGTCTTTTATTCCAAGAATGAGAAAGAAGTTAGCAGAGGGTAAAAAAGAAAAATTGGCTTCCAGGAAGAGAGAACCACACTTGTAAAAGTCAATAGTCCAGAGAAAACAGATGTCCATTATAGCTGGAATGGACAGGAGTTCCCATCCCCAAGGGACTTCTGATTCCTGCATGTTTAACTGAAGGTTGAGGGCTCAGAATAGGTTTCATTGCTGTTCTCTGTTCAGCACTTAGGACTGACACCTTAGGCTGAAATGTGAAAATTCAGGTAACTCTCAAAGAGCTGATTCTAATTTAGAAGATTCAAGCTTCAGAACTCAAGTATTGGGTCTTCAGTTCAAGGAATTTTGTTCTGAGGCTTTGGGAGCTTATAAAATTCAAGGCCCCAAGTTGAGAAAAAAGTAAGAACAAATTTATGATTGTTGAACCTGAGTCTTTAGGGATCTGGACTTGAGGCAGCTCTGGGGAGCCATGGAAAACACTGGGAAGAACACAACTTTGAGGAAAGTCAGGCTTTATTGGGAATCCTGACTGCTGCTTGTTGGCTGTGTCATATCTCTGAGCTTCAGCTTTCTCAGATATGAATTGGATGGGTGAGGCAGGGAAGGGGTAGTAGTTACTCTGCAGGGTTACTATGAAATTGACAATTTGTGATTAAAGTAATTCGATCCCTCATCTATTAATACTATGGATTTTAAATCCTTCTTAATCTCAATTATTCAAGACTTTTCAGTTTGAAAATGTTCCTCTTTAGTAATCAAAATGAAAGCTAAGTAGCCATTAAATATCTTCCCTTTCCCTAATGCCATCTTTTGCATTTGCACCATATGCTCTTTCTTGTTTTATCTTCTTGCTCTGTACATCAACATGGCTAAAAAGGCATCTTCATTGCCTGAGTGGTTTTTTAATATTCAGCATATTCTATGTTAGCATTGCTTTGTTTGCTTGTTTATTTGTTTGTGTTTTTTGTTTTTGAGGGAGAGAGAGACAGGAAGGGAGAGAGTGAGAAGCATCAACTTGTAGTTGCAGCACTTTATTTGTTAATTGATTGCTTTTCATATATACCTTGACTGGGGGATCAAGCTGAGCCAGAGACCCCTTGCTCAAACCAGCAACCTTTGGGCTCAAGCTGGTGTGCCTGTGCTCAAACCAGAAAAACCTGGCTCAAGCCAGTGAACTCAGGGTTTCAAACCTGGGACCTCAACATCCCAGGTCAGTGCTCTATCCACGGCACCACCAGTCACACAGCATGTTCTTAAACTTTATTCCATTCTTTTCACTTTCCATCTCCTGCCTATGTATTTCCCTGACCTGCTCGTACACACGAGCTCCTAAAACTTGAACTTATCTTCATATTCTAGTACCAAGTACAGGCCAGGCACAAAATGTCTTATAAACTTGCAAATGAATAAATAAGTAACAGAAAGAAAAGGTTAGAAAAAGAAACACAAATGAAGACCATTCTGTTTTGTCATATTTTTAGGAGTCTCCCAAACTATCTCATTTTACATCAGGAACCTATTATTTACGGTATAGTTAGAATGTCACTTATCACCAGTAAACAAATGGGTATCAACCGTACTACACAAACTGCCTCTTCTATCAGAGAGTTAAATTTTGGGGGAAAGATCTGTATCTTGTATTTATGAAGTGTGGGGCTCATAAAAGTCACCCTAAGATGTGCCTCAGTGGTATGCATATTATTTTGAGCTATAGGCAACTAAAATCATGCAGGCTCAAGAGAAACTTCTGCCCCTACCTTAACTATTTAGAAGTTAAATTAGAAGCCTTGCCATGATAGGAGTTATCACCATAAATGACTTTTTAACCTATCTATATGGCAGGGCAAACTAATAATTTCTGAACATATGCTCTCCCTGCAGTGACATTCTGAAATTTCAAAACACCTTACATCATCCCTAATCAAAAGGTCTTATATACCCATGTCTCCTTTCTGTCTCTGAGCCTCCCATGCATGTGAAGTCATGTATGTATACATTAAATTTGATTATTTTATCTTGCTAATCTATCTCATGAGCCCCGGGATGATGTGCTCAAACTACTCGAACCATGACTGTGGGAGGAAAAGATAGAGAAAGAGAAGGGGAAGGCGGAGGGGTCAAGAAGCAGATGGTCACTTCTCCTGTGTGTCCTGACCAGGAATTGAGACCGGGAGTTCCATATACTAGGCCAACACTCTACCATTAAGCTGACCAACTAGGGCCTAAATATGACTTTCATAATGTTCCCCCATCATTCAGGCAGATGAGGGGAATGTAAACAGGCCACTCTGCAGATGTAACTACATTTGTTTCACTTTCCACAAAGTGACAGTCTATTCATTTCTCCTACAAGAGGGATACAATCTCATTAATCACACCAATTTTTAGACATGGATCTGTGGGAATAAAAGAATTTTATATTTCCATATGGAAATGGCCATAGACTAAATCAACCAACTTGTACATACTAACTTGATACAACTAAAATCTTTCAGTAATTCACAATGCCCTCTCTTAAATGGGCTGGTTTCTAAAATAAACAGCAACGGGCTAAAAAGCATCACAAGTAGTACATGTTGTCCAATGACTTTCAAAACTTTCCTATAGTCTATAAATTTGTCCTCACTATGCCTAGTATCATAATGTCAGACATTTTTAAGCTACATAATTTTTTCCTCATCCAGTGCCCAAATTCATAAATTTCCGTCAAATAGCCAGATTAACAGCAGTTAAAAGCACAGATGCTGGAGTACTTTTTCTAATACAGCTGAAAACATTAACATTGAATGTACTTTAAAAAATGAACTCTCTACAATACCTACAACTATTTATGATATATAGAAAATTCTTAAGTTTACACTTATAACAAATAGAAAAAATTTGTAAACTTAGATTTGCAGATGTCAAATTTCATTTTAAATGTTGTTTTTATTGTTGTGAAACACATGCTGAAGAAACCTACAATTTTAAGTTTGGTAATAAAATTAACACCATCTGCCTTCCTCTGCCCCTCCAAAACTCCTACTCCTGCCTCACAACCCATCTAAGACCACATTAGACCACCTGATGGCTTGGAAGACCTCTGCATGCCTATTTTGAATTACTATCTCCCCCTGAACTTCAACAAGTGAGCACTACAGCATCTGGGTTTTGTGTTAAATGTTCTCTTAACTTTATTTTTATAGCTTCTCCATCTTTGTATGCCCTGAACAATACAGATTGCTTTGGAAAAACTAAGTAGCGCAAAGCTGGCGTAATAAGGAAAAGGAAAGAGCACCACAGTTACTCCGTTGGAAAGCTCTGAGGGGAAGAGATAAGCAGAGTTTGGTTCACTGTCTGGCTCCAGGTTCCAGTGCTTGTAAGGGTCCCCGAGGATTAGGCAGAGGCTAACTCCAAGTGAGTACCACCCTCATCTGTCAGGAAGTCAAAGTTCTGATACTTTAGTGGATTGTTGGCTGTTTTGCTGGTGGGAGATGGGGTTGCCCCTCTAATTTTTGGTTATCTACTGTCTCCTAGGACAAAGACTTCTTCCCTTTTGCTTCTTTTCTCTTTCCCTACCTAACACTTTCCACATCACTTTTGCCTTTCCCCCTAGAAGATGCACATTATAAAGAACGCTCTTTCAAACTGTGCATACTTTTAAGTCTTTTTCCCCTGTGGTTCATGCTCTGATCTACCAGAACACCTTTTAAAAATATTTTTCAGACGTAGGGTAAGCGTAAATTTCCTGGCAGTAGTTTTAAATCAACCTGAGGCTCTTGAGTAGCTTTCTTCCCTCTTCCCTGTAGTTTCTCCTGGTACATCCTTTGCTCCAGAGCAGGCCAGGCTGGAGGAGGTGGGGCAGGAGCTGAGAGATCCTGCACTAAGATGGTTAAAGGCCCAAAATAATGTTACTTGTGCTAAAGCCCATGATATCAAACCTGGATTTAATACATGACCTAATTGCTGTTTCAGTCTCTCCCAGAAACAGATGCTTAATTAACCAGTCTGAAATTTTCTTTTCAGGATCATGAAGTGATCTGTCACATGAGTCCTCTCCATCAGCCACGGAAAGAAGAGGCAATCTGCATTATAAAAACCTTTGCAGCTCCCTTCTCCCCAAAACAGGTCCTGGTCTAAAAATAATCCTTTTCTTTTATTAATAGCTTTCTTGCCCCACCTCTCTTTCTATAAAAATCTTCCCCTTTATACAACCCCTAGGAGCGCCCTTCCAGATGGGATACTGCCGATAACACCGATTAGATCATCAAATATACTCAGTTGAATTTTGTTCTTTAACAGGATTTAGTAGGTTTTTTCTTTTTATTGTTAGTTATTCTAAAACAGAATTCCACTAAACTTTTGGAACTAGCTCTGTAATCAAACCAATTTCAATCTTCAAAGGAGATTTAAAAAGCAAATATTTGATATTTTCCCTTAGGTTAAATAGGAGTTTATTTCACAGATATTTATTGTTGGCTGAAATTAAACAGAACAAATTGAAAAAGGACAGTCCATTTCAGTGGCACGTCATTTGAATAAACACATCTCTAATCACTACTCAAATCCTCTGCTCTGCTTGCAATGATTTTTTAAGGGTGTACATGTGAGCAGAACATAAAGGTATTTAAAATATTTCTAATGTTGCATAAAAAATACAGAAGGAATAAATATGGCAATTTCCTGTAAAATTTTCTGCCACTCTACATCAACATTGGAGGAAAACATTCTTCTCTTAACTCATCCCTGTATTTCTTTGTGGTTTTGAAATTATAATGGCTATTATCTGGAAACTATCTCTGAGATGAACAGGCTTTGTATCAACACAAGATTACTCGATGAGGGCCAGGTGCCTGGCTCCCATCGGTTCCTTAGCATTCCTCCAATCTAAAAATAATGTCTCCTTCACAGTACTTCTTATCTTCACTTTTATAAATTTTGGACTGCAAGCCCACCATGGTCACTAGGGTAAATTTACTAATATATAAGGAGGAAGAATTTCAACACCTGTCAGGCCTTTATTTCTTTTTATCTATTATATTTGAATGTAGTTATAGCAAACAGGTCTACCATCCAATCCAATGTTATTATATTCCAAAACCCTTTAGTCTAAGGCTGGGTCTTTCATTTCAATATCCTCTATCTCTCAAAATGGTGAATCACATGTAATATATGTATGTATATATACAATGTTTATAAAATACAGCAAATTTTGATAACTGTGACTAGAATTTCCTAGCGTGTCTGCAATACTTATTTACTTACTTACTTATTTATTATTTCTATAGAAGATCCAGAACTTTAATGATATTTTGCCTAACAAGAATTTTTGTTTTTATATTTTAATAAAAATTGTGAGACTTTAAGGTGTACAAAATGACAATTTGATATACATTACACAGTAAAATAATTGCTACTTACATGGTTGCCTTTTTCCTTGTGAGATAAGAGCGCCTAAAATCTACTCTCTTAGCAAATTTTTAGTATTCAATACAGTATCACTAACTATCATTAGTGTGCTCTACATTATATCTCTAGATGTATTTATTCTACATAATTACAATTTTGTACCCTTTGCTCAACATCTCTCCCTTTCTCTCACCTCCCATCCCCTGCTAACTGCTGTTCTACTCTCTGCTTCTATAATTCATAATAATTTTTGAAAATGTATTTTCTTTAATACAAAAACATTTACTTCATTCACTTTTCAATTATTTCTAACCTCTAGAAATACATATTGAACTGCCGTGTCCCATTGTCTCACATAAAATAAGCATTGCTAAATAAGAGAAATCTTAAAGAGATGACAATGTGTAAAAAAAACCTAGTGTCCAATTACATTAGCCACTGATTTTTGTATAACTATAAATAGGAATAAACATTATATTTCTGATTTGCTGATCCTGGTCTGACTAGCTATATAATAGAGTTAAATAAGAATGTACTAACAAAATAAGCTCATAAAAAAAACTTCTGTAAAATGTTAAATCCAGTTTATTGCTCTTATAACTATGATTCAATATCATTACTTTAGTGCTCAAAGTTCTTCAGCAAATTATAAGTATATAGTCAATCCTATGCTTTCACTTCTGGCCAAGTTCTTGATAATACAGTGGAAAGGCCTGTTACCCTCCAGTTGACACACATCAAAGGTTAACATCCGAGCAAGAAGAATAAGCATAATTAGGATCTACATATACCTTACCCCTTCCCCCATTCTCAGTCCCTTTATGCTGAGGCTTACAGTTCTCATTCTCATTCAAAGCCAAGAGGACAACCTGACTGTGGGACCCTGTTACAGAGAACTATAACTATAGTTTATAAGTTACGCGCTAGCTTTAATTCCTATAGTTTATAAGTTACGCGCTAGCAAAGAAACAGACTCTGGCCTTCAGATATGCCGATTCAGGGAGGTGTGCTGACCTTCACCAGTTATCTAAACAAACTGTACTGAGTCTCCTCAACAAAGAACTCTCAATACCCTCCTTTATATTCTTTTGTTCTATTTTTGTTTATTACCCTCTTCCTCCTCCCTCTTTATAAAAACCCCTGCCTATTCCAGAAGAGGACTATGGGTTTTTGAGGACTGGAGTCCCCCCATCTGCTCAGGCAGTCAGCATTTGAGTAAACCTCTTTCCTTCTCATCAGCATCTATGTCATAAGTTTGATTTTTATTGCTGACAGATTGCTGGATCTACGGGTCATTTTTCTGGTTACATAATCATGGAATAAACAGTTAAAGAAAATGAAGTTAAGCCTTTCAAAGTAATACCATTTTTGGAACAAACACATAATGGTCATTAGTTTATCACTTGCCTTGGATAGGCAGTGTGGTACAGCATTTTGGTTTTGGAGTCAAATGGAATTTAGATTGAATCTTAGATTTGTGACATATTGTGTGTGATCCTACCCAGTAATTTAATCTCTCTTAGCTTCAGTTTCACCACCTATGAAAGGAATAAAAATACCAACCTTTCAGATTTATTCTAATAAATAGTAAAAGAATTTTAAATAGTCCACAGAAAAGATGCTTAATCTTAGAATTCTCAGGACTTGATGATCGTTTAAACAGAGAAGAGGAATATCGAGAAGAGACAAGGATGACACTCATATTGCTGGTTAGAATGAACATATCAAAGCTGAAATTTAAAGGATGAGTATAAATTAGCCAGGTAAAGCTGAAGTAAGGAAAAAAGGAATGCTCTAGAAAGAAAGAATGCATGAACAAAGGGCAGAAGGTGAGTGAGAACATAACATGTCTTTGGAACTCAAGGTGGGTTAGTATTCCTTAAAGGTCAAGTGCAACAGAATAGCTAGAGATTAGGGTGTGAGGACTATGGTAGCCCAATCAAGGAAAATCTTTTGAATTAAAATGCTGTGTTTGACCTTTATCCCAAGGGTGAAGTGGAGACACTGAAAGCTTCAAAATCAGATTTGGAGTTGAGAGAGGCAAAAGAGAGGAGGCAGGATGACCAGTTAGGAGATTGTGGCTAAAGCTGGTTGTGAGACAACAATGGCCTAAAGCAGTGGTTATCAACCTTTTTCACCTCATGGCACTTGTAAACTAATTATAAAACTTCTGCAGAACACCAAAAAGTATGTGATATTTTTGGCTGATCTGACAAAAAATATCACTATAATTTTGATTCATTCACACTGGTTGTGTTGGTTGTTGATTTTTTAAATTTGACAATTAAGGGAAAAGAGGTCAGTGCTCCTGTCTACATAATTAGATATTGCATGCTTTAAAAATCTGAGTGGCACATCCCTGTGCCTCTCGTGGGACAACAGTTGAAAATTACTGGTCTAAGTAAGGTAGCAGAAACAGGACTAAAGGACACATCAGGAAAATCTTACCAGACCTCCAAGGAAGGTGGCAACTGCTTCTCTTCAGTGATCCATAGCCCTCTGTGTTCACCCTCACTGCAAGGTGCTATCTCAGTCTATTTCAATTATACAGGAGAATGCAATTCCCAGGAGGACAAAACCATCTCTTATTTCCAGTCCTTTACATAATTTCTGGCACATGGAGAGTGTTCAGTATACATTATTTATGGGAAAAAATGTAAATATGAATTTCTATCCCACTGTGTACCTCTCTCCTTTTAACCATGATCATTCATGGGAACAATACAGATACCTCTTAATAATAAAATTGTTTCCCCAATGGAGACAGGACCACCATTATCCTCATAAAAGTTCTGAGTGATAATTTCCATGTGCAACTGCATTAAACACTGAACATTAAGTTCACCATGGTATATTTTCTGCCCTTACAAGTTCATATATAAGATAAATATATCATTTTTAGTTTCAAAAAGATAAATTTCTATATATTTTAGTTTTCCATTCATCTTTTAAAGTCAAGGTAACTAATTATAGTTATTTTTCGGTGTATCACACCTAAATTACTCATATATATATATATATATATATATATATATATATATATAATCTATTTTAAACTTTGTGATACTAAAAGATGATTTAATTAAATACGTTTAGCTTCTCAATATAGGGAATGCAGTTTTTAAATTATAACTGATTAGGTCATGTCCCTAATGAGTTACAGTGCTCATTGTGCACATAAATGCCAGAGGGATGACAAGGCTACCATTCCAGCACACCCTGCTCGGATGCGAGGCTGGCGTGTTTTATAAAGTACAGCACCGACTGAAGAAGGAAATGTGGCTGGCACTGTAATAACAATTTTAATTATTTATAATTTTCCAACAATAAAAATAATTTCTTTTTGTTCATTTCCTACAACATACTTATTTCCTCCTGAAAATGATGCTTCCCCTGAAAGTACCAAATGGGGTTTCTGGGTTATACGAGGCTCTGAATTATATATACTATTATACATAAATAATAATACTGAATTATTACCTCTAAGTTTTAGTTAAACATGTTTTTATCAAGTACTGTCAAGTTTGAAAAACAACACTTAAAACTGCTATATTCAATTAAAATAGAAGCCTCTAGGATATAAAAAGCATAAGAAGCAAAGTTTTTTGGCTTTTTATCACTTTATGCTCATAATAATTGGGTTGACAAAGCAAGTGTTCTTATATAACATTGAGGAAAAACATAGATTTCATAATTTATGTGTTTTCTTTTCATGACAGGTTCCCAGTGCTACATATTAGGTTAACTGGAGACTACATACATTGTGAGTTGGGATGTGTGTGTGTGCAATACCTTATTTAATTATTTTATGGACACTTCGCAGTTTTTATAAGAATAATAATGCACCATTTGAAATTTACTAATTAACCAACTTCATAAAGTTATTTATTTACAAAAGGATATGTTTTTAAATGAAGTAACTAAACAGTTACTCATTTTACATAGTTTTTAGTTCCTGCCACCCCAAGTCCTCCTTTCTTACATTCAATAAAGTACAAAATATTTATTTATGTCTGTCTGTATATATATTTATGTTGCATTTGTGAGTTTATTATTTTAAGCATATTTGATGAAAAAGGTAAAAGTCAGATTAATGAAGTATTATCCAAATATTAGATCTTGATATACTGACATGCAAAGATGTCTACAATATGTAACCTGCAAACACAATGCAGATCATAGAGCAGTCTATGCAATATGATCTTATATATTAACATGAACTGACTCTGAAGTACTATGGTTAGAAATTGTCTTTGAAATTCAGATATTACCTTAGAGTGTTGTTGACTTCTCTATACTAGTACAGCAGTCAGGAACCATTTTGGCTGGGAGAGCCATGAATGCCAAATATTTTAAAATGTAATTCTGTGAGAGCCATACAATACGTTTAACACTAAATACAAGTAAATGTGGGCATTTTATGTAATACCAACACTATTAAAGTAAAATAAGCGTCTGAATTCTTTTTAATAACGTTGTTATGCTGTTGCTAACCAATGATGAATAAAGTACTTCTTACCATTAATGCGACTTCTAGTGCTGCATGGTTTTGCTGATGGTTTTGTAGTCTGGTTGATACGTGGTGAGGTTAAGCTTCATGCAGGCATTGAGACTTCCATCCATTAAACATGATTGTAGGTTGGTCTTAACATTCTTTAGATGTGAGAAAGACTGCTCACATGTATATGTAGAGCCAAACATTGTCAGTACATCAATACTCATGCTGCAGTGTGTGGTATGTGATGGGAAGCACATTCCAAGTTTTGACAATCAGCTGGTTCATGAGTTGAAGTTTTTTCATTTCTCCCCACTTGTGTTTGCTCGCCAACTCTGCTTGCTGTCATGCAAGTCTTTCCAAATCTTCATTCAGTGACTTGAACTTACCCACATGTCTGAGGCCTTCAGGTCAGCAGCTTATATCTCAAAATCTCTGAGGGAAATTTTGTAACTCCAGGGATGTAACTCAGGCCGGTGCTGTCCACAGCACACTCGTGTGGATGGGTGATGAATTTAAAAAGACGAGTGCGCTCATGAAATTCTCAAAAGTGTACTTTGAATGACTGCAGGAGTATAGATGTGAAGCCCGCTAGCTGCTGGAGATCAAGATGTTGAGCAGGGTCACTTGCTGTGCATGCATCTTTAAATTTTCCTAGTTTTTCAAAGTGTAGTAAACAACCTGCTTCAATGTCGGTGATGAAGAGTTCCATTTGTTTTCAAATGCAAAAACTGCTTGTTGAAGGGATAAGATTGTATTTCCAACGCCTTGCATTTTCACATTGAGTTGGTTCAGATGTTCAGTCATGTCCACGAGATAGTAGAATTTCAGGAGCTACTCAGTGTTAGGCTAACTCAGGATGCTCGACGTTTTTCATTTCAAGAAAAGTCCGGATTTCACTAAGACAAGCCGCAACGGTTGAGCACCTTTTCTCTTGACAACCAATGCACATTGCAGTGCAGAAGGAGACCAGGATAATTATTCCCAACTACATCCAGCAGTGTTTTAAACTGGCAATCATTTAAAGCTCAGGCAACAATAAAGTTGACCACCCAAATGACCAGCGATATCACCTCACCAAGCTGCTCGTCACACACCTGAGCACAAAGTGCCTCCTGATGATGTACTAAAAACTTAGGATAGATCTCTTTTCATATTCATGAAGAAGCACTACAAATCCTCTGTTTTTCCCCACCATGCATGAAGCACCATCAATACACACCGAAAAAAGTTTATCCATCAGTAGATTTTTTTCTATAGCGAACTCAGTGAAAGATTTGAATAAATCCTCCCCTCTTATTGTCTCTTTCATAGGCAAAACAGCAAGACTTTCCTCATGTAGTGTGTCACCAACATCATACCTTGCAACCACGCTGAACTGGGATAAATGGCTTATATCAGTTTACTCATCCAAAGCAAGAGAAAAGAATGATGCTGCATTTATGTCCTTCACTTGTGTTGCCTCAATTTGATTTGCCATCATGATGGTACAATTGTGAACAGTTCTTGCCGACAGAGGCATGTCTTTATTCATTTAATTATCTTGTCTTTATCCAAAAAGTCGTCAAAAAGTTTAACATCAAGCATGAATGTTTTGGCATACTCTCCATCTGTGAATGGTTTTCCATTTCTCACAATTGCTAAAGCACCAGCAAAGCTAGCTGAATTCCAGTCACCTTGTTGGGTCCAAACATGGAGTAGCTGCTGACTAGCTTGCACTCTGCATAGTAGCTCTTGACATGCTTTCTTCCAGCTGTCCCCCGCTGAATATTTTGATGCCAATGTAGCATGGCATATGTCGAAGTGCCGCTTTATATTTGACCATTTCATCGATGCAATTTTATTACTGCATATTAGACACACTGCAGAATCTACTCTCTCCACAAAGGCAAATCCTCTTCCATTCCTGCTGAAAAGTACAATACTCCTCATATATTTTTTCTTTTAGCCATCTTCTTTGTCAAAAGGGTTTCTGCAATTAGCTAGCTGACTACTTGATTAAAAGAAGGGAAGTTTACTTCCTGACCTCACAGCAACCTGTGTACATTACGCATTATACAATAAAAATTTGGTGTTGTCTCGGAGGACAGCTGTGATTGGCTTCAGCCACCCGCAACCATGAACATGAGCAGTAGGAAATGAATGGATTGTAATACATGAGAATGCTTTATATTTTTAAAGTTATTATTTTTTTATTAAAGATTTGTCTGCGAGTTAGATGCAGCCATCTAAAGAGCCACATCTGGCTCGCGAGCCATAGGTTCCTGACTCCTGTACTAGTAACATCATAAAGAGCTGCTTAGCTTAGCATGTGGCACACAATGAATGTTATTATTTTTTATAATTGTTATTAATTCTCATATGTAGTCTGTTTTCTCTTATCATAGAAATCTATGGGGCTGTAAGCCCATTGCCTTTGCCTCATAGTGCTTTCTTAGCCTGTGCATATTAGAAAAATATAAAACAGCCTGACCAGGTGGTGGCTCAGTGGATAGAGCATCAGACGGGATGCACAGTTGAATGGACAAGAGCCAGTATCAGACCAATCATTCATGGTGCTAAGACAAAAGTAAAGTCAGAATTCACATCAAGCAACCATACTGCATAGTTGAACCCAGGGCACATTCATCCAAAAGCTAAGACACTCTACTTTGACAGCCTCTCACCTGCACAATTCCCTTCCAAGAGTTCTTTCTAAGGGGCCCTTATAAGTAAGTTTGCACTTACAATGTTGTATTTTTTAAAAACTAGGACCCTTAAAATATATAAGTAACAAGCCTCACAAAACCTAGGTCTTCTTCTGATTGAAACAATGGTTTTGATCACACCTTCAAGGCAGAATTCAATTGAGCTATTTGGAAAATTGGAAATCAGATTAAATGCATCCTTTGTGCCCGATAGGCTGCCTCCCACTACCTTCAAGAAATTCATATTTTGTTTCAGAAATTCTGGAAGTTAACCTGAGTTAGAAGTAGATCTTCTCTATATATATATATATAAAAATCTTCTCCCCCACCTCTATACTTGCTAGATTTCTTGAGGTTGAGTTCCATATGCCTATCTGGAAGCTTCGTTCCTTCTAGTCCAGGAGGCTGCTCTTTTGCACTAAGTCTGCAGTCAGAAGTTCCCCCAGTCCCTGTCCTTCCCTGGTGTTGACTTCTGTACTCAGCCCTAGCTCCCTTTCACTTCTCACACTATCCGTGCTCAAGTTATCACTACTAGTTATAACAGTAAGGATTTGGTGTAAAGTTATGTAAACTACATTATCCAAAAACAAATCCATCTAGAGTTACAATTGACAAATCAAGGAAGTTTTAAAAAAATACGTGGGCAAACAATAATATAAGCAAAATAACAATTCCATACATTCCTAGTCTAAATGAAGGAAAGATTAAATAACAACAAACATATATTTAGCAAGAGAAGGTTCATATCTCTTTAAAACACCCACCCACTTCACAGCAAAGTGAAATTTTAACCCTGTATAATTTTTAAGAAACGGAATCAGTAGCCTATTAGGAGATTATGACTTACACAGTAGAACCCATGAAGAGTTCACACCTCACTGTAAGATTTATGTGAGAGCCTGACCTGTGGTGGTGCAGTGGATAAAGCGTCGACCTTGGAACACTGAGGTCGCCAGTTCAAAACCCTGCACTGGTCTGGTCAAGGCACATATGGGAATTGATGCTTCCAGGTCCTTCCCCCTTTCTCTCTTTCTCTCTCTCTCTCTCACTCTGTGTCTCCTCTCTAAAATGAATAAAATAAAAAAATAAAATAAAATAAAAGATTTATGTGAGAAAATAAGCGCATATAAATCATGTAAGGTGCTATAGAAATTAAGAAATGTATGAGAGGCATTCAAAAGTTCCCAGAATGCTCAGAGGTAACATCTTTTTATTTTATAGTTAACTGAGTTACTAGACAAATAATTAATTCATTTCCTTTTGTTTTGCTTTCAGCTTTGTCATTGGTAGTCTTCATAAAAGATATTTTATCTACATTTGTGCCAAGATAGTTTTATGATATGAAAGTTCAGAGAATTATAGGATCAGTATTCTGAGCATATGTGATCACCTCAAATATAAAAAGTGTATAAAACTGGACTGACTCTGGAATATGGCTTAGTAGTTTTGCTTACATTTTAGTAAAATCCATGATAATAGACTTTTTCTCCATTGAGGTTTAACTAGTCTGTTCAAAGCAGAGCATAATTACATTACTAACTGGAGGTACAAGTTAATCAGCGTTCATTGTATTTGTAAATTAAGATGGAAAAAATGAAATGTTTTGCAGATAAATTAAAAGACCTACCTGGAAAAGTTTTAATTAAATAAATTAATGGCCTGATTAATGGCTGTAGAATGTGAGAATATTCTTCATATAATATTCCTATAAATGTAAAATAGATGACATTTCACTTGGACATTAGATCAAGAAGATAGCAGCCTTTTATGCTCAAATCGTACTTAAACAGTCATTCTTTTACCCATGTAATAAATATTTAGTCAGTATTTGCTATGTGCTAGAAAATAAGGATGATACAGAAAATAGATAGACAGATATCTCTCTTCGTGAAACTTATATGTTGATATGGGAAAATAGCATTGAAAATTTGAGTACTGTACTCAGGATGTCACCAAGAAGTGCAGTGTGCTATGCACTCGGGGGTTCATTCTCTAGTGTAGGGTAGGGATCAGGAATAATTTCCTGGAGAAGGTGATTTTTTTTTTATGTGATAAGAGGAGAGATAGAGAGATAGACTCCTGCATGAACCCTGACTGGGATCGAACCAGCAACCCCCATCCAGGGCCAATGCTTGGGAACAACAGCTGTCCTCAGCTCCGGGGGTTGTTGCACAAACCGATAGAGCCACTGCAAGAGAAGAGAGAGAGAAAGGGGAGACAGTTGCTTCTCATGTATGTACTGACCAGAGGTGGAAACCAGGACATCGGTGCACTGGGTGGACGCTCTATTCACTGAGTCAGCCGGCCAAAGCAAGAACATGATATTTAAGCTGAAACCTTAAAGAAGAATAAGATATAGAAGGAGGAGAAAAATGTTTAGAAAGAGAAAACAATTAATGTGATGGCTCTTAACGCTCAGGCATGTTTCAGTAACCTAATGAAGCCCAGAAGAGCTGGAGAATCAGGGAGCTGGCAGTAGCATGGTACCCTTAGAGCTCAAGCATTAGCAAGGGGCTGTATCTTTCTAGTCACTGTAACCATCCTTAGGACCCCAGGAAGTGACTGGAGTGAGGCGATGATATGTGTTTTATAGAGATGGCTTTGCTAGGTAAGGAATGGAATACAGTGTGGCAAGGAGATCAGTTAGTAGACTATTGCAGTGCTCAGGTTAGAGATGATGATGTCAACACAATGGAGAGGAGTATATGGATTTGAGAAAGACTTGAAAGGTAGAACTGATAGGCTTTGCAGATTGATTGGCTTAATAGTATGGATGAAGAAGGGCTAAGTAAGCTTATTAAGTCTCTGGACTGAACATCCAGGGCTATAGGGTACAATGGACATTTGGAGAAGTAGGACTTGGGATAGCAATGCAATCATTAAATGCCACATATTTTGGGAAATATTTTAACATAATTTCATATTTTATGATAAAATCATACTTACACTTCCAATCCAAATCCAAATTTAAAACTACAGAGTTTTTTACTTAACCTCTCATATTACATCCATATCTTTTTCATCTATATCAATAATCCTATGTCTCAGGAATACAAGAAATGACAGAATATCCCATATATATTCACTTACTTTGTCCCACATTACACACAAGATGATCGCAGAATAGCAATACTAATATTATCACTTATATAGTAATTACTAGGACTGTGTTATTTATTTTTTTTGCATATGTGCTTTTCATTCTACTTCCATTTTGTG
The DNA here is from genome assembly GCA_037038555.1 of Rhynchonycteris naso. Classification (NCBI taxonomy): domain Eukaryota; kingdom Metazoa; phylum Chordata; class Mammalia; order Chiroptera; family Emballonuridae; genus Rhynchonycteris; species Rhynchonycteris naso. Next base: position 291,360,646 of record CM072995.1, on the reverse strand, counting down.
GTAGTTGGACTATATTCTTTCTCAGCAAATAGCCATTATACACCATCCTGTCTCCCCTTCGACATCATTTAGTCTGAGTTCTTTAAGTAACTATACACTTAATGCCAACACATGGCCTTATGTTGATGTTTCTCTGTTATTTTAGTAGTTAAAAACACATTCAGAGAGGAATCTTGAGGAATATTTCACTGAGTTCTTATATATTGTTCACAGTTTGAAGGTTAGTTTGCTAAATATAAAATCCCTGGCTAACATCTCTTTCCTTGAGTATCTTAAATATGTTATCCACTTTCTGCTAGCATAAGATATTGCTATCAAAAAAGGTCCGATGGTAATCTAATTTCTTTTCCTTATTAATCACTTGCTGGTTTTGTCCAGATGCTAAATTAGTTTCTATTTAAAGTACAGTAAAGTAATTTTAGAATATATTTGGATATTGGCCATTCTTGGTTAATATTCTTTGACTCTCAGGGTGCTTTAACTATATAATTTTAAATATTTTTAGAAAAGTTTTCTTAAGTTGTTTTGCTGGGTTCTTTTTCCTGGTCCCTTGTTTTGTTTTTAATTTTTTTCCAGAAACCTTAATTACATTTATGTTGACACTTCATACCCTACTCTGAATGTTTTTAACTTCCTTTTCAATCCTTCTTTAAATTTCTTCATTTTTTATATTTACAATACTGTCCTTGTCTACCTTCTATTTCTCTTAAAACACTATGTTTATTCTCTCTTGTGTTGAATTTTTTTATTACTAATACCTCAGTTCTGTTACTTCTTTTCTGAATTTTTCTCATTCTGATGAATATTGTCTTTTCATATGTTATATCATACTTTTAATTCTTGAAGCTATTATTTTAAATAAAGGACTATATCTATGCTTTGCTATTGACTGTTTTTATATAAAATTGGTTGTTTGTTGTTGTTTTTTTTTTGAACTTTTAGAAGGAGGCACATTTCAGGATAACTTTTCTAATGTCACAGAGCTCCTTCTTAGTCCCTGAAATGTGTGAACAGAATACACAGCAAAAGGAACTATACAAATGTAACTAAGGTTATGGACCATAATATAATTTCCAGGGAGATATCCTGGATTATCTTTGTAAACCCAAACTAAATCTGTGAGCCCATAAAAGTAGAGTACCTTTTCTAGCTGAAGGCAGGAAAGATAAGGCAGAGCTAGAGATCAGACAGATGAGAGACAGAAGAAGGGCTGAACCGAAATGAAAAGGTCACTGTTATTGGTCTTTTAGATGAAGAGGGCCCCGATCCAGGGAATGCAGACAGGCTTTAGAAGCTAAAAATGATTCATGAAACAGATAGCAAGAAAATGGAAACCTCAGTCCTACAACCACATGTCACTAAGCACATCAACTGGAATGAACAGAGTAGTAAATTCTTCCTAGAATTTCCCAATAAAAGCCTAGACAGTAGATTCCTTGGTTCTAGATTCAGAACAAAGAACCAGTTCAGATCACCCAGAATTCTGACCTATAGTGTTGCAGGAAAACGACCCTGGGAAGTTTTGGTGGGGTCAGTAAGGGAGAAGAGGTTTCCAGATCACTGGTCATAGCTACATACAGATCCTACTTTTCTTGCTTTGTATTGTAAGCAGCTCTAAGCAACCATTTAGAGAACTATGGGATGTAGTTAATTTATAACTGTCTGGCTCAGTTACCCCTTGTTGGGCAGATAAAATATATTATGCTCACTTTGTTAAAAATGGCGCTGCCCACATGGAAGTTCGTTGATATTAATGTGTGTTCTGGAACAGGCTGTGGGCAGGCCAGGTCGTTGTAGCCTAAGGCTTAGTTTAAGAGTAAGCTCTTCCCCACACCCTTGACTGATTGGATGATGTAGGGTGGTGCACTCTCCTGAGGAATCCCATTATACATAGACTTCCTTGTTTGTATAATTGGATTAAAGGTTTTTGATTCTACGATATAAAGTGGGAGAGACCAATAGCTTGAGCTCTCTCTTGGTTCCTGAGTTCCTGAGGTTAGTATTAGAGAGCAGAGCAGATTAAGGCCATGTGGAGGAGAAGTAGCCAAGATGGCGGAGTGCTGAGGAAAAAGCCAGTTTGTTAAGAGTTTGTGCAGGAGGAGATGGGAAACAGAGGTGAATAAGTCTGGTGAGCTAGAAACCTTTGATTCTAGGAAACTCAGGTAAGTCAGTAGCTTTGTGAGCACTGAATGTGTGGGTTTTGGAGCCCAGTGTGTGTTTTTGCTTGCCCGCCGGGTGCAAGCTGGAATTAAAGCTGATGGCTCACCAGTTTTTGGCTCCTGTGTTTCACAACTGACTGTTCGAATTTAATGCGAACCTGCACTGGCCAGGTGGCTGTGATAGTGGCCGCGACTACTGGCTTTACACCCCTGCTTGCTCTTTTCCCTTGTATTCTCCTGGTTTCTCCCCACTCAAGAGGGAAGAGAGCCTTGCTCCCTCCTGAACAGAACCATGAAATAATATATTGAAGTTGTTTTAAATCACTACATTTGTATAAATGTTTTATAGTAGTAACTGAAAACAAATACATTTACTTGGATTGACACTGGTGAACAAAGTTATACAGATTTCAGGTGCACAATTCTACAACACATCCTCTGTATACTATGTTGTATGTCTACTACCTAAGTCAAGTCTCTGTTCATCACCATTTATTTCACACACACACACTCCTCAACCTCTGCCCCTGTAATCACCACACTGTTGTCCATGTCCATGAGGTTTAGTCTATTTTTTCTCTTTTTACTCAATCCCTCTATCACCGCCACACCTAACCCCTCTCCCAACAGCTGTCTACCTGCTCTTTATCTATGACTCTGTCTCTATTTTTGCTTGTTAGTTTAATTTTTAAATAGACTTTTTAAAGCAGTTTTACATTCACAGCAAAATTGAGTGGAAGGTACATAGATTTTTTATATATCCCCATTCATGTATAGCCCCCTCAATTCCCAACATTCTTCATAAGAGCCATCCATTTATTATAATAGATGAACTACACTGACACCCAAAGACCATACTTTACATCAGAGTTTGCTCTTGATGTTGTACATTCGATGAGTTTAGACAAATGTATAATGACATATACTCATCATAATATCATACAGAGTAGTTTCACTGTGCTAAGATAATTCTGTGCAACCCTGGCTGGTTGGCTCAGTGAATAGGGCATCAGCCCGGAGTATGAACAATCTTGGTTCAATTCTCATTCAGAGCACACAGGAGAAGCAACCATATTCTCTCCCATTCCCTCTTCTTCTTCTCTCTCCCTTCTTCTCTTGCAGCCAGGGGCTTGATTGGTTCAAGCAATAGACCAGACACTGAGGATGGCTCATTTTTCCAAGTGTCATCCTCAGGTGCTAAAAGTAGCTCGGTTGATTGAGCATTTAACCCAGATAGGAATTGCTGGGTGGACCCAGGTTGGGTGTATGCAAGAGTCTGTCTTACTATCTCCTCTCCTTTCATTTTATATATATATATAAAATCCCTCATTACACCCTAACCCTTGCCAACTACTAACCTTTTCACTCTCTATAGTTTTGCAGCTCCTTTTGTAAATGAATTTAGTAATACGTTTCTCTGTCAAGTGAGTTATTTAAAATACATTAATTATGTTCCAGGCTATCCATGCATGAATTCAGGGTGTTTGTAAAGAGAGGGCCACCTGCATAATATAGACAGGTGGTATCAGTGCTGAGAAATTGATGGGGGGTGAAGCACAACCCTTCAGAGTCAGTCAGGGATTAGTTTCAATAGGACTATTTACTTTTTATTTCTGTGATTAATTATAGTTTATAAATACAAAATCACTTTTTTAAGACTTCTGTTATGTCAAAATACAGCAAGGAATTGAGTTATATAATAAAATAAAAATGTTAGTCACAACTTTTTTAGTTCTTATAAGCACTGAGCAATGCCTATCTGTAAAACTTGCTCTTTTCCAGGTAATGCTGAAGCAATGATCAGCAGTGGGAATGAGGTGATACCATGAGGGCAGTCACATCAAAGATTGCCTAAGGCTTCTGGGAAGGGTATCAGCGGATTAAGAGCAGGTGAAATAACGGAAAACAATGCAGGATCTAAGGAACAATTTGAGAACTAAGTAGATTTAGGTACTCAAAGCAATTATCATTTTTAGTTTTTATTATTCTTCAAGACATGAAAGAAAGGGTGGTAATTTTCACAGAATATATATATTAAATACTTATTATATGCATTTTCCCCAGGCTTCTGTAGTGTTAAATGTCTGCCTTTATCATTCATGCTTGGAGTATACTGAAATTCATTCTGTTTAACTGAGTTGCCATATATAAAAATGACTGTATGTCTCATAGTTTCTATGAGACAGAAAGCTAAAACGAGGGACAGGCTGAATGGATGGCACATAATGAGGGAATTTTTCATGCACAATTTCTGATTAGAGGTTCCACTCTTGTCTGCTTTGTCAAGGACTGCAAACCACCTTGAAGGATGTTGGACCGAAGGAAACTTTTCCAATTGCCAATCAATGCTGAAGAAAACCAGCATTTCCCTACTAGGATTCGTAATAATTTAAGAATGAAAGCTCAGAGTGCTAACATACATGCATGTTTATCATTATTTATCACAATGTGTTCTCAAATGGATGAGAGGGAGGATGTTAAGCAGAATTCTAACCAGGAGCTATCCAAGTAGTTTCCATTATTTTGAACAATATACTGTGTCTGGAAGACTGGAGTATCTGAAAATATCAGGCAAATCTTGGACTATTCAAATTAGGATCAGAAAATGTCAGGTCTAGAGTGTTATCGGTAGACTGGCTGGTAGATGCTCTATTAAAAGTGAAAACAAAGCCTTAGATAAACTATTTTATTTATTTATTTACTTTTTTATTGGGGTAACATTGGTTAGTAAAACTATATAGGTTTCAGGTGTACAAGTCTATGATACATCACCAGTGTACTGTATTGTGTGTTCAGCACCCCAAGTCAAGTCCCTTCCATTACCATTTATTCCCCCATACCCTCTTCTACAGTGCCATGCTTCTTTCCCTCTGATAATCACCATACTGTTGCCTGTCTATAAGTTTTTTGGTTTCTTTTTTATTGTTCTAGATAAACTCATTTTTTGTGTTTTGTTTCATTTTGCTGGGTTTTTTTTTTCTTTTTGCAAGAGAGAGAGACAGACAGGCAGGAAGTGAGAGAAATGAGAAGCATCAACTCACAGTTGTGTTACTTTAGTTGTTCATTGATTGCTTTTCATATGTGCCTTTTCATAGATACTTTTTTATACATGAGCTAGTGAAGTGACCCTTTGCTCAAGCCATTGATCTTGGGCTCAAACAAGCAAACTTGGGCTTCAAGCCAGCAACCATGGGGTCATGGCTATGACTCCACGCTCAAGCCAGCAACCCCATACTCAAGCTGGTAAACCCATACTCAAGCCGAATGAGCCTGCACTCAAGCCAGCAGCCTTAGGGTTTTGAACCCATGTCCTCAGGGTCCCAGGTTGATGTTTTATCTACTGCACTGCTGCCTGGTCAGGCAAAAGATGAATCTAAATAGATTAACATACTATGGATATTAGACCCCACTGTAGGGGATAAAACTTTAGAAAAAAACATATGAGAAAATCTTTGTAACTTTAGATTAGACAAAGATTTTATAAACAGCTTCAGCTTGAAACCATTAAAAATTACTAAGCTATACTTCATCAAAATTAAAAACTTTTTGGCCTTGGCTGATTGGCTCAGTGGAGAGAGCAATGGCCTGGCATATGGATGTCCTCCTGGGTTTGATTCCCAATCAGGACACATAAGAGAAGTGACCATCTGTTTCTCTCCCTCTCAACTTTCTCTCTTTCCCTCCTGTAGTCAAATTTGTTCAATCATTGGCCTGGGCACTGAGGATAGGTCAGGTGGTCTGAGTTTATCAGCCTCGGGTGATAAAAATAGCTCAGTTGATTCAAGCATTGGCCCAAGACAGGGTTGCTGGGTGAATCCTGCTCAGGGCACGTGAAGGAGTGTGTCTCACTAACTTCCCTCCTCTCACTTAAAATAATAAATAAGTAAAAAATAAATTAAAAACCTTTTGTTCTTTGAAACTTTACAAAAAGGAAACGACAAATTGCAGACAGAGAAAATATTTACAAAACATGTAAGCAATAAAGCCCTTGTATCCAAAATACATGTATATAGAACTTTTAAAATTCAAATAAGACAATTCAAAAACAAAAGGGCAAAAGATTTAAAAGACATTTCAACAAAGTATATACAAATCACCAATAAGCACATGAAAAGAAGCTCAACTTAATCAATCATTATTAATTAATAAGTTTTAATAAAAAATTTAAAAATACCAACAATACCAAGTTTGTCAAGGGTATAGAGAACCTGAAACTCACACAATGTTGATGGGAATGCAAAATGGTACATGCACTTTGTAAAGCAGTTTGGCAGTTTCTTATAAACTTATACCTACATGTAGCCTATGATCTAGCAGTCCTAGTCCAAGATAAAGGGAAACAAATGTTTACACAATATCTGAATGCAAATGTTCATAGCAACTATACTCAGAATCAAAAAAACCTGGGAAAATATCCAAAAGTCCATTAACTTGTGATTGAATAAACATATTATGGTACATTGGTCCAGTGAAACACTACTCATCAATAACAATGAATGAGCTATTGAGATATGCAATAACATGATATACTTCAAGAGCATTCTGCTGAGCTAAAGAACCCAGAAGCAAAAACATGATTAATTTCATTTGTATGACATTCTAGGAAAAGCAAAATAATAGGGACAAAAAAAGTAGGTCAGTGATTACACGGGAGTGAGATCAAGAGAGGAAAATTGGGGGTTGATAAAAAGTTCTATTTTCTTTATTTTGCTGGTGGTTTCATGTCTGTATACATTTTCCAAAACTCGTTGAACTGTATGCTTAAGAAGAATAAATTGTATTGTGTGTAATTTATTACTCAATAAAAGTTTTTCAAAACCTGGATGCCATGCCAACTTAATCATTGAGAGTCTTTTAAAATGCTGTGGGAATCTACTTTATTCAAATCTTTCTGTAAATTAACACATACCCAATGAGCCATACACAGTTATTTTCAATAAATGACATGTTTAGATTTAAGAAGAGCAATGTCTGAAATAATGTCAAATTATTAGCTTGTCACATCAATGCCTAGTGCCATAAAATACTATAAAAAACAAATATTTGTCTAATGCTCTTCAAATTACTTGGTACTTTGTGAACTTTTCAAGGATTAGAGTGGAACAGCAGCAATCTTCTGCATGCAGAAACTCTTCCCTTTCAGCATCTTAAGAATTTGTGGGGTTTGATTCATGAAGATCACTTTAAATCCTTTCAGTTTGTGACTCTTATAAAATTTGTACTTCTTAACAAGAAATAGGTCTTTATACACATCCATATCATGTACATATAACCACAAAATTGCTACTATATTTGACAGAAAGCAGAATTAATATGTTTCTAAGGTATATTGGCCTTGTTTTATAACCCATAAAATAGCAGTGTGTCTTGGTTTTCTGACCACTAATCTAACACTGTTAATCATCACTGAGTCTCCTGATGAAAAGTGAACAGTTAAATAAAGGAATCATCTAACTTTATTTATTCAGCACTCATTCAACCCCAACACTTTTCTTATAATTTTGCTAACTCATTAGACGTTTTTCATCATTGCTTAAAATAATTTTAAGCAGATGATGGAGGTCTTTATCATTTTTTTCTTTCTTAACTACTACATCTCTCCATTTGCCTTACTCTATTGAGATAAACTTTATTTTCCACATCAGCTTCTAAAGATAGGCATCAATTTACCTGACTGACCTATTTGTCCTTATAGCATCCCCAGTGCCATCTACTGTCCACACACAAGGGCCCTCCTTCATTTCTTGTGCCTGGGACTATTCACTCTTGTTCCATTCTATAACTAGGGCAATAACAGGGAGAAGAAAGTGGAAATAAATTATTTGAGTTCACAAGAAATAGAAAGTGATAGATTTAGGATTATATTTGAGATTTCTTTATATTCAGACAAAGGTGATAAGGAGAGAATGGTAGCAACATAAAAGGTCCTCAGTAACAACTTACTGAATAAATACATGTATAAATGAATGTATTTATGAATGTGGCCAGAGAAACCTGAGTTGGAAGCCTAGCTCTTCCACTAAGTATCTAAAAATTTGAGTAGACTACTGAGCCTCTCTGAGCTTTGCTTTTTTCATTTATAAGGTGAAAATAATAATAGTTTGCAAAACTGGTTTCAGGATTAAACATTATGTATACGAAGCATTTGGGAAGTGGGGGATTTAAAAAATGTACAGTGCAGCTGCATGGAAAATGTTTGATAAAATTCAACTTCTATTTATGATTTTTAAAAAGATGGTCTCTTAGCAAACCAGGAATAGAAGGGAACTTAGTCTGACAAAACAGAGCTATAAAAAACTAAGAAATGCAAGAGCCAACTGTAGGTGAGAAACTCTTAAAGAAAAAGAACAAGTTAGAAAGACTTGCCCTGTCTGATAAGATTTAGTGTAAGGCACTGGAAAGAAAGAAAGTATAATATTGTCACAGTGATAGATAAACAGAACAAAAATTAAAATAAAACAGCATAAACATACATATGGACACTTATTTTATATAGCAGGGATGACATAAAAGATTTTTGAAGAAAGAATTAAATTTTCAATTAATGATGCTGAAAAATTTGGTTTTCTTTTCTAAAAAAATTTTTACCACTACCTAACATAAACAAAAACAATTCCAGGTGGAAAATGATCTAAATGAAAAAAATAAAACTACAAGCTTATTGGAAAAAATGTAGAAAGAAAATGTTCATAGCTTCAGAATAAGGAAAGATTTCTTAATAAAACACACAAAATGTACCAATCATAAAGAAAATGTTTGTTAAACTGGACATGTGAAATTTAAGAACTATTAATTAAAAAATAAGTAAAAGGCAAACCACGGAATAGAACATATTGCAATACCTATAATCAAAAAAGCACCAGTGTCCAGAATAGTAAAATAACTCCTATAAAGTAATTTATTAAAAAAATAGGCAGCTTAATAAAAAAGAAAGGTAAAAACTTTGACCAGGAATGTAAAACAAGAGGACTAACAAATGGGCAATAAGTATGTGAAAAATATGTTCAGCCTCTTTAGTAATTAAGGGAAATAATGTTAAAATGACAATGCAATACCACTATATTTTCACCAGATTTGCAAATATTAAGACATCTAAAATATCTGTTATTGGATGAATTGTACCCCTCTCTTACAAATTCATATACAGGGGGTCCTCAGGTAATGGCACAGTTCCGTTCCTATGACAGTGATGTAACACAAATTTTATGTAAGTTGAAACACACCCTAACTCAAACAGAACACTTGCACTTTTAACAATCCAAAATGGTGTAGATAAGCGTACTGGGGATGCCAACTCTCTCACTTATATGCCAACATTACTGCATATTCTTCTACCACGTGCAGCCAAACTAGTTTTCCCACATAGTTCATAAGTATGATGATAACGGTGTAAGCCAAAACAGTCATGTGTCAATTTTTTAAGATTTTTATGGGAGTGAGCATCCTAAACTCAAAATGTCATATGTCAAGACTGTCGTCACCCAAGGACCCCTGTAATAAGATTCTAAACCAGAGTACCTCAGAAGGTGACCTTATTTGAAGATAGGGCTTTTACAAAGGTAATCAAGTCAAAATGATGTCCTTAGGATGGGCTTTAATCCAATATAATGACATCTTTAGAAAAAGGGAAAATTTAGACCCAAAAACATATACAAAAGGAAGACAATGTAAAGACACAAAGAGAAGATGACCATCAACAAGCCAAGGAGAGAAGCCTGGATCCTTTATTTGTGACTCTGTAAAAGAACTAAGCCTGCTGATAACCTGATCTCAGACATCTAGCTTCCAGAACTGTAAAACAATAAATTTCTATTGTTTCTTAGCCCAGCAGCCCTAGCTAATTAGTACAATATCTAAGCCAAATGTTACAATATCTAAGCCAAATGTTACTGAGGATGTAGAAGAACTAAGAGCAGGAATCTCATATACTGTTGAATAGAATATAAACTAGTACAACCACTTTGAAAACTATTTTGGCCTTATCTGCTAAGGTTGAAGATATGTCTATCCCAGGTCCTAACAATTCCATTGTAAGTTATGTACCCTAGAGTCAGGCTATTCAATACAACTTTCTGGAGTGATGGAAATGTTCTATAATTGTTGCTGTCCAACATTATCACTACAAGTCACATGTGGTTATTGAACCCTTGAAATATGGCTAACACAACTAAGACACTGAATTTTTTATTTTATTTTGTATTAACTAACCTAAATTTAAAGTCATTGTCTAGTTCTTGCAATGGTTAATAGTTCAGCCTTACAGCAAATCAAATAAGCATGCACTGAGATATACATACATATAAGAATATTTATAGTAGCAATGATTATAATAGTCCAAAACTACAAAGAATACAATATCTAGCAATACTATAATGATAAAGTAAATTATGGTATATCTATACAATGAGATACTGTACAATAATGAAAATGAACAATCTAGAGCTACACAACAAGCCAATCAAAGAGCAGTACCATATAATTTCACTTATCTGTGGAATCTAATGAAAAAAACAAACAAACAGAACATACATAGACTCATAGATACAGAGAACAGACTGACAGCTGTCATAAGGAAAGGGGGTTGGGGACTGGGTGAAAAAAAGTGAAGGGATGAAGCAAAGGGAGAAAAAACACATAGACACATAACAGTATGGTGATTACAAGAAGGAAATAGGTGAAGGGAGGTAGAAAAAGGTAAAGAGGAAATAAATGGTGAGGGAATGAAATTTGATTTGGAGTGGTGAACACAGTATAATGTACAAATATAGGTTTCAGAACCTATATTATAGACTTAGTTGTATACCTGAAACCTATATAATTTTTATTAACCAATATCACCACAATAAATCCAATTTTAAAATTATAATTAAATAAAGCAAGAAATAAAAGAATACAAATGGCATAATTCATTTACACAAATTTCACACAGTATATTGTTTAAGACTAAATGCATAGGTGGTAAACAATAAGGAAAACAAATGATTGTTAAAAAAGTCAGTTTGGGAAAAGACCCATGGGAGTCTTCTGGATTTTGCAAATGTGTTTCTTGACCTTGACATTGGTTACAGAGAGTTCACCTTACAATTATTAAGTTGTACATGTATGTTTTATTTATTTTTCTTTTTATGTGGTACGTCTCTCAAAGAATGAGGACAAAATTAAAGTTATAATTACTCTTAGACATTGTTTTTAATTAATGTTGCTTTTCTTTCACAAACATATTTAATCTATGTACATAACACCACCATCAGACATTTTTAGCAGAAATCTCTATCCTTAAGTTCTTTAAGATATTGAATTCTCCAACTTAAACGCACAATACAGTGACCATATAAAACCCTTTTGTAACTGACCTTCTCTTATCTAACCACTAGATTAGCCAACCTTATGTATTTGGAAAACAAACTCCTTGATGCTCTTATCACTCTGAATGCTTGAGGCTAATGTACATGACACTACTACTTCAACAGCTCCAACAAAAATCAGTTATGTATTTTTATTAATAGAATAGTAATATAAAATGAGATTTGTCAACTCTATGAAGAGTAATTTGCACTCTTCGGAAGACTTCATAAGGGAGAGTCTATTAAGAAAAAAGCTATAATTCGATTGAGCAAATCAGCTGTAAAGATGCAGTCTTAAAGATCCTATACTCCAATTGCTTTAGGAGATTTTTACCTCCTAATTTTACATTTAAAAAGTGAAACTATCAATCAAAATTTATGCATTTTACTGTGGTTGGTAGGACATAAAGCACCAATCAGTGGTCCTGACTCTTGAATATACTCAGGGAAAAACCTTGGCACGATATCAAAATAATGGTGAGCATACAATCCTAACATAAACTTTACCTTAAAGTATTAAGCTATGGATAAAGCATTTTTCATAATTCTCTGCTTCAATTCACTCTTCCAGTTAAACTGTTAAATATAGGTTCCAGCAGGGTCAGATAATAAGGCATTTATATTGTATTTTCTACAGATTAATATATGAAAAAGAAGACAAGAAAAGGGCACTGGAAGTTTGGCTTAAAAAACTCCCCCCAGATAGCAAAAGTTTTAAAAAATATTGTATAGACTTATTATATCCATATTCTTGAATTTATACTCTCCTCAACTTATTCTAATCAGGATTTTACATCTGGTGTTCTTGATATCTCCAAAGTATCCTTATACTCAAAGGTTAGGTCTGTTGAATAGAATATAAACTAGTAAATTTTTTTTATATGGGAAATAACCAGACAGCTCAAGTTCTCCTAAGTGTGCGTAGGATGAATGGCATAGAACAAAAATCTCTGCTGTCAAGAACATTTTTTAGGATTCTAGTATATGATTTAGAAAGCCTCCTTGGTACAAACTAAAAACTTACAATTCCTATGGGTTATGTCAAGCAAACCCCCAAGGCACCATCAATTTCTGTGATAGCTCAGTCTATGGCTCTCTTTCTTTCCATCTGTAATTTAGAAAGCAATGAGTTCGTGCTGAAACTTTGCACAGAAAACAAACTATTCTATCAGGCATCCACGTGGCAAACTTTCTGTGAGTGTTCCAGACCTGTGTCCTAAAAGACTGCCCAAAGGCCAGAAACACACTAACAAAGGACATGGAGAATGAAACAGGTATGCACAGTTCTATTTCCTCTGGTTTCTTAGGCACTATATTGCCCTAGGCTGCTGCCTCTCTTCTCTTACTAATTTCTGATATTCAGGATTACAAGCAAACTCAGGGACACCACAGTGAGACTACCAACCAATTCCAACACTAAAATATAATTATGTCAATAAATATGCTACATTCAGATATGTTCAAACATATTTTTCATATATTAACTATCTTCAGATGTCAATTATGATTTTAAAATTCCTTAGAGCTGTTCAGAGCATCAAAGTCTTATAATATACATTGAAACTACTATTTCACTATTTCAATAATGGGACTAAAATAGAATTTCTATAAAACCAACCATAATCCAAGTAAATTTCAATATAATAGGCTTTCTTTTTTATTATTTGCTCTATCTTATTTTTTATAATTGAATTTTTTGGGATGACTCTAATTAACATAATTATACAGGTGTCAGGCACCCAGTTCACTTGCTATAATATAGTTCTCTTCCTTCTAGTACTGTATACCAAGTATTTAAAATTTACCACCTCATTTAATCATCCCAACAGCTTAAAAAATAGATATTATACTTATATCATGTATGAGCAAAGTGAAATTTAAATACCTGCAGGTTAATCAGCTTGCCCCCAGATGAGACAAACCATTTAATCAAAGTTATACTTCAAGTAAGCCAATAGCCATACTATTGGGAGATGCAGCATTTGTGAACAATCATGCTTATTTATAAAAAGAAGACTGGAATGAAATAACCATTCATACTTTTAAGAAATGATTTCTCTACAATGGAATACAATGCAGTTACTAGAAAGAATGGAATAAATCTATAGTCGCTAAAATGCAAGATTCTACAAAATACTCATACAATTGAGTTAAAAATTATGGTGTAGAAAAGTTGCAAGAAATAATCTGATATATATATATATATATATATATATATATATATATATATATATATATATATATATATATATATATATATATATATAACACATACAGACATAGGGTTCCATATGTATATTTTATGAAAGTACATACAAAAAAATAACAGTGAGTAACTGGGGGTAATACTGAGGGTAGGGCTTATGCAGGGAGATTTAAATTTTACCTTTCTATGGTTTCTTTTGTTTTAGGTTCAAATATCACTTTTTTTATTAAAGAACAACCAAGTTTGCTTTTAAAAAGATGGTATGATGTTCAGTTCAGGAGATAGGTGTACTATTAGGAGGAACTGAATACTACATATGTCTGCTTTAGTCACCTTCATCTCAGAGATGTTTTTGTGAACTTGACCCCAAAAAGCAAGGGAAGTAACAGCAAAATATATATGAATGAGGTTACATTAAATAAAAATCTTCCGCACAGCAAAAAGAAAATCAAAAAACAAAAAGGCAGTGAACTGAATAGAAGAAATCTGCAAAGTTACCTCCAAAAAGGGGCTAATATCCAAAATATATAAAGAACTCAGAAAAATCAATAACAGCAACAAAAAAAATCTGATTAAAAATAAGCACTTATCCAAGGAAGACATACAGATGGCTATGAGATATATAAAAAGATGTTCAATATCACTGGCTATAAAAAAAATGCAAATTAAAAACCACAGCGAAATGCCACCTTATATCTGCAAAAATGGCTATTATCAATAAGAAAGGATGTGGAGAAAAGGGAAACCTCCCATATTGCTGGTGAGGATATGAATTGTTGCAGCCACTGTGAAAAACAGTGTGGAGGTTAGTCAAAAAATTAAGAATAGAGCTACCACCTGACCAGGCAGTGGCTCAGTGGATAGGGCGTCGGACTGGGATGCGGAGGACCCAGGTTCAAGACCCAGAGGTCGCCAGCTTGAGCATGGGCCCATCTGGTTTGTGCAAAGGCTCACCAGCTTGGACCCAAGGTCTCTGGCTCCAGCAAGGGGTTGCTCGGTCTGCTGAAGGTCCGTGGTCAAGGCATATATAAGAAAGCAATCAATGAACAACTAAAGTGTTGCAATGGCAATAAAAAACTAATGTTTGATGCTTCTTATCTCTTTTCATTCCTGTCTGTATGTCCTTATCTATCCCTCTCTCTGACTCTCTCTCTGTTCATAAAAAAAAAAAAAAAAGAATAGAGCTACCATCTAGCTTCACAATCCCTCTTCTGGGTATCTACCTGAAATTTTTGAAAAGACTTGTACATAAAAATATATGTATTCCTACATTTCAAAACATAAAAACAACCTAAGTATCCTTTGATGGATGACTGGATAAAGAAGATGTGGAACATATACACAATGGAATACTACTCATCCATAAAAAAGATGAAATATTGCCATTTACAACATAGATGAATCTTCAAAGTATCACGCTAAGTGAAATAAGTCAGACAGAAAAGGACGACAACAATAAGATTTCACTATTATATTAATAAAAAACAAAAATATTAAACAAGAAAAATAAACAAACTCATAGACACAGACAACAGAAGGGTGGTTATCAGGACAGGAAAGGGTATAGGGAGGATGAAGAAGGTAAACCACGTCAAACATATAATGAGCACACAACGAAGTATATTTAGATGTCATATTATAATGTTTATATAGTTATTAACCAATGTTACCCCAATAAATTTAATTTTAAAATAATACAAATGTGATTGCCAGGGACAGGGGGAGATAATCATGAGAACTATTGTTTAAAAGGTACAGGTATTCAGTTTTGCAAAATGAAGAGAGTACTGGAAATATGACAATGATGTTTGCACCACAGTCGGAATGTACTTATAACACTGAAATGTTCACTTAAAAATGTTTAAGATAGTAAGTTTTATGTTAAGTGTACTTTACCATAGTAAAATTTTTAATAAAAATTTATGAGATGTCAGAGAGTTTACTGCCTGTTTTCTTCTAGAATGTTTATGGTTTCATGGCTTACATATAAGTTTTTATCCATTTTGAGTTTATTTTTGTGCATGGTGTAAATTGGTGGTCTAGTTTCATTTTTTTGCAGGTAGCTGTCCAGTTTTCCCAACACCATTTGTTAAAGAGACTGTCTTTACTCCACCGTATGCTCTTACCTCCTTTGTCAAATATCCATTGTCCATAAAGGTGTGGGTTTATTTCTGAGTTCTCTATTCTGTTCCATTGATCTATATGCCTTTTCTTATGCCAGTACCAAGCTGTTTTGAGTACAATGGCCTTGTATTATAACTTGATATCAGGAAGTGTGATACCTCCCACTTTATTCTTCTTTTTCAAGATTGCTGAGGCTATTCGTGTTCTTTCTTGGTTCCATATAAATTTTTGGAATATTTGTTCTATATCTTTGAAGTATCATTGGTATTTTAATCGGTATTGCATTGAATTTATAAATTGCTTTGGGTAATATCGACATTTTAATAATGTTTATTCTTCCTAACCATGAAAGCAATATATTTGCTGATTTATCTCCACAGGAAAATGAAATAAAAGGCAGGATAAACAAATGGAACTATATCAAACTAAAAAGCTTTTTTGCAGCTAAAGACAATATGAACAGAATAAAAAGACAAACCACACAATGGGAGAACATATTCGACAACACATCTGATAAAGCGTTAATAACCAAAATTTATAGTAAACTTGTAAAACTCAACACCAGAAAGACAAACAATCCGATCATAAAATGGACACAAGAAATGAACAGACACTTCTCCAAAGAGGACCTACAGATGGCCAATAGGCATATGAAAAAATGCTCAACATCACTAATCATTAAAGAAATGCAAATTAAAACCACAATGAGATACCACCTCACACCAGTCAGAATGGCGCTCCTTAACAAAACAACACATTATAGGTGCTGGCGAGGATGTGAAGAAAGGGGAACCCTCCTGCACTGCTGGTGGGAATGCAGACTGGTGCAGCCACTATGGAAAACAGTATGGAGATTCCTCAAAAAATTAGAAATGGAACTGCCCTTTGACACAGCTATCCCACTTATAGTAATATATTCCAAGAACACCATATCACTGACTGAAAAAAAGAAATGCGCCCCCATGTTTATGTCAGCATTGTTCACAATAGCGAAGAGCAGCAAATAGCCCAAGTGTCCATCAGTGCATGAGTGGATTAAAAAGCAGTGGTACATATATGCAATGGAATACTATAGCGCCATGAAAAAGAAGGAAATATTATTTTTTGCAACAATATGGAGGGGCCTGGAAACTATTATGTTGAGTGAAATAAGTCAGGCAGAAAAAGAAAAATATTATATGACCTCAATCATTTGAGGAATCCAAGGAACATTGAGAACTGAGGAAAGGAATTGAGACAGAGGAGGGATCAAAGGGACCAGAGCAGTGGTTCTTAACCTTTTTTGAGGTACCGAACCCACCAGTTTCATATGCACATTCACTGAACCCTTCTTTAGTGATAAATAAAATATGATTTTTTTTCCAAATTCAAGACATAGGTATATGTCTTTTTACTGGTGCACAAAATGAGCCATGCATAAACATCACCTTGCTCAAAGAACAAAACCAACAAAGTGCATGAACTCAAAACAAATTACGGTATTACTTTATTCTGGCCTCCGCAACAGAAGCTTCTTCGAACCCCTGAGACCGACTCATCGAACCCCTAGGGTTCGTTAGAACCCAGGTTAAGAATCACTGGACCAGAGGAAAAGAGGACAGAGGGAAAGGGGATGATAGGATGGGATAAACCTCAAGGGAAGGGGGGAGGGCATGGTAGGGAGGGCAGTAAGGGAGATGTTGAGGGGAATATGGGGGAGCAGGGATGTAGGCAGGGTCACCCTAGAATATATGTAAACACAATTAATTAAATAATTTTTTTAAAAATTTATGAGAAAATTAAATTAGCTATATGAAAATATAAATTTTTATGTTACTATGCCTACTGCCTGACCTGTGGTGGCGCAGTGGATAAAGCGTCAACCTGGGAACACTGAAGTCGCCAGTTCAAAACCCTGCACTGGTTCGGTCAAGGCACATATGGGAGTGGATGCTTCCAGCTCCTCCCTCCTTTCTCTCTCTCTCTCTCACTCTGTGTCTCCTCTCTAAAATGAATAAAATAAAAATTAAAAAAAAAAAAAATATGTTACTATGCCTACAGCTCATATTATACCACATAGCTAAAGAAGCATAGGTGAATAACATATTTATGTGTTTTATTTCATTAACTAAAAAATATCGAACCCAAGAAATTAAGAAAAGGCATTCAATATTTATCAGATCTTGTATTAGTAATTATAAACTTTGATGAGATAAAAGAGAACATTATGAAAATAAACCTTTAAATATTTATAATAAAATAATTTCAATAAAGAGAAAATGGCAGAGAGAAAAAACACAATATTGAATAAGACAGTAAAGAAGTAGTTACTATATTTTGAAAAGAGTTTATATAAAATTTTGAGACAAACATTATAGCCTTAATAGACAAACAGTCAAAGCTCATGGAAATATAATTCACATGATATAAAGTAGAATTAGTGAAATAACACTTGGAAAAACAATCAGTCATGTAATAAAGAAATGCAAATTAAAAACCAGTGAGATACCACCTCAGATCTGCATATCATTTTTCATATACTTAGTTATCATTATAAAGAATATCAAAAATTATACAAGACTGAAGTGCAATTTATATCTTCCCTTTTCACTGATGACACAGAAATTGGAACAGCCTTTTTGAAAAGTAATCTAAAAATGAGGTCTAAGAATTATGAAACTGTATTAAGGTTTTGTGTCTCAGAAATTATCCTTTCTGAAGTTGATTTAAAAAATTCTAAAGGAAAAAATATACCTGTAAGATGTTCTTGGCAACACTATGTATAAGAATAAAAGTTTAGAATCAGTTTACATGTGTTCAACAATAAAAAAATTACTACTCACATAATAATTTATTCCTTTATAAAAAGTTCTTCAATGGAATTTTATATAGATTTTAACATGATCATTGTAAAGGATACACATAAACATGAAAAAATAAGTCTAATATTTTGTAACATTTAAGAAGTACTACAAGGATATATGGTATGACGTAAAATCATGCATATGTATTTGGATGGATACAGAGAAATATAATTTGATTGGTTAGAGTTCAAGTATATTGATACTTTATGTTAATAAATTTCTGTTAATGCTGTTATGAAATATCTGTGCAATTAACAATAATTGTTATAATCCAAAACACATTGTAGTGTCTTTAAGCGACAAAGAAAAAAGAAAATTTAATTTCCTTTGAAAATTTTATAATACTTCTAATAAGCATTAATAAATAGGGACAAAGGCAGTTCAATAATTACATTATTGTTTATATGCAAATGTTTGTTAAAGGTTTTCTATGGTAATATATCATAAAGCACAAATAGATTAAGTAAAAATATACATGATACATACAGACAGATGATATAACTTCCTTACATTTGAAAAAATGTATTTATATCAAATGTAGTACTTCTTAATATTGCATACAGAAGTATTTCGTTTTTACTTAGAAAATAATGTACTTCCTAAATTACATTCATTAGGTTCACTTACTATTGTTGTGGGATAAGAAATGATACCTATATTTTGTTTAATTATAACATTTAAAAGAAATTGAACCATATGATTTAAAAATAAAATGTTTTATTTGTGTGCTGCATTAACCAAACATATAATAATTTCCATTAAGAGCAGTGATATGACTACACATACATAAGTATTTAGTTGCTTGAAGAAAATGTTTCTGGACTTTATTTAATCAGAAAATAAACTTTTCTTACAAGAATTTACTTTCATGTCAATATACTTCTGTAAAAAATAGGTCAATTCTAAACTTCCTGGAAATGAGTATTTATCATTTAATCAGTGAATACATTCAGCAAAACTAATAAATGAATTAAAAGGACTAAATGAATATCATGGATTGGCACTCATAAAGCATGACATACTTTAAAGCGTTAAAGAGTAAACAATATTAATGACTCATTCATTGTGGTAACCTTAATAGTATAATATTTTTATAAATAACACTGGGGAACATTATTTTTTCATTTTTCTTCTGCGTGAGGTTTTAGAACTGTTCTATATATTTCTGCATCACTGATTCCAAATCTGAAATCCGTTTTTTGGTGCATGCTCTAGTTTTTATGCAATTTTAATTTCTATTTGTTACAGTTAATGGCATGCATTGGTTATTAAATTGGAGTTAAAGGGCAATGACTCTTGGATTGACATAACCACAAGGCAATTAATGTTTTACAAACATCACTTTTACATAACTGTAGTTGTTTTTAAATGTAAAAGAATTACTATCTAATAAAAACACCTCTTATTTTGTTTCAAGATTGAATCATGGCTTCTTCAAGTAGGTGTAAATGTAAGAATAGTCCCGACACCTTCTGTTATATATGTGGCTGTTACACACTTCAACGTCAAAGGCACAATATTTCATCATTTGTGACACGTGCATATATTGCCTATTTTCAAGTTCCCCTTGGCGATCAAGACAAGATTTGGGCTCCTCATTTTGTGTGTCATAATTGTGAGGAAATGCTTCGTGACTAGACAAAAGGAAAACGCAAAGGAATTACTTTTGGTATTTCCATAGTTTGGTGTGAACCTAAAGACCACAGCAGAGACTGTTATTTCTGTCTGAACCATACAAAAGGCATCGGCAAGAAAAAACGGCATATGATCGCCAATCCTAATATTCCTTCAGCAATACGACCTATCCCACACTCTGAGACACTCCCGGTTCCACTTTTCAATGGTTTTCTTTCTTCTAAGGACAAAGAAAGTGAACATGGTGATCAAGTGCATTTTGATAAGATGCATGAAGATATTGTTGTAGAATCTAAAGAGCCTTTTTCTGATGCCAAGCAATCATTAACTCCTCAGCAGTTTAGCCAACCTGAATTGAATGACTTAGTAAGAGATTTGGGCTTATGAAAAAAAGCAGCTGAGTTATTAGCCTCCAGACTTCAAGAAAAGAATGTACTTCACTGGTCAGCTAAAGTATCCCACTTCAGGAAGCGTGAACAAATTTTTGTAGACTTTTTTTCAGAAGACAAACACTTGTTTACTGTCATGATATAAGTAGTCTTCTCAGCCAGCTAGGTGTTACCACTTACAGTCCAACAGAATGGTGGCTATTTGTTGACAGCTCTAAAAGGAGTCTGAAATGTGTTCTACTACATAATGGTAATGCTTATGCAGCAGTTCCAATGGGTTATTCAACTCATCTGTGAGAAGATTATAATGACATAAAAATTGTCATCGACTTACTGAAGTATGAAGAGCATAACTGGATCATTTGTGTGGATCTTAAAATGGTAAATTTTCTGCTAGGACAACAGAGAGGTTTCACAAAGTATCCTTGCTTTCTGTGTGGGGGACAACCAAGCTCAGGAGAAATACTGGACACAGAAGGAATGGCCAAAACATGAGGCTCTGGAAGTAGAGATGCAAAAAATTGTGAATGAACCTGTAGTTAATTGAGACAGATCATTTTTACCCCACTTCACATCAAACTTGGCTTAATGAAGTAGTTTGTTCAGGCTTTGAATAGAAAAAGTGAATGCTTTCAACATATTATTTCTGCTTTTTCTGCCTTGTCTTTCAAGAAGATAAAAGATGGTGTATTCGATGGACCTCCAATTTGAACCCTCATATATGATGAAGAATTTGCCAGAAAGATGAATAAGAAGGAGAAAGCAGCATGGCAGTCTTTTGCGGGAGTTACAATGAACTTCCTTGGCAACAAAAAAGCAGAAAACTATGAACTTCTGGTTCGAAGGATGCTGTTAGCTTTCCATGACATTGGATATAACATGAGCATTAAGATTCACTTTCTGAACAGTCACCTCGATAAGTTCCCCGAAAACCTTGGAGCTGTTAGTGATGATCAGATTACTGCTGGAGCATCAAACGAAATTGTCCTCAACAAGAACACAAACGCAAGAGCTACAAACACAAATTTTTGCCTGAACAGAATTTAAATAAGTTTTGCACAAATTTTATGATTAAAATAAGTGTTTTAATATGCTATATTTTGAAATTGTAGACAAATTCTGATGCAATCATCTTTTAGTGTATTAGTGTATTTACTGCATTATATAAATTATTATATTTTTACAAAGATGATGCCCTAGAAAACATTCTACTTCATTATGTTCAACTTAATGTTGAAAATTTTACAATAAGATAAAAACCTAAAATCTTTAATTGCAAAAATACTGTAGCTTACAGAGAAAAACTAATGTCAGATTTGAGATCTGCATACTCGAATTAGGTAAGAACAAGTGTTTTTGTGGATGCAACAGAAATTTTGTTCCCCAGTGTAATTTATGAAAATGAAATCCAAAACTAGGTTTGATTTTACCCTTTAAACGATTTTTCTTCTCAGGCATAACTTCTCTTTTTCAAAAATAAGGTAATGATATGTAAATTACTTTCCAAAGAAATAACATTTTGAAAAAATTGATTTACCATTTTCAAACCTAAGTTAAATTGCTTTTTATTACAGTACTTCCCCATATAGTCATAGTCTGCAATTTTTCTGCAGTTGTAAATAATTTTTAAATCAACTTTTCCTTCAACATCTTGTCTTTACCAATTACTCACTCAGAAGGATTTCTAAAATTTAATTATTCACAGATAGGTCTAAAGTTTCTTGTGTGTAAAACAATGATTGCCCTTTTTTGTAAACTGTAATTTCAAGGATGTTGGTATAGCAAACATCCTTGGAAGACATGGACAGTGTCTCCTTCTTGAGCTCAGGATCAATCAAGGTTATTGCACATCACAAAAGATGTAGGTTTCCTAAACTCTGAGTTCCTCTCCTATAACTGAATTTCCTGTGAGTGCAACTCTATCTTGTCCTTCCAACCCTCCTTGTGAAAACTGTGGCTTGAAAAACCAATTCAAAAATGAGACTACATTGGCTACTGTTATCGCTAGAGTAATGAACTGTCCTTCATGTCTCACCCAGGAGGTTTGTGTCTTCTACTAGTATCCAAGAAATTGTGACAGGCTACCTTGTATGTTTGTAAATGAAGTAAACTCTCAGACTCTTCACATAAGATCCTATAATTTATTTACAATTTATAAATTATTTTCAGGACCTAGAAGAAATGTGCCGCTCAGTGCACCTTTTCCATTGTGCAGCCCGTGTCCCTTAAGTGTAAGAGACAAGAAAAATGATCATGAAGAGAAATCAGCATAACCCACATTTAAAACACATAATGACCTATATTTGTAAAAAAAAATAATAAAAAAGCCACATGATGCAGAATTTTCTAATTATCCAAAATTACTTGGCTCTAAACATGTTTATCACCTTCTGTTTCCGTGGTTTATATATCAAGAATCAAAATGGTCTAGGAGGAATTTGGACCAAATAATAAAACTTTAGTCAATCCATTGTGGCACAAATAGAAACTAAGGAGTTGAGCCAGAAACATAAAGTTTTGCTTTTGAGACATCTCTTCTTTTCATTTAGATTTATTTGTTGTCTCAAGCAAAAAGAGAATAGTGGTCAATATCCCAGCAACAAATTCTAAAAGTAAATCTTAGCTATCAGTATACTTAATTTTAAAATATCTGTCTAATTAAGATTTAAAATATCTCAAACTCTGCATATTTTCTCTACAATTTCTGCATTCTTATTTTTCTATTAGTCTTGAATATTTATCTTACCCCAGTGAATGAGAATCAGGTCTAATTCTGGGTTCTGGACAGTGTCTAAAAAACATATGTATAAATGCTAAGGCTTGAACATGAATGATAGTTGCAAAAATTGTTGGACTATGTCCAATGTGTTTTTTCTGTTTTGAGGGGCAAAACTAAAATAAAAATAACAGGCCTGGGAAATTACTCTTTTCTCCAAAAATAGAAAATAAACTTAGTTGTATTCAGTTAATGTGAAGAGAAGCTTCCTTAAAGTCTGGGTTTGCAGAAATTCCGGAAGTAGGGTATTAAAGGGAAGTAAGATAAGGTCTGTAGGGTTAAGCATAATCAAAAAGAGGCAGTCAGTCCCTTCTTCCCATGCCTGACTCAGCAGCTGAGGCTCAAGACCAAGAACCTGAGCTAGTCTTGACCAGTGCGATTATGCTACAAAATGAAGCTGAGAATTGAAACAGGCCTAGTGCAGAAACCAAATCCCTCCTGAGCTGTACTCTTCCCTTTAACCTATCTCACACCCACCAACCCTAAAACCAGGAGTTTTGTTGGTTTGGGGTTTTCTTTGCGTTTGTTTCTCCCTGTCTAATCCTCTCCCTGAATCTTTATTATAGTTGGTATCCTAATTCAAACTGAATAAATAAAAAATAATTCCCATGACACCATAGGATGAATCCCAGTGTCTCACCACCAGTGAACTCCTGCCATCTTGCTACCCATCATCAGATCTTTTGCAGGACAACGTTAGCCTAAACCAAGTCGTATGAGTTTCATGCCTTTGGCCATTATAATTTAGACTGCTCATCAATACTTTAGAATCCCCCCCCCCGTCATGTTCCTAATAGTTTCCACCTTTCTGCCCTTCTCAAAAAGTTCAACTGCTGAGAGCTCAGCTTACAGTGGATCAGGTCTTCTAAGAATTATAGAACATTCTACCACATATGTATGAAGAAGCTCCTTTATTTTATTCAAATTTTCTTGGGCTCCTGTAGTGAGTTCTAGAAGAGTTAATGCACCCATACATCATTCTCTCCATAAAAAGTTTCTTAACACTTATCATGTTCCAGATGCCAAGTCCATAGCAATAGGAAGAATACAAAAAAAAGAAAAGAAGAAAAAAAGAAGACCGCACCTGCAAAAAGAAGCATTTTGTATATCCCTGCCCTGTTGTGGTAAGTATTCATAGTTTGGCAAAAGAAATGTTAGTACATTTGGTTTAAATGCTATACTAGAGGTCTGTATAATGAATGCACATGAAAATATAGAAACAGACACACTGAACTAACTGGGTCTGAGTTGGATCTGAATTCACAGGAAGGTGATTTTAAAGTACAATAATAGAATACAAAGAGGTTCTATAAGTGAAGAGGAGGGAAGAATCTGTTTCCCAGGCAGATAGACCAGTGTGGGCAATGAAAAGGATGAATGAGACTGTAGACTGTGTCATTTCAACAGAAAGAGCTGAAAATGGAAATTGTTCCTTTTTACTTCTGCATTTTTTACTTAGGGGCCAGTTTCAGAAATGCCATACAGTTTTTATTTGCATATATCTATGTTTTTAATTTTTTGTTTGCATTTTTGTCATGTTTAATGTATTAACTGGACACTTAATTTTATTCAAAAGTTAAACAGTAAGCCTGACCAGGCAGTGGCGCAGTGGATAGAGCATTGGACTTGGATGCGGAGGACCCAGGTTCGAGACCCCAAGGTCACCAGCTTGAGCGCGGACCCATCTGGCTTGAGCAAAAGCTCTCCAGCTTGGACCCAAGGTCGCTGGCTCAAGCAAGGGGTTGCTTGGTCTGCTGAAGGCCTGCTGTCAAGGCACATACGAGAAAGCAATCAATGAACAACTAAGGTGTTGCAACGAAAAACTGATGATTGATGCTTCTCATCTCTCTTCATTCCCTTATGTCTGTCTGTCCCTTCTATTCACTCTCTGACTCTCTCTCTGTCCCTGTAAAAAAAAAAAAAAAAAAAAAAAAAAGATGAACAATAAAACAAACAAAAAAATTAACCTATTATGTGAATGAGCCCAAGTAAACTGGAATCCTTCATGCTCCCCGTGCCTGCATGACTATGTAGAATATATTTATGGATAAGGAATATGGTGGACTTCCTGGCTCCACAGAGAGACATTGTCCTTTACAGTCCTCCTTATAGTCCTGCCAGTTTAAGGTGGTGGCTGCTCAGGGCCAGGCAAACAGAAGAGGTGAGTTATCCCTCTAACTGCATCCTTTGTTCTGCTTCACCCAGACAAAGAGCAAAAATTAAAAACAAAAATAAAATATAAGCAATGAACAACCCTTTCTGTTAACTGAAAGTTAAGAAGATATTCTACTCTCCACACTCAGACAGATAGCAGCTGGTGGAGCTCTCAGAGCTGGATGCTTCCTCAATAGGTCCCAAGCCAATTTCCTCAACCCAAGTATGGGCTCTAGGCCCTGGTCATTCCCCTCGCTACCCTCCCTAAGTGTGTCCTGTCCCCAATACTTCAGAGTCTTAAAACAGACCACAAAGATTCTACTTCACAAGTTCAGGTTTCTCCAGGTTGTGCTGGTGTTTAATTCCTCTTGTTTCTTACTCTTTATGATTTTTACTGGAGGACACTGTGGCCTGATTATTCACTGATCCTCACGCTGCAACAACCCCTGTGCTAAGCCATCAAAATACTAATTTCAGGCTTTGGAGCTTATTGTTGGTGACTTGTTATGCATTCACTGGATAATACAACTGACTATTTTGTGAAATCAGCTTTCTTCACCTATTATTCAAAGGAAAGATGCTTTAGGCTTGGTGTCAACTGGTCATAGACCATATGGGGGGCTCCATTTTATTTCTTCCGTTCCACTTACCTCTCCTTTCAACACTGCCACATGGCATCCTACTCTTTCACCACACTGAAATCATCCTTCCTTTCAGTCCACTGTTTTAAAAAAATCTTCCTCGTGGCTCCCCTAACTACTTTTCCTGTCTAGGAAAGCCCCATATGTTCAGTATATCCCCTATGCTCAGGGTATTTGCTTGTGATCTGAGGTTGAGGAGCGGCTGAGTTGGTATTTTCTGCTCACAATCATTGATGTGAGTCATTGGTTGTTCCTCATCCTGTTATGAGGACCCCTAAGACTGTGGTAAGACCTAATGGCATGCAAAGTTATGAATAAACATATTACATAGGTTTTGGAAAAGGAAGGGTAGGAAACTTTTTTTCAAATAAATATGGGAACATGATGGAATAAGGTGTAAACTTTTCATATAAAACAGATGTCAAAGAATATCTGTGTTTACAGTGGTCTGCATCA
Organism: Rhynchonycteris naso; assembly: GCA_037038555.1. Lineage (NCBI taxonomy): Eukaryota > Metazoa > Chordata > Mammalia > Chiroptera > Emballonuridae > Rhynchonycteris > Rhynchonycteris naso. The sequence goes on along the minus strand of CM072995.1, from coordinate 291,333,919 downwards.
GATTTCTATAAGAACCAGTTTTTTCTCTTTCTGTGGTCAGGATTTGAAATGCAGAAAAATGTATAGAAATAAAATTCTTTTATAAAACTTTGAAGAGACTATCCAAGCTTCTTATTCCCTAGAAAGTTACCTCTATAGATTTTTAACAGAGTGAATACTTTAAGCCTTAGTAATCATAGACATACCTTTAAGTAAGGGTGAGCTGGTTTTTCAAGAGAATTAACAGAATTTTTTGATAATTTGAAGGGATTTTTACTACAATGATTTTTTCAAGATTTATTTCTCCATTAACATAAAAATCTCTAGTATCAATTCAATGTCTTGTTTTTCACAGTTCTTTTGTAAAGCAATAACTAGTCCTCTGGTGAAAAATGTAATATCTGCCAGCCCAAGTTGAGAAATAAAATTAATACCTATATGTCAAAGATGGTAACATTTCTTTTCTCTCTTTTATTTTTTATTTATTTATGCTCTTGGATTAATAGAGTAAAAAGTCTCATTATAACACCTTATTAGTGAGCAAAATTTGTTCAACCCATAATGAGTGATTCATGGAAACTGACCTTTCCATGCATTCTAAATCTTTCAACTGTCAGCCTGAGACTTACACCGCTCTATAGTCCTTTTAGACCATTTTGTGTTTAAAAAGTCAGAACATTTCACATAAAAAATCTTTCTTCTAGCTTTTCTTTAAACATCAGATGATTTAGGAACATGGCTCTTTAGTGTCCCCTGGCAATAACTGAGCAGGGCTAGGTATAGACTGCCATTTTTTGTAGGGCGTCCTCTCCAGGTCACCACATCCCCAACTCGCCCTGCCTTTACATTAGCCTGGCTTTACTTTTTTTAGTACTTGCCTAGGCATCTGAGTTGGCAAGATAGCTTTTTATTCAGCCATCAGTCTACACATTTGACATTTTTAGATAATGTGTATGACACACTGTGCTGCAACTAACAAGTATATTGCCAAACCCTAGTGCCTGCCCTGGCACCCAAAAAAACTCCATATATCAGAAACAGAAATGAATCATTGAAAATTAGTGTTGTTAAAAGCAATGGAAGAAATCTTCTTAGAACATGGTCAGAACTCTAAGGCAAAGCAACTCCAGCTCCTGGGGTCATAGAGAGAATCCAGGGAAGGATTCTCTGGATGGGTGTGCCTGGCACAAAAGGAGGCAAGGGTAATCAAGGCAAAGTGAACAGTCTAAAGAAAGGCTGAGCAGTCCAAAGCACCAGTATGTTTACTGTGAGAACACAAATATCAGCATGAAGGTGAGGAGTGTTGATGTTGGAGAAAAAAAGAAGTCAGATTATAGAAGCCAGTATGCTGAGTTGTCCCACAATAGGACCTCAGATTATATTTGATTGTTGTCAACAAGCTAATCCACATAAAGGAAAATTCCAGTTTACTATCATGTTTTATAGAATGATCATTTTTGTTAACTATATTGTATTTAAAATATTTCTAAAATACATTATATAATACTCTTTTGTGGGTATCATAATGTCAATCCTTATACCATATTTTCAATAAAATATCAATGCTATAAGTGGGTTTGTGGTTTATGGGACATTTTCTTTAACACTAATAATATTCTATTTGAGTAACTTGTCTTTTTTTATCTAAAGCTGTTAGGCAAATTGACAGAAAAGTATAACATCTCAAGTACTGTTTGTTGCTTCTCAAGTGTTTTTGATAAGGTATAAGTTAAAAGTAAAGGATCAAGCTCATTAGAAATATACAGAGTAATTCTTTTATTTACTTTGGGATGAGCACTCATAAATTGTATTCCTGAGCTTCACACCAACTCAGAAGCACACACACACACACACACTTTTTAAAAAATTTACATGAAGTTCTCATTGAGTACTTTTGAGAACAATGGCTTTCATCTTTTTCATCCTTCTACTCTGCATCTGATCTGGTGGATATCAAAAGGGAGTGTACCTCCCTTAGGCTCGATATAGATGGTATAGGTTGTGTTACACACAAAGTCCCACTCCTGTCTCTTCCACTCAGGAAAACAAATTTTAAAAAAGCATGTCAATATCAGGAGCTTCTAATGATTATATTAAATTATTTAAAATTTAATTTTTTAAAAAAGCAAATTTCTTTCATGTGTGGCCCTTAATTTTAGTTATAAATTTCCTGGGCATATCTCACAAATGTCCAAGAGACTTCACAGCATCACAGAAAGATAGTCTCAGTTGTTGGGACAAGTTATATAAACCTGTGGTAAAAATAAATATTTGATATATTAAAGATCCAAACCTACTTTGACTATGGGTAGTTTCTATTCTGATAGCTATTCTTCCTCTGACCTGACTGAAAATGGATGGACCAGGTCACAAAAGGGAAAAGAAGAAAACATAAAGAATTTAAAAATAATGATTGTAACTGAACAGGAATAAAAATAGGGGAAATCACCCAACTTCAATGGAACTTGCAAAGATTTGAATGAAAAGTTATATATTTACTTCCTATCAACTTGGGGCAGTCCCTAAATTCAAGAAGTGGATGACTTCATCCTGAATCCCAAAATACTGCAGGATAAACTCATTTGCAAATCACATCTTTAAAAGTCCTTCTTTACTCTCTTTCCTTTTTACTCTTTTCACTGTATGAAGACGCTTCTATCTGTACAACCTGAAATTTTGGAATAAGTGACTTAAATTTTACCCTAGATAGTACTAACAAAAATCCTAGTTTGCAAAGTAAAATAAGATTCATACTCATACATAGGTAACCACCTACTGTTGTAAGATAAATTATAATAAGAAAAGATCTTTTGTCTTTGTTTCTATCCCTTTAGATATGATGGAAGTGAGTATTCAAAATGCCTCACCTAAAAGGGCATAGAGTAGGTATTTAGAATATAGAATCTGGAGTCCAACTGCTTCAGTTTGGATCCCAGCTCTGTCAATTACCTATGTGACTGGAAAACTTACTTTAGATGTTGAGCTTACATTTCCTAACCTGTGAAACAGAGATAATGGTCTGCATGGGTAGAGTGTGAGGTTTCCCGGGAAATCAAACTGGGCTCAGTTGGAGTCTGCAAGATACACTATGTGTCTTTGGGTGAGTTGGGGGAGTAGATGTGGGTCTTCAGGGAAGGGCAGAAAGAGGATGGGCTGGGATGGTGATGAGCATCATGAGTAGAACAGATGAAAAATAATCAAAATTAAAATGGGCTGTTTTTCCTGGGTATTTATATATGATAAATGACATGGAATTCTCCATTTAAGTAGTTATAAAAAGGTCACATAGATAATAACTTAGTTAAAAAATCTATATAAACAAAAGAACCACATTTTATATACACATTTAGTTTTATTATAAAAAACTACCTTGTACCCTTTTAGTGTTTAAAATTTAGTATTATCTTTCCTTTTCTATAAAATATAAAAGAAAATTTAAAAACAACCAGGCACAATGTTATAATGGAGGATTTCAATTCCAGATAAGATCCTACAGGTTCTGCTGCTTCTCCCACAGAGCGGCAAGGCTTCAGTCATCATTAGAAGAGACTTTTATTTCAAAAGTGTCATCTCAAACTGCAAGGATGCTCATTAAACCCTATCTTACAGAGTTCTAGTGAGTTTTAAATGAGTTAGTGTGTATAATATGCTTAGGATAGTACTTGGTACATGGTGTGTTTCTTAATAATGTTTCTTCTGTCAGGAATCTCAAAAACAAATCTGCATAAAGGTGTTACAGCAATGCTGCCCAATATGCTAGCCCCTGCCCACAAATAGCCATTTAAATTTTGATTCAAATTAACTAAAATTAAACAAAACTAAAAATGTGTTTCCTCTGTCACGCTAGTATCAGTTCACATGCTCAAAACCAGTGGCTGTCATATTGGACAAAGCAGATGTTCTATACATTTCCAACACTGCAGAAGTTCTAGTGCACAGTTTTGTATTAGAAACTGATGATAATATAATAATAACAACAACAACCACAGTAACAACAGAGACCTGAGGGAATAGAATAAGAACAGAGATGTGCTGAGTGTGTTCTCGGGACCAGAGGCTGGGTGAAGTGCCGAGGAGGCTGTATATGTGCAGGTGTTTGTTGTCCCCTGTGCCTACAAGGTGTGGGTCTGATGTGTCCGGAAAAGAAAATTTAAGGAGACTTGAAGGTTGAATAAATTTTAGGTAGGAAAACATTACAGCATTTCGAAGCTCTTTATTATCTCTCTCCCTTACTAGAATCTAGACTCCATAAGCCAAGACCAGATGTGTCTTATTTGCCTTTCACATTCCCTAGTCCTAGTACAATGTTTACTGCATCATAGATATCACCATACACTAATGAATTTAAAAAGTCAAATGTGAATGGAGTGAGGAAGGTGTGAATGAGGTCTTTGGAAATGAGGCTCTAAGGAGGAGGCTAGAGAAGGGCAGGATGGGAGGAGAGACTGGGCTCTGTCAAAGCAGAGAGCGAGGTGAAGGAAGGGAAGTGTGGAGAGGGTGTAGAGAAAAGTGAGAACAGATATGGCCTCTTTATCCTTTTGCCTAGGAGTGATCCAGCTACTTTCATATTAAGTATTTTCCTTCTTTGTTCCATCTTCTACTCAAACATCTAGAGTGAGAAAAGATGGCCTGGGAGAAAACAGAGTTGTGAGTTGACTGCGTGGAGCTACAGAAATGGGAATGTCCACGCACACACACACTGAGACAAACTTGGCCTCCCTTTTCCCTCTAAGGACTCTAATGTGAGGGAAGTGTGGTGGTGCAGGCTCTGTGAATATCCTCTGCTGTTGTTTGTTTTCTGACCTGGGCTGACCTACAGTTAGTCCACAACTTTCTACTAGCAATGCTGGATAGTGCTCGATATTAGAAACAATGACACGTATGTCTTGGGCACATGGGCAAAATTTCTCATGAGCAGAGATTCTCAAACTTTAGATGTATTAGAATCCCCTGGAGAGCTTGTTAAAAAATAGGCTGATGCAATGGTAAGTGAAATTTTAAAAATATATAAAAAATAAACTGAACTCATACATATGGAGCATGGATTTGGTAGTTGCCAGAGGCAGTGGTGGGGGGTGAGGTGGGAAATTAGAGTATAAAATGAGTGAAGGTCACCAAAAGATACAAATACATAATTATAAAATAAATAAGCCATGGGAATGTAATGTAGAACATGGTGACTATAGTTACTAATACTGTATTATATATTTGAAAGTTGCTTAGAGAATAAATCTTAAAATTTCTCAGTACAAGAAAAAGAAATCATAGTATGTGTGATAATAAATGCTAACTAAACTTAAGGTTTTCATTTCTCAATTTATACCTACCCAATCATTATGTCATACACCTGAAACTAATATATGTCAATTATATATCAATAAAAATAAGTAAATAATTTATAAAACAAAAGCTTGGAAAACACTAGGATTTAAATTTAGCAACTCAATGTAAGTGGGAAAAAGTAAAACATCAATTATTATAAGTACCTTTTCACACACAAAATCTCCTCTCAGGCTTTAGTAAACCTCAGTTGACACATTTATTCAAAATATATTTATTGATCACTTGCCATGAGACAGATGACAGGTACTGGGAATACAGTGGATATGACTCCCAGTCCTCTCTTCACCAAGATTATACACTAATAAGAATACAAGAGGAAAAAGCTGTATAACATGACTACATATAACGGAGAGACAAATACCAGACAATCAAAGAATATCTCCTTATCTTCTGACTCCAATCTGACCTTCCTACAGTAAAGGAGACTCTGTCCTCTCTCTCATTGTCCAGAAATAGAAGTAGTAACTATTTCCTTTTTTCTATAGCCAAAGACACCAGCAAGTTTTCCAATTCCTACCTGACTTAGATTCTTAATACCAGCCTAGAACTTCTTTCATAATCAGTCAATAAATCCACAATTGTTTATTGACCATCAACAATTTTCTCAGGATAAGGCTCTGTCAGGGCAGAGAAGAAGGGGAGAGAAAATAAAAAACCCAGAGAACATACAATAAACAAAGCAGCCCCATGTTGATGTGCACTCGGCAAGTATTTACTCAACACCTCGGACCCAGTTAATCACTGGAAGGTGACAGGAACACAGTGGCAAGGAAGCCAGTATCCTTGACATTAGGGAGGCTCAATCTTGTAGGCAAAGCAAGGCCATATTTCATTTAAAAAAAAAAAAGACACACTTTTTTATATTTAAAAATATTTAAAATTGGACTTTATCATGCAATGATGATGCCTTCAACTGGATAAATTATAGTAACTGTTGCACAAAGTGCCATCATGCTCTGAGAGCTCTGTAGACCCTATGGCAGTTAGAAGAGTGGTTCAAAGTTAAGCTGTTTTCTTTTAAAAAGAAAACAATTTGCTGGACTCCCCCCTCAGAGTTTCTGATTCAGTAGGTCTGCAGTGGGCCCAATGATTTTGATCCCTACCACGTTCCTAGATGATTCTGAGGCACACAAGTCCTGCTCTTGAATAACTGTCCTTAAACTGGATAATCCATACCCATGGAGTACACAACATCTTGCAAGAAGTACATGGACAGATATCATTTTACTGACATCTATTTTCAAGTCCTCCATACCCATATATACATATTTTTTCCTAAAACTTTCTTTAGGTTTCCCTTAGAAAACCCATGTAGTCAACTACTCACACTGGTTCTCCTTTCCCACTTTCCATATCACAATTTCCCTTCCCTTACTTTGCAAAGGAAATATATAACCCTCACCCATTCCTAGCCATGCCCAAATGTGTAAAGGCATCTTGAACATTAAATAAATGTTCAAATTTCAAACTAATTCTCCTTCAATCAAGGCACCAAGTCTCCCCATACATTTATTTTAAAAATGCATTTCTAATAATTATTAAAGAAAAAAAAACTACAATTGACTTAAAAAGTCTAAAATCTAGAGCCAAGATGTCTAGAACCCAATCATAAACCCTCTACTTACTACTAGCTGTGAAATCTTGAGAAAGTTACTTAATCTCCCTATGCCTCAAATTCCTCATCTATAAAATTCAGATAATAATAATAAATCCTTTTAGGATTATTTTGAGCATTAAATAAGATAATATATGTAAAGTGCTTAGAATTGTGCCTGGCACATAAGATATGCTCTATGTGTTAGATATTATTGTTATTGATATAATTGTATTAGTTATAATCATTATAATAATAATTTAGATTTTTTTAATTTTTAATTTTTATATAGGTTTTATCTTGTTTCAGGAAACTTTAATAGGGTATCAATATAAAGCTTGCAAAAAATTGTGTAACATAATATTTAACTTACATGAAAATATGATTTTAAGTAAAATATGTTAAATAAGAGTTTGTGCATTTTTAAATTAATAGTGATGAGTATTATATTGCTTAGAGAATAAATTTTAAGATTTATTCTCTAAGCAACTTTCAAATATATTATACAGTATTAGTAACTATAGTCACCATGTTCTACATTACATTCCCATGGCTTATTTATTTTATAATTATGTATTTGTATCTTTTGGTAACCTTCACTCATTTTTTACTCTAATTTTGCTAACATTTAGAGTTAATGAAATGTAATTTAAAAAGTAGTGGATCAATTTTATTTTAAAATGTTAACTTTTTATAATAGATTTGCATTCATTGCAACTGTTTAAACTCATGATGAAAAATTTTAGAAGTTAATTTAAAGGTGTGTGGTGGTAAGTATTTCAGAATTTGCTGATTTAAAATACAGTATTTCCCTATTTATTTGATAATATCTGATTATCGGATCCTAAATAAATAAATGAGGTTTTTAATCTCATACTTTTGCTTTTAGATGAATACACAGTAACGCTTTTCTTGATTGAAATTAGATTAGTTCTTAACTCAGGTTTTTATAGTGAATCTAAAGTATTTGAAACCATAGGTTTCATCCGAACTGGCTACATATTAAAATCATCTCCAAGAATTTTTTTATTCATTTTAGAGGAGACACAGAGTGAGAGAGAGAGAGAGAGAGAAAGGGGGAGGAGCTGGAAGCATCAACTCCCATGTGTGCCTTGACCAGGCCAGTGCAGGGTTTTGAACTGGCGACCTCAATGTTCCCAGGTCGACGCTTTATCCACTGCGCCACCACAGGTCAGGCCTCCAAGAATTTTTTTAATGGTATTCCCAGGCCATACCCCTTCCTCCAATTCTAACAAACTCTTATAATTCTTAGAAAATCTATACTTTTTAAATCATCTAGGCATTTCTGATGTACAGCTTGGAGGAAAAGTAAGTTTACAGTTGTTCGTATGGAAAGTAATACAATAATTAATAAATAATTATACAAGAATAAATTCTGTGTTTTATGTATTCACAACTGTAAACCTACTTTTGCCCCACCCTGTATAGGCAGATTTGCAAACCATGACTGATACCTTTTTTTTTTGTAATCTGCTAGTGTACATGTTTAGACAAGAGGCTGCTAATATTTTCTCTATGATTATATTACTTAATATGCAACACTTTCCCTTTAGGCATTTTTCTCACTATAATGTTCTAGTGACAGTATTTCAGACTCTTGCAGTATGAAGATGGATAAAGATAATTTCAAAACCTTTCTGGGTATTAGAGAACTTGTAATCCAATTTGAAAGTAATTAGTTTCTGGAAGATAGAGTATAATGAAAATCTACTGCATCACTTTGTAAGTTTCACCCAGGCAAAGTATGGTCCCGATCAAAGTTACATTATCAATATTATGTAACTTCTAGAACATTTTCACTTAACATTCTTTTCTTGCTTTCTTGATTTTAAGCTGATTTATTTTGTTTAAGTGTTTAAGATTTACCTGGATGAAATAAGCTTTGGTTTGGGGGAGTTCAGTTTTCACAAATTCTTTCAACTCACTAAATAAAAACTAAAATACCTTTCTTCTTGCCATTTTAGTAAAAACAAACAAAAAAGATAAATCCCTATGTGTTCTGTCAACACAATGTAAAGAAAAAAAAGATTTATATTATTATATTCTTGTTTGTAAGATTATTTAAAAATAAGAAGCTCCATTTTAGGAATCAAGCATATATATGAAGCTCTTAGAAGTCATTAAATGACCTAAGCTTTAAGAATATAAAACTCCAATATTGTAATCTTTTTGAAAAGGCTATGATAAAAACATGGTAAAGGCAAAATACAGCAATACCATATGAGACCCAAAGAAGAAAATAATTTTAGAGATAAGGCCAATTCATGAAATCACTTTTCATAAAAGAGATATTGATTTATTCACTTAAAAGACATTTATTGAATCTCACCACAGGGGAGACTAGATTGTTTACAGACTAGATCCCTGCCCTCTGGAGCTGCCCTTCCCCTGAAGGAGAGAAAGTACAGACAGGGACTTCTGAACTTTCTAAACAAATCAAACAGTCAAATGCGTTCAAGTACTGTCTCAGATGCTTGAGAGCCATAAATTCTCAGACAAGTTACTTTGCCTTTCTGAACTTTAATTTCCTCATTTAAAAGAGAAAATATGCCTGACCTGTGGTGGCGCAGTGGATAAAGTGTTACCTGGGAACACTGAGGTCGCCAGTTCAAAACCCTGCACTGGTCTGGTCAAGGCACATATGGGAGTTGATGCTTCCGGCTCCTCCCCCCTTTTTCTCTTTCTCTCTTCTCTCTCTCTCTCTCTCTCTCTCTCTCTCTCTCTCTCTCTCTGTCTCCTCTCTAAAAAGAAAATGAATAAAATAAAAAATAAATAAAAGAGAAAATAGTATTACCTATCCGAGAGGTTTGCTGTGAAGATCAAGCTAATATAAATAAAGCCAAAGATTGTTATAGTCTTATCTGTGTTTCAAAGTCAGCTAGAGAATAAAGTTTAAAGCTCTTAAATTCTGGACAGATCATAAAGGATATGGTGTGCCTGATAATCTTTCATGTCACATCTTCTCCCTCATTTACCTTAACTCAAGCACACCGAACACCATAGTTCATTGATTTTAAGATACATACTTCTCCCAATCTGACTTGTCTGGAATAGGACATGTTTTTTCATTGAAGGCTTCTTGCAGTTGCTGCCAACACATGTAAGTCATTACCATGACATAGTTGTCATTGACAGTGCATGTTCAAGCATTTAAAGCAATGGCATCCAAAGTTTCAGAATGGGAGACAGTGGCTGGAATATAAACTATGAAAATAGTAGCTGAACATCCTTTTCAAGCCTAAGAAACAAATACATGTGTGTAAGTGCATGTGTGTGAAGGGAAGATGGGAAGTACATGAGGAACAGTGGTGAATCATTTATTTAGCAACAGTTGGGAACTATTAATCAAAATAGTTTAGCTCGATATAATTGCAAAGTTAGTTTACTTGCCTTGCACTGAAAGCTTTGGGTTTATCATGGATTTTTTAAACAAAAGAAATGCTTCATCACCATTGTTCTTTTTGGCACAGGGGACAATGCTATGTGGAAAGAACACAGGCATTAAAGACCCTTAGTTGAAAAGTGACCAGAATAGTCCATCTCTAAACATCAATGAGCTTTAGGAACACCTTAACCAAATTTATTTTGTTTAAATTTTCTCTTTTCATATGTGTGCAAGAGTTATATGTGACCCAAATCTATATCTAATTAACTATAAAGAGCTGCTTTGATAGGTGTAAAATAAAAATCTAAGGTATCATTTACTTGACAGCACTTTTTTTTTTTGCTTGGTTTTGAATGTATATCAGAGCAGCTTACAATTAATAGAACCTTAGACTCGGTAAAATATGTTTGTGGTACCTAAGTTTGGTGTGTAACATATCAAAGGAGCTTAAACAAATATTGTTAAAAGCAATTAATGCTTCCCCCAAGATGGATACAGTGTCTGGCCCTGATTGCCCCCCATAGAAAAGGGATCCTGCAGAACACATTTTCCTGGGCAGTAGTGGAGATCCTCACACAGCTCCGGGGGCTGCTTTTCATAGTCATCACTGCCTCCCTTCAACTTATTCCATGCAAAATTCTGCTTCAAGGAGGTTAACACAGTAATAATAAAAATGAATTGATCTATAACAGTTTATTGGCCAAAAAGAATTTTCAAAGAGTTTTAGAAATCACGTCTTTTCTGATTTGTATTATAACTCTCAAGAAAATTTTGTTAGTAATTCCCATGAAGAGAACTATTCTCAGTTTTGTGTGAGAGTTTTGTGCTGACCCACGACATGTCAGGCCAAAATGTTCTTTGTGCTGCAAAACCAGAGCTGCTATAATTGAAACATGAGATCTGACTTGAATAGGCAATCAAGCTTACCATGCTTATCCACACTGTAATTGATGTCTGGCAATATACCTTCAGATGAATAACCATGTAAAATGCTTTTAAAAATTATACAAATCCTCCAGTTTCACACTACCCTTCGAGCCAGGTAGGTCTATTTTTCTGGTACAAACACATTATAGCATAGAAGCAATTTCAGCGACATGATAAGGAGAAATCAACTGTAAAAGAAAGCTTCATCATCTGTAATCCTTAAAGAGTCATAAAAGTTTGTGAGCCATTTGGTAAAATCATCTACAGATTACCTAGTTTTGGAACATTCGTAATCTTCCTTTGGTAACAAAGATTGCAATTTTTCAAAACCTATCAATGTTTATTTAGATCAGTGATAAAACAGAATCTTCTGCTTCTTTCTTCCCATTTCTTCCAACTACTAGTGTAATCTTTGGTAACCTCCCATTGCTGTGCTTTTTTCTTTCTTATCAGTAAAATGGGGATTATAAAAGTGCACACCTGACAGGTCTGTTATAAATATTAAGTGAGTTAATACCTATAAAATATTTAGAGGAGGGTCTAATACATGGAAAGGTCTAATAAATCTAGCTATTATTTTTATTACTACTGGACATAATCACATAAAAATGAATAAATAAATAGATGAGTGAATTAGTGAAAGAAAGTACAGTATAAAGCTGGACCTTCAAAAATAGTTGAGATTTCAATAGAAAGAGAAGGTGGATGATAAACATATTTATTACTGCTATTCATAACCTTTCTTTCTCTTCTCTCCTCACTCAGAACACAACTTAGATACAATGAGCACAAAACAGTAGATCAGTAGATCAGATTCAATAGATCAGAGACAACCTGTGGCTTCTCAGATAGCTATAGAAAAAGAGGAAAAATAATAATGAATATACTCTCCAAGAGCACAACCCACCAAGTATCCAGCCGTGCCAGGGAAAGCATGATGGTACAGAATGCTGGGGACTCTGCAACCTGCCAGCCCTCTGCCCACACGTTTCAGCCTGTGGCATCCAAGATGCATTGGTTTTTGTCCACTTGACAACAACTTGCCAGCTATGTAACTTTCTGAACACTGCTTAACATCTTTAAATTTCAGTATTGTCAGGTATAAAATGGTCACTTAACACAGACAAGTGGCTGCTTTAAAGAGCAAATTACGCTTGTATGACAACTGGAAAAGTACCTTCTACAGAGTAGGTGTTCAAAAGGTGTCAGTACCCCCAGATATATGTAAAGATTTTAAGTTAGTCTTCTACAGAAAAAGCAATTTGCATTGAACTATAAGTAATTCTTATTAACATCAGTTGTCCTCTTTGTCCTAGTTGAGTTACCTGAATTAGGTAGAGAACAGTCAAACCACACTCATATATTTTGTATGGGTATCCATAACAGTCATTTCTACATGCTGCTCCAAACAACATTCTATAACAAATGTGATTCAATCAAGTCCAATGGTTTCATAGTCCTAAACAGCACACCAAATTTTAGATGCCAAAGTTTAACTGAAATCTGGCAAATAGATGAGCACTTCTCTATGCACTGAGAGTAAGCAGAAGATTCCTAAACAAAGAGCAATCACAGATGGTAATTTTATCCAACTGGATCCAACTATATTTAGCAATTTTATGAAAGAGGGAAAAAAACAAGAATGGACTTAAGAAAATGTTTTCCTTTTATGTTTTACTGTCCAAAAACATAGATGAATTGCCTTAAGAAGTTACTTCTTATAACCCAAGGAACATAACTGTCTAGAGAAAAAATTATGCCATGTCTTCCTAGAGGTAAATAAAGATTCTGTTCAGAATACACGCAGGCATTTCAGCACATCTGGCAATAACTTCACAACTTATAGTGTCTGTATTATAAAAAATTGATTCTTGATAATAATTTGTTATCAGCAAATGTTGATTATTTCAAGGCAGGGGAGGTTTGGAAACAAAATAGGTGGTTTCTGATATGCAGGACACAGACCTCCAAAGTGGTCAATGAAAAGAGACCCACCATTAATCTCAGTGGCTAGGGTAGAGGCTGATTTCTCAATAAAGAAGAGGAAGAAGATCCAAAGGTGATTGTTACACTTGCTTTTCTCCTGGGAGCAGCTTTGGAAATGCAAACTCTTAACCAAGGTCCAGGTCTTTGCTTTATAGGTATAGATGTTATTTCAAAGGACATGATACTAGGATTCTCTCTGGAGTCTAAACCACTATGCATGTAAAAGAAATCATGATATCACACATTCTCCCTTTGGTTGATTTTATTTATCTTTTGACAAGTATGCTCTTGTAAGGAAAAGAGCTGCCTGATTTTATCTTTATACTGCTGCTGGGTGGTTGTGTTCCGATGTGACTGCCCCTCTGTGGGTAGGTGGTAGGGTCTTTGCTCAAATGGGTGACATACTTAATATCAATGATTCAGGAAAGAAGGAGATCCTAGAAAAGGAAATAGAGTTTGAAAAGTATATCTTACACTGAATAAAAAGGTAGGGGATCTTTGTCTAGGCTAGGGCTTATTAAAGGCTACCTTGTTAGGGGTGATCTGAGGAGAGGCGGGAAGAATGCTCTCTGACAGTTGGATAAAACTTGATGCCAGGCAGGGCTCAGTACTTAGGAGACTCCATATATGAGCCAGAAGAGCAGTTATAGCCAGCAAAGAGTTCTTCTCTGTTTGTTAAATCTCTTTGATTATCCCTGAGCATTTGATGGGTCCTGATAAAGATACAGCCACATCTCAGGTGAGCAGAAGAAACATGAAGGGAGGAGCCCTAAAAAGAGAGCAGCATGGTAGTGGGGGTAGTGATAAGTAACCAATTCCCCAGAAGGTAAATTTCAATGGACAGGCAGCTGGAATATAAGATGTGGGTATCACCATCTATGTGGATATTCATTCTTCTGCCTAATTTAGAGGACTCAGATGCTATTTTATGAAAAGAGCCAGTATCACTTCATTCATTATTACAATAAATACAGGGTGGGCAAAAGTAGATTTATAGTTGTGAGTATACAAAACACAGCATTTATTCTTGTATTATTACTTATTAATTATTATATTATTCATTATAAACCTACTTTTGCCCACCCCTGTACTGAGGAGAGAATCACACTTTTGTTAAGGAATACAATAATTGTACCTTCTCTTTGTTACACACTGTGCTAAATGTAGAAAGATGAAAGACTGTCCCACTTTTTAAGGCTTACAGTCTAGTAGAGGGAAATAAATGAATGAATAAGTGTCAAAAATCATCAGATGTTTAAACAGACATATTTATTAGACATATGGAGGCAAAATGAAGGAGAAACATAATAATATAATGTGATTTATAGGCCTGAGTACATACTCTGACTTCAATCTTAAACTTCTTCAGGAGAGTAGTGTGCCCTATTAACAATTAATGTCACAAAACATTTTCTAGGTTGCAATCTGAATTTTTTCATTGGTTTATTTATAAATAAATGTGTTGAAGACACATTTTATTTGACCTGAAGTAAAGAAGGCTGTGTTTGGAGATTTTATTTATCTGTGGTCTCTGACATTAGGTTGCCTCTCTTAAATCGGAAATTACAATCTGGGTCTTAAGGTTCATAGATAGCCTTCATCCAAAAACCATTCTGAAGTCAATAAAAATTTTCAAGAATCTATGATCCATAAAATAAGTCATTTTCAACTATAATTCAAAAATTTTAAAAGATAAGACAACAGATATTAAAGAAATATTCCATGTATCTTTATTTAATAAATTTCTCCATAATTCTGAACTTTAAATGATATTATGACCTACAGGTAAACTTTATATAAATACTACTATTTGACAAAGTTTGTAATTCAATACTACACTTATGGCACATTATTTATGTCCTTGACTTTGATCATTAATGAAATAATACATTTTGCATTTAAAAAGCTGTTATGCTTTAAGAAAGTCTCTTTCTTCACTATGCATTCTGTATTTCTTAACCATGTACAAGGAATAACTTTATTTGCCTCCCAAAGAAACAGTAATCTTAAAATCTTTGTTCAGAGAGTGTATAGCTTTTTTAAATCATTAAATGATCACACATACTCTGGTGTCTTCAGATCATATAAATCTTTCACCTTTTAAAATCATTAAATAATCACAATTTCTATTCAATTTAAACTATTTTATAAAACAAAAAGTATTTCATGGAACTCATAGATTAAATAAAAAATAAAAGACTCCAGAACAGACATTTTTGTTTTTATTATGTGAAATAAAAAATAGAATTAAGAATCTCTTTGGGTTTCTCCTATAATTGCGATTCAGTGATGTCACCCTTTAAATAGGAATCTCTTTTTTGTCCATATTGTTGTTTAGAGAGATCCTATCAGTAATAGAGTACCAATTTTGTACAAAACATTACAATAATACTTAAAAAGTAAACAGCATATTTATATAAAAGAAAAAAATAACATAGCTCTTACAAGCTATGCATTATATAACTTAGGTATCAAGATATATTATAAGTACATTTCCAATGTATATATTTTGAATTTTAAAACTTATTAAAATACATTATTTTCAAATGAATATGAAATATTTTCTAGAATAAACCACATGTTAGGACACAAAATAATTTTCTTTTCTCTTTTTTTTAATTCAGTGAGAGGAGGGGAGACAGAGAGACAGACTTCTGCATACGCCCAACTGGGATCCACCCAGCAAGACCATTAAGAGGTGTTACTCTGCCTATCTGGGGTGTTGCATGTTGCTCAGTGTAAAGCCAGTAGTCGAGGCCACTATCACAGCCGCCAGACCCGTGCAGGTTCGCATTGGATTCGAACAGTCGGTAATAAAACACCGGAGCCACAAACTGGTGAGCCATCAGCTTTAATTCTAGCTTGCACCCAGCGGGCAAGCAAAAACACGCTGCGACTCCAAAACCCACACATTCAGTGCTCACAAAGCTACTGACTTGTCCGAGTTTCCTAGAATCAAAGGTTTCTAGCTCACCAGATTTATTCACCTCTGTTTCCCATCTCCTCCTGCACAAACTCTTAACAAACTGGCTTCTTCCTCAGCACTCTGCCATCCTTGCTGCTTCTCCTCCACATGGCCTTAATCTGCTCTGCTCTCTAATACTAACCTCAGGAACTCAGGAACCAAGAGAGAGAGATCTAGCTACCGGTCCGCCCACTTTATAGCATAGATAATCCAAACCTTTAATCCAATTACAAATACAAGAAAGTCTCTGATACAAAGCCAACCATCTGAGGCATAATGGGATTCCTCAGGAGAGGGCACCACCCTACATTATCCAATCGGTCAAGGGTGTGGGGAAGAGCTTACTCTTAAAACTAAGCCTTAGGCTATAACGACCCGGCCTGCTTACATTACAGCTTTTCCCCCACAGCCATCTCAAGCATAAGGGCAAATAATATCACTTGGATGACGGGCTTCCATGTGGGCAGCGCCATCTTTAACAAAGTGAGCATATTATATTTTATCTGCCGAACACTCAGCAACAGAGCTCTTCTTAGCACCTGAGGCAGAGGCCATGGAGCCATCCTCAGTGCCTGAGGCCAACTCACTTCAAGCCATGGCTGCAGGAGGGGAAGAGAGAGAGAGAGAGAGAGAAGTGGGGGGGGGGGGGCGGTGGAGAAGCAGATGGAGATGGGCGCTTCTCCTCTGTGCCCTGACTGGGAATCGAACCTGGGACATCCACATGCCAGGCCAAGACTCTACCACTGAGCCAACCAGCCAGGGCCAACAATTTTCAATAAGTTTAAGAAGATCAAATCATATCAAGCATCTTCTCTGACCATAACAAAATAAAACTAGAAATCATTCAGAAGAAGAAGAAATAAAAAACCTGAAAAACACACAACCACATGGAGGCTAAATATCATGTTACCAACAACAAGTAGGTTAACAATAAGATCAAGGAAAAAATAAAAAGATACATAGAAACAAATGAAATTGAGAACACACAACCCAAAATCTCTGGGATACAGCAAAAGGGAAATTCATAGCATTGTACAGGCCTATTTCAAGGAATAAGAAAAATCTCAAATAAACAACCTTATCTTACCCTTAGACTAACTAAATAAAGAATGACAAACAAAGTCAAAAGTGAATAGAAGAGAGAAAAGAATAACGATCAGAGCAGAAATAAATGAAATAGAGTTTGAAAAATATAAAAGATTAGTAAAAACAAGAGTTGGTTCTTTGAAAAGATAAACAAGATTGATAAACCTTTAACTATGCTCATCAAAAAAAAAGAAAGAGGGAGAGAACACGAATAAATAAGATCAGAAATGAAAGAGAAGAAATAACAACTAGCACGACAGAAATACAAAGGATTATAAGAAAGTATTATGAACAACTATGTGCTGACAAACTAGACAATCTGGAAGAAATAGTCAAATTCTTTGAAACATACAACCTTCCAAAACTGAGTCAGGAAGAATCAGAAAATCTAAATAGACCAATTACAACTAATGAAATTGAAGGAGTAATTTAAAAATTAAATATTAAAAAAAAATAAAAAGCTTCCAAAAACATCAATCCTGAACTGGGTGGCTTCACAGGTGAATTTTACCAAACATTGAAAGATGAACTAAAATCACACTCCTCAAAATATTCCAAAAAATTCAAGAGAAGGGATGACTTGTAAGATTAATTTACAAGGCCAGTATTACCCTAATTCTTATATGAGATAAAAACATTACAAAAAATTATAAGCTAATATCCCTGATGTACATAGATGTAAAAATCCTCAACATAATATTAGCAAACCTGATACATGTATTACAAAGGTCACACGCCACAATCAAAGTGGGATTTATTACTGGGATGCAAAGTTGGTAGAATATCCCCAAATAGATAAATGTGATATACCGCATAAACAAAATGAAGGATAAAAAATAGGCTCATATTAATAGATGCAGATAAAGCTTTTGACAAATGAAGCACCCTTTTAAGATAAATACTCTCATCAAAGTGAGAATATAGGGAACATATCTCAACAAAATAAAGGCCATGCATGACAAACCCCACAACTAATGTCATATTTAGTGGGCAAAAACTAAAAACATTTCCCTAAGATTAGAAATAAGACAGAGATGTCTACTTTCACCACTGTTATTCAACATAGTACTGGAAGTCCTAGCCACAGCAATCAGACAAGGAGAAGAAATAAAAGGCATCCAAATTGAAAAGGAAGAAATAAAACTGTCATTATTTGCAGATGACATGACAGCATATACGGAAACCATAAAGATTCCATCAGAAAACTACTGGAACTGGTAAATAAACTCAGTACAGTACCAAGATACAAAATAAAGATCCAGAAATCAGTTGCATCTTTAATCCACTAATAATAAACTATCAAAAAGGGAAATTACAAAAGTAATCCCACTTAGAATTGCATCAAACATAAAATAAATACTTAGGAATAAATTTAACCAAGGTGGTAAAATACCTATACTTGGAAAATTATAAGAAACTGAAAAAGATACAAATAAATGGAAGCATGTACTGTGCTCATGAATAGGAAAAAGTAACATTGTTAATATGTCCATACTATCTAAAGGAATCTCTAAATCCCATGAAATTTCTATAAATATACCAACAGCGTATTTCACAGAACTAGAACAAATACCCCCAAAATTTAAATGGAAACACAAAAGACCCCAAATAGCAACAGAAATCTTGAGAAAAAAAAAAAGCTGGAGGTATCATGCTACCTGAGAACAAACTATGCTAGAAGGCCTCAGTACTCAAAATAGCATGATAATGGCATAAAAACAGACATATAAATCAATGTAAAAAAATAAAAAGCCCAGAAATCAACCAACAGCAATATGATCAATTAATATTTGACATAGAAGGCAAGAACATGCAATGAGGTAAAGGCAGTCTATTCAATAAGTGGTATTTAAAAATTGGACAAATACACTAAAATAAATAAATAAAACTAGATCACCTTCTTACACCATATACATGAAAAAACTCAAAATGGATTAAAGATTTAAATGCAAGACTCCATATCATAAAAATCCTTGAAGAAAACATAGGCAGTAAAATATCTGACATTTCTCTTAATATTTTTTCTGATATATCTCCTTAAGCAAGAATTAAAAGGAAAAGGAAATAAATGGGACTACATCAAACTAAAGTTTTCCACAGTAAAAGAAACCGTCAACAAAATGACAAGACAACCCACAGAATGGAAGAATGTATTTGCCAATTATACATCTGATAAGAGGTTAATATACAAAATTCACAAGGAATTCACACAACTCAGTACCAAAAAGAAAACAATACAATTAAAAAATGAGCAAAGGACCTGAAAAGACACTTCTCAAAGAGGACACACAGATGGCCAACAAGCATATGAAAAAATGCTCAGCATCACTAATCATCAGAGAGATGGGAATTAAAACCACAATATATCACTTCACATCTGTCAGAATTGCTAGCATCAGTAAATTCACAAATAACAAGTGTTGACGAGGATGTGGAGAAAGGAAACCCTCATGCACTGTTGATGGAAATGCAGATGGGAGCAGCCACTGTGGAAAACAGTATGGAGTTTCCTCCCAAAATGAAAAATGGAACTGCATTACAATCCCATAATTCCACTTCTGGGTATAAATCTGAAGAAACCCAAAACACTAATTCAAAAGAATATATGCACTCCTATGTTCATTTCAGTGTTATTTACAATAATAGTCAATCTATAGAAGCAACCCAAGTGCCAGTCAATGGATCAGTGGATAAAAAACCATGGTACAAGCTTGATGGTGTAAAATTCCTGTTTTGATTTTTTTTTAATTTAGAAATTTAATAGGGTGACATTGATCAATAGGAGTACATAGGTTTCAGGTGAACATTTCTATAGCATTTAAGCTGTTGATTGCATGTGTGCCCATCACGCAAATTCAAATCATTTTCTGAGGTGATGTAAAACTAGTGGAAAAGAACTGTCAATGAAAAGAATTTCAAGAATATGAAAATGAAAAGTAGCAAAAGAAAGGAAACTGTTAAATTGCAGGATTGGGAAAATGCATTTTGAAATTAAATAAGATTAAAGGTGTTGGCTCCGAAAAATGAAAAAACAAACAAACAAACAAACCATGGCACCATATATACAATGGAATTATTCAGCCGTAAAAAATAATGAAATCTTACCATTTGTGATAGCATGGATAGACCTAGAGAGTATTATGCTAAATGAAATAAGTTAGACAAAAAAAAACCAAACACATATAATTTCATTTATATGTGGAATCTAAATAACAATATAAACAAAGAAAATGGAAACAGACTCATAGATAACAGAAAACAGACTGATGGTTGCCAGACGGAAAAGGAGTTATGGAGTGGGTGAAAAAGGTGAAGGGATTAAGAAGTACAAATTAATAGTTATAAAATAGCCATGTGATGCAAAGTACAGCATAGAGAATATAGTCAATTATATTGTAATAACCATGTATGGTGCCAGTTGGGTACTGAAAATATCAAGGGGAACACTTTGTAAAGTATATGATTGTCTAACCACTATGCTGTACATCTGCAACTAATATAAAATAATACTAAATGTAAACTGTAATTAATTTATTTTAATTTTTAATTATTTAAATCCCTTGTATATTGATTCATTTTAATATTTTTTCGTCTTCAGTGTTCTGCAATTTCAATATATGTTTAAATAGGTTTACTTTTATGTATTGCACTAATATTGTTGTACTTCATAAACATGAGAATTTATCATTTCTGGAAAATTTTTAACCATTATCTATTCAAATGTTGCCTCTCCCCTATTCTGTGTATTTCCAGCATCTGGGACTCCTAATCTCTTGTTCCTTGACTCAATAATGTTTATATTTTAAATTTCTTTATGTTTCAGCGCATGCTGGGTATTATCATCAATTATACTATGGCTAATCTGCATTTTAGCCTTTCCTTTGAGTTTTTTATTTCAAAATTGTATTTTCATTTATAGATTTTCTATTTTTTTAAGTTGGTCTTATTCTTTCCTTAGAGTTTGATTTCTTATATATTGTCAACACTTTATAGTTTATATTCTCTATTTTATTCTCGAAAGAGTCACATTATCTCAAGTTCCTAATGATCCAATAAAGCTGCCTTGTCTCATGCTGACTCTTCCTCATGGACTGTACCATCTGCTGACTCTCATTTATGGTTGACTATATCCTTGTGTGTTTTGTCATGTCTTATATTAAGCATATCTTTAGCCATGCTCTTCTATCTTTTGCCATTTTCTTGAAAATCCTAAGCAGTTGATATGGTTGGTACTATTCTTTCAAATTTATTTTTTCACTCTTCTAGAACCCCCAAAGGTATTTTTCGGCTTCAAGATTTCCAGGTCCTTTAAGTAGTATAAAAAAATAGAAGCAAACACAAAAACTAACACGACATGCAGGCCAATAAAATAAAATTTTTAGGGAAGATTTCTTTTCCTCTTAGTAATAAAGTTTCTTGTCACTTTGTGCTGGGAACATATTTTTGAAGCCTAACTTTTCATAAAAACAATGACCCTGGATTTGTGCAGGGGCAAAGAATACGCAGGTCCAACTCTCTGCCTCATCAGGAACCAAGGGCTTAGCTTCTCTGCACTGCTTGTGGACACTAGACTCCAAGCTCCTGGTCACTGAGATCTATAATCCCCAAAGCAGCCACAGCATCAGCTCACAGACTGCACTCTGGCTTTTCATTTCTTTGCCTTTGGCACACAGTAATCCTTTTTACTTTTTGCAAAACTGGGTAATGGTTACTTACTAATACTTAGCAATACTGGGTAAAATATTTAAAGTAATTTAAAGACCTTAATAGTGTAAGTAGTAAGAATTTGAAATGGTGTTTAGCAGAAAAAGATTCAAATTTTTCCTTTTCCAACTTTTAATTAAAAATCAATTAATGCACTCTGTTTTGAGCTGTTTGTATTGGTCATTGGCAAGAAATCTGCCAGAATCCTAGAAGAGATATTATTTAAAACTTAAAAGTATGTTTCTTGTTCATCACTTCTGAACATAGAGGAGAATTCTAGACAGTTGGTAGTTTCTAAATTCTCAACATCTGAAATACAGTCCAACTAAACATTCTGTTTGGGAAAGGCTGACTAAATAATTAAGAATGAAGACACAGTAAGCTGTAAACTAAAGCTCTGGCAATACAGTAGTTTATTCTGTAAACTGTTTACTGGTTAAAATTTTCAGTTACTTGATTTGTTTTAACTGAAAAAATTAATAAGTAAAAATTGTGCCAGAGCAAGCAAATAGTGATAAAAAGTAACTATAAAACCTTTTGGAAATAATAGATTTAGACAAGACCAAACTCTACTTCTGGAACAAGGCTCACTCTTAAACTTATTATGTTACCTTTGACATGACATGAGGGGGTGTTCTTTATGAATTGAAGCACATTCAAATATTTTTGTTCATCTCTCTGCTTCTCCAGTCTAGCCATTAAGAGTGACCTGTAATTCCTGAACTAAGGGAGAAAAGTACTCTCTACATAGTAGATAATATAAGAATCAGATAAATTAGTAAAGCAGTAAACCACATTTGAAGAAAATATTGGGGCAAGTTTTCAGTACATGATAGTATTACTTAGTCTCTCTCACTACTAATATATTACCACAAGTTATTCTAATCAAATTATTTTCTTCACAGAAAGTAACAACTGATTATAGTCTAATCAGATGATTAAAAAAATTATTTTTCTATAAGACAGTCTAATTTTTAAAAAGCAGTATAGCTTTTTTAAGTGGTATAACTTAGCGACAGGTAGCATTACCCTCTTACTAGATCTCAAGTCTAAGGCAATTAAAAAAAAAGCCTATCCAAATTTGAAAGTAGTTGTATTCACAATAACCAAAATTGATTTATTTTTATTTCTATTTTATTTCTTGGCATATATCTCCTTGCTACTCAGACTATGGTCCAGGGACCATCAGCCTTCACATTTCTGAGATTGTTAGAAACGTAAAATCTTGGTTGTGCATAGAGCCTACTGAATCAGAATCTGCATTTTAACAGACCCCTAGGTAAGTCATATCATTAGAGTTTGAGAAGCTCTATACTGTAAGACATAGGAATATTCTGTAATTTAAAGTCAAATACAAGATTTCTTTTGAGGGCGATGGCAATGTCATGGATTAGATAGTGGAAATGGTTTCACAACTTTGTGTGTACACTATATGCCACCAAACTGTAAACTTAAATTGTATGCTATGTAAAATATATTTTAATTTTTAAAAGGTATATTTTATATACATGTGTGTGTGTATGTATGTATGTATGTATGTATAAAGTAAATTCTTTCAAATTGTGTTGCACACAGATGAGTGCAACCAGTTCCAACTTTTTTTATGCTGGGGAAAAAATTAGATGCTCCATTTCCTAAGGATCACCTCTTACTGTGAAAAGGAAACACAGCAGGCCTTGACTGTGGGCAGCCCTCACCAAAGACTGGAGGGTGCAACCACCTAACACGAGGGTCTGCCAGGAGCCCATGGGTGCAGAAATACCACACACACACACACACACACACACACACGCACGCACACACACAAACACCTCGAACTGCTTACAGAACTGCTATTGAGAACTGCTTTCCTTTGGAGGAAAACCGCATATGGATGGACGTGACAGGTCAGGAAACCAGCCTACCCAATCAAGTCAAGGAGCAAAGAGACAGAAATGCTATCTACCAGCTGCACGCGTGGGCCCAGGAGTATGGGGGAGGGGAGACCTCCTTCGTTCGGTCCTCTACCCGCCTCTGCTAGCCCCTTTCCTACCACCTCCGCAAAAAAAAAAAAAAAAAAAAAAAAAAAAAAATCTTAAATAAAATTTCTTTATTACTCAGAATGGATCCACTACAAACGTCCCGAACCCTCGCTTCCACAGGTCACTCGGCTCCCGGCCCGCATACTAGCTGGCTCTTCTCTCACAGAGCTTTGGTAAAAGCTTAATGCTGTGGGTGGGGAAGCCTAGAAGTTCCGTGTCCCAGACTTAACCCGGTGACCCGGAGGCGAAGAAGAGGTTGTCCCCAGGTCAAGTCTACCCCATCCCATTCACACTCTCGAACTTCCCCGCTGCCGAGGTCCGAAGGACCTGTGCGCGCTACCTGAAGGGCTAAGGTAGGTAGGCGGGTCGCCTACCAGGCGCACTGGCTCCCGAGCTCCCGGGCGCACCCAGCCAGCAACCCGGACCTTTGCTGTGCCAGTCATCTCTCCCGCACAGGCTGAGTCACAGGGGCGCAAATTTGAATCAGTCTCTTGCGCAGACCATGCCTTTGGCGCAGCAACACTGGGTCTCTTGGAGAGCGCGGGGTGACATACAAACTGGAGAGATTGACGAGACACCTAATCACCGTAGTGGTGTTGGTGGCCCGTAGTCTGTCTCGCGGGTAAATACATCCGTGCTTGCTCACCAGGAGCAAACCTATATCCGCAAGCGCCCCTCCGCTCCCGGGGTCCCAGTTCGCGCGGCCTGGGAGGGACACGCGTGTTCAGACGCACGAGGGTCTAGTCCATCCACCCCTGCGAGAGCACAGCCTCCACAGCGAAGCCCGCGCCCTCCCGCCCTGGGCGCCCGCACTCACACGCAGGGGTAGTAGCCGTAGGGCGGCAGCGGGGTTTGCTGGCAGCCATCGTCCCGCAGCTCGGAGTCCATGAGCAGATAGTCTTGGCTCTCGTTGCGCCATGCGCCGGCCGCGGCCGCGACACGGAGAGAGCCTCCCCTCCGCGGCCCGAACGCGGGGCTCTGGCTCATGGCGGGAACACCGGACCAACCCTAAGTCCAGCTCCTAGGTGAGACGCCTTAGCAGCTCCAAGGGGACGCGGTGCGCAGGGTCCGTGTCAGTCGCCGGACTGGCCCATGGCAGACTGGTGCCCAGGGACGAGGGTGAGGCAGGGGGTGCGGACGCCTGGCTGTCTGAGCTCCGAGAGCCGCTTTGCTGCTAGCCTGTGGAGAAGTCACTACTTAGGGAGTCACAACGGGGACCCCAAAAGGAGTAGGCGCTGGCTATGGGGCTGAGTGAGTACAGGCGCGACGACTGGTGGCAGCGGAGCCTGGGAGCCGAGAGCAAGAGTTACTATGTCAACCAAGACTCCAGCTGTGGGCTCCCGCCTTCTTCCCTCACATCCTCCGTCATGATCCCACCTTTAAAGGGATCAGAATGACGGCCTAGAAAGCAGCAGCCAAAGCCTGTTACGTAGCCACAACTTTTTGGGCCAGGAGGAACCTAAACTAGGTGGAGCTACACACACACAATCCCCCTATCCCCCGCCCCCAAAGAGTCTGCTTATTTAGAAACCATACAAATTAAGAACTTTCTAGGAAGTTTCCTTTAGGTAAGACTCTTGAAATACCAAGAAAACCTGGTTTTTAAAAGAGATACGATGTAACTACTGTGTAACTATGTATGGTGCCAGGTGGGCGCTCGAAATATTCAGGTGCCACTTTCTAAAGTACATGATTGTCTGACCACCATGCTATACACCTGAAACTAAAAATAATATTGAATGTAAATTGCAACTGAAAAATAAATCTTAAAAAACAATTAAAACCATTAAAGAGATATGAACCTCTCCTTTCTCTAGATTGCTTTCATTTTTTATCCCATTCCCAACCCCCAAAGTTCTTACAACTCTTCACTTGAAAATGAACTTCTATGATCCCAGTGCCAGATGTTCCCAGTTCCTGTGCAAACCAACAAAAATAGGCAAGCATTTTCCAATGATAGCGATAGAGACCAACAACCTGCTTACTTCAGAGAAAAGCTTTCCTTCCATCACTGCTAGTGCTGGAAATACTCCTCTGCCAGATGTTTCCCACATTTCCAAACTGTTTTTAATTTTAAGATTTAGTTTTAAATACTGATTTAATCTTTATAAACGTGAGAATTAAAATCTTCTCAACAAGGATAAATCAGTATCTGTAGTACCAGAATCCATTCATGGCCTGACCTGTGGTGGTGCCCTGGATAAAGTGTCAACCTGGAACGCTGAGGTCGCTGGTTCAAAACCCTGCACTTCTCTGGTCAAGGCACATATGGGAGTTGATGCTTCCTGCTCCTCCCCCTTTCTCTCTCTCTCTCTCTCTCTCTCTCAGACACACACTCTCTCTCCTCTCTAAAATGAATAATAAATAAATAAAAATTAAGAAAAATGTTCTCTTTAAAAAATCCATTCATTTGTTCAACAAATATTTAATCAATGCCAACTGTGTGCCAAGCACCATTTTAGGATTGATAGGCAGACTAGCCAGATAAAGCTCCTGTTGCCTTCACAGAGTCCTCATGGAAGAGAGGGAGACAGAGATTTAACAAGAAAATGAGAAGATATTAAAGACAAAGGCTACAATGAAAATAAAACAGGTTGATGTGATAATAACTGGGGACTGACTACTTAAGATTAGACGTTTATTTATAAAAGGCCTTTCCAAGGAGGTGCTACTTAAGTAATGTTGGTTGGCAGAGAACCAGACATGAAAAGATCTGAAGCCCATTGGAAATGTATTGAAGAAACCCAGACTGAAACCCTGGCCTTAAAGGTACCTTTGCTTGGTGGACAATAAAATGGATGTTAAAAGTGAGCAATAACAATCAACTAGATAAAAAGAAAATGAGGTCACCAATTTAGAGCTTTGTGACTTAGCCAGTATACTAAGAACTAAAGCTCAGAGAAGACCGGAACCATTGTATTCTGAGAGCCCAGTTCTATATTTGGCACAGGTATGTGGAAGGAATGAGTGGATGGAAGAGTGGATAAAGTATTAAAAAAGAGAGAACATTCTTAGCCACTAAAAGAACATCCCTGAAAAACTAACATTGATCATTCTGAAGTATGTTACTCCTGATTTAAGAATCTCCTGTTTTGATTTTTTAACATGTGGAGCTTTGTTTTAAAAATATTGTCATTTCCTAGTAATTATGCATAACAATAAGATACTCTGCTTGAAATTCGTTTGTTTATAGCAATCCTACCTGTCAGAACTCAACCACTTTGATGCTTGAATAAATTAGTTAATAAATTTGTAATTTAAGTAGTGCCAAGGTAATTATTTTGGGAAAATTAAGTACAGGAAACAATTTAATGGGGAAAGTGACAATTTAGGTGTTTTTGACATGACAGGCTTTATGAGTTAAAGCAGTTAGAAAGGACTCATGGTGTTAGTTGAAGTGTTAGTCTTTTAAGTTAAAAAATAAGTATCAAGACAACTTATTTTGTTGTTGTTACAGTTAATTAGACTGTTTATACCTTTCTTATAAGACTGTTTTGCATTCTCAGGTAGCAACATTTACACTGGAAAAATTATTACAGCAAATTTATAATGTGACATCAATTTATCATTTTTCAAGATAAGACATGCTTTTCTCTATTATTCACAATATAGTGAGTACTAGACTGATAAATCCCAGTGACATTTCCCCTAGGAAGAGAAGGAGATATACAAATGATTAGAAGATTCTGAACACTTAGGATATAATGAAGTGGAAAGAGCATTAGGTTGGAAGTCTGAAAGCCTGAATTCTTGTTCTAACTATTAAGAGAAAATATTTAATCTCCCTCAGCCTCATTTATTCAGCAGTAAGTAGATATATAATTACTAAGACCCCTCAATTTCTAACTTTCTGCATTTTATGATTATGCTTTATATTTTCAATTACATTTAAAAACACAGTGCAGGCTCATCCAGCTGAGCACAGGCTCACAAGCTAGAGCACGCAGTCACTGGCTTAAGCTTGGGATCATAGACACAACCCCATGGTCACTGGCTTGAGCCCAAAAGTCACTGGATGGAAGCCCAAGGTTGCTGGCTGGAGCCCAAGGTCTCTGGTTTTAGAAAAGGGTCACTCACTTTGCTGTAGGCCCCCAGTCAAGGCACATATGAGAAAGCAATCAATGAACAACTAAGCTGCTGCAACAAAGAATTGATGCTTCTCATCTCTCTCCCTCCCTGCCTGTCTGTCTGTCTCTCTCTGGCAAAAAAAAAAAAAAAAAAAAAAGACAACTTTTCAAGTGATTAACAAATTCTGAAGTCAAGTCCAATAGTGTTGAGTAGATCTGGAGTAACGAAGAAAGTTGGATGAAGAAATTATAGTTCTCGCCCTGGTGGGTTGACTCTGTGGTAGAGTGTCCGCCAGACATGTGGATATCCCAGGTTCAATTCCCTGTCAGGGCACACAGGAGAAGCGAGCATATGTTTCTCCACCCTACCCCTCTTGCTTCTCTCTCTCTCCCTTCCTGCAGCCATGGCTGATTGGAGTGAGTTGGCCCAGGGTGCTGAGGTTGGCTCTGTGGCCTCCTCCTCAGGCGCTAAAATAGCTCCAGTTGCAAGGGAGCAAGGACCCCAGATTGGCAGAGCATTACCCTCTAATGTACATGCCGGGTGGATCTTGATCAGGTACATGCGGGAATCTGTCTCTGCCTCCCCTCCTCTCACAAAAATAAAAAAAGAACAAAACAAAACGATAGTTCTCAAAGCAAAAAATTATGGATGAGCAACGAAATTATAATTGTCATAGAAAATTTGTAATTTTATGTTATTTATGTTTATAGAGTATGTTTATGGTACTGAAATATAAAAGAGCACTCAATTGTAGAGGTAAAGGATGAGCTGTTGGTCATTTTGGAGGGACAAAGGGATACCATTATACTCATCTGCACTGTTTGATTGATTTTACAAAACCTGGTTTATTATTATAACATAATAATTTGAAAAATAGTTGGGGAAAAATGAGTAAAGAGAAAGGGTTGGCCTCTATAAGGTCTCACGCTAGGAGCCCAAAGGGAAAGAAAACGAAATAGCTATTAGCATTAGGAACAAAAGGTTGAGAAAACATTAGTACATGCTTGATGACTCAAGAAGCTAATAGGCATTACATGGAAAACTGAGGCAGCTGCAGCTTATGAGATGCTGTTGCTATGGGAAACCACTGACACAGGGCTTTTCTGGGAAATGCAGTTTGGGGTTAGCTGGTGACAGCTACAAATAATAGTTTAGTCAGAAATTCATCTGGATAATTCAAAGAATGGAGACCCTGAGCCTTGACTCCTAATGCATGTTGAATCCACAGGGAAAAAACAAAATCACCCTAGAAACTTCTGAAGGCCTGATCTTCTACGAATGAAGATCTTCTGTAAATTCTGGTATGTGAAATTGGCGCCAGTGCTATTAGATCTTTGAACCTCAATTTCTTAAATTTTAAAATAAAGGGGTTGTAATAATTACATATATCTCTGTTGCAGCTGAAATTATTAAATTAAAAATAAAAATTTATATAGCTGCTATTTTAATTTTTGCTTTAACTTGAACTTAACATAGATTTCCAAAATTCTAATATTATCATATGAGTATTCTGTAAGTTCTCGTATTTACAATGGTTTCAGTTGGAATAAGTCATATTGGAATAAATTAATCTCTTTTGATGGAATTATTAGAATGCTTTCAGAAAACTGACTAAGAGCATTGTGTCATATGTTTGTCAGCAAGATTAAAAAATATGGACTGGATAGCAGAGGTGTGATTCATAGTTGGAGCATTGTTGCAAGGACTGCTGATTTATGGATCAGTATCATCCAGGTTTGGTAAATGAAGACACATAAAGAATGGATGGAGCTGCTTTATAGAGAGTTAGTTTCCTATCACTGGACATGTTCAAAGGCAGCCTGAACCTCAATTTTCCACATATGCTATAAAGTTAATGAATGTATTGGTGGTATATTAAATGAACACTAAAATCCTTTAAGAAAAAGTCTAAAATTGATCATCATTTCCATGGATCCAAAATGCACTGTTAATAAATCTCAGTATCTATTTCTGATTTTTTTCTTAAACTAAGTAAACTAAGAATAACAGCCACATCTTTAACATGGCAAAGAAGACCTATTTCAGATAAAACCAACATGATTAAATATCACAAATGCTTCCATGTAAAGAATAAAATAAAGATGTTACTATCATCATTATTATTTATTAGCTAAGAATTTCTAAAATAAGCTATGTAAGACAAAATAAATAAGAGAAAAATAGTTTACAGATTATATAATTGCCTATTATAAAAACTTTAGCTGATCAATGTCACTCCATTAAATTGAATTTTCTAAATAAAATCTTTAAAAATGTTAAGATTTTAAACTGAAAATTAGTAGAATGAGGAGTAAGAAATCTGTTTGAAACAATGTTGAAAAAGTAAATGGAAAATTCAGTAGTTTTTCTATATACTAGCAATAGCCAGTCAAAATACAATAAAAGCTACAAATATAAAATAAATAGAAACAAACTGAACCAAGAATTATAAGATCTATGTAAATAAAATTATAAAGTTTTACTAAGACCTAATTTAGAGTCAAAGGCCTACATCAGATTATTCAACACATTTTATTGATAATTTTATGAGACTGGTATTAAATTTATGGGCTAATTTGGGTAGAATCTAGTCTTTTAAATATTGTCTTTCCCTCTAGGGACAGGTTTCCTTTACTCTTTATTTTTTCTAAAAATAAACGTGACAAAGGCAAAAAAAATCATTTCAAAAATGATTTTAAAAAGCAATGAAAAGAACTTCACTTACAAAATACTAAATGATTTAGTAAAACCACAATAAATAGATTGGTATTAATAACATAGAAACATTAAAAGGATATAATAGAAAGTTCAGTCAAAGACTTCAAGTCATAAAAGAGTTTATAGTATGATAAAGAATACATCTTAATTCAGTAGAGGAAATGAAGGAACATTGAATAAATGCAATTAGGTAAGAGATTTCTGTCTCTGCCATTGCTAAAATCAATAAAATGCATTAAGAAATTGAATGTAATGTTTAAAACCTAAAAGCTACTAGAAAGAGATACAGGGAAATTTTAAAAAACAATGGATAACACCATTGTAAGCATTCACCAAAAGCTAAAACAATAAAGGAAAAGATTTACAAAATTGACTAATAAAAGCAAAAGCTTATGTGTGTGTGTGTGTGTGTGTGTGTGTGTGTGTGTGTGTGTGTGTATATATATATATATATATATATATATATATATATATATATATATACCTCAAAGAGTTGACTCAGTGCCACCCACACAAACCACTTTATACTTTGAGGGAATTAAAAGAAGCAGTTAACAATTTAAGCTTTCCTCAGGGCTCATGGTTCCTTTTGACAAAAAGGCACTCTTCTCAAAATTCAGAAAATTTCTTTCCATTTGACTCCACCAGCTTCATATGCAACTGATTATACATACTTTTTTCTAGTCACGTTTCTTTGATTTGCCATATTTCATTACAAACTTGCCCTCATGACTTTTTTTTCTCTCTATCTTTTACAAGTGCAGACATTTTGTCCATATCAGGGTACAGGGGGAGCGGCATACCCTTCTTCATTTCCTTGGCTTACTGGGATATATGTATTTTGTGCACCTAAATTTATCAAGATTTCAGCAAGTAAGCATCATAGCCACATCTTTGATTTGATCCTTGACGTGAGATTGAAATTTATATGTTTTAGTGGCTTAGATGATTTCACATATTTACATTTTACCATTTGGGGAGGAAAAGCAGCAGACTCTTCAACCATTAAAGATCTCTGAATTTCAGAATTCCCTATTCTCTTTCATATTTGCTTGCAAACTTTCCAATACTGTTCAGAGCTCATCTCTTTCTTGTATTATATTGCCAAATTAGCCAACAGCAACCAATTTTTGCTATGAACATTTATTTTTTCAGTCCTTCCTTACAATTAAAACCTCATTACATACATTGTCTAAATCCAAGTAACTGAAGGCGACAGTTTTGCCATTTCATTTCTACCACATAACACCAGGTAATGTGAACTGCCCTCTTTCCAGTATCTGATAACATAGTCTTTGTCATTCACCACCTGACATCTGAGAAAATGCCCTATATTTTAGTTTCGTTGATTTGTTAGATGATTTTGTTTACACCACCATGCTTCTAGTTACTAATTTTTGTGACAGAAATAAAGAGCATCACTTCTGCTGGAGGACGTCATCCAGAGTTATAGTTGTTACATGTGGCAGGTTTGAGTCCTATAGGCATTTAATTTGTGATATGGAAGTAGGAGCATCATAGTTTAACTGCTGAAAAGCAAAGACACTGAAACAGTCTTGAAAAAAGCCAGTGGAAAAAGATACATTATACACTGGGACACAACAGTTAAACTGACCAATGATTTCTCCCTAGAGGGCCATAAGACAGTACTACAACTTCTTTAAATCTTATCAAATCTGAATTTTGACTCACTGTTAGATTATATAGGGTGTAGAGAAAGTTACCCTTCTTAGGACTTGTATGACTTTATTTTTATATCTATATACTTGGTCCATTTTGAACTTCATTCTTATATATAGTGTGAGATATGGATTCACTTATATTCTCTTTCACATGACTATTCACTAACCCCAATATCATTTGTTAAAAACTACTTTGTCCCAGTGTTTTTAGATATCATCTTTATCATACATTAAATTTATATACATACTCAGGTCTATTTCCAACCATGCTATTCTTTTATATTAATATGTCTATTTATTCATATGTAAGTTTGAAACTTTTTTTCATTATAGAAGATTTATAATATATTTTAATATAGTGTAAGGCTAGTTCTTTCTTTTAACTTTCCTTTTCCGTATTTTCTTACTCATATTTATATGCTTATTTTTCCATATAAACTTTGGTATCAACTTTTCTAACTCCAAAATAAATGTCTGTTGGTATTTTTTTACTGGGATCACATTAAATTTATACATTAATTTAAGCAAAACTATAGTTTTTTTGTAGTTTTCTACAGTTTTTACACATTTCTTGCTAAGCATATGCATATTTTAAATTTTTATCACCGTATTTTAAATATAGTATATCTTCCATTATATTATCTAAATAGTTATTTTGTTTTCATGCATTCCATCAATTTCTATGTTAATTTTATATCCTGACACTGAATTTTTGTCTTAGTTTATTATTGATTCATTAGAGTTTTCTAGAATACCATTATATCATTTGAATTATAGATTGTTTTCTATTTTTTTAAATTCCTATAACACTAGTTGTTTTCCGTTATCTAGTTGCATTAATTAATACCCCACTACACTGTAAAATAGTAGGGTCAATTAAATATATAAACAAATAGATGTATATAATATAAATACATACAAAGATCTGTGTGCACACACGAGCTTGTGAGCAAATGAGGAAAATATCTATCAATTCCTATTTTTCTGAAGTGATTTTTAAATTTTATATATTGATTTTTTTTAGAAAAAGCAGAGAAAGAGAGAGAGGGGGGTGTTGAGGGAAGAGCGGGAAGCATCAACTCCTAGTAGTTGTTTCTCATATGTGCGCTGACCAGGCAAGCCTGGAGCTTCAAACCAGCAACCTCAGCACTCCAGGTTGATGCTTTATAAACACTGCTCCAACACAGGTCACAGGCTTGTTGAAGTTTTTAATTATTTTTTTAAAAGAGGTTTTCCAAACAACCATGGCAATAATCATAATTTTTTTCTTAGGTTTATATAACTCATTACTAGTGGATATCTTAATAGTGAACCATTTTTACAGTACCAGAATAAGTCCTACTAGAAAATATATTATATTCTAAATATGATGCAGGATTTTGATCGTAATATTCTTTTTAGCACTACAGAGATAGATGTCTCGAAATGCATTCAGTGTCAACAAAACGGATGTTTATTTAAAATATTGTTGGTACTAAAAGAGCCTGTGTTGTTTCATATAAAGCAGAGATTGGTTAGCAAATAAATTAGTTGTTTGGTGGTTAGGAAGTGATGTTTCAAACATTTTTTATACTAACATGTTAGTTTATAACCATATAGATAGTTACAAATAAGTTCTTTACTGTGTTTTAAAAACATTTTAGTAAAATTGGTTGAGGATTTGGCATTGACATAAATGCATTATAGTTTTTCCCACTTAAAATGATAAATAGGTACTTCGTTAGTGTTTTTGCATATAATGTATTTTCCATGGGTATATTTACTTATGTTAAGCAGAAACTACTTGTGTAACAATTCTCAATAAGACCTCAAAATGTATAAAGCAAAAATTAACAGATCTACAAGTAGAAATGAATCCACACTCTCAGAGATTTTAACAACTTTTCTTTTTATATTTGCTATGGGAAATCTTTCTGTATTGAAGATATAAAAGATTTGAACACAATTGGCAAACTTGACCTAATAGTCATATATAGAACAATTCACTGGAGCAGGGGCTAGCAAACTGGGCCAGATTATGCCTGTGGCCTGTTTTTGAATGAAATTATTTGCTAAGAATGGTCTTTACATTTTAAAAGAGTTATGTAAAATATAACGACAAATGTTCAACAAGGACTCTAAGTGTCCCACAAAGCCTAAAACATTTACTGTTTGGCTCTTCATAGAAAGAGTTTGCTGACCTCTGCACTAAACAAACCTTTTATAAGCATACCTGGAATATTACAATATTAGTCAAAGAAGAATTAATAATGAAAATTAGAATAGGCTTCTTTTACATAAATAACAAAAATGCTGCTACATCAACTTGTAAAGCATTCACCAAGTTCTGTTTCATTTTTCTTTTGCTAAGCATGTTAGAAGGTAACATTTGTTGGTTTGGGGAAAATTAGAGAGATATATACAAATTAAAAAAAAAAAGAAACTGAACCACCTTTTTATACCATATACTAGAACAAACTCAAAATAGATTAAAAACTTAAATTGAAGACTCAATACAGTAAAAATCCTAAAAGAAAAGTAGGCAGCAAAATCTCCAACATTTCTCTTAATAATATTTTTCTAACATGTCTCCTGAAGCAAGGGAAACAAACAAACAAACATAAACAAATGGGACTACATCAAAATAAAACGTTTACATCTGATCAGGGGTTAATACCTAAAATTTATAAAGAACTCACACAACTTAACACCAAAAATAATTAACAATCCAATTTAAAAATAGGCAAAGGAGCTGAAAAGATACTTTCCAAAGAAGACATACAGATGGCCAATAGACATAGGAAAGAATGCTCAACATCAGTAATCATCAGAGATAGACATAAGAAAGAATGTTCCACATCAGTAATCATCAGAGAAATGCAGATTAAAACCACAATGAGATAGCACTTTAGACCTGTCAGAATAACTAACATCAACAAATTCATAAATGACAAGTGTTGGCAAAGATGTGGAGAAAAGGAAACCCTTATGCACTGTTGGTGGGAATGAATATGGGTACAGCCACTGTGAAAAACAGTATTAAGATTACTTCAAAAATAAAAAAAAAGGAACTGCCTTAAAACCCAGTGATTCCACTTCTGGGAATATATCCAAAGAAACTCAAAACACTAATTTGAAAGAATATAGGCACCCTTATGTTCATTGCCAAATCATTTATAATAGTCAAGCTATGGAAGCAACCCAAGTGCCCATCAATAGATAAGTGAATAAAAAAGCTGTGGTACATGGAATATTACTTGGCCAGAAAAAATAATAAAATCTTGCCAGTTGTTATAGCATGGATATTCTCAGAGGGTATTATGCTAAGTGAAATAAATCAGACAGAGGAAAACAAATACCATTTGATTTTACTTATATGTGGAATCTAATGAACAATATAAACCAAACAGACACAGATACAGAGTGATAGTTGTCTGGGGCAGTGGTGGGGGACCTTGGGGGACTGGCAAAGGGGTTGAGAAATACAGATTGGTAGTTACAAAATAGTCATGGGGATGTAAAGAATATGGTCCGGGACAGCATAAGAAATATAGTCAATAGTATAATAACTACACATAGTACCTATTGGTTACTGGAAATATCAAGGGGAACACTTTGTAAAGTGTATAATTGTCTATTATGATGTACACCTAAAACTAATACAAAATAACACTGAATATAAACTGTAATTTTAAAAAGTTTTTAATTAAAAATATAAAAAATATTGGCAATATCATTGTCACACCTTTTCTTTAAAAAAAAAAAAAAAGTAATATTTACCAGATTCTTTCACACTAAGGTTGGCTATGAGGGATTCTAAACATTTCCACACAATAATTAACACTCTTCCAATTGACATATGGAGTCTGTGTTCCCTCCACTTGAATTGGGTCAACTTGAATGACTCACTTGTAACCATTAAAATACAGCAGAAACAATATGTAATTTCCAAAGTAAGGTAAGAAAAGGTCTTACTATTTCCATTTAGCTCCCTTGATTCACTTGTCTTTGGAGACCTTCATGCCATGAAGAACACAGACCACGTGAAAAAGTTACAGATAGGTATTCTTACTGAAATTCTAGCTAACAACCAACACCAACAGCCAGACATGTGTGTGAAGACACTCATGAAATCAGCGCTTAGTGACTCCGAGACATCAAGTCTTATCAATTGAGGCCCCAGACATTGTGATACAGAGAAAATCTATCCCTGTTGTACTGTCTGAATCCATAGAATCTTTGAATGTAATAAAGTGGTGATTTTAGTCCACTACGTTTTGGGGTAGTTTGTTATTCAACAATAATAACACTAATAGAATAGAGGTGGGACTTATATATGCCACTTATAGTCCTATCCATATACCCCTCTTACTCTTTTATTCTCTTCCATAGTGACTCATTTAGAATAGGAAGTTTGGTTGGCATCATTGTAAGACCAAAGAAGCCTGGAATTTTGAAGACCATCTAGAGGAGTCTAGCCAAAGAGAACTACTTGACCTATATTAGACTCACACATAAATAAAAAACAAATCTTTAGCATGCTGAGTCACTGATATTCAGCTTAAATGTCCATTTTGGCTTACTAAAACAAATACATTTTGTAATTTGAGTGATAAACCTAAAGCAGAATTTAGAAGGGAATTAGCCCTAAATTAATATATTACATAAGGAAAATGTTCATAAATAAATGACTTAAGCATCCATCTCAAGATGTAATATAAACAAAAGCAAAAGAATATAGAAAATAAATAAGAGCAGAAAATAAAATTCAACATTGAAAATATACTATAAAAATCATTTTTTTATTTCAACAGCTTTATAGAAGTACTACTGACATTTAATAAACTACACATATTTAAAGTGTGCAGTTTGTTTTACATACATTTACACTCAAGAAACCATCACCACAATCAAAATAATGAATGTATTCATCCCCTCCAAAAATTTTCTAGTGTCCCTTTGTAACCTTTCCCTTTCATCCTCTGGAAAATACTGATCCACTTTCTGTTAGGATAGATTAGTTGCATAGATATTTTAAAGTTTTCTGAGTAATTTCACTATGCAAGGATGTTGAAAACCACTACAGAGAAATATAACTTGAAGGACTATTAGGTTTGTTTTTTTACAATATTTTTCATTTAATTAATTGAACTTATTGGGATGATATTGGTTTGCAAAATCACACAGGTTTCAAATATACAGCAAAGGAAAGAAAGCAATTCCAGAATTGTAAAAGGAAATATCACTGCACACCTTACGGACACTGAGAAATCATAGAAAAAAATTATAAACAAAGCTATACTTATATAAAAGCTGAAGAAATCCTAGAAAATACTACATCTTATCAAAACACAAGAAGTAATTGAATGTCTTACTAATCTTTTATTATTGAAGTATTGAATCACATTCATACTGTCTCATAAAGAAAACAGTACCAACAACTTCACTGGAAAATCCTCCCAAGTTCAAGAAGCATACTACAGCCTGACCAGGCGTTGGCACAATGGATAAAGCATTGGACTGGGATGCAGATAGGATCCAGTTTAGAAACTCCAATGTCACTGGCTTAAGCGGGGGCTCATCTGGTTTGAGCACAGCTCACCAGCTTAAACTCAATGTCGCTGGCTTGAGCAAGGGGTCACTCAGTCTACTGTAGCCCTCCAATCAAAGCACATATGAGAAAGCTATCAATGAACAACTAATATGCCACAACAAAGAACTGATGCTTTTCATCTCTCTCCCTTCCTGTCTGTCCATATCTGCCCCTCTCTCTCTGTCTCTGTCACACACACACACACACACACACACACACACACACACACACACACACGCAGAGTCCAATCTTACACCAACTTATCCACAGAATAGTAAAAGAGAATGTGTGTCCCAATTACTTTCATTATACCAACATAGTCTTAATATCAAAACAAACTAGACAATGTAAGAAAAGAAAATTACAGGCCAATCTTGTCATTGCTGCTATTCACTCATGAGTCTCCAAAAGTTCATCCAGAAGCCCAAACATATATGAGTAGGCCAAATGCATAATACCTAAAAATCATGAACAGCATGAGGAAATTGACTTTATCCTAGGAATATAAGGGAGAATTTAATTTAAAAATCCAAGATATTCACCACATTAATAAAGAAGAAAACTCAAAAGATTATTTGTCTCTTAATACCTATTATTTATTTTTATTCTAAGCAAATATTTAAGGATGTATGTAAAGATTTTCCAAAATGGTTCCAATCTTTCACCCACTTCTCTGTCTATGCCCTTTGCCATGGGACTTTGCAGTTCCCCACCCTTTGATTCTGAGGCCAGCTGTGTGACTTGCTTTGGCCAGGGGATATTAGTAGATGTGATTCCTTCCAAGACTTGCAAATGTGATTTGTATTTCCACTTCCTTTCTTTCTGTTCATCAAACATACCAACCATGCTCTGCCTTCAGGCCTTTGTCCTTCCTGTCCCTTCCATCTGGAATGATCTTCCTTGTACAATATATGCACAGGCAACTCTTTGCCTTCATTCATGTCTCTGCCTGTTACCTCATGGCAGCCTTCCCTGAATATCTATGTTAAAATAATATACCCATCAAAAAGAAACTCACAGTACCTAATGCTAATTTGTTCCTTGGCTGTCTCCCCTGATTGGGCTATAAGATTCATGAGTGCAGGGGACTTTTTCTATCTTACCTCTGAATTCTTAGTGCCTAGAATAGTGCCTGGTATATAGTTAGTACTCAGGGATTATCTGCAACATCAAAAATACACTTTGGATCTTACTGATTCAACCATGCTAACCTTTATTAATTTAGCCAACCCTCACTTGTTGGGGGTGGGGGTGATGGAGTGAGATAGGAGTTAAAAGTTGCTAAAAGAAAGAATAGTTGCTTATAATGTGGTTAAGAGTATCCAACTAAAAAGTACTTAACCATATAGAAAGCATATACTTGCCATTAGTTTTTCCAGCTATCCAATCCACTGAGAGAATCACAAACTGAATCTTCATAAAAAGCCACATGAAGAATAGGATAGACATATATATTTTGGAGAACTTAAAGGAAATTTGAAGGAAAACTTGAAAAACTAAGATACTTAGGAATGAAGCATTAATAAATGATGATCACATTGTGCAAGATAGAAAATGAGCCAGGCCAGTTGGCTCAGTGGTAGAGTGTTCACCTGGTGTGTGGAAGTTTCAGGTTCCATTCCAGTCAGGGCACACATGCTTCTCTTCCCATCTCTTCCCCTTCTCTCTCTCTCTCTTTCCTTCCCACAGCCATGGCTCAATTGATTTGACCATGTCGGCTGGGTGCTAAGGATGGCTCCTTGGAGCCTCTGCCTCAGGTGCTAAAACAGCTCAGTTGCAAACATGGCCCCAAATGGGCAGAGCATCAGCCCCAGACAGGAGAAGTTGCCAGGTGGATCCTGGTCAGTCAGGGCACATGCGGTAGTTTGTCTATCTTCCCTACTTTCACTTAAAAAAAGAAAAACAAGAAAAAAAGAATGTGAAGGAAATACCTTCACTCAAATAAAATGTTTACATGTAAAAAATATAGAAACATCTGGAAAAAAATAAAATACTCAATATAACCTGACCTGTGAGGCTCAGAAATTAAAGTACAGAAAATGTACTAAATGATCTGATTTTCTTAAGTTACAACCATAATACTTACATTACTGTTGTTCAGTAATCAGTCAGATAATAAAGGATTTGTAGTTATAACGTGGTGACAGTATATAATAAAATGCTATCAGAGGGACAACCAATAGATGCTCAACAGAAGCTGAATTCTGGGAATTATTTTCAAGGAAATGACTCAGTGCATACAGAGGACTTGTTCATACCACACAGATGCTTTCATGCGTTGATGGAGTGACTAGATGTTTAAAAGGAAAAATAAAACAAAACAACTATGTACAACAGGGTAAATAGCTTGCCTAACTGAACCTAAATTAGTCTAAGCTATTTTTAGTCTATGATTCTGTCCTAAAAATCCCCTGGGAATTGAAGGGAAATATGAAGAGAGAAAATTTGTTATTTTCCCAGCTGAATGATACCAAGATATTCCTGAAATACATTTTAAAATGCTTTATTTTTCCAGATAACTCAGTTTCTGTCAGTCACAGAGAAAATAAAAAGGTGGAAAGTTTATTTCTATAATACAACATTTTCTCCATGGTCTCTCGCCAGGGTGGCTACAGCCTCTTGCTATAGCAGTGGGAATAGACAGGGATGTCAACTCCAGAAGTAAATGAAACATCTGTAAAACAAAGAATCTGGTTTTGTTCAGTCTAAGAAAAATTCTTTTTAATTATATTTGTCTGTCTAACTCTGACTACCCTTTAAAATCCAAGATCAGATGGTCTTTAGATCAACATTACTTATCGAATATATGGTTTTTAATGTATTGAAAGAGACTTGCAGTTTCTGGCCCAGCATGTAAGGAGCTTGGAAGTTACAACTTCTTTCTAACAAGTAAAGTCTAAGCAAACTGAAAAGGCAACAACTTTTCTTTGATCTTTAAAGGAAGAGAGGTCCCAGGGCAAACAACCAAAAAACCAACAACTCACTAGAGCAGAAACCTTCAGGGGAACCAGTGCTGAGGGAGGAAAATCTGAACTGCAATTAACAAATTACTGGAGGCACAGAGCAGGCAGGGGGAGAAGCAAAAGAACCATTTTGAAATATGCCAGAGCCTTCTCTCTGCCCTCAGGAGAAACTAGTTAATCAGAACTCTATGTGCTGGTGTTTTATCAGAGCCTAACTGACCTGGGAAGAGGGAAGTACTCAACTCCAGCCATCTCTAGCCATCCTGCCCTGGACAACCATCCCCATCCACTCCAGAACTTTTCATCTTGCAAAACTGAAATGCCATGTCCATTAAAAAAACTCCCCTCCCCTCAAACCCAGCCTCTGGGAACCTTCATTCTACTTTCTGTCTCTATGAGAATAACAACACTAGGTACCTTATATAACTAGGATCATTCAAGATTTTCCTTTTGTGTCTGCCTTATTTCACTCAGCACAATGTCTTTAAGTAGTTCATCCATTTTGTAATGTGTGTCAGAATGTCTTGACACATGCTGAATAATGTTCCATTGAACATATGCTAGCATTTTTTGAGAATGTTTCCATCTATGTCCATTAGAGATATTAGCCTGTGGTGTTTTTTGTTTTTGTTTTTGTTTCTTTCTTGTTGTGTCTTCATCTGGCTTAAGTGTCAGGATATCTGGTAATAGTATCAGGGAATGATGGACTCATAAAATGAGTTTAGGAGTGTTCTCTCCTGTTCAATTTTTTGGAAGAGTTAGAGAAGGAGTGGTATTAATTTTTCTTGAATATCTTGTAGAATTTTCCAGTAAAGCCATCTAGTTTTCAACTTTACTTGCTTGGGATGTTATTTTTCTTTGTTTTTCATTCAGTGAGAGGAGGGGAGGCAGAGAAGACTCTCACATGTGCCCCGACCAGGATCCACCCGGCAAGCCAGCTAGGGGGCAATGCTCTGTCCCATCTGGGATATCACTCCATTGCTCAGCAACTGAGCTCTTCTTAGTGTTTGGAGCCATCCTCAGTGCCTGGGTCCAATATGCTCCAATAGAACCATAGCTGAAGGAGAGGAAGAGAGAAAGAAAAAGAGAGGGGGAAAGGGTAGAGAAGCAAATAGGTACTTCTTCTCTGTGCCCTGACCAGGAATCAAAACCTGGGACACCCACATGCTAGGCTGATGCCCTATCACTGAGCCAACTGGCCAGGGCAGGAAGTATTTAAATTATTATTACTGTTACTGATTCAATCTTCTCATTTATTTTTGGTCTGCTCATATTTTCTATTTCTTCATGATTCAGAGTTGGTAGGTTATATGTTTCTAGGGATTTATTAATTTCTTCTAGATTGTCCAATTTTTTGGTGTAAAATTATTTTTTTTTTCCACAATGGTTAGCCTAACTAAAGGTTTGTTAATTTTATGGTTTTAAAAGACCCACTCTAGCCTGACCAGGAGGTGGCAGAGTGGATAGAATATCGGCTGGGTACACTAAGAACTCAGGTTCAAAACCCTGAGTTCACCAGCTTGAGCACGAACTCATACAGCTTGAGCATAGGATTACAGACATGACCCTATGGTTGCTGGCTTGAGCCCAAAGATCACTGGCTTGACGCACAAGGTTGCTGGCTTGAGCCCTAGTCACTGACTTGCGCAAGGGATCACTGGCTCAGCTGGAGCTCCCACCCTCTCCAGTCAAGGCATATATGAAAAAGCAGTCAATCAACAACTGAAGGTGCCACAACAATGAGTTGATGCTTCTTATCGTTCTCCCTTCTTATGTGCCTGTCACTACCCTCCCTCCCCCTCAGCAAAAAAGAAAACAAGACCACTCTAGTTTTGTTAATCTTTTTTATTATTTTTCTATTCTCTATTTTATTTATTTCTGCCCTAGTCTTTATTATTTCCTTCCTTTTTTTAACTTTGGGCTCAGCTTGTTATTTTTCTAGTTCTTTAAGGTATAAAGTTAGATTGTTTATTTGAGATACTTTCTTGATGTAACTATGTATAACTATAAAATTTTCCTATTATAACTTCTTTTGCTGCATCCCATAAATTTTAGTAAATTGTGTTTTCATTTTTATTTGAATTAAGATTTTTTTTAATTTTTATATCTTTGACTGGTTGTTCAGGAACATGTTAGTCTTCACATATTTATAGTTTTTTAGGTTTTCTCCAGTTATTGATTTCTACTTCAAACTATTGTGGTTAGAAAAGATGCTCGATAAGATTTCAATCTTCTTAATTTTGTTAAGACTTGTTTTTGGTCTAACATATGATCTATCCTGGAAATGATCAATGTGCTCTTGAAAAAAACATGTATTCTGGTGCTGTCAGATAGAATGTTCTCTATATACTTGTTGGGCTCATTTTATCTACAGTGTTATTTGGGTCTGTTGTTTTCTTATTGATTTTCTGTCTGATGATGTATCCAATGTTGAAAATGAGGTATTGAGCTCCCTTACTATTATTGTACTGCCACATTTTCCTCCTTCAAGTCTATTAATGTTTGCTTTAAATATTTAGGTCCTCCAATGTTGGGTGCATATACTTACATTTATTATATCCTCTTGATGGGTTGACACTTTTATAATCAAAATGGCCTTCTTTGTCTCTTGTGTCCATTTTTTACTTAAAGTATATTTTGTATATCATAAGACAGCCTCTACTGCTCTTATTTGGTTACATTTGCTTGGAGTATCTTTTACCATCCCTTCATTTTCAACCTATGTTTGTCCTTAAAACTAAAGTGAGTCTCCTGAGACTTGTTTTTTATACTTGACAGCTTTTCTACGGGTAAGGGAATTAGCCACCAACTTCTCCCTTACCATCCAGTCTTCATCATCAGACAGTTTGATAATGTACAAGACACACCCACAACACACATTTAAAGAAATACCTTATTATGTAATTATCTCAAATTACAAATTGGACAAATTAGTGCTTGATCAATTATATTAGATCAAACTTTTTCAATGTAAAAATTTTAAATAGAAATTTAGATATAGTTCAAAAAGTCAAAATCTGCTTTATAAAGATTTTATATT
This sequence comes from Rhynchonycteris naso, assembly GCA_037038555.1. Taxonomy (NCBI): domain Eukaryota; kingdom Metazoa; phylum Chordata; class Mammalia; order Chiroptera; family Emballonuridae; genus Rhynchonycteris; species Rhynchonycteris naso. Next base: position 291,289,865 of record CM072995.1, on the reverse strand, counting down.
AGAAGTCCACATATTCACCAAAAGTTTTTTTTCAGGATGAGAGTTAAACCAATTTTACAAAGTGCCAAACTCAGGATGTACCTTGTTCTATGACATTTACAGTTGATATTTACATAAGCCAGGTCAAAACCCTGCATATCAGCTTTCTTAAACTTAATTTGTTTTCCATGGAATCTTAGTGTTTCTGTGTCCTTTGTCTGTTTTCTCAGTGTATTTTGAACACCTCACACAGATGAACTCTGTTTAGAATCCAGTAGATCTAAGACACTCCAGTGGTCACATAACCCAGAGCGTCTCCACTTCATTCTGTTTTAAGCCCTTAAATATATTTAAGTCTGCCTCTCTTCTTTCCTCTAAGCAAAAAAAATAAACCAAGGTGACCTGTACTATTTTGCTTAAGCAGACCTGTTCCTTTTGAGCCTCTTTCCGAGGACCGATTGGATATTCCCCCACCAAACCCGATGATCCTTATTTCCTGGATCTACCTGCTTCCATCTTTTTGGTTTGCACTTTCATATACATGGAACTAAGTTAAGGAAGGAGTTTTGATTAATTTTTGTTTCTCTAAAATGATGTGACATACAGAGTGAGACAAAAGTAGGTTTACGGTTGCTCATATGGAAAATAATACAACAATAATAAATAATAATACAAAAATAAACTATTTCTCATACTCACAAATATAAACCAATTTTTGCCCCACCCTGAATTCCATTAACAAGTCAGAGCTCTGATAGCATAGATGTTAGAAAAAAGACAGGAACTCATTCCCTACATATTGATGAGGACATATGGTTTCTGCTCTATACAATAGAAGACAAAGTGAGCAACAACAAAATGGTTCAAGAGAAATAAAATACAGACGGTGACTCAGAATCTTTAATTTTGTTTTGTTCATGACTAAGCACCTGCAGGAAGCTTCAAAACATTTTCCCTTTTTACATTCTTTTTCTCACATCCTAAAACAAAATCATAACACAAGAACTACCAATTATTGAGCAATTGTGATATACAGAGAACTATATGTACTAGAGATTTTTACCCTGATATTTAAGAAACTGCTTATTAGTTAGGTAGGAGAGCTGAGATTTCTAGCACAGAACTACTTGAGTCCAGAACCCATGATCTAGGATACATAGCCTTTCCATATTTGTTTACCCCAATCAAGTAACGGGTTAGGCATGGTATGTATGATCAGGGACAGTGGTAGATAGAAATATCCCTAGCAGCAGTGTGTGAGTGGCATAGTGAAACAGTCATTAGGTTAGAGAGGTAGAGAAGGAGGACTACAAACAAACCAGTTCAGTAGAATTTATGGGAAAGATGATTTCCTTTGCTTACCTGCCTTTATCCTCCTTTTCCTCAATTACTTATGAGGGCTTGGTTTTAGATATCACCCTTTGCTTCCAAACACCTGTTTAAAAGATGTACAATTTAGTGTTTCTGAATTCTGATCCATGGGGGAAAATTAATGATCCCATTTAGGAGATAAAAATAAGAACACTAATGAGTTTTACAATAAATCAAAAGTATCAATTTGATGTATTATCCTATGTTCTGAAAAATGTCTATTCTGCTGTTTTCAAAACCATTGCATAAAAATGTTAAATAGAAAAGTAAAAATAGGTTTTAGCTTTTATTTTTGGTTGTCTGGTTGGTTTTGAGGCTGAGTGGAAACACTTTTTGAAATCCTAAAAATTTATAACCATAATTCTAGCCAAATTAAAATGGGGAGCAGAGGATTCAGTAAGGTAACTCTATTAGGTACATAAGTAAATGGAAGGACAGAAATACAGGTGTCAACAAGATGGTGAAGAAGTTATTGTGGTACTCAGCATGGGGTTAGGAGCCTATAGTTATATGGTGGCAAAAGAAATAGAAAGAAGGGATGAGCTATAAGGCATATTTTAGAGGGTGAACCAGTTGGACTCTGTGCCATGGGAAACAGATGGAAGAAAAGAATTGTTAAAGGCATGTAGTAAGGGTATATATAGTTAGCTAAGCAGCTAATTGAAGTTAATTCTGTAGCTTCAAATTTAGTGAGACTTCCACACTACCATGAGGAAAGCAACCCAAAATATATTCCCAGTGAGATTAACCAACATTCTAGCAGATTAAAGGTTAAATGACACAGTGCCAGGCACATAGTAGGTGCTTAATAATTATTGTTTACACCCAGTAATGTGATTTTCTTTTACCTTCTCAACACTCTGAATGTAATCATGGGTAGCTTGCTCCACAAATGTGAAATCTGAGGTTCTGAGATCATATCATATGACTAGAGGCTAATTTCACATGATATAGCAGAAACCGGTATAAAGGTGAGAGAGCATTTGAGGGCACGTGAGTGCACCCTTTGTCAGAAGAGCTGCTTCAACTCCATTTGCATAATTCATCAGAGAAACAAAAGAGACAGAAACAGAGTCATATTGTGTCCTCATTGGTAAAGATACTCTGTAGTTAACTTAATGATAGCAAATTGGCAAACATGTACTTGGCCCCTACTATGCGTCAGACATTGTGATGGGCCCTGAACATCAGAAGATAAAATAGACAAATCCTGCCCTATAGGAACTCAGTATCTAGTGGATAAGCAACATAAATGTTAAGAAAACAACACCATAGAGTAACATAGAAACTCCAGTATAAATCTAGTCACCATTTTACTGTGTTGCCAGAAACATGCTATATTTTTCTGCTTCATTGACTGCCATTTGAGATACCATATTTATATTACACAAAAATATCTAAGAAAATTCATTAAAAATACAGTTAAACTTTTTGATACTATAAAGTTTCAAAGAAGCTGTGTGTAAAGATCTGTAAAGAATATTTTAATTAAAATGATAACTACTCTATATTTACTGAAGAAAGGTAGGTATATTTTAGCCATGGCTAACTCATAAAAACTCTTGAAGGACTATCCTTGGCATCCATATGTTATTCTCATATAAAGTATGGGTTTTTGAAACTAAAGCTGCTATAAACAATTCATCTTTAAAATAAAGTATGGGTTTTAGTTCTTACTACCCAGAGAAGAACAGCAGGTAGATTACTAATACTAGCCATCATTTAAATTTTAAGTACTAAATATATTGTTTAAAATGCAACCAGTGCTTACAAGACCTTGGCACACACTTATCCTGGCATTGCTCTTGGTGAGCAATCAACATCTCTTCAATCTGGTTTTCTTAAATATGATCACTGGCTACTAGCCTAGACTTACTCTCCTTAGGACTCCCACATGAATTCTATCCCGCCAGCCATGTTATTCCTTTTTCTAGCACACATACTACCCAGCCCTAACGCTATTGCACACCCCACCCAACACACACATGTCCACAGCTAGGCCTGCTTGTCCTTAATGTTCTTCTAACCCTTGTTTTTATATGCCTGTACTGCAGGGGGAAGTTGGGAAATAGGAATGAACCTTTCCGGCTGTACTTCCCAGTTCCAAGTAAGCTGTCTTCCAGCTGGATTCAGCTAGTGGGACACATTTCTTAAAGGTGAAGGTGCTGAGGAAAGAAGAAACCAAGCTCTTCCTTTCCCTTTCTCCGTGCCAAGGGTTCCTTCTCCAGGATTAAGGGTACTTTCTCTGTGGCTCCAGCTCCAGCTCCTGCTCCATGTGCCCATTGTGGTTCCATGTGACCTCTGTGGGACCCTGATTATAACTCAGACACTTCTCTTATCCCCCAGCCTAGGGACTATAGTGGCTTCTTGCTGTTGCTGATCTCTGGGCTGCCTTGACCCTTCCCTCTGCCATCTTTGCAAATTTTCCATCCACCTGGGTAGTTAATCATGAACAATACATTTCCTGTTCCAAAATTCAAAGTGGTTTCTGTTTACATGATTGGACCCTTTCTATGCTCTAATAACAGGAGTTTCTTACTCTGTGTCTGTCAGGCACGGTACTTTGTATATTCCCATTCTTATTAAATCCTCATGACAACCCAAGGGTGTGGGTTTTATATTTGTGTGCTGTACAAAGGAAAGTAATCATCTCCCTAAGCCTCAAAGTCAAACAGTTAGTGACAGAGTCCAGATTGGAAATAGTGTAATTATTTTGCATTCATTTTCACTTGTTTATGTATATAGTCATTAGATTATAAACTATTTAAAATCTGGGTCTATGGTATTTGGCACAGTTGGGAACAGTGTATATAAAGGCTTGATACTACTGATTAACTGAGTAATTGTATGAGAAGTAGTCGGCCACAGGAAACCTGTATTCTAAGAGCATGCTTTAGCCATTTCAGTTGCTTGCTCCCATCTATGTTCTCTGATCCCAAGAAAATTTGTGAGAGAGGAAAGGATTAACAGCAGTGAGGAGGCACCACCAAGGTAATGGCCTTAAGAAAGAGTAGCTACCAGGGCTCACATCAAGTAACAAAGCATGAAGTTCAATAAACAAAACAAAGTTTTGAAGCCAGGAGGGCAAAGTAGAAAAAGATATGGCAACCAGATGGCAGAGACAGGCCCTGGATAATCTCTTTCTGAGATGAACCGTGGAATACTTAAAATAGAGCTGATTCCAAAGAAACAAAGCTGGACAGGAATAAGAAAGGAATGCAAGTCCCAGCCAGTTGGCTTATGTACTGCACAAGATGCCTGATAAAGTCCAAAACCCAGCAGAGAGCAAGGAATCCTGGAACCCTAAAGATTGAGAAGACTGACCTTACAGACACAGCCAATTGTTAGTGTCACTAAAACACACATTAAGAATTTAATTACACCTAAACAGGTGTTGGTTCAGTGGATATAGTATCAACCTGGGACACTAAGGACCCAGCATCAAAACCCAGAGGTCCAGAGCATGAGCACAGGGTCACTGGCTTGAGCATAGGATCATAGACATGACCCCATGGTATCTGGCTTGAGCCCAAGGTCACTGGCTCAGCTGGAGTTCCCCAGTCAAGGCACGTATGAGAAAGCAATCAATGAACAGCTAAAGTGCCGCAACTATGAGTTGATGCTTCTCATCTCTCTCGCTTCCTGTCTGTCTCTTTCTCTCTCACTAAAATAAAAGAGAAAAAGAAAAAAAAGAAAGAAATAATTAACTTAATTCCTTCCGATATTCTAATCCTTTGAATTATTTGGTATGAAGGTACATAAAACCTTCTAAAACCACTAGTGGGGGTGACATCATGCCCAGCTCAGCTCTTATTTCACTGAGAAAGCTTGCATATGGTAGCTGGTTTGTATTCAAGCCTGAAGGTAAGAGCTGACAGCATCTACTCTACTGATAATTATATGGTCTTTTATTATATTTTCTTTCTTTTTCAAGAGAAATAGGACACTTTCCCCAAGAATTTCACATTTACTTACATGATTTAGTTGGAACAAAATAAGAGGTTTACCCTGGATGATTAGATGGTTACTGAAGATGTTGGGATCCAACATTTTCCAACTCCTTTTTCTAAAAAGGCTTGTCCATTATTTTCTGCACCTGGCCTTGCTTTCCTCTTCTTGTCCTCTCTTGCAGCTCTTAGAATTCTTTCTTGGTCTCTTAACTGTGTCATTTTAATTATGATGTGTCTTGGTGCAGGCCTTCTTGTGCTTATCTTTAATGAGACTCTCTGTGCTTCTTGAATTTGCATGACCTTTTCCTTCATCAGTTTAGGAAAGTTTTCAGATATGATTTCTTCAAACAAGTTCTCTATTCCTTATTCATTCTCTCCTTCAGGAATCTCTATGATGCAGATGTTGTTTCTCTTCATGTTGTCACAGAGGTCTCTTAGAGTTTCCACAGTCTTCTTGAGCCTCTTTTTGTTTTGCTACTCCACTTCTTTGATTTTGTTTATCTCATCCTCTAAATCACTGATTCAATCCTCTGATTCAACAAGCCTGCTGTTGATTTCTTCTACTGCAGTCTTCATTTCTGATACTGTGTTTGTCATTTCTGACTGGTTCTTTTTATGATTTCATGTCCTTTTTGATGCTTGCTGTCTCTTTATTTGGGTACTCATTATGACCTTCCATTATTGCTCTAAGATCCTTGAGCATCCTAGGAATCGTTATTTTAAATTCTGTATCTGGTAGTTTTGTTACTTCCATTTCATTTATTTCTTTTTCTTAGGGATTTCTCTTGTTGATTTAATTGGGTTGTATTTATCTGTCTGCCTATTTTGTCTGTGTATTAGGTAGCACTGTCTGACTTTGAAATTTGTTCTGGTCTTTATGAGGAAGATGGGCTTAGTTGTACTGACCTCCAGGCCACCTATTTACTTTGTTCTTGAGGGTTGTATTTTCCCTCCTGTTTTGAGTATTGAATGCTATTAGCCCTTTCCTGGGTGTGATTATGCCTTCAGGCTGTCTGGCTCTAAGTGTCGAGCTTGATAATGTGTATTAGACACTGTGCAGTGTCTGTCTTGTTGGGTGTATTTATTCTCTACAGTGTCTGGTGCCTGCTGGACTATTCCTTTTTGTGTGCTGCTTGTGTAGTTAGCTGAGTCTAGGGTTGCTTTTGTCTGCCACCCAGTACTGGTTGTATTGGTTCTTGGTCTTCTTGGGTTGGTATCAGCTGTTCTTTGTAATGTGATATGGGCTACCTGTCTGAAGCTACTGCTCTGTTTGCTGTTTGTGTTTGAACTTCCTGTGTCTGAGTAGTATAGGAGGGGCCAACCTGTGTATAAAGATCAGCTTCCTCCTGCTTAGAGATGACATCAGCTTCATAAAAATTCCAAGCTCCATAAGATTTACCTCCACTTTTTAGCTGCTCCACCTCATCTTGTAGCTGCCTGGTCTTCCCACAGAGTTTTCTGTAGAAAGACCATTGTGTGGGCCCAGATTGGCCTCATTCAACCAACCCCTGCACAGGCTGCACACTTGGTGGGTTACGTCAGTTGAGGTTGGGAATACGTTAGTGGGACCTTCTACTTCAGGGTTATCTTGGTCAGGAGCTCAGTATGGGGAAAATGGCCCCTACTTTAGAGCCTAATTCCTCAGCCACTGCTGATACTCAAATTTTATTTCTCCCCAGCAAGGTGAGCAGTAAGATCAGATCAAATGGGGCCAACAGTCCCCTATGCAGAATTTCTTACTGCTGGTGAGACCCTGGTCTCAGGGAGGAAGACTAAGAGAGTCCTCTCCTGGGCCTGACTGTGTTCCCCAGAAAGTGACTATGCCCCTCAACCAGACTCAACAATAGGTCCACAGGGACACACACTTTAAATGTTATGCTCCAAGCCTAACTCCCTTCCCCCTGTGAAATCTAGCCCAGAGGGTTAGGACATCCAGCATCCAGGCTAGCTGACTGTGAAAATCCACCCTATGCAATGCACATGAGATGGTGTGTAGATGCTGATCACAGAAAAAAAAAACTTAGCTCCAGGTGTGAGGAGCCCTTTCTTAGGATACTCTTCTAGCAAATGTTGTTAGGTCCTGGACCAATGCTCTCTGCAGCTGGCCACTGGATATGCCATCCCAGGGCCTCCCTGGAGGGAACCCAGCATAGTCCAGTAGGAGACACTGCCTGTGACTGGCCTTCAGCAACCTTTGTGGAGCTACAAGCAGTCCACAGTGTGTTGCTCTCTCTGCTGGACCCAGGTTTACATGGAAATACCAAGCTGCACACCTAAGCTGGCTTTTACCCACACTGGGTCTAGAGGAAGGTCTGCTAAAAAGGGAAAGGTTTCCTGAGTCCCACTTCCTGCAGCCTCTGTCAGCTGACTTCTTGTTGGGCTCAGCCACTGGAAAAAACTCTTGTAGCACCTATAACCTGTGGCAACTCAGGGATTAGGAAGCCCCAGATGTCAGTCTGTCCAGACTTTTATCACAGACCTCAGTAGGTTTGGCCCCAGGAGTCTGATGGTTGTGGTCTCTGAGACCCAGAGATGTGGTCTGCCTGCAGTCCTACTGAGTCTCCCATGGAAGCACCAGTCATAGACTCTGGAGCTTGTGTGGGAAGCTCCAGCCTCAATGCCAGAAAACTGAGTCACTGATGGCCCCCTGCTTCCTGGTTTCTCAGAAGACCCAGTCTTCATGGGTGGATCAAGAGAGACTCCCGAGGGCAAGGTAATTGCTTTTCCCCAGGCTGATACTGCTCAGAGGGGACTGCTCCACCCAGGAAAGATGGCACTGTGGTATTGAAAAATGATTCAGCACAGTGGTTCTGATGGCTGTCCCATACCGTGTCTCTCCCTGGGCCTTCAACTTACACTCTCTTCATGCAACTCCATTTCTCTCAGCCTTCCCCCACCAGAGCCCCTGGTAAGTGACTATGAACATGATTTTCTGCACTGGCCCTTTAAGATGGATCCCGCATCTCTATGAGTTCCCGTCTCTTTCTCACAGACTGAAATCTTGGCTCTTTTCACAACCAAATGTGTGGGCACCTCTTCTAGCCTCTGGGGTTCTATGCTGGGGTGCCGGGCCTGGGACTTAGGACCCACACCTCTCAGGGCAACCCTCTCCTGAGTCCCTCCATAATCTCAGTCGTTGCTTGTTCCTGGAAGCAGGGCAGACTTTTCTGACTCTCTGCTCTTCCTACCAGTGTCAGTGTGGCTTCTGTGATCCTTGATTATAGACTCCTCTTAGTTTAGTCCAAAATTGATTTTTCAAGATGATTGTTCTTATATTAAGTTGTAATCCAATTTTATACTGGGAGGTGTCAGTTGGAACATCTGCCTACTCCATCACCACCTTGGAATCTCCCAGAACAATCTTTGTTAAGCAAAGAAGTGAACGCATGAGTATGATAAAGAAGAGTTTGGTAGTATGGTGAATGAAAATGGGAAGAGTTTATAACTAATCAGTCCTCTCTAAATGCTCTTCACTAAATTTATGTCTTATTAGCCTCTAATTACCTCAAATACAGATTATTACAATAACATTTATGCAGGTCAACACTGCATATTCTCTCAAATACATTTCCTACCCTTTCCTTCTTATGTCCTGAATATCAGAGAGAGCTATACTTTTTAGGATCTTTTTCTTCTGTCTTTATGGTGACTTTGATGAACTGGCATCACTGGTAGAAGAATGGGAGACAGAAAGAAGGGATAAACCCTCCCTCTTTCTCTTGCTACTTATGGTGTTTTGCAACAGTTGCACCTTAACCATGACTCAAATTCTTGGAAAGCTGTGTTCTCAGCTCTCAACTACCAACTCCATCTTCTTCTGCCACCTTGCAGACAGCCTGGCTTCTTGACACTGGGATCAATTCCTCTGTTATCTTCCTAATCTGATCAATCTCTAAATTTCTTCACCACTTCCTATCAGCTTTTTATCATTTCTACCTCCATAGAAAACTTTCTTGTATTACATTTAATCCACTTGATAGAGCTTAAATGTTTCTTCCTTTCCAGTTGTACCTGAACTTTTCGAGCATTCATCTCATTTCATTTAAGTTATTTTATGACAATGTATAAGATGTAATTTCAATGCCAAAGTAGAATGAACTTAACTAAATGTTTCCTTTATAAGAAATATACTCAACTACAGTTAAATTTTGTCAACATATAGACCACCAACTATTAGAATTTTTCTATTTTTAGAACACATTGTTGGTGATGAATGATTAATAAATTGTATGCTAGATTTTTTAATTATTTTTCAATTATTGAATTATAATCAACCAGCCATTTCACAATAGAGTATAAAGTACTATTTCTAGATATATCTCTAATTTATAAATAGTGGAAATTTGTGGTTTGTTTTTATTTTAAATGTTTAAATAAAACTTCTTCACTCTCTAGCATAATGTTATTGCACATTCATATGACAATAGAAATATTTTCTTTGTTGTTACATATTAAATAACAATGATATTTGTCTCTAAGGACCTCAAAAACTCTTTGCACAGCAAGGTTAGTCTCTATTGACAATCTGCTTATAAGTTTCTTGAGATATGAAATAAATTCTCTAAAAGAATTGGGATATTTCAAATTTCTGAGGGAAAATCTGGGAGGAAGGAAATAAACTTCAGTGAGGTACTGGTAATGCTACTTGAAAGAAAGAGAATAAACAGCTTTTTTCCTTCAGCCCCACAGAACCTGGCTGGAAAGTAAAACATTTAAAAAAATCAATTGCCTTCTCTTTCAATTGTTGGCTGTGGGATGTATGAGGTAAATCTCTTCTGTCTCCTCTATATAGTCTTCAGAAAATTGTATGGATTCAAAGAACTCAAAATGAATTTTATTTAAGTGAATTAAAATAAATTTAAGCTGATAGAGAAAAGTTGGTAAATGAAGGGACAGCTTTTAAGAGAAAAATGTGTCTAACTGAGCTTCCACGCATGTATTATCCACTCTGTGCTCTTCTGAATTTGAAGATATAGAATGCTATATAAATATAAAACTTCACTCAATCATCCAGATGGTCATCTCTGATCCTTCCTGAGAGATGGTATGGACATGTTTTCATTGAGCATCTGTTCACTCACTTATAGAATTAGAGAATGATTAAGTCAAACTGAAATATTCAGTTGAATTTTTAATTTTATCTTATGAAATATTGCCACACTGGGATTGTCTGATTCACACAGGTCTGAGGGATCAGGAATTGGAACCAACATCACAGAAAGGATAATGGAAGTACTAGTACAGGCCACTTTTTTCTATAACTTACCCACAGTAACAAAATGTGAAAACACAGTTTTTCTTTGTAATTTTCTGTCATTTATATGTTGAATGTAGTGTCCAAGACTCCTTACCATGGCATCCAAGCAGTTCTCCAAGTACATTAAGTTTTTTTTTCCAAAGTGTGCATGTTCTATGCTTGAGAAAGTGTACAAATGTGTGTGAGAGTCAGGCCTGAGGAAATACCACTGGACCCAGCCCTCTGCTTTGAAGGTTCAGAGAAAAGACTGGGTCAGTATCTTGAGTTAGTCAGGCCCTGGAAAGCTAACTCATGCTTACTAAAATACACAAGAGATTAGTGTTAACCAGCGGAAAATAACTGCCACAGTGACAGAAATAATAATGTTATAAATATTTTTGCATAAATCATCTCATTGTATCTTCATAATAGTTGTATTATCTCCATCTTACAAATGAAAAACAGAAACTTGTAAAACTTCAATCACTCGCTGCAAACCAGGTTGATAAGTGCCAAAGATGAGGTTCACGTCTTCACATTCTAGATTCTCTCTGGTTTCCACTATCAGTGGACCCGTTAATTTTAGCCATTAATGAAAAACATGTTCTGCATTGGTCATGTGTGTTTGAGGAGGTCAGCTGAAGTTGTCGAGGAGCTGGGCATGAGTTTCAGACACAAGAGTTAGCTTAGCTATTAACTAGAATCCTGTTTTTGTATAATAATATATATACTGTTTAGTACTATGTTCCTAACATTGTGCTAGGTGCTTTACCTATAACCCTCACAACCATGCTCTGGGGAAGGTATTTATTTTTAACATTTACATATTTCTAAAAGTAAAAATCAGAGAGAATAAATAGTTTGCCTCAAGTAATATGTTGGCAAATGCTAAAGGTTAATGCTTGAATCCAAAACTTGTATTCCTTTCAGCAGGTCCCACTACTTCTGGTTAATGTAGCTAGTCCTCAGTTTCCTTGCCTATAAATTTTAGAGAATAATTGCATTGTAGTACAATGTGAGGATGGGATGAGGTAACATAAAATAAAGTACTTAGAATATGGCCTGACACATAATAGACAGTAGAATGCCAGTTCTCTTTGTCTTTATTTATCTGAAGAAATTGTAGCTTAGAGAAAAGAGAGGAGAACAGGTGCAGAGCTACTGGCCATATCTCTGAGTGACATCTGCAGGCAGTTCAATAACATTAGAATTGGGTCATTGTGTCAAAAGGGTCATCTCTCTATGAGCTCTATATATAGATTAGCTTTTGTGGAAAGAGGTAGTGATAGATCAGGTGAGTTCATCATAAACTTAGAGATAAAAATCATGCAATTATAAATTTCTTAAACCTTTTCTACTGATGGGTACTCCTGTCACTTTTGTCTTAGAAGTGCTATACATCTTTTCAATCAATGAAAGTTTAACTTTTAAAGACCAAACCAAATGTTTATCATCATTTTTAAATAGCCAGTTGTACTGATAGCAAAAACACTATTGCGCCAATAAGGACAGATTTCAGCAACATAAAGGTAGCAGAAGTGCAAAGAATCAGGCTGGGTTCTGCTGAATCTTATAGTTCATTTCTTGTTGGTTGTAAAACTTAGCACAAAGTATTGGAATCTAAAGATAATTCTCTTTTTTTAAAAAAAATACTTCCTTTGAAGTATATAACTGTCAGTCTAGTGCTAATATCACTCATGCTTATGCTGAGATATTTTCTCAGAAATAGCATGTGATGCATCATTGTCTAAAAAAATTGTAAACAAGACTCCTGAATGCTTATGTAGGTTACTAAAAACTAGTATATTAGTCTAGTATCATTAAATCTTTACACAATGCATGCTACCAAAATTCAATTTTTTATTTTCAAGTTTAGAAAACATTGGGTAGAGGAACATTTGTATAGTGACAAATAAAAATTAAAAAAGAAATTAATATCTTTCAAGTATTGTTTAAGCAATCTTTCTATACAAGTTTTTATGCAAGTTTATAAGCCTGCAGACATTAAACACGCGCGCGCGCGCACACACACACACACACACACACACACACACATACATACACGGCCCTGTCCGGTTGGCTCAGTGAACAGAGCATTGGCCTAATATATAGATATCCTGGGTTCAATTTGCTGTCAGGGCACACAAGAGAAGCAAACATCTGCTTCTCTCCTCCTTTCTCTCCCTCTTCTCCTCCCTCAGCCAGTGGCTCAATTGGTTTGAGTATTGGCCCTAGACAGGGGTTGCTGGGTGGATCTCAGTCAGGGTACATGTGGGAATCTGTCTCACTATCTCTCCTTCTCTCACTTAAAAAAAAGAAAAGAAAAGAAACACACACACAATTCCAGTTTTTAAGATTTGCATAATTTAGTTGTGAGGAAGAAAATAAACTACTAATTACTTTACAGGATATGAAGAGTCATGCAGAGATCTATGGGAAAGAGCATGTGGGAAACACACACACAAAACTTATAGATAAAGGAAATCAGGGGCTTCCTAGAAAATCCAAAGATGAACTGACTGAAATATAAAATAACATTTGCCAAGCCAAAAAATATATATATAAAGGAAGCATATGCTAAGCAGAGGGAGGAACATATATAAGAATGTAGAGAAGCAGTAATTAGCACAGAATTGATGAATGATTAAATTAATTAAGCTTGGGATCAGGGTTGTATAGAATGAACTCTATAATTTAGAGAAAGATGGAGAATTTACATCACTGGAAGTCTTGATGAGGTGAGAGAACATAAAGTGTGTGAATAAGGTTTATAACAAGTTTCATGAAATATCCATGAAGTGAGTAGATAAAATGGAGTGGCAAAAAAAAAACAAAACACATCATGGAGAAAAGAAAGCTTCTTCAATAAATGGCACTGGGAAAACTGGAAAGCTGCATGCAGAAGAATGATACTTGACTACGGTTTGTCTCCTTGTACAAAAATTAATTCAAAATGGATCAAAGAATTAAATATAAAATCTGAAACAATAAAATACACAGAAAAAAACATAGGTATTAAACTCATGGAACTTGGCCATAGAGAACATTTTATAAATTTGACTCCAAAGGCAAAGGAAGTAAAGGCAAAGATAAATAAATGGGACTGCATCAAACTAAGAAGCTTCTGCACAGCAAAAGAAACTGACAACAAAATAAACAGACAGCCAACCAAATGGGAGATGATATTTTCAAACAACAGCTCAGATAAGGGCCTAATATCCATAATATACAAAGAACTCACAAAACTCAACAACAAACAAGCAAATAATCCAATTAAAAAATGGGAAGAGAACATGAACAGACACTTCTCCCAGGAAGAAATACAAATGGCCAATAGATATATGAAAAGATGCTCATCTTCACTAGCTATTAGAGAAATGCAAATCAAAACTACAACGAGATACCACCTCACACCTGTTAGATTAGCTATTATCAACAAGACAGGTAATGACAAGTGTTGGAGAGGCTGTGGAGAAAAAGGAACCTTCATTCACTGTGGAAATGTGAAGTAGTACAACCATAATGGAAGAAAGCATGGTGGTTCTTCAAAAATTAAGAACAGCCTGACCTGTGGTGGCGCAGTGGATAAAGCGTCAACTGGGAACACTGAGGTTGCCAGTTCAAAACCCTGCACTGGTCTAGTCAAGGCACATATGGGAGTTGATGCTTCCAGCTCCTTCCCCCTTTCTCTCTTTCTCTCTCTCTCTCTTACTCTGTGTCTACTCTCTAAAGTGAATAAAAGAAAAAAGAAAAAAAATAATAATAAAAAAAAAAAAGAACAGAATTACCATATGACCCAGCGATCCTTCTACTGGGTATATACCCCCAAATCTCAAAATCACTGGTACATAAAGACACATGCATCCCCATGTTCATTGCAGCATTGTTCACAGTGGCCAAGACATGGAAACAACCAAAAAGACCTTCAATAGAAGATTAGATTTAAAAATGTGGTACATATATACTATGGAATACTACTCAGTCATAAGAAATGATGACATAGACTCATTTACGACAACATGGATGGACCTTGATAACATTATACTGAGTGAAATAAGTAAATCAGAAAAACTAAGAACTATATAATTTCATCATAAGTGGGACACAAAATTGAGACTCATGGACATAGATAAGAGTGCAGTGGTTACCGGGAGAGGGGGAGAGAGGAGAGCGAGGGGGTGGTGGGAGGTGAGGGGCATAAAGAAAACCAAATGAAGGGTGATGAAGGACGATTTGACTTTGGATGATGGGTATAAAACATAATCAAATGTCATAATGATCTGGAGATGTTTCTCTAAATCTATGTGCTCTAGTTGACCAATGTCATCCTATTAAAATTAAATGTCTAAAACTATTAAAAAAAAAATGGAGTAGCAAGGAACTGGAATAGAGATGGTCAAGGAATTTTGGTGATGGACTATTCAATGGGCCATCATGTAAATGCTGATATCTCTTGGGATTCTGAAAGTTTTTAGATATGCGGAAAAAAATAATTATTCTGGTATCAATACCAAGTGTTCACCTTCTCTATTCCTAGGATGTAATCCATCCTGAATGGCTCCATTAATTAGAACTAATGAAAATCCATGATCTTGAACCTCAGCTGGCTCCTCAGTGATGCTCAGAAAGCCTCTTGTGGCTTCTAGATAAAGCTCATTTACCGACCCTTTCCAACTATTTCTAACGTTCAGAATCAAACTCCAGGTCTTCCTGTATTGTTTTCTCCTCGTTATCTGATTTCCTTACCTGCTTCCTAGGACCAAATGGAGGGCTCCACATAGTAAACACCTCAATTTCTTTCCGCACCTAAGAATTGGTCTAAATCTATACTACAATATTTTGTATCTCATTTTTCTCAGTTATAAAAATGGAGCAATAATTGCACATATCTAATAATGCTTTGGGGAGAAGCATTATTAAATGGGTAAAACATATGCAGTACTTATGCAGGGGTTGTATATAGTGATCAACACTTAACGATTTATCATTATTGCAATTATTATGGTGTTGTTCAAAGCTGCTCCCTATGCCGGTCCTCAGTCCTGCCTCATGCTGCCTCCTGAGGGACCTCACTACATCATTTGTTTCATCTCTCTCCTATATTTTCTGCATTTCCCTCTCTAGCAGTTACTTTTATTTTGGTACATAAGATCAATTTTCTCACATCTGGGGGAAAGAAAACTTCCTCTTCAGCTTTGGTTTCTCTCTCAAAGTCACCCACCTGCATTTTTCCTTTGCTTTGCATCAAGCTCCCTGGAAGCTACTCAGAATCTGCTGAGCCCACATCTTCTCTTAATATGAAAACACCACATTCTGGTCTCTACCCTTCCCATACTGCTTGTCCAAAGCTACCTATAATGTGCAAGATACTAAATCTAATAGATGCTTTTTGTTCTCATGGTATTTGGACCCTCAGGAAAATTGACACTCAGGAACACTGTCAAAATTCTTTCTTTTCAGGCACTCCCCCTTTTTTTCTCTTTCCCACCTCCCTTCCTCCCTTTTTCTTTGACTAATTTTATTCTGTCATAACCTCAAACATTGTCACTTATCATAGTATTTGGTACATGTTTAGTATTCAGTAAATATTTGTGGAATCAATAAAAATGGCCTTGATAATAATAATGTACTAAGTAAAACTTAATTTTCTTTGGGTAATAAATATATTTTGTAAGTGTCTAAAAACTATTGTGTATGAGCTATAGGCATACTCAGCATAGAAAGCTGTATGCATCAGTGTAGAAATTAGGACATTCTCTGAACTATCTTTTCCTAGTAGGATAAAAAGCCAATTAGTCAGTACCTAGCTAACAATATTTTATATTATCTAGGTTTTGTTTGCTATCTTTAGGAGAAAGAGATAAGTTACAAAGGAGCAAGCTTACTTACTATAAATTCTATTTATTACCTGGTTTTATTTTTACTGGATCATAAAATAAAAGCATTGATTTTTTTTTAAAAAAAAGCCTGGCTGCTTCTAAGTTAAAACATATTTGGGTCACTCTGGCTGGTTGGCTCAGGGGTAGAGTGTCGGCCCAGTGTGTGGAAGTTCTGGGTTCAATTTCTGGCCAGGGCACACAGGAGAAGCACCCATCTGCTTCTCCACCCTTCACCCTTTCCTTTCTCTCTATCTCTTTCTACCTCTCCTGCAGCCAATGCTCCAGTGCAGCAAAGTTGGCCTGGGAGCTGAAGATGGCTCCATGGCCTTCTTCAGGCGCTAGAATGGCTCCGGTTGCAATGAAGCGATGCCCCAGATGGACAGAGCATCGCCCCCTGGTGGGCATGCCAGATGGATCTCAGTCAGGCGCATGAGGGAGTCCATCTCTCTGCCTCCTTGCTTCTCACTTCAGAAAAAAAAAAAAAAAAATATATATATATATATATATATATATATATATATATATATATATATGCACACACACATATTTTGGGGGGTGGTCTGGTTAGGTGAAGCTTTGGTGCACCCTTTAATAAAGCTGATGCTTCAAATAGGAAACAAAGAGCCACTTCAGGTTTCCCAGCTGGCTGTGTACTATGGTAAGATGCACCTATTTAGGGTATCTCAAGTCCGCAATTAGCATTCACAGAGCCTGCAGTCGTAGCACAACAAATATCTCATTGAAAATGCTCTGCACTGCTTTTCTCATCACAGTCTTTGTGTATTCAAGTACGGCAGAATCAGATGTAATGACCGAGACTGCCAGTCAGCTTCTCTATAGATTATTACTATAGTCCTACAAGCAGCAGAATCTGTATTACTGGATTCATTCTATTCATGGAACTTACCCACCACATCTGTTTCACTTGTTAATCTATTTATTAATTAATTCACTCATTCATGCTTTCACAGATGCTTTGAATGCTGTAGGTTGTATCATTTTTGCAGTTACGTAGACTTGCTTCTAGTGAATACTAATTGAAGAATCCCCACTGATGTCTACATGACAGCAAAACCATTCCATGGATGAGCTGACTCCTTTATATGTGACCTTTTCATGTCAAATGATGCTACTCTAATTTTGGTCCTTCCTTATTGCTTATCACCTAGACTAGTGTAACCATGTTCTAATTAATGTCACAGATTGAGTTCTTTAGAAAATGAACTCTGGGATAGAGTTTGGGTTGCAGGATATTTATGTAGTAAGAAATACCCTTGGGATCAATATCTGAAGAAGGGGAAGAAGGAAGCAGGAGTGGACACAGAGAGAAGTCAGGTCCAAAGACCGCCTAAACCCACATGTAGCACCACCCCATGGAAAACTCAGAAACCAGAATGACCCTTCAGAGTTTTTCCAAGTTCAGACAAGATGTGAAGTGAGTATTTCTTGCAAGGGGTCTGACCTTGACTGAGGCAGCTGTCTGCCGTTGAGCCAATCCCTGGTATGTCTAACAACTGAAGGCTATCTATGAATAACACTCTCAGCAGCATTCCTCCCCACTTGGCAAGCACATCTGATCGTTCACTAGTTTTCCTCCCTTCAATTTTTCCCCACTATAATCCACCGTACTCATTATTTCCATATCAATATATTCCAACACACCACCCACCTCTCTAAGTTTCATCCACAGTACTCACCTATGCTTCGACAATGTAGCCAAACCACTATCCCTCAACCAGTACAGGGCTCTGTTGTAGCCAGACAAACAGTGTACAAGTCAGAGTAGTGGTGGACAACATGTAAAAGCTCTTTTGTGAAAGATCTTTGTTCATGCCTCATCCCCTATGCTTACCTTTACTTCTAATGGTTCCTCTCCAAATGCCCTTCTTCCTCATTTCTAACTAAAAATCTTATGGTTCTTCAAAGCCCAGCTCTTTATACCTTTTCCACATAATTCCTCATGTAAGGAATTTCCAAGAGACTTTTATGAACCAGGATTTTAATGATAGATTTTGTGTGATTTGGTAAACTGGGGTGTATCTGTCCCTTACCCTCAACACTGCTTTGTGTTAGTGATGCTTCTGAGACATTGCACATGGGGGACTGTGCACATGTCTTAATCATCTCTGAGAGAGAGGATAAAATCGTAGCAGGAGGGAAGGCTTGAATAAGACCAAGGATTCTTTAAAAACTTGAAACTGAAGTGGAGCAGGGCCACCAAAATGCAAATGCTTACAAACTGCCTATGTTGAGCAAGGCACACTATTCTCCCAATACAAGGGAAAAGGGCCTTCAGTCATTTTAGTTTTAAATATTAAGCTAAGGAGCCCATGAATTCAGAAGATCTGGGGACTATGTGTGCCATTTATGGTTGAGTCTAATGTGCAAAATTAGCAGGATGAATTTAGTTGGTTTCCAAGGATCTTTAATGCTTACAATCAAGGGACCTTGTGATGCATTATATTTGCCTGATCATTTTTTTAATGTTTTCTCTGTGAGTTCTTGGAGGGCAGAGGCTTTACCTTGTCTGTATTTCTATCACTGAGAAAACAATGTCTTACACACAGCAGAGACTCAGTGAATGCTCAGTACACATCAAATGAAAGCTTTCCCTCAGCACAAGTCAGTCACCATGAGAAAATCCATCCAGGTATACTGTTTCAGGTGACAGATTTAATTAGAAAATAAAATATTTCCAATCAATAAGCTTTAAACATGTCTTTGTATGTGCCTTTTTCATTTTCTCATCCTCTTGACAGCTGTCAACTGAAAGGGCCAAACATTACAGCACAGAGTTATAGACTCAAACAAGATAAAAGTCCCCAGAATCTGGGGTAAATTTATATACAGCTCACAAAAATGAGGGGATATTTTCAAAATGAATATGAAGCTATAAAAATCCCCTCATTTTTGTGAGCAGTATATTACTCTTTGGGGGTAGGGGAGAATGAAGAAGTGAGTCATAATTAAATGACATAATGAATGTAAGACAGTTATCCAAACATACAATATTCATCTGACAAATACCAGCTATTGTTTACTATTTTTATAGTAATTGTGTCCAGAGGTTTAACCTTAAATGACACAGTTTAAACCCAACTATTTGTAAAATATCAACCTATAAAACAGTGTTTTTCTTATTTTACAAGTGAGAGGAGCAGAGATAGACTCCTACATGCTCCTTGACCAGGATCCACTAGCAACTTCCGTCTGGGGCCAATGCTCTGTTCATCTGGGGCCATGCTCACAACCAAGCTATTTTTAGCGCCTGAGGCAGAGCATCCTCAGTGCCTTGGCTGATATACTCAAACCACTCAAGCCATGGCTGTAGGAGGGGGAGAGAGAGTGAGAAAAGGGGGAGGGTGGCAGGGGAGAAGCAGATGGTCAATTCACCTGTGTGACCTGATCAGAATCAAATCCAGGACATTTACATACTGGGCCATTGCTCTACAACTGGGCCTATAAAGAAATTTAAAGTGGAGCTACTTATACTGAAGGGGTTTTAAGGGATGCTGGAGTCTTGTTTGCTCAGCTCCTCCATCAGTTCCACACCCTGGGGCCTTACCTGGTCCCAATGTCTATAGCTGAAAATCAGTATTATATTAGATGGTAGCCGAAGCCCCTTCTGGTTCTGATTCTGTGATTCTGTGATTCAAATCTATAAAAATAGAACCCAAAGCTGCAGGCCAGGTAAATTCCAGTTTAATAAAGGTAGGTATCTTGCACACCCATCGACTAGAAGTGCAACTGAGATAAATTATTTTAAAACTGAGGAAAACAATTTATGTCTTCTGAGATGATCATATATTCAAGCCTCTTTGTTGTTTGCTTTATATTAAACTGGTGTATTAATCAGGACCTTGGCATATGGCACATCCAAGATGAAAGCAAAGTGAAATTTGTGAAGTGATGGTTTTGAAAGGCTATGGGCAAATTACAGAAACCCACAAAAAATGGGTAAGTGCTAGTACGAGAAATGGCAGGAAGCTTCTACTCTCCTTTGGTTTTAAAGGGCAAGGAGAAGTAGCTTTTATCAGAACTCAGGAACACATATAGTCGTGAAAAGCAATGGCCTTAGGTCAGTGGTTCTTAACCTGGGTTCTATTGAACCCTAGTGGTTCGATGAGTCGGTCTCGGGTTCGGAGAAGCCTCTGCCGCAGAGGCCAGAATAAAGTAATACCGTTAATTTGTTGTGAGTTCATGCACTTTCTTGGGTTTGTTCTTTGAGCAAGGTGATGTTCATGCACGGCTCATTTTGTGCACCAGTAAAAAACATATACCTATGTCTTGAATTTGGAAAAAAAATCATATTTTATTTATCACTAAAGAAGGGTTCGGTGAATGCGCATATGAAACTGGTGGGTTCGGTACCTCAAAAAAGATTAAGAACCACTGCCTTAGGTAGAAGAATGCAGTCACTGTAGTATCCTTTACATAAATACCCCATTGTTATATATTCTTTCTTAGGAATATATATTCTCACTAAAGGTCACTTGCAAAATCCAACCAAACTAAAATGAAAGAGTGTGAGTGCTATAGTTAAAATAGTCTGTTTCCTGAGGCACAAAACCCAGCAACAAAGGTGGAGGGTACAAGCACGTACAATGTAGGTTGTCCTGTGTTTATACCATCTGTGAAGACAGTAGCTGTGTATTAAGGATAGAAGACCAGATGAATCCAGGAAGGCAGAGCAAAAAGGCACCAGAAGAACATGCAACAGAAAGTCATCATCTTGAATTGTAGAGAGGATAATGAGAAAAATGGTAAGAAAAAATAAGTTAGGACAATATTATGAGGACTTACAAGAAAATACATGTCAAGAAGAATATAGTGTAGGAAAAGTGTTTAATATCATGGGTCATAATATATGCTTAGCTGGGTCAGTTAAAGGTGTCTTAGTCTGTGGATGCTGTTACTGACAGTTGAATCAAATGATAATATGGGGAAAGTGCTGTCATGCTTCTTTAATAGATCTTCTTCACTCCAAGGCCTTAAATTATGGTGAGACTCTGGGAATTGAGAAGTAGAGGGTGAATATGAGAGAAGCAGTAAGAAGGAAAAGGGCAGAATATGAAAACCATAAAGAGAAGAATGTGAAACATACAACGTACGGATTATAAATATGTTCCATTTTTGCTGCTATTCACGATAAGCATTTGTGTAACTTATTTCGGATGTTAAGCTGTGTATCTCATGGAACCAGAACGAAAGTTTATCTTTCTGTTATTGTTAAGTTTGTGACTGCTGTCCAGTTTAATAAAATCTGTTTGCAATAGTCATTATATTAGGGCAGTTTCTGTTTGTGAAGTGGAAATCATGCCTTTCTTCTTTCTTCAAGGGAGAAGAGTTTAAACTTTTTGGCTTGAAATTCTCAATAGAAATTGATGCTGTTTCTTTAGCATATGTAATTTCTGTTTTAAAACAATATGCAGCATTAGTAAGTGTTTGAAATCAACTCAGATAAATATAGTTTTAAAGGAAAAATGTATAGCCTTTGTTGAACACTTAACTTTTTATTTGTAAGATAATTTTCTTATTTTTTTATTTAATACATATTTTAGTCTAATTGTTAATGAATTACCAATTAGAAGTAGTAAAATGCACCACCTTTAATTTTATATCTTAGTGAATTTTTATTTATCAATATATATATTTGTGTAACAACCATGCCAACTAAAAAATTATATAAAACATTTTTATCACTCTCTGTGCACCTTCCCAATTAACAATTCTAATAGATCAATATTTTCTTGTTCTTGATCTTCACCTAAAAGAAATCATATCTTATGGACTCTCTTAGCTTCTTTCATTCAACAAAATGTCTTGAGATTCTTCCATGTAGTAGTATATATCAGTTTGTAGTATATTCACCCCATTAACCATTTTCCTGTTGTAGAACATTTAGAATTATTTCTAGTTGTGGCTATTGTTTTAAAAAGAATTTTCTGTGTGCTCCAAATTTTGGCAATTTGAATGCTGTATATTACTATGGCTTTAATTTGCATTTATCTGATGGTAAATGATGTTGAGTACTTTTTAATATCTTTATCAGGTTTTTTGATATTTTACATGAAAATGCCAATAGTAGCCACAATCTTGAAGTAGCATATCAAAAATAGAAACCTTAAACTCCCATATATCAAGATTTATTAAAAAGCAACTATAATTAAGACAACACTGGATTGATGCTAAGATAGAGAAATAGCCCAATGCAATGAATTATGAAAGCCAAAACCAAACTGCCATAAATACTGTGACTTGATTTATATGACAGTGACATTACAAAGCAATGGGAAAAGGACATACTTGTCAATAAATAATGCTGAGCCAACTACATATTCATATTAAAATAACGGGAATCATGACTCTGACTTGATACTAAAGTCATTTCCAAATGACTGCAGATATAAATGTTAAGGAGAAAATTAAAGCTTTTGGATAAAAACAAAAGAATGTCTTCATGATTTGGGTATAGGCAAATGTTTCTTAGAGAGGACAGAAAAAAGATTAGTTTTGAATGAAATTTTGATACATTCTATTAAATTTAATTTAATAACCAGAGTGCTTTAGAAGACAATATTAACAATGTAAAAAGACAAGTCAAATTTAATTTAATAACTAGAGTTCTTCGGAAAACAATATTAAGAATGTGAAAAGACAAGTCAGAAGAGTGGTCTTAATTGTATAAGGAGTGGTCATCCAGCGTGAGCGAAAACCAGCCCAGGAAAGCTCAGATTCCTCCTATTAATTGAAGGCAAGAAAGGACATCGATTGTTGGCATTGCAGGGCAAGTCCTGAAGGCTGTAGCAAGCGATAAGTACAGCTGCTTCTGGAGGAGTGCCTGCCTGACATGTGTCATGGAGACTACAAAGCAAATAAGTGACTACCCTGGGTTCCAGCAGTGTGAACACACAGGGTAAGAGGTGACTGCTTCCACCATGATCATTTCTAGGTAGTATAGACCAGAAATGTCACCTTGATCAGAACGCAGATGGCAAGAGCCTACACATAACTACAGTATAATATCAAGTACTGAACTTGTCTTGTATCCAACAGGAGTGGTAGTTGCTCCAAATCAGAGTGTCCGCTTGATTCTAGTGGTCCATGACAAAGGCCAGTGGGACAGACCTGCTCAGCAGACTAGAATCAGACATGGCCTACTGGGATCAGGGCCTGGCTATGGGCCACAAGTACAAGTTCCAGAGCTTCTGGAAGCAACTGATGGAACCTACATGTTTTGGGGAGTTAAAGGAGTGCAGAGAACCCCAAAGCAGATAAACAGGGACTAGGTTACCCAGTGAGAATGGCACTGCCAGCCCAGGCTTGTCTCAGGCATTTGGGGGAGACTTAGAAAACATCCCAAGCAAATATTTTTATTAGAGTCTCCGAAGAAAAATCCTGATTCCCTCATTTACCTATGTGGTACTAATAGGTTGGGCATGAGAGGTGAGAAAAACTAACAGGTTTTTGGCTTGAGTGAAATAGATAGTCATTCACTGAGATGGGAAGCCTGGGGGAGAAACAGATTTTAAGGAAAATGTAAGAATTTCATGGGGGTGGAGGAAAAAGGGAGAGGTTAGAAAAATGTATAAACTATAAGAGCTATAATATATGTTAATAGAAAACCTGAGTATTTAATGTAAAATGTGGTGATAGCACTATATTGTATAAGTGAAATGTTAAGAGAGTAGAACTTGTGCTAACAACAATGATAAATAAGATAAATATGTGAGATGATGAATGTGTTAATTAACTAGACAGAGGAAGTACTTTCACAATGTATACATATATCAAATCATTATAAAGTACACTTCAAATATCTTATATTTTATATGCCAATTATACTTCAAAAAAGCTGAAAATTTTAAATTGAGTTTTATGTTGACAATTTAAACTTGACACTCTTACTTGATATAGAAGTAGAGATATTGACTAGGATATTATACACACAAGTATAAAATTTAGAAACTGTCTAGTGTGGGAATTTAATTGGAAGTCTTTAGAATGTCGTGATATTTAAAGTATTGGGATTTAATAAGATTGATTCTGGAGGGGACATAGCTAACAAGGGAGGACATAGCTAAGAAGGTTCGTGACACAAGACTGAAGCATCAACATGTCTAGTGTTCAAATCAAAGAGCAGGGCCAGCAAATAAGTCTGTGAAAGAATCCTTACTGTAGAAAAAGTTGTAGTAAACCAGAGCTAGACCTGGTTTATTCTCCCTGCCTGCTTTCCTCCACTGAATGACCCAACCTGATATCTGATGCTGACAAGTCCAACACTCCACATATACTTCTAATACCATACCTTCCCCCACTCATCACCCCAGGCTTGGATGTCTGTGACCGACCTTGAGAGATACTGAATTGTGATGACTTGCATAGGCTTGATATCTGATTGTTGCTGTCCTCTCTACTTCCCTTTATTTACTAGAAATTTTATCAATTTATTGTGAACAGCATTTCTCATTGTTTCATAATCTAACTCCTTGCTAAAAGTATTCCCAGACATTATAGTATGAAATTAATAGGTATGAATGTTTATTTTAGTGGTTTTATTTGAGGCCTAAGATACTGACACTGAGGTAGTACTGATTAAGCTGATTCTAGCTTAAAAGGTTGATTTCTTTAAGAAAAAGTTAGAATTAATAGTCTCTTCATTAGAATTTAATATTATGATAAGGTATGTGAACTACGTATGTGTTCAAAATATTCTACTTTAAGTTGTTTATATTCTCACTATTTTTACAGCTCCTATTTATATACACAGACAAGGCAATTTTTAAAAATAATCTCTGTATACATTCTTAAAGCTCTGAAGATCTATTTTGGTATAAGAATTATATTGTATAAGATAGTTTTTGGCTCAAATTTGATAATGCCCACGATTTCAATGTGTTTTCAGATTTATAATACCATTTGAACTGTAATGACTCTGTAGTGATGCCTAATATAGGATTCATTTCAGAGCAGCATTTAATCAGCATTTGTCAACATCTTTAACTACGACACAAATCTTTTATTCACCTTATCACTCAGTACTCAGATCTACCTGTCACCTAAGGATTACTGAGTAAAGTGACGAGTAATGAGGGAAGTCCACTAAAATGGTCTCCAGTGATTCCCACCTTCTAGCATTCACACACTTGTGTGATCTGCTCACCTTGAGTTTGGTCAGGTTTAGTGATGTGTGTGTGTCCGTGTGTGTGTGTGTGTGTTAGAGACAGAGAGAAGGACATATAGGAAGGGAGAGAGATAAGAAGTATCAATTCTTTGTTGCGGCACTTTTGTTTCTCAGTGATCGCTTTCTCATATGTGCCTTGACCCAGAGAATGGGAGGGGGTTACTGCAGACTGAGTGACCCCTTGCTCAAGCCAGCAACCTTGGGCTTAAGCTGGTGAGCCTTGCTCAAACCAGATGAGCACGCACTTAAGCTGGTGACCTTGGGGCCTCGAATCTGGGTCCTCCATGTCCCAGTCCAATGCTCTATCCACTGTGCCACTGCCAGAAGTGATGGTGTATCAGAGCTTCACTTATACAAAGCCTGGTTCTTCTATCTTGGAAACTCTGTCATGCACATTTTCTTGCTCTCTCTTGGATTATTTACTCTGGGGGAAGCTATCTGACATTTACGAGGACACTTGAGCAGCCTTGGGAGAGGCAAGGAACTGGTCTATGGCCAGTGAATAACGGAGGCCTGTCAACAACCCCATAAAGAATTTTGGAAGTAGATCCTTCAGATCCAGTAAATTTTTTAGATGACTGTAACCCCGGCCAACAGCATGACTGTATTTTCATGAGAGAAACTGAACCAGAGACACCCAGTTAAGTCATAACAAGATATCTGACCAATAGAAAACTATAAAATAATAAATGTTCATTGTTTTAAGCCACTTAATTTGGGGAGTATTTTGTTACACATCTACAGATAATGAATACAATGAGTAAACATAGTTAAAGTATTAATGACTTTCTGTCTAAAACCTTCCAGAATACTTACTTAATTTTTTAAAATTTATAAGAATACAATGCTTAACCCTAAGCAAAAGTCTTTAATGGCCATATTCAATACTATTCAATATTGCTTGAGTATAGTCACCTTTCTGAATGCCTGCAATTAAACCATTTCTGCTTTGAAGAATTACTTTAATACTGGTAAGGTGTAGGTGACACAATTGTCAATTGACAAATTACTGTTTTAAATACCTAATGACTCCAATAAACCATATACAATATAAATATGGTCGTTACTACTCACTATCTCCAATCATAGTCATCCAACCACTTATGAGTTGAAGATGACCTTTACTTTAGGTTGGCTGGATTCTTTTTCATCTCATGATAGTTTTTATATTTTGATGTCTTAAATTAAATGATACAGACTAGATCACAGAGCACCAGACTACTAGTCAAGTTTTAGTTTTATTGCCAAACAGGCATGAACTCACTTTATTTTCATACATATGACTCTTATTACCAGTTAACTGTTGAATACCTTCTTGAGAGCTCTTTAAAGGATTAAACCTGGTATTTGGCCTGGAACAATTAACGAGTTCTATGTCACCTCATTAAATTTAATTTTCTAAATAAATTTTTTTTAAATTAAGGAGCTCTAGCTTTTGCCAAAGTGACAGAGCATCAAGGTCCTCATGATGCTGATATTTCTAAAATGGTTTCTCTTTATTTGGTATCTTTTTTTTAACTTGCACTATTAATATATATATATATATATATATATATATATATAGCTTGTTACATATATATACATTCACTTCTTGGACTTCAGCAGCAGCAGCTTGTCCAGAGATTTTATGAGTTATCCCCTGATGAGAAGGATATATATTCTTCTGTTGTTCTGTAATAGTTAGTTGGTCTATAAATGTTGATTGGTCAAAGTGGTTGATAATATTATTAAATACATTCTACAGTCTTACTGCTTCATTATCAATTTCTCCTATTATTAAAGAGAGAGGGATGGTAAAAGTCCCAACTATAATTTTAGATTTGTCTCTATATCCTTTTAGTTCTTTCAGTTTAGCTTCATATATTTTGGTGCACTGTTTCTGTGTTTATATATATTATGTCTCCTTGATGAATTTCCTTTTTTATCATTATGATATAAACTTTGTAAATCTCTTGTTTCTTTTAATGAATTCTGCTTTGTTTATATTAATATAGCCACACCAGCTTTCAAATATATACATACTATTTGAATGATACTTTCTATTCTTTTATTTTCTACATACTATGTCTTTATATTGATAGTATACCTCTTTTAAACCACAAGTCAGGTATTTTTTTATTGTTGTTGTTCTATAAAAGATAGTTTAATAACCTCTTCCTTTTAATTGTAGGTTCATTTACATTTAACGTCATTATTTACATGTCTGAACTTAAGTCTATCACTTTACAATTTGTTTTCTATTTGCCTCTGTTTGCTCCCCCTTAGTTCCTCCTTATTTAGTATTAATCACATAATTGTAGTACTGTACTTTATTTCCTTCTGCTTATTTGGATGTAACTCTATCTTCTTTTTAAATTGGGGCTGTCAGAATTACCCTATCACCTTTAATCTGTCACATTCTATTTAAGTTAATGTCATATGGCTTTATACAAAATATAAGAATCTTGTAACATTATTCTATTTACTCCTTCCATTGTGTTACTGTTCTCATATATTTTATATATGCATACATTATAAATTTTCTTTTGTTTTGTTTCTTATATATATTGTATATATTTTACAAAAAGTTAAAAGAAAAACCAGTTTCTGCCATATTTACCCACATATTTAAAGCTTCTAGTGCTCTCCATTCCCAACTGTACAAATGATTTTTCATGGAGTGTAACTTTCTTCTGCCTGAAGAAATCCCTTTAGTATTTCTCATAGTGTAGGTCTGCTGATGAAAAATTTTCTTGCTTTCACTTATCTGAGAAAATTCTTATCTGTTTTTACTTATGTTTATTGTTGAAGAATATTTCTTACAGGATATGACATTTAGAATTGACCTTTTTCTTTTCTTTTTTCAGTATTTTAAAGATAATGTTCCTGTATTCTGGTCTCCATTAGTTCTAATCAGAGTCCAGCAACCCTTCATATTATTGTTACCCTCTACATAAGGTATTATTTTTTTCTTATCTTCTTTCAAGATTTTCTATCATTGGTTTTTAGCAGTTAGACTGTAATGTGCCTAAGGATAATGTTCTTTATATTTATATTCTTTAGAGTTTGCTGAACTTCTTGAATCTATATGAAAAACATATAGATTTATATGTTCCCAAGTTATAAATATTATCAGCCATTATTTTTTAAGACTTTTTTGTTCCATTTTCTCTTTCTCCTCTCTTTCTGAGATAATTATATGTATGCTACATTTTTGTGAGAGTATCTACAGAGCTGTAAAGCTCTGCGTTCAATTCTTAAGAGAAACACATACCATAGATATTATTCAAACTTTAAGCTCAGACTTGTTCTTTTGTCATCCTCAATCTATTAAGTCCATGCTAGGAATTTTATTATAAATATTTCATAGTTTATTTACATTTTTAAATCATATTTATTTTCTATTTCAATCCGTTTATTTTTAACTTTAGAATCTCTAAACATATTTCTTGACATTTTTCTATTTGTTTTGAATATATTTTGTAGTCCAGAGGTGAGTTAGGAGCAAGAAAACACATCAATAATTTGAATAAGAAAAATGTAATATAAAAAATTATTAACTGTTCCAGGAGATAAAGAAAACTCCAAAGAATATATAAACAGCACATAAAAAGTGTAGCCACTGCCTCTAGGACTGAGGCAATAAGAGACATGGAAAAAGTCACTTCCACCCACAAGACTGAGATTCAAACATTGTTGGAAACAGCGCTGCTTTGACCCATGGGATGACAGGAGAGTTCATGATGTGTTTCAGGCTAGGAACGGAAAGCAGGAAACCACCTGTTTGGGTGTCCAGTCCAGGGGCTTTACTAGTGGGAAGCTGCCTGCTGACGTGCTACTGAAACTCATTGAGAAACCACCCTTTGAATGTCACACATTCTACTGACTTCCTCATGTTGTGGGAGCCAAAACTAAAAAAATAATAATGACGATGATGATAAAAGCACATCAGAACCAGGAAGAGAAGTTCTTTCCTCAGTACCTTCTATTTACAAATTTTAACATTGCTGTGGGCAAAAGAAAACACGTTTTTATAAGCTCTAGCTCTAGTATCATACAAGGCA
The DNA here is from genome assembly GCA_037038555.1 of Rhynchonycteris naso. Lineage (NCBI taxonomy): Eukaryota > Metazoa > Chordata > Mammalia > Chiroptera > Emballonuridae > Rhynchonycteris > Rhynchonycteris naso. The sequence goes on along the minus strand of CM072995.1, from coordinate 291,260,223 downwards.
AAAAAAAAGTAGACTTGGAGTTGAGAAACAATAAATAGAAAACTGCCAATTTGAGCATAGTTACAATGGATTCTTTAAAATCCTTTTTTTTTTTTTTTTTTTTTTTTTTTTTACAGAGACAGAGAGAGCCAGATATAGGGACAGACAAACGAAGAGAGATGAGAAGCATCAATCATCAGTTTTTCGTTGCAACACCTTAGTTCTTTATTGATTGCTTTCTCATATGTGCCTTGACCCCGGGCCTTCAGCAGACTGAGTAACCCCTTGTTCACGCCAGCGACAAGCTGGTGAGCATTTGCTCAAGTCAGATGGGCCTGCGCTCAAGCTGGCGACCTCGGGGTCTTGAACCTGAGTCCTCTGCATCCCAGTCTGATGCTCTATCCACTGCGCCATCGCCTGGTCAGTCAGATCCTTTAAAATTCTTGTCTGCTAATTCCAACGTCTATATCATCTTAGAGTTAATTGTTTTTGTCTCGTGTATCTCTTGACTATGAATCCCATTTTCCTGTTTCTTTGCATTCCTACTAATTTTTAATATGTATTAGATATTGTGGATGGTATTCTGTGGAGACTAAATTCTGTTATTCTCTAGAATGCGTTGATTTTTTTTCTAACAGGCAGTTAAATTATTGGTTGTTACTTAAACTTGTAGAAGCTTGGTTTTATACTTAGACCTAGGATGAATCCATTAGATATGGAACATAGTCTTTTTACTCTCACAGCATAAAACTTGTAGAGTTTTCATGAATAGTTTGAGTTTATCAACATAGCCAGAATTACATTAAAATCTCTATCCTTCTTACAGATGAAAGCAATTGACATCTCTTTCAACCTCAGCCGTTGCTTTCTGCTGGGCTCCTTAGAGTCTTTCCCACGTGTATGCATATCAGAGGTTAACCAAGGATTTGAGGAAAATTTATACTCATATTTTTAAAGCTCTTCTTTCTGCAGCTTCCTCCTTGCCAGGATTTCTACTCTCAATTTCTAGTCCATATAACAGCCCCAATTCTGTCCTCTGACATCTCAAGTCAATAACAACCTTCTCCTTATTTCCAACTACTCTGTACCTTTCATAATAGAGTATTCCCAAGCCCTGGCTAGGTGGCTCAGTGGATAAAACATCCTCCTGGCACACCGCAGGTTTGAGTCCTGGTCAGAGCATGTAGGACAAGCAATCAATGAGTACACAACTAAATGAAACAAGTAAGTGAAATAATGAATTGTTGCTTCTCTTTTTGTTTCTCTCTTGAATCAATGAAAAATTTTAAAAATTAAATAAGTGTATCCCATCCAGTGAGGATTTCTTCCTTTAAGGGTGGTATCAAATACAGTTTCTATACTGCTTTCTGTGATTCTTAGTTTATCCTGAGATAAACTACTCTGCCATATTGGAACCAGTACTAGACAAGATGATTTCTAAGGGACATCTTTACTCTAAGGCCTTTGAATCCAACTTCAAGCAGTAAGTAGATTCTAATACAAATAGAAACAAATTTCTGTGCTTTTTGAAAGAGTTATAAATTTTTATTTTAGTACAATGTGTATTGTACTTCAGTAGATACTGATTGGAGGTCTAGACCTAATATTAATTATTTAGCAGTAAAATAAAATGAAAAAATAGAACAAGTATACCCATGTAACAATTTATCTGATTACTTCTTTCAGAATAAGCCTGTAGTATTACATCTTCATAATAAATAACTTTGTTTAGTGAATTAAACATAATTATATGTGTACATACATAAAAAAGAGATTGGCATGGTATAAGATGTCATATGGTATTTGAGCTTGCATAATCTTCCTCTTTGGAAAAAGACAAATGCTCCTGCATGGATGAATTGCTGCTGCACCACAATTCATTAAACATGGAGAGTCTCCCAGGCAAAGCGTCAGTTCACACAGCACAGCTGGCAGAAGAGAAGTAATTGGGGACAGAATTTATAGCTCAGTGACAAGCAGACATCTTCAGTGGTCTGTTTCTTTCTTCCTAATTTCTCCGCAACTGTAAGCTACACATGGCTCCATCTTTGTTCAGACAGACCTCTAATAAATCTAGTCTTTTGTAATACTTAATCTTACTGCCCAAACAGGGGTTAATAATAAGAACAGCTACTCCATAATAAGAAGGGCTTCAACCTCTGTCTGCAGAGGGAAGGTGCAGGGAGGCATCCTGTCCATGTCCCTTTTTCCATATTTTATTAAGTACTTCTATCATTTTCCTTTTCTTACTGTAAGAGAAAATCTTACACACTGCAAAAATATTCCAGAAAACATAAAAAGAGCAAAATTTTTAAAAATCACCCTTAACCCCATTACCCAGTTATTATAAACATTTTTATGTATAAACTTATATACACACTCAAACACACATACTTATTTGGGTAAGTTCTTCTTTACACAAATATACATCATTAGTTTTAGTGGCAGCATATTATATGGAGATTAAACCTTACTCTATCAATTCTCTAGGGATAGGTATTTTTAAACCCCAGTGTGTGTGTGTGTGTGTGTGTGTGTGTGTGTGTGTGTGTGTGTATATATATTAGGTGAGAGAAGGAGAGATAGTAAGGCAGACTCACGCATTCACCTTGACTGGCATTCACCCAGCAACCACCACATCTAGAAGCAATGCTCAAGTACTGAGCTAGTTTTAGTGCCTGAGGCTGATGCATTGCAAAGGAGCCATCCTCAGAGCCTGGGGCCACACTCCAACCAATCAAGCCACTGGATGTGGGAGTAGAAGAGGGAGAAGAGGGAGGGGGGATAGAAACAGATGGTCACCTTCTTTGTGTGCCTTGACTGGGAATCAAACCCGGGACAGCCATACACCTGGCTGATGCTCTATCTACTGAATGAAGCCACCAGCAGGTCCTTCATTTCTTTAACTTTATTTTTTTATTGCTGTATAATTGATTAAAAAATTATAATATATTTAAAGTATACAATATGATGATTTGATATATGTATACATTGTAAAAGATTCTCATAACAAAGCAGATTAATACACCCATCACCTCATGTAGGTACATTTTTTGTGCATGAGAGAATGCTTAAGATCTATTCTCAGCAACTCTCAAGTATACAATACAGTATAATTAACTACGGTCACCATGCTATACATTAGATCCTAAGACTTGATTCATTTTATAACTGACAGTTTTTACCCTTTGACCAACCTCTTTCTATTTCTACCCCCTCCCTCACCCAGTTCTGGCAACCACCACTCTATTCTGTTTCTATGTGTTGGACTTTTTTTCTTTAAGATTCTACATATAAATGATACCATACAGTACTTTTCTTTTTCTTTCTCTGTCTAGCCTATTTCACTTAGCATCATGCTCTCCAGGTTAATCTATGTTGTCACATTTGGCAAATTATCCTTCTTTTTAAAGCCTGAATAATATTCCATTGTATATATACCACATTTTCTTTATTTATCTACCCATGAACACTTAGGTTGTTTCCCTATCTTGGGTATTATAAATAATTCTTAGCATATATTTTAATTCTTCAGAGGCCTTTCTTAATTACTTAAACCCAAGTCACTCACTAATACAATAACTTATTTTAATTTCCTAAAATATATTCATCATTACTTGATGTTTCTGTGTTTGTTCATTCATTTACTTGCTCATTATATGTGCTTTCCCTAGATTATAAATGATGTGAGATTAAGGACAGTCTCTTGTTTGGCCCTGTATCACAACACCAAAAACAGTGTCTTACAGAAAGGAAGGTTTCATAAATTTTAGTAGTGTGAATAAAAACTGAGACTGTGGCATCCTAATTGTTTTGAGTGAAGAGAATGAGCGTGGTGGCCAGTTTACTTGCAACTCCATTTTAGGAGTCAGTGTAAACCAGACATTAAGGCAGAGAGATGAGTCTGGAGAATAGGATAGGCTAAGGCAACCATCTGATAAAGAAGTGGTGTGATTCCTGAGAAATAAGACATGCGTACAACCTCCAGCAAGTGTTAAGGAGGGACATGTTAGGCGACAATGCACTTATAAAGGTGGCAATTGAAGCCCCAGGCAGCTCAGCAGACTTCTGATCTACCTTTCCTGCTCTTGACAATCCCAACTTCAGTAGCCATGTACCAGCTGCTCAAAGCCCTATAAATTCCCTAACACATTTCACCACTGATTGAGATTTCCAGCCAAATTACTTTTGGCATTGACAAAGTTAGGTCTCTAGTCCATTGCCTGAGATCGAAATGGTCTTGCACTTGTACTAGAATATTCCTTAAGAAAATAGAATAAGTTGAGCATGAGAGAGAGGCTGGCATCAGAAAAATCAACAAGTCTTCTATTAAAATACAGACTCATTAATCCCACTTCTAATAGTCACCAAGTACCTATTATGCACCTAGACCAGCATTGCCAGCTCCTTGAGCTTTGGCATGGCCTGGACAATTGCTGTAATAGTGGCAGAACTGCAGCTGCAGCTAGATAAAATGTGAACCAGACGATGAGAACTGGAAGGCACGGGGGACAGCTCCAGCTGTGGGTGACAGAACCGCAGTGTAACCAGGAACATGGGGACAGAGAGAGTAGGACCTGCCTAAATAAGGACTTGGCATCAAAGATGCAAAAGGGAGGGACCTGTGTCCTGAAAGGGAGCCAGCGCACAGTGATGGGGATTCCAGAGCAGGCCATAAATCACCAAGTACAAGGGAGGCAGGAGCTGGGCCAGGACTCTGACCCGAGTTTTGGGACCTAAGGGGTGGGTATGAAGAACAGAATTAGTCAAAACAAGGCACAGCTCAAATACTGTTGGTTGATTCACTGTGTGTGGTACCAATGCAGAAACTCTAGCAAGGGGAAAATCAACGTTAGAAACTTTCCACAATAAAGATGCCTGAACCAGCATGAGTAAGTATTGACATATTTTCTCTGTTTAGGGGTGACTGTAGCCAGGACTAGGTGTGTGATTTTCGTATGAGATTATCATTGAACATGAGTTTCAACATTTAGTCAGGACAAGCTTGTAAGAAGCTTGTCATGCTTGACAGCATGACAGAAACAGTGAGTTGCCACCTGATAGCTATTCTGTCCTTATTTAGTAAAAGAGCTCTGATTTTATATGGGTCAAAAATAGCTCCAGTTATAAACTGCATTTCTTAGCCTCTCTCTAAAACGATGTGTAACTAAGCTGTATGTAGCCCTCAGCTATATGTAAGATCGGGCCAGACTGATGGACTGTTCTGTGGATTTCCAGGAAGGCTGTGGGACCTGCTTCAGCTCAGCTGAACTTTTATTCTGTCTACCTTTCCTCCTTTCTGTTGCAAATAGTGTATTAACAGCCATATTGCACCCTGAGGTGACATTGAAAATAGAAGCTATGACTGGAAGACATACTAAGAATTGCACCAAATGAAAAGAGAGCCTATAGGCCCCAGAAGAACAGGTGGACCTACCTAATACCAGTCATGATATGCCTTCCTCTGGATTTACCTTCTTTTTACATGAAAGAGAAATAAGTTCTGTTTTGCTTTGATCATTGTCGACCTGGCTTTTCCATTATAGGCAGGTTTCTCTAATCTCAATCAATATCAGGTTAAGGAGCAGGGTGAGCAGTCTAGGGTGGCCCTTTGTGATCTACATCTCCTAGTGCTCTCCCTTCAGTGTGGCCAAAACCTGTCACTTGCTTCTATCCAACAGAAAATGGCGAAGGTGAAGGGCTGTCACTCCCATATTAGTTACATTTGTAAGCCTGTATTTTGTAGCAGATCTACATTGGCTAACTTTGAAGAAGTGGTTATGTTGGAAGTCCCAGCTGGCAAGGAGTTGAGTGGTCTCCATCCAACAGCTAGGAGGAAGCCAAGGTCTTCGATCCTGCCACCCAAGAGAATGAATTCTGCTGACAACCTGAATCAGTCTCCAGATGTGAACACAGCACAACTAACATTTTGACTGCAGTTTTTTGAGATAGAGAGAACTCAGGTAAGCTGTGCACAGACTTTAGACCTACAGAAATGGTGAGATAATAAATGTGTGTTGTGTTAAGGCCCTGAGTTTGTGGCAATTTGTGATGCAGCAGCAGATTGCTAACACAAGGAATCTAGACTTAGTCTGTGGTTCTTGAAACTTTCTACAGCTGTAATTCATCTTAGCCTAAAATTGTATTATTCCCTTATCCTGCAGAATGTGTACTTGTGGGGTGTACAGTTACTTGGCTCCACCTACATTGTGAAAAAATATTAAATAAACATAAAAAAGTAAAGTTGTGATCTTTACCCACATAACATCTGTGAAATGTTTCTGTGGTCTTACTAATAATGCCTTCTCTTCACCTTCACCAAGCCCATGCAAGGAGGTAGTTAAAGCCCATTTGGGCTTATTGAGAACAGCTGAATGAGGTCCTCTTTTTATTTGCCACACAAATGTGATGCTGGACAAAATTGAGCAGTTTGAATTAATATGCTTTTATATTTAAAAAGAAAGAAGTAGAAAAGAAAAGATCTCCCAGAAGATATGATGAAGATCATGTTAAGTAAACTTTGAGATTCTCAGACAAAAGGGTGCCATGGAACTGCAAAACATTATTATTAATTAGCATAGTTGTAAATTTTAAGGTTCCAAAGAGAGAAAAATCTTGGAAGCAATTTCAAAAGTCATTGTAGAACATTTGGATTAAATAAATATTTCTCTTAAGAAAAATAAAACATTAAGCATATCCTTTGATTTTTCCAAATACAAGTAATCTAATTCACTAGCCCTCACTTATCAGTGGCATTCAAAAAATTGCAGAGGATTTAACAGACATGAACAGTTTCTAACAATGTCACTCCCATTAAATTCATTATAACAAAAATAATTGTTCTCTGTCGTAATAATTGGATAATGTAAATGTCATAAAAAGAATCAGAATAAAGGAGATGCATTTATTTATTTTTGAGTTAGTAAAAATTAAATAAATTCTAGATAATAAAGCATTTTCTGAGCCAATGTTTTCCTATAGTAAAGATTTGGTGGCGAGGGGGGGGGTGCAGTATGAATAAGAATGATGAATTTGTGTATATTTTTTTTAATTTTAAGAAGTAGAAGTTCTAAGTATGTCAATTATTCCTACTACAACTAAAGACAAAATATGTGAAGCACTAGTGGTCAGTCCAATACTTACAACTCAAATAAACATTTTGAGCCCTGGCCAGTTAGCTCAGTTAGTTAGAGAAGTGTTTTTCAACTGCCGTTCTGTGAACCAGTGCCAATCCACCAGAAATTTCATGCCAGTCCAGGAAAGAGTTAACCATCCTGAACTTGTATGAAGATTATAGAGTCTATAATCATTGGAGGACTGGTGGTCAAATACCATTGGGTTAACGTGTCATTCCAATATCACAAGGTTGCAATTTTGATACTAAATCAGGGCACATACAAGAGTCAACCAGTGAATGCATAAATAAGTGGAACAACAAATTGATGTTTTCTTTTTCTCTCTCTTCCTCTCTAAATCAATTTTAAAATAAAATAAAATAAACCTTTTTGCCTGCAGCTTAACTATCTGGGTTTCAAGCATTTTTCCAACTAAGAATTTTATCAACTACAAGCTTGCTACAAACATCTATCATATAGCAGTCTTTGCTCTTCCTCCCCCACCCCTTACCAAAAGCAGCAAATACCTAGAAATTTTGGTATGATGACCCTTAAATATTTTATATGATTCTTTGGAAATAAAATATTGAGTGGAAAAATATTTCAACCAGCAATTGTGAATTTTAATCCTTCTCCATAAGCTTTGTAGTTAGTGAAATATTTCTCCATATTCTAGCAATCTTAGTTGTCAGTGATGGTACAGAAAATTATGTAGTGGAAAGTAGAAGGGAAATAACTTGAAAGACTGAATCAGGTGTTGCTTACCTCATACCACTGGGAGATAAGATTAATATTACAAAAATTTGACTATGGCCGTTTGGCTCAGAGGACAGAGTGTCAGCCGGGTTTGTAGACGTCCCGGTTTGATTCCCAGCAAGGGCATACAAGACAAGAGACCATATGCTTCTCCATCTTCCTCTCCCCTTTTTTCTCCCGCTTCCCCTCCCACCACCAGTGGCTTGATTGGTTTGAGCGTTGACCTAGGCACTGAGGATAGCTCGGTTGATTCAAGCATTGGCCCCAGATGGGGGTTGTCAGGTAGATCCTGGATAGGGTGCATGAGGAAGTCTGTCTCTTTATCCACCTTTCACTTAAAAAAAGAATTAAATTTCAACGTGCTCTGGATTTCTTATATATCAGAACATACAATCCTTATGTATTTTGTGCTTAGTACTCCTATTTCCTGAACTTGAAGATATAATAACTTTTGGGGATGATTGTATATGTTATCATCTTAATTGACAAAGGTTTTTAAAAAAATCATGCTGACTCTTCCAGAAGAAGTAGAATGGCTCAAAAATTCTAAAGTGGAGGTGGTTGGGTAGCCTTTAATGTGGTCAGAAGCTGTCTGCCAGGTGAACTGGCTCTGGGGCCTTCCAGGAGGTACAGGCCAAGGTCATCTACTCCCTGTGTTCTGCCCTCATTCCACCTGGAATGAGCTACAAAGCAAGCTGCAGCTGGCTGCTACTTGTGCTGGACTTGGAGATCCCCAAAAGAGGCCAAGCTGCTAACCAAGGCAGGCTTCTTCTAGTGCCAGGCCTGGGGCCACTTAGCAAGAGATATGAGGCACACCAAGGCCAGACACTGCTTGTTTGAGAGATTTTAGGAAAGTCTGAAGCATGAGCCATGACAAGCTATTTTTATGGAAAAGCCACTGGAAATTATTTGGGAGGGTCCACAGGTGGTGGAGAGGGTCTCAGGGAATCGTCAGGGTGGGTGAACAGGGTTAGCCAGGTTGATGGAGACTTGGATATGACACCTGCCTGCTGGTTCTGTGGGGGAAGGCTGATCAAAGGAAATATGGCCTCTGCCATTACTTCTGTCTGGGAGAAAGCTGCCCTTCCAGGTCTCAGCCTGATACCAAGCAATACAGTTCCTCCTCATATATCCCTGGTGCCTACAAGCTACTGCTCCAGCAATTGAGCTTAAAGCAAGCGAATTCAAATACGTCCATGAACAAACCATTTAAGAGGAACTGTCTGAGACTCCGGCAGTCCTCTATCTCACTCATTCATGATCCATGCTGGTTTTTACAATCAGAAGTTATGGGGAACCCTTCTCCTGACACCAGAACACTGGGCTGTGCCATCTGGTGTGAACCTTAGACTCCTTGCTCCTTTGGGAAGAACTCCACAGCCAAGATATCCCTTCCAATTTTTATCTGCCAAGTGGAACCAGCCCATTCTGAGTCTCCATTCCTCCTACCCAGTCTCCATATGGTTTCTTTTTTTATATCGTTAGTTATAGGACTTCTGTTCAGCTAGATTTCAGGCTGTTCTGAATGATGGTTGTTCTGTAGTTTAGTAGTAGTTTTGATGTCTCTATACTGTTGCTTTAGCAGTGGGCCTAAGGGCCCAAAAAATCTAGACATACCTCTGGGTGTTAGAGCATATATACATAAAGAAGTCAATGTGAGCCAAAATATAAACAAAATTCAACAAATACACCTGCATTACTACCAACCTCTTTAGTATATCAAAGCTCATGATCATCCTAGTTAATATAATAAGAAATGCAGGAAGAGCTCGGAGAATTCAGAGTTCCACAATTTGGGACACAACATCTGATAGACTGAACATGTAAGTAATAAAAAATTAGCATTTCCTAACCCAAGTGTTTTTGAGCAGTGCTTCTCAAAGTTTAAATTACTATTTGTTAAAATGCAGATTCTAATTTAGTAGGTATAGGTGGGTCCTGAGAGTCAGCGTTTATAAATTTCCAGGTGGTGCTGACATAGCTGGTCCAAGTGGATCACACTTCCATTATCAATGTTTTAGATCAGGTACAGTACTATTTCTATTACATTGTACACTTTTCATTCCTCTTCCATAGCTACTGACATTGGTACCAAATATTTTATCATTTAAATATGTCATGTTATGTGTTCATTAATTTTTTCTATTTTCTAATATATAAATATATCACTCTTCAATAAAGTAACTGGTGAAGTTTTGTTGAATGAATAAAAATATCATCTTACAAGAATTTGAAGAAAACAGTTTATGTCACATGAGTAGTTTATTTCTCATATAGCTGGGAAAACAAAATATATTGGATCTGAAAATTGAAATAAAAATTTTCAAATAAAAAAATGAATTAAAAATTGAGCTAATCTCTATGGCTATTCAGAGAACACAACTGGTATCTATCCTACACCACAATAAAGAAATAAGATGGAACTCAGGGACACAGAAAGGTACATGATACTGAAACATTCTATTTTTCATCATGCACATACTATAGTTTGTCACCTTTTACAGTCCTGTCAGCTGTAATGAAGCAGTGAAATAGGATGTTAATATTAAAGTTTCCACTAAGAAATCATAATACACTAGAAGCTACATGTCTACGTGAATTGCCATAGTACAACAGTTTCCTGACCCCTGAATCTTTACCCAGAGTTCCTGACACCACTTCAAGATTCCAGAACAGTATAAGGACTGCTGGAGACATTGATTTCATCCAAGAACAAGAACAAAATTCATCCTGCTGTTTATTCAGCAGATTAAATAATGAAAGACACTTACCAGGCGGTGGTGCAGTGGATAGAGCATCGAACTGGGATGTGGAGGACCCAGGTTAGAGGCCCTGAGGTCGCCAGTTTGAGTGCGGGCTCATCTGGTTTGAGCAAGGCTTACCAGCATGAGCCCAAGGTCTCTGGCTCGAGCAAGGGGTCACTCACTCTGCTGTAACACCCCAGTCAAGGCACATATGAGAAAGCAATCAATGAACATCTAAGGAACTGCAACGAAGAATTGATGTTTCTCATCTCTCTCCCTTCCTGTCTGTCTGTCCCTATCTGTCCCTCTCTCTGACTCTGTCTCTGCCACAAAAAAATGAAAAAAAAAAGAAATGAGAGACACACGTAAGGAGTTTTACTGTAACCTGTAAGTCATGTTTGTTTAAAATAAGCTTTATGTACTTTGGTAGTTTGGGTTGAATTTGACAACTATCTTGAAAGCACGTTGGACTACTCACATGGAGGAAAAACTGGAAATGATGGGTGGAACTGTGATGTTATGATTATAGGCACAGGAAGGGGCTCCACCTCTGAGTAAAGTCAGGAAACCAGGTCACACAGCCATCATGTCATACCATGGGTGGAGAACTGGGACAGAAGTTCATAGCTCTTGTCTCCTGGTCCACTGAGCTAATACTAATCAGAAGTTTGATTTTTTAAAATGTCCCAGTAGTAATAATTTTTAAATTTAGAACACAGTTTTTCTATTTAGACTGGAAATCTTACTTGTTTAAAATGAATGTGCCCTTCAACTCATAAGATAAATTAATCTTAGAAAGATATGTTGCCTGAAATGGAAAAATACTAAAAATGTTTACATTCTATGCTTGTGGTATTTATTAAGTGCATTGTATAAAACAGCATTTTTCTTTCTTGTAGGACAGGAAAATGAAATATCTTGAAAACGAAACAATAATAAATAATTATTTGACAAGACAATATTGAAAAAATAATGAGTTCATTATTTCAAATATTTTGGACAAATTCACTGTTTCTTTCAGTGGTTCCAAGTCATTCCTTGAAATATTTATATATTTATCAATTTAGATTTACAATTAAATATAAATTTCCTTTTAAGCTTCTATATTCATACAGGTGTAAGAAAAATATAAATGCTCAAGCAAAGAAATATTACATTTCTAAAGTGGTTTTTCCCATACATTTAAGGTGCCAGCAAAATGATTAAATATAACTGACCAAATTTTCACATTTTAGCAGGAAATATGAGTATTCAAGTCATTAGTGTCCTTATCACTATAAAATAATTATTCTACATGTTGTAACTTATTTTGAAGACTATATACCATTTGAGGAAAAAGACCATTTTGCTCAAATTTCTTGGCTTGACATAAGTACTAACCATGCCCGAAACATATTTTAACAATATATATAGATAGAAATTTATCAAAATAGAAAATAAGACAAATTTACACTGCAGTAGATTTGAATTAGCAATACTTTTACAAGAAGAAAAATTATGTCAGAATAGCACCTTTTCTAGTTTTTAATTATTTGGAATAGTAATATCAGTTTAAAGAGGTTTCATTATATGTTAATTATTTGGAATAGTAATATTAGTTTAAAGAGGTTTTATTATATATTAATGTTTTATTAATAAGATCAGATAATTAAAGATAATTATGAATAATGTTATTTGCTATTGTTGCCTTATGAAAGAAAACAAACAATATATGAGATTTTATTTGATTCTTTTCTTGAGGAAAGTAGTCCTTATTATAAAATTTTCAATTCATTTTACTTAAAATAGATAGTTCTAATTTTTCTTTTTTAATGAGAAGTAGAGACACAGACAGGAAGAGAGAGAGATGTGAACCATCAACTTGTAGTTGTGGCACTTTAGCTGTTCATTGATTGCTTTCTCATACATACCCTGACAGGGAAGCTCAAGCTGAGCCAGTGACCCTTTGCTCAAGCCAACGACCTTGGGCTTCAAGCCAGTAACCATAGGATCACTTTTATGATCCCACACTCAAGCCGGCAGTGCCGAGCTCAAACTAGTGAATCTGTGCTCAAGCTGACAACCTCAGGGTTGGGCCCTCAGTGTCCAAGGTTGATGCTCTATCCACTGCACCACCACCAAACAGGCTCTAAATTTTTTTATATGATGCTCTGCCTCAGGAAGTTATAAAAAGCATTTGATATATTGATATCAAGATATCTAACTAGAAGAGAAATAAGATCAACATAAGAAACTACAAGCAAAATGCTCAAGTCTATAATGCAGACTCAATAATTAATATGAAAAACAATAAAAGAGAAATAATAGTGTGAGCTGGTTTGATCAAAGTGCCCAAATCACTGAATTTTTCTACCTCTGATTTGTTCTTTTTATAGATATGAATAATATATTAAACCCACATTAAGTTAATTTTATCTTTCAAAGCTAAAGCTATTCTACCTTGATCAAAATCATAAAACAGCATAAAGTGAGTCTTTTGTACTGGCACTATGTACTTAATCATCTGGTAAATATGCCATACTGCTTTAGAGTGCGAGACTTATGATACTACAAAGGCCTCTCCAGCTGTTGCGTTTCTAATGTATTGATTGAAGCTTCAATGTGACAAAGAAAATTCTGTACTTCATCAGTCATTTTAATTTACTGGGTTATCTTACATCTTGACTTGTTTTTGGAAAATGCAATAAAGAAAGTATCTATGAAAGAAACATAAAGTCCCTCTTGAGCACTTCACTTAGCAAAGGACGTCTTTAGTTTCCTGACTCAGCTCCTGCAAATATCTTGATGCTATCCTTACATTATATTACCTTCCTATCTTCATTCATCCTTTCTATCCTTCCTTTCATTCTCTCTTTTCTCCTTTCCTCCCCTTCTTCTTCTTCCTTCACTCTTTTCTCCTTTTCCTTCCTCTTTCTTCCACCATCTGTCCCTTTTTTTTTCCTTCCTTCCTTCCTTCCTTCCTTCCTTCCTTCCTTCCTTCCTTCTTTCCTTCCTTCCTTCCTTCCTTTTCTTCATTCCTTCCTTCTTTCTTCCTTTTTTTCTTCCTGACATTTTCCAAATCAAAATATGGCTGAGAATTTTCACAAACTTGGTTTTTAGAATTGAGAGGCAAAAAAAAAGTTCTTGTAAAAAACATTGGGTTTGAAAATCACAAATAAATATCAACTGACATTCTATCATTTACTAGCTGTGTGACTCTGCATGGACCTCAGTTTCCTTTTTATTATCATTGTTTAGTGATAGGCAGCATGGCAGAGACAGCCTCTCACATGCACCCCAACCAGGATCCATCTGGCAAGCCCCCTACCAGACAATGCTCTGCCCATCTGGGGCCGCTACTCCATTACTCTGCTCCTCAGTGCCCGGGGCCAATCTATTCAAACCATTTGAGCTATGGCTGCAGAAGGAAAGAGTGAGAGAGAAAGAGAGAGAAAGAGAAAGAGAGAACGAGGAATGGGTGAAGAAGCAGATGGTTGCTTTTCCTGTGTGCCCTGACTGGGAATCGAACCTTGGGCTTCCTCATGCTGGGCCAACACTCTACTGCTAAGCCAATTGGCCAAGCTGACCTCAGTTTCCTCATTTATAAAATGAAAAGAAAAAATTTTTCTATAGACTTTATTTGAATATTAAATGATAAAATATGCCTAAAAACACTCTTGAAACTTTGAAATTTTATATAAATTAAGGAATTATTCTATATTATATTTACCCCCAAATCAGAAAGTAACTGGACCTAGATGACTATAATTTTTTTCATTTTAAATTATTTATTTTATAATTTTTTTTGGAGTGCCATATTTGCTTCACAAAATGCCTGGAGCTCTTACTCCTTTTTATTTTATTTTTTATTCAGTGCAAGGAGGGGAGGCAGACAGACTTCCAAATGCAACCAACCAGCAAACCCACTAGGGGGCAATGCTCTGCCCATCTGGGATGTTGCTCTGTTGCTCAGCAACTGAGATCTTCTTAGCCCTGAGGCAAGGCCATGGAGCCATCCACAGCACCTGGGGCAAACTTGCTCTATTAGAGCCATGGCTGCAGGAAAGGAAGAGAGAGAGCGAGAGAGAAGCAAGAGGGAGAAGCAGATAGGTGCTTCTCCTGTGGGCCCTGACTGGGAATCAAACCCAGGACATCTACACACAGGGCTGATGCTCTACCACTAGCTAACCGGCCAGGGGACATCACTCTTAATGTTTATTTTTAAATGAAAAGTAGAGGGGAAAATGTCTTTTAAGGTCGATAATTAACTTAAAATATTTTGACAATGTTGTTTAGAAACGTTAATTTATTCACTTATATACCAGAGCGGGCTTTTTTGTGGTTTTTTTATTAATTTTAATGGGGTGACATTAATAAATCAGGGTACATATGTTCAAAGAAAACATCTCCAGGTTATCTTGTCATTCAGTTATGTTGCATACCCATCACTCAAAGTCAAATTGACCTGTCACCTTTTATCTGGTTTTCTTTGTGCCCCTCCCCTCCCCCCTCTCCCTCTCTCTCCTCCACCCCCCCCCATAACCACCATACTCATGTCCATGTCTCTTAGTCTCTTTTTTATGTCCCACCTATGTATGGAATCATGCAGTTCTTAGTTTTTTCTGATTTACTTATTTCACTTCCTATAATGTTATCAAGATCCATCCATGTTGTTGTAAATGATTCAATGTCATCATTTCTTATGGCTGAGAAGTATTCCATGGTATGTATGTGTGTGTGTATGTATATATATATCACATCTTCTTTATCCAGTCATCTATTGAAGGGATTTTTGGTTGTTTCCATGTATTGGCCACTGTGAACAATGCTGCTATGAACATGGGGCTGCATGTGTCTTTATGTACAAATGTTTTTAAGTTTTTAAGTTTTGGGGGTATATACCCAATAGAAGGATTGCTGGGTCATATAGTAGTTCTATTTTTAATTTTTGAGGAACTACCATACTTTCTTCCATAATGCTGTACTACTTTACATTCCCACCAACAGTGGATGAGGGTTCCTTTTTCTCCACAGCCTTTCCAACACTTGTTTTTACCTGTCTTGTTGATAATAGCTCATCTAACAGATATGAGGTGGTATCTCATTGTAGTTTTGATTTGCATTTCTCTAATAGCTAATGAAAATGAGCATTTTTTCATATATCTGTTGGCCATTTGTATTTCTTCCTGGGAGAAGTGTCTGTTCACGTTCTCTTCCCATTTTTTTATAGTTTGTTTGTTGTTGAGTTTTGTGAGTTCTTTGTATATTTTAGATATTATCCCCTTATCTGAGTTGTTTGAAAATATCATCTCCCATTTAGTTCGTTGTCTGTTTATGTTGCTGTCAGTTTCTCTCGCTGTGCAAAAACTTCTTAGTCTGATGTAGTCCCATTCATTTATCTTTGCCTTTACTTCCCTTGCCCTTGGAGTCAAATTCAAAAAGTGCTCTTTATAACCAAGGTCCATGAGTTTAGTAGCTATGTTTTCTTCTATGTACTTTATTATTTCAGGTCTTATATTTCCAAAGCAATCCTAAGGAAAAAGATCGAAGCTAGGGGCATTACAATACCTGACTTCAAATTATATTATAGAGCCACGACAATCAAAACAGCATGGTATTACCAGGAAAATAGACTCACAGACCAATGGAACAGAATAGAAAGTCCAGAAATAAAACCACATATATATGGTCAAATTATTTTTGATAAGGGAGCCAACAACACACAATGGAGAAAAGAAAGCCTCTTCAACAACTGGTGCTGGGAAAACTGGAAAGCCACATGCAAAAGAATGAAACTTGACTACAGAAGTGTTTTTAAAATCAATTTAGAATAAAAAGCAGGACTTTAATGAAATAAAATGTAAACAGGTAAGTGTTCACGGAAGAGCGGGAAGGATAGAAAAGATAAATGAGAGAAATTAAACCAAAGAGAGAAATCTGAACAACATGACAAGACACAAGGTTAAGGAAACCTGAGGAGGAAATGATGGGTTCCAGAGGCTCAAGCTTCAATTACATGCTACCTACAACAAGTTGTTGTAATTTCCTGTTCATTTACCTGTCTCCCTGTTTAGAATGTACGCACCTTGCTTCGAAAAACTATATTTTCTAGCCTTGTTTTACTATATAGAATAAGCAAAGAACAACTAAGTAAATCAGTGAAAAATCTATTTCAATTTTCTTGAAACCTTTCCTTTTACCCATCTCTCCATGTTTCATCCTTCTTCCCCTGTTGCCTCTAGGCACTGAGTAAATATTGAGAGGCAGCACCAGCGAGTGCTGCCAATTAAGAGGAAAGGAAAGGAAGCTCTAGAGAAATTTAAATTTTTTTAAGTATCAGATAACACCACTTTATATAAATTTTATGAAACACAATAAAGAATTCTTATCCATTATTCAAAGTTAAAGCTATAGCATACAAGAAAAATTCATTCCCACAAGTCAAATGATTGTAGATAAATATTAAAGATGTTTTGAGAAACTGGTAGTTTTTCTTTTTCAGTTAACAGTTTCAATAGCATTTGTCTCAGGGACTGCTGAACGTTTCTAACCTATAACAGCCAAGGTTAGATTATTACTTCATGAAGCCATGGGGGGAGGCAGAGTGCTACATTTTGCTTACTTAGTAGGAGGGGGAGTTGATATGTTTGCTTAGTACAGCTCTCTGGATGATTATTTAAGTGTGGTTAGCAACACTTTACAGTGAAATTCATTTCCAGTGACTATGATAGATGGAAGAAATGCCTACAGCCTGGACAAATGCCAACAGTGTGTCTTTCCTGGGGACAGCAATGAATGATTCTGGCCTTGACTCAACTTAACTGGTATGCCTGGGAAAATGCTAGAACAAATATGATAAAATCAATTTGCAAAAGTTTCTAAAAGAACATGGCTCTGTGAAGCACAAAGCTTGGAAAATTAATCTCTTAAACCAAATTTCAGAATAACATGAGTTTAGTAGATTAAGTAGATAGTTGAAGTTTAACTTTATAAGGATTATGATCTTTGATGCGTGGAAAAAAGAACTCACTGAAAAAAACAATGGAGGTGAGCCAGGGAAACAGAGGTGTGTACTTCTACACAGGGCTCCAGTGAAGTCATGCTGTGAACTCAGCTAAAACCACATATGGAACATCTTGTAATAAGGAGTATTGGTCCTGGTTGGCTCTGACTTCATTGTTGCATAAGAAGCAACAGACTAGAAAGTTACCATCTTACATTTTAAATCCCTTCTTTGACTTTACTTCCTTATCTCACTCCATTTTTCTGATCTAATTTGCATAAAATATCTTATTGAAAGAGTTGTCCATAATCATGGTCTCCAACTCCTCTTTTTTCATTGTAGGAATAGCTGTGATGTGATTTGCTGGGCCTAGTGCAAAGTGTGTGAGACCCCTTCTCAAAATGATTAAGAATTTCATAACAATGATAGCTGAAGATTAACCAAGTGTGGGTGGGGCTCCTGTAAAAGTGGAGTTTTGTCATCTGAACCTATTCCTGTCACACTTTCATCTTCCATCAACTCCACATAGTTCTCTTCAATGTTAGCAATGATTTTTATTTATTTTAAAATAAATTTTCATCTAGTTTAAATCTAACAGTCAAGTCTCACCTTCACCATACTGGATCAAAGAGTGGAACTTAACATGGTGATCATCACTCCCTTTGTCCTGAATCACTGGCATCACCTAATTCCAGAATATACCTCCTCTGTTCACTATCTACTTCACTGGATGCTGCTTTCTTTAGTCTTATCTTCTAGGTCTTCCTTGTGGCATGTTGAATATTGATCCCCCAAAGGTATCCATGTTTTAATAGTGGGAAACTATGACTATGTTACCTTACATATTAAAAGGGCTTTGTAATCACATCAGTTAAAGTTCTGGAGCTAGAGTATCTTGGATTATTCAGTTGGGTCCAATGTAATAACATGGATCCTTAGAAGAGAGAGACAGGAGAATCAGAGTCAGTAGTAAGTGATGGAAACTAGAGGTTGAAATAATGTGAGTAAAGGACATGAGTCAACGAAAGCAGGAAACTTCTAAAAGCTGGAAAGAGTAAGAAAATAGACCCTCCCCTGAATCCTCCAAAAGGAACACCATGCTGAAGCCCTGACGAGAACTTAATTTTAGACTTTTGACCTCCAGAATTATAAGAGAATAAATTGATATTGTTTTAAGCCACTAAATATGTGGTGATTTGTTATAGTAGTAATGGTATACTAATATACTTCTCACCAACCCAACATTATATATTGGCCTGCCCCAGTGCTCAGCCCTAGGACCTCTTGCCTTCTCTGTGTATACTCATCTCCTAATAGCTTTAAAAAAGCACGTTTCAAGATTTTAAACAGCTATCAAAATGCAAATTAAAACTATAATGAGATATCAATTTATACCTGTTAGAATGGCTATCATCAAAAAGACAAGAGATAACAAGTATTGACTGGGATGTGGAGAAAAGAAAACCATTATGCATTGTTGGTGGGAATGTGAATTGGTGAATCCACTGTGCAACACAGTGTGGCGGTCCCTCAAAAGTTTAATTTAGAATTCCATATGACCCAGCAATTCCACTTCTGAGTATTTTTATATGAAGAAAATAAAATCATTTTATCAAAAAGTTATTTTCATTTTCATGTTCTTTGCAGCATTATTTACAATAGTCAAACCTTGAATACAACCTGTGTCCATATATATATACTGGTATATTATTCATCCATAAAAAGAGAAGGAAATCCTACCTGACCAGATAGTGGCACAGTGCATAGAGCATTGGACTGGGATGTGGAGGACCCAGATTCAAAACCCTGAGGTTGCCAGCTTGAGTTCAGGCTCATCTGGTTTGAGCAAGGCTCACCAGCTTGAGCCCAAGGCCGCTGGCTTGATCAAGGGGTCACTCAGTCTGCTGTAGCCCCCCAGTCAAGGCACATAAGAGAAAGCAGTCAATCAACAACTAAAGAGCTGCAATGAAGAATTGATGCTTCTCACCTCTCTCCCTTCCTGCCTGTCTGTCTTTCTCTGTCTCTCTCTGTGTCTGTCACAAAAAAATAAAGGGAATTCTACCATTTGTGACAATGTGAATGAAACTTGAGATCATTACAATAAGTGAAATAAGCCATACAGAGAAAAACAAATACTATATAATCTCATTTATAGTAGAATATAAAACACTGAACTTACAGAAACAGAAAAGAAATTGGTGATTGCCAGAGGTGAGAGATGAGAGGGAGGGGAGATGTATGAAGGGGGTCAAAAAGTACAAACTCCAATTATAAGACAAATAAGTTCTGGGGGAATAATGTATAGCATGGTGACTATAATGAACACTACTGCACATGGTATTTGAAAATTGCTAAGAAAGAAAATATTAAAGGTTCTCATCATAAGAAAAAAATTATAACTATGTGAGGTAATAGATGCTAACCAAACTTATTGTGACAATCATTTTACAATATTGCATATATCAAATCATCATGATGTACACCTTAAACTAATACAATGCTCTATGTCAATTATATATCAATAAAACTAGAAAAGAAACAAAATACCAACGAAACATTGATAGCCCCTATATTTATTCCTCTGGATCAGACTTCTTCCCTAAACTCCAGGTTATTGTAGCCAATGAATCACTTGACATTTTCACTTAAGTGTGTAAAAGGCAGCTCAAATTTAACATTGTCCCCAAAACATATGGTTCTTCTGCCATCTTCTCTATATCAGTAAATGACAGCTTTAGCTCAGTTCTTCACAGGCCAAAATTCTTTGTTCTTCTCACAGCCCTATACTATTTATTGGGAAATCCTGTTTCTGGGCCTTGAAAATAAATCCAAAAGCTGACACTTCCTACCACCTACTCTGCTTCTGGATAGAGCTACCAGCATGGCTCACCCTGAATACCACAAGTCTCCTAACTGGTCTTCCAGCTTCTAAACTTGTTGTCTACATCTAGGCTTGACCCAGCAACCAAAGCAATTCTCTTCACAATATTTGTTATATCACCTCTGTTCTCTTAGAACCCTTTAATGCAGTGGTTCTTAACCTGGGTTCTATCAAACCCTAGGGGTTCGATGAGTCGGTCTCAGGGGCTCGGAGAAGCTTCTGCCGCGGAGGCCAGAATAAAGTAATACCGTAATTTGTTGTGAGTTCATGCACTTTGTTGGTTTTGTTCTTTGAGCAAGGTGATGTTCATGCATGGCTCATTTTGTGCACCAGTAAAAAAACATATACCTATGTCTTGAATTTGGAAAAAAAAAATCATATTTTATTTATCACTAAAGAAGGGTTCAGTGAATGCTCATATGAAACTGGTGGATTCGGTACCTCAAAAAAGGTTAAGAACCACTGCTTTAATGGCTTTCCATTTTACTCAAACAGTTTATTATGACCTTACAATGACCTGGAGTCTTTTTGTGACCTGGCCCCTGGGCTACTTCTCTAACCACCTTTCCTACCACTCTCTGACTTGCTCTGCTCCTTCCTAGGACACTCTCCAGCAAGCTCTTGCTTCAAGGCCTTTGCAGTTTTTCCTTCTTTCTGAAATGAAAAGGCAGATGCCTACACATTGCTCATTCTCTTTCTTCTTTCAGATCCTCTTCCCAGCTATCATTTTATAACTACCACTATCCCTGAACACTTTCCCCAACTCAGCTCCCTGTCTTTCCTTTCCTGATTTGTTTATCTCCATAGCTTGATGACTATGAAACACACCATACATGTACTCACTTGTGTATTTCATTCCTGCTACCAAAATGTGAGCTCTATCTGGGCAAGAGCATCGATTTGCTCTCTAACCCGTTCCTATTGCTAGAACAGTAACTAGCTGATGGCAGGTACTTGATTGAGTTAAATAAATGAATAATGGCATAAAACTAGGAATACTGGATTCACCATCTGCCAATTTCTAAATAACATATCAAAAAGATTTATAGCCAAACCATAACATAAACCCATATTTCGAAATAAAAGTGAGACTGTAAGTAAATATTGGAAGGTTCACTAATATCATCAAGACTGTACTTGATGTGACCTCTGTGACTGAGGGGTTTCCCTGATTAGAAAACCAGTTAGTTATTCCCTAAACACACACTTCATGGCAAAAATTATCTTTTAAACTAGAAATTTTCAACTGGGGGAGGTTTTGCCACCAAAGGGTCATTTGGTAATGTCTGGAGAAAATTTTGCTTTTTTGTAACTAGGGAAAAGGTGCTCCTAGCATGGAGTGGATAACAGAAAACAGTACTGCTAAACATCCTCCAATTCACAAGTCAGGATGTCACAAGTAATTATCTAACCCAAAATGCCAACAGTGGCAAGATATGGAATGTGTGTTCTGCTATTGTTGGGTAGAGTGTTTTAAAATGTCAGTTAGGTTCCATTGATCAATAATGTTGTTCAGGACTTCCATATGTTTATGATTTTCTTTTGACTTGTACTATCAGTTGAGAGATAGGTGTTGAATTCTTCAAGTACAATTGGAGATTTATTTCTCCTTTCAGTCCTATTTTGCTTCATGTAATTTGCAATTTTGTTATTAATATATAAACATTTAGGATTATGCACCCTGAATAAAGTTACCTTTTATCATTATTAAAGTACTCTATTTATTGTTACTAAGATTCTGAAATTTACTTTTTAAAAAAAAATAAACATAGCCACTTAGGCTTTCTTTTGGATAGTGTTAAGATGGTTTGTCATTTTCTGTCTATTTACTTTGGATCTACCTGTGACTTTACATTTAAAGTGATTTTCTTGTAAACAGCACAGAGTTGAACCTGATATTTTGTCCAGTCTATCAATCTCTGTCATATAATTGTGGTGTTTAGACCATTTGAATTTAATGTGATTATTGATATGATTTAGATCCCCCAGCTGCTATTTGCTTATTTGTTCTATCTCTTCTTTGCTCACTTTTTTATGCCATTTGTATTCATTGAGTCTTCATTGTAGTAGGCACAACTCCAAGGTGTTCCCCAAGATTTCTGACCCCTGGTTACACTCTCCATATACTCTTCCCTCTTTGTAAACCAGACTTGTGAATGTGATAGAATTTTACTCCCACAATTAGGTCCATAGTTTACATAAATTTTGAAAATTTCATCTATTATTTTTTCCTTTTTTATTCTGTCTCTCCCCAAATTCTCCTCTTCTTGGGCACTCCAGTTATATAAATCTTAGGTAATTTAAAGTTATTCCTCAGCTTTCTGATGCTCTATTTTCAGTCCTTTTTCTTTCTCTGCTTAATTTGAGACCACTTCTATCACTATGAATTAAAAGTCACTAATCTTTTCTCCTGAATTGTCTGATCTGCTATTATATCATCCAGTGTATTTTTATTCTCAGATATTATATATTATATATTATATATCATCTCCGGAAGTTTGATTTTGGTCTTTTTTATTTTTATTTTTTTAGTATCTTTTATGTTTTTCATTAACATGATCATACTTTCCTCTACCTTTTCAGTACAGTGTAAATATTTGTAATAGCTGCTTTAATGTCCTCTAATAATTCTATCATTTACAACATTACAGAGTCTATTTTGATTAATTTAAGTATTTTCCTGCTTCTCTGCATATCTGATAATTCTCACTGAATGGAAGGCCTTGTGAATTTTATATTCTAGGTGTAATTTTTTAAATTTCTTTTTATATGCTTTTTATATTTCTTCTGGGATGCAGTAAAGTTATATGGGAACAAATAAATTTCAAGTCTACTTTTAATCTTTGTTTGGTAGAACCAACATAGGCTTAAGTCTAAAGGCTATTTGGATCTTAGTGAAGTAAAACACCTGTATTTAATCCAACAACAGACATATTATAAGATTTCTTTACTCTGGATATTGGGAAAATGAACTACTCCAACCTTGTGTGAGCTCTGGGAATTTTTTTTCTTCTTTCTTTCTTTATTTTTAAAATATTTTACCAAGAGGCAGGGAGAGAGAAACAGAGAGACAGGAAGAGGGAAACCGAGACAGCAACATCAAGCTGCTCCTGTATGCGCCCTGACCAGAGATCAAATCTGCAACCTCTGTGCTTCTGGATGACGTTCCAACCAACTGAGAAATCTGGCCAGGGTTGAGCTACAGTAATTTTTCACCTGCTAATTTACAGTGGTTCTTTTTCTCATATGCACTCACTGGATCAGTACTTAGCTAAAAAATGAGAGAAATCCTCTCCAGATCTCCAGTTCTCTCTGTCTTTCCAGTTCTCTCCTTTCTTATATTCTGTTCTAAAAATTCTAGTCCTTTTGATCTCCCTGTATTCTCAACTCTGTCTCCACAATTTGGGGAGAACACGCATTCTTGTTTGGGCTCCTCATGCTTACCTTGTGACTTTGGAAACTTCTTCTAGACAGTGAACTGATTCCCTTCTCTCAGGGATCATGGTACTGTGCTACCTCCTACCCAATGTCTAAAAACCATTGTTTTATATTTTTTAAATTGTTTAAAACAGGAGAGCAACCTCACAGTCAAAACTATCACAGCCAAAAGAAGAATTCTGAATCTAAGTAAATTTTCAAAAAAAACCATGATGGACAACTGGCTTTACCACATATCTAGCTATAAAAGCTTTATAACTCAATAGTAATTTAAAGAATGCAATATTAGCAGAAAGCTAAGTGTGAGAAATACTTAGAATCGCATCCAGTATTTAGCATACAATTTATTTATGTATTTACATGTGTGCTTTACATATATGGATTTATTTAATCCTCAAAGCTTTGTCACAAAGTTGGTACCATTAATATTTCTCTTGTACTGATAGAGAAACTGAGGCACAGAGTAGCTGAGTTACTTGCTCAAGTTCACATAGGTTCTAAAGATGTAGTCAGGATTGAAATCCAGAAAGTCTGGCCCCTGAGAGCATTATTTTTAACCATTAAACTATAATATCTCTTCCTAGTAATGACATTGAAATCTATTGAGATTTATGCAACTTCATAGAGAGCCCAGAAATATATCTAAGCATTATATAGCATTTATATGTTGTAGAACTGGCTTTTGAATTACTGAGTCATAAACTGGTAACCTTTTGTCCAATCAAAAGATAAGACCTTCTCTTCCTCAAATAAATTAACAATGAAAATATTATATAATCCAACAATCTCATATTTAAAAATGTATCCAAAAGAATTGTAATCGGTATCTTGAAGAGTTATTTGCACTTACATGCTTACTACATACAGTTCTACTCACAATTGCTAAGTATGAAAATGACGTAAATGTCCATCATTTAAGAATCCATTAATGGATAAAGAAAATGTAACATATAGATAAAAGGGAATTCTTTCATCCTTAAGAAAGAAGTAAATTCTGCCATGTGTGACTATACAGATGAACTTTGAGGATATGATACTAAATAGAATTAGTCACAGGACAAATACTAAGTGATTCCATTCATATGAGGTACCTAGAGTACTCAAACACATAGAAGCAGAGGGTAGAATGGTGCTTGCAGGGCTGAGGGGAGAGGCATAGGGCTTGTTATGATGATGACTGGGTCCCAGAGATCTGCTGTACAACATGTGTGCCTGTAGTAAATAATACTGCATGCACACTTAAAAAATTGCTAGAAAGACAAACCCATCTCCCATACAACTTTGACTTTATCTCCCATAGGACACGACTGCTCCATTTTCTCAGACTTTTTTATATGCTTTCTGAAAGCCCGAGTCTAAAATAATCTCAGACTGCTATTCTTCATCCTTAACTGAATATCACTTTTGTGCTACTTTTGGGCTGTCTATCCTCTGTATCATGGCCATGTGCCAAAAATCCGGTTGCTGTGCACATGCCCCTGTTTTAGAACATGCGACTTTAACTCTCTGACTGCCCAGACCTTCAAAAGCAGGGGCCATGTCTTTGGATCCACAGTGCCAGACAGAATGTAGATGGTTAAATAATTGAATAAGTAACTTAAAACTTTTAATTCCTCCAGAAGTCAGAAATGCTATGATAGGCACTGTAAATCTTCTACTAGCTTAGAATAGTGTCACCTTTATCTCCTAAACTGTGGGTGATTGCTTCTCATGGTCAATACAAAGGAATCTTTTATGACACAAAGAGATGGAAAGCTGTCACCTTTAGGTATCCCGGTTCCACATCATGAGTTGCTAATTCATTAAAAAATAATAATGAACATTCGGATGATATTTTTCTTCTACATTCTGTAAATTCATATAGAGGAAGAATTGCATATGGTAAATGTTTGACAGATAAAATCATAGCAATTCCAAGTAGTAAAGGTGCATATGCTCAGAATACAATTTTAATGTCCAGATTTTCAGCCATTTGTCCCTATAGTCTAAGATGACAACAGAACATTGGTGAAAGGGTTAGAAATTACTTTGTACCTATTCTAAGAGTCAAGTAGTATTATATATTCTAATTTCATATCATTTCTGAGGATTAAATGAGAAAATGTTTCCAAAGCTCTATAGAGACTACTCTGTGAAGTAAATCAATTCATCAGCATTTTACAGATAAGGAAGTCTAGGTTTATAGAAAAGATGTGACCTGCCTGACCTGTGGTGGCGCAGTGGATAAAGTGTCGACCTGGGAACACTGAGGTCGCCAGTTCAAAACCCTGCACTGGTCTGGTCAAGGCACATATGGGAGTTGATGCTTCCAGCTCCTCCCCCCTTTCTCTCTTTCTCTCTCTCTCTCTCTCACTCTGTGTCTCCTCTCTAAAATGAATAAAATAAAAATAAAATAAAATAAAAAAAAAAGAAAAGATGTGACCTGTCCAAGATCACACAGAAAACAGCACAATCAGAACTAAACCCTAGATCTATCACCATCTCTATGATTCATTGCAATTTAGATATGCCAAATCCTCAAATCAAGAAATCAGAACACTGGACCTGGGGTATACAATGGTCCCTTGGGAAATGTGGGGGAGCATGGTTCTCCACTCCAACCCAAAGTTAATTCACATCCGAGAGCTGAGATTAAACTAAGAGATAGTGATTAAGAGAATCTGAGATAGAAAACCAGGGCAGAATATTCAACCAAGTTGTTGGTCTGAAGGGGCTCAGCAGAGAGAAGAAATAGGGCAAAAGCTGGAGAAATGAGGTAAGTGGAAGTGCCAAGCATGGCACATGAGGCCATTCTGGAACATCCTTAGCTGGAGACCATAGCACTTTTTTTTTTTAACTGAATTGATTGGGTTACATTGGTTAATACAATTATATCGGTTTCAGGTGTACAATTCTGTAATACATCATCTGTATATTGTATTGTGTGTTCACCACCCCAAGTCCTGTCTCCTTCCATCACCAGTTATCACCCCATACCCTTCTTCACCTCCCCAGCACCCTTTCTTTCTGGTAATCACCATACTGTTGTCCCTGTCTATGACACTTCTGGTTTTGTTCTGTTTAGCGTAATACTTTTCTTTTGTTACAGAAGGGAGGAGAGGGTTGTCAGGGACCAGCTAAACTCAGACAATCTGCTTCCTTATTTGTCCCAGCTACCCCACAGCAGAATCCTTAGGGAAAAACATTTCCCTTCAAAGTCTCGAGATTCTCACACTCCCCAACACAGGAAAATTAGACAGTCAGATTTTTGTTGTTGCTCTTTGTTTGCCCAACAGTGCAAAGGTAAAAATTATAGCCTGAGAAAGGAGGGAAAGTTATACTCCCAAGATATATTTACTAGAAATATTTAAGGGAACAGCTAGTAAACTCAGCAACACAAGTAATACAGCTCTTACTCTTGAATACCTTTCCTGCCTTAACTCCACCCTTATAACTCATCATATAATACATTCTTTCACCTAGTAAACTTGAACTCATAAAGAATAAGTTCAAATATTTTAAAGAGAAATATCAAGTCTTTTTGCAATGGTAAATTGGCATAAGTTTTATTACATAGCTACCACTCAATTCCAATTTGGGTATTATTGGCGTGAGATCAGCTTTAATTCAAAACATTGTTTGAAACTAGATCAGATGAGATTTTTGTGGTGGTAGAGTTGATCTCTACCTACCTGTTATAGGTTTTGTGACAGTTTAGCACATGTTTTAAGTCTAGTTTATCTGACAGTCACCCTTTTGCATAATTTACAAGTTCCTCAGTCAGAACAACATGGCACTGTCTTTGTGCCAGGCAGGTTACATAACAATTAATATTTTATTTTATAAATAAAAATTGTGCTAACATTCCAACTGAATAAACACTCCAGTACCCCGTACAACGGAAATAAAATGAGATGCTATATAGTAGGATTAGAAGAGCTCTGATATTGTGTTTCTCAAGCAAAATCTTTGCCAGCCCAGCCATAAATAAATTTGCAGAATTTAAGTGCTTTTGCCCAGGATGAGGAGTTGACAGTTTTAAGAAAATGAAAAGGAAAAAACTAAATTGAGAATTCACTAAGGCCAAACTTCCATCAATTTTTTGTTTAATGGTTATTGTTGTTATTCTTATTTAAGAATCAATAACCCTAAAAGATAGTTATATCCTCTTTAAATATTAAATATGTATGTATGTATATGTGTGTATACATATATATTGCCTGACCAGGCAGTGGAGCAGTGAATAGAACATTGGCTTAGGACTCTGAGGACTTAGTTTTGAGACCCCAAGGTCACTGGCTTGAGCATGGACTCATCAGCTTGAGCACGGGGTCAGCAGCTTGAGCATGAATCATAGACATGAACCCTCAGTTACTGGTTTAAGCCCAAAGGTTGCTGGTTTGAAGCCCAAGGTCACTGGCTTGAACCCAAGGTCTCTGGCTTGAGCAATGGGGTCACTGGCTCGGCTGGAGCCCCCTCTCCCCTTGTCAAGGCACATATAAGAAAGCAATCAATGAACAACCAAGGTGCCACAACTATGAGTTGATGCTTCTCATCTTTCTTCCCTTCTCTCTCTCTCTCTTTCTCTCTCTCTCTCAAAACAAAAACTTAGCCTAGTAAAAATTGAGTGTTTTAATCAAGGTCACTTGGAGAGACTAGAGTTCATACAGGGCATGAATCCAAATCTGCCTGACTCTACAGTGCAGGGCTTATTTATGCATGATAAAGATGATAAAGTGGTACACAGTAACATGGCAGGCACCACTGGTTGCCTGCCAAGAGACAGCATTCATCCTCTCTCCTTCCTTCTTAATAAAACCCAAATGTCATTAAGGTGTCCACCCTCCCCCACACCACCATGTTGTTTAGAGGCAAATCTTATCCCCCACCCTATGGGTGCCTGATTGAATGGTCATCACTATTTCTTTTGCAATGACTATGGGTAGGCTGGGATCATAGGTCAATTCTGGTCAATGAGACATTAGAGGAAATCTGCCAGTAGAAGGGCAGAGGGTGAGAAATGCTTTAGGAAAATAGTTTCCTCTTTATTTAGAGCAAACCAAACAAGAAACAATTGTCCCCATCTTTGGAATATTGTTGTGTCTGGAAATGATGCCTAGAGTTACTTCCAGTACTTGATTCCAACCTGGGGAAAAAAAACTTCTGCCAAAGAAGGCAGAGCAGAGGAACAAAGGAACCTTGGAACTGAGCAATTAAGTAACCCTAGAGTCTCTTGTATCCCTGGACTTCTCCCTGTGACAACACATGTTTATATTTACTCCAGTTTAAATTGTGGTTTCTGTTAATTAGAGACTAAAGCATCCTAATATTATAACTGGATGCCAAGACCACACCCAGCAAGACTTGACTGACTACTCTTCGTAGATTCTAGGCAAGTGTGACAGAACGCCCCAAGCAGAAGAAAATTCATCCAAGTAGGGCAAATGAAAAGTCAAAGTGGCTAGCTAGACTGATCACTAGACTTTCAAAGGTAGAAAGATTAGGAAATCAAGGGCCAGCTGCTAGAGAAGAAGAAACATGTGCAAAAATAAAACCTGGGACTCCTGGCAAAGCAACCTGGCTGCTTTTTATAAGCTGAAGTTGGGCCCTGTAACAGACACACAAAACAGGTGGTTTGGGCCCAAGGAGAGTAGAAAGAAATTGCTAGATGAGTCAAGTTAATTATACTGATCTCCTAAGAATTTCTCCTGAGTAGTTATTTTGTCGGCTAGGTAAAAATTTTGAAAACTGATTACTCCCACAATCACTTTCAATTTATTGTCTGTGGAGTTAAATTAATGTATTAAAAATTCTATATTTAAGATTTAAAACATAGTGAATTGGCATCAATTTTAATATATCTTATATCTCAACAAATATTCTACCTAAATAAGCTATTTCAGTTCCTAACACAATATCTGTATGTATCAGAGAGGGGTGGAGAGAGAGAGGTTGACAGAAGAGAGAAGAAATTCTGTACATGGTTCTTCGTTCTTGTTGTTAATAATATTTTTTCTAGTACACATAGCAAAGAAAGACATCTGTTGCATCTTCAAATTCACTGAATTTTGTTAGAATTATGGAAAATGCCGCCCAAAGAACCATATGTACAAAAGCTCTGAAATAGCTTCCCTGGAGTAATTGAGGATAGTAACTATGCACATATAGAGTTACACAAACTAATAAACACAAAATTACCACTTTTCTTCCACATTTGTTTTGTTTTACTATTTTTTATTTGAGATACAGTTCATACAACACAAAAAAAAATTATCATTTTAGCCTTTTTAAAGAGTGAAATATAGTGGTTTTCAGCAAATGTACAGTGCACCACTATTTTTTTCCATAATACATGTCAGCTCCAAAATAATCCCTGTACACCTTAGCAGGTACTTCCAGTTCCTTGTCTCTACCATTACTTATCAAAAATTAATATACCCTCTGTCATTTTAAATTTGTACATTCTTGACATTACATGTAAGTGAAATAATATAAGAAATTTTTGGCCCTGGCCAGTTGGCTTAGCAGTAGAGCTGAGATGTGGATGTCCCAGGTTTGATTACTGGTCAGGTCACACAGGAGAAGCGACCATCTGCCTCTCCATCTCTCTCCCTTCTCTCTATTCCTCTTCTGCAGCCATGGCTTTCTGCCACAGGTGCTAAAAATAGCTCAGTTGTGAGCATGACCCCAGATGGGCAGAGCATCGGCCACAAATGAGGGTTGTTGGATGGATCACTGTCAAGGCATATGTGGGAGTTTGTCTATCTCCCCTCCTCTCACTTGGAAAAGAAGGGAAAAAAAGAAATTTTCTTTCTGGTTTCTTTGAGGTGATATAACATTTCAAGTTTTATCCATGGTCTATATGTGTCAATACTTCATTCTTTTATGGCTGAAAAATACTCTCTTATATGGATATACCAATTTTGTTTATTCCTAAGTTTATGGGTATTTGTAATGCTTCTACTTTGAGGCTATTATGTTTTGTTTTGCTTTGTTTTTTTTTTTCCAGTGGGGTTGACCACGAAGATAAGTCAGCTTCGGAATAGACCTAAGAGAAATGGGGAGGATGTTGCATTCCACCCTAAGAAAGCCATCTGACCAAATGTGATTTCTTAACAAATGAATATATTTTAATTAAGCATTATATTTCCTCTAGTAATGGAAATAGCAGGGGGAGTAGGGACTCCAACTGATAACAAAGATAAAGTAAGAAGCTTTTACCTATGCTCTTCTAGTAATCTCTGATAAAATCAGTAATAAAACCTTTGGTTTCAAAGAAAAGAGATAAATGCTTCAATAAATAAAATGGTGATAGAGGGAAACAGCAGTTCTCAGGATAAGGTACCAACACAATTATACCTTACATTGTGCTGGATATTGTTTTTAAACTATTGTAACTGAAAATTAGAGACAGTTTGATTCAGAAGCAATGAAAGTAGTTGTGACTCTAGTGTGTCAAGTTCATTGAGTTGAAACCATGTTTTTCT
Organism: Rhynchonycteris naso; assembly: GCA_037038555.1. NCBI lineage: Eukaryota > Metazoa > Chordata > Mammalia > Chiroptera > Emballonuridae > Rhynchonycteris > Rhynchonycteris naso. The sequence goes on along the minus strand of CM072995.1, from coordinate 291,228,862 downwards.
GAATTCTTTTCTTTGTTTGGTTCCAGGTCAGCATTGGCTTTGAGAGAAATTTTCATGATATTTGAAAGGCAGACATGAAAGAGCCATTGTGCTGTGCTCTGAAAGTTGGTCCAAGGCCAGGCATGTTGCAACCCAAATACGTGTTGCTCACCGGCTGGCTCAGTTGTTGGTATGGGCAGCACCTGGGAGCACATCTCCCCCAGATTCTGCCAGATTTTCTTTTTCAGTCCAGAGAAGAGCCAGCCTGCCAAGACAATGAGGAATGCACTAGTGAGAAGAATGCAGCATTCCAAATTCAGTGAAGGCTCTTCTCTGTAAGGCAGGGCTAAGGAAGAAAAACCTACTAGAAAGGAAAGCTCACTGATAGCAATGGGAATGAAAGGAACCAAGACAACAATTGCCAGATAATGGCACTTAATAGTTATAAGATAAACAGATGCAATTATCCTCATGAGTGGCAAAGTTAGAAGTGGCTTCCAGGATGCTTGAGCTACAGAGAGTTATAGATGTAGCTAATAAAATATAGCATTTCTGTGAGCAAAATAACTAGCCAGAAAAGGTAATATTTAATCTGTACAATCAGAATTAATTATCAGAACACTGAGGGGAGTCATCATAATAAAGTCACATGGCTCCTAGACCTGAGCTACTTTTCAGAACCAGAATCTATTGACTGAAAGAGAGGCTGCATCTAGAAAAGGAATAGTGCCATGGCCAGGGAAGGGAAGTGAAGACCTGAGTGGAGACAACAGAGGATGACAAAAAACACAGAGATAGAGTTTGGGCCAGGTGGGACACTGTGCCCATATGAAGGCACAATGGCCCTGAGCCTGGAAAACCCATCTATTTTATATGCTTAAACAAAAGGGCATTGTGCTGGGGGGGGGGTAATAACTTCAGATCTAACACTACATGACACTCTATCCTACAAGCCTATCAGAACATCTTGAGCCTGTGGTTGCACTGTGTACCCTGCCCTGCTTCTGGCTCAATAACATGAACAACCTCCCAGTTGCTTTCATGACCCAGCCTTGCCATGTTACCCTCAGACGAGCAGGGCCTTGCCTCTGCTCTCAGCTGCATATAGGCCAGACGTATTCAGACACAGTGGCTCTCTATAGAATGGCCCATTAGTACCATGGCAAGTGTACAGTTATGTTCCTCACAGTTCTTCTCAGGGTGTCCACAGCCATTTACTTGGGAAACTGCCCTTTAAGACTATTGGATAGAGGGCTCAGGTTGACATTGATACCTGAAAACCTAAAGTATCATCATAGTCCCATTGTTAGAGTGGCAGTATCTGGAGACCAGATGATAAAACAGAGTCCTCTAAATGACCATACAATGGTCATCTGCCTGGTCACCAAATATATCATTTAAGTGATCATACTTTGTAATTGGCACAAAGCCCACATTGGTTCCTTGATCTATGGGATGAGAATTATCAGACAGGGAAACACCAATTAGAAGCTCCTAAAATTACTACTCCCTCTTCAGCCAAGATAATAAACCATACTTAGTGATAAGCAATGGTGTCTTCAGTGTTATCTTTAAAGACAAAAGATGCAGGATTGCTGGTCTCCATTATATCTTTGTTTAGCACACCTGCAAGCTTGGAAGTACAGGGGAATTTATACTTCTAATGATGAGCAAAAGATCTTTAATGTTAACATACTCTTCTTTTCAAATAGCTACACTTAATCTATAAATTTTCTTTTAAGGTGAAACAACAATTCAAATTTAGGACAGCTTCAACACCACAAGATGAAGCATTTGTCATAAGGAACATTAATTTAAGTTACCTTCATGCTAAGAAGTCAATAATTGCATGACATTTCACTTTCAGATTTCATTTCTATAAATGTTTGTTGATTGTCCACCATATACCAGCATTATGATAGGTAACTAGTATACGATGATAAACTACATAAATCTGATTACACTTTCAGTCTCGGGGAAAGCAGTAAGGAACACAGACAAAGGGGTGTACAGTTACAACCCAGCAGAATGAGCCATGATAGAGATCCCAGGGAACATCTGACCCCGAGTTGGGTGGAGTAAAAAGTTGATGGTGAGGGCTCAAAGGAAAGTCAAGTAGTAGATGTTGCAGAAAAAAAGAAAAGGCAGAAAAAGAGAGTTTTGAGCAGATATAACAAGTTGGGTGAGGATACAGAGAGAAGAAACAGTGTGGTGGGTGCTAGAAACAGTTAGAGGCAACTGCTTCTCTGTCCTTAAGTTACTAGGAATAGCTTTCTACTAGAGGAAAACATATTGTGATATTTTTTTAACGTTCATTCAAGGGAAGAAGAGAGGCTTATCTGATGAGAAACTCTGGAAAAAGAGAGTTAGCATGCAAAGCTCAGTTCTCAGCTTCTCTCTCTCTCTTTCCATATCATCCCCATTTTGGGAAGGGCTGCTGCCCTACCTCTGTGGTAAACAGATTGGCTCAGGCAGGCGTTTTAGAAGCAGATTTAAAAGTTTATGTGTGTTTCTCTCTGAAGACTATCTGCTCTGCAGGCCCAACTCTCTGCCAGGTTGGTAATCCCAAAATCAAAACTTGTGGGGAGAAGGTTTTAAAAAAGTTAATGGAGCTTGGATGAAACAATATCTAATCAAATTTTTATCCAAAATTAAAGCAAATACTTTAATCTGTCTCAAAACTTTGGGGAGTTTTTCAACAAGGGAAAAAGGCAGTTAAAACTTGATTAATCATAACTTCTCCAAATCTTTTTAGGTATCAGTAGAGTGTAAGCTCTGAAGAGAATGTTTGGAGAAATGTCATTGCCAAGGTCAGACAGAAACTTGCCTTCTTAGATATTAAGAGCACTATTGTCCATAGAGGGAAATCTCTTTAATCACAGATTCCTGGTCCCTTGTGATGGCCTCCCACGGTTTCACTAACACTTAAATTATCAAATTCTCAGATCCTTATTGATACTATTTGGTGCAGTTTTTTAAGGTTCCCACCTTACCTTTGCACAACTATCCCTTTAGCATTCTCAAATCCTCCATATTTTGAAAAGTAGATGGTGAATTTAACCCAAAAAGTAGCAAAATATCACTAAAACAGTGGCATAAGAAACCCAACTCTCATCCCTCCAGAGAGATAAACAATTAGAAATCCATGAACAAAACAGCTCTTGTAGAACTCTGAAGTCCCCGTAAGAAACTTCAGCAACCCAGCAAGACAAACAACTTGAGAATAATCACACAGAAAGAGAAAAGGGAAGAAAGATAGCTTCCGTTTGCTTGCATCAGCCAGCCACAATTACTCAGCACCAAGACGGGACTCCCAGGAAGAGTTCCCCTCACCAGAAAAGAGTGGGATGAGCTACCAGCTTCCCCAGCCTATTGGAACACAGCACAAAGTTCTTGCCTCAGTTTCAGCCTAGACAAGCAGAGGTGAAACATAAAGAGGAAAGCAGGAATAAGGAAGGAAAGCAGAAGCTTGACAGCAGCCACACAACAGGAACTGCGATGGTTCACAGTGACCTGAACTGTTGATACACCCAGTAGCTTTCCTCATTGCAGAAACCAATAGGCAGCACAGCCACCAGTGTCCCACAGACTTGAAGTCCTATCTAGAGAAATCAAGGAGAGAGAGAGAGAGAGAGAGAGAGAGAGAGAGAGAGAGAGAGAGGTCTTCCAAAGAGCAAAATTATCCCTGTTTGCAGATGCCCTGGTTTTATGTTTAGAAAATCCTAAATATTCCATCCATTGTTATTCAATAAATTCAGTAAAATTGAAGAATACAAAATCAACATACAGAGAAATCAGTTGAGTTTCTATATAAAAATAATAAAATATTTAAAAATGAAATAAAATCATCCCATTGACAATAGCATCAAAAACAATAAAATATGTAGAAAGAAATTAAACCAAGGGAAATACATCTACATTGAAAACTATAAGAATTTGATGAAAGAAATTGAAAAAGACACAAATGAATAGAAAAATATCCCATGTTCATGACTAAGAAGAATTAATCTTGAACCTCGGCTTGAAGTGAGAAGGAACAAGAAGGTCAAGTTTATTTATGACTAATAAATTTCTCTTGTTTCCACTTTAAAATCTGTAATCTAACAAACAAAAGAAACTAACAAGCAAAATAGTGAGAGCTCATAGTTAGAGAGCAAGCTGACAGTTGTTGGGGCAGAGAGTGGCTGGGTGAGGGGGGGTTGGAGGGATGAGCAAAAAAGGAAAAACAACTCATGGACTCGAACAACAATGTGGTGATTGCAGAAGCAGGGAGCAAGGGATGAGGGAGGTGGAGAAGGGTATGGGGATATAAATGGTGATGGATGGAGATTTTATTTGGGGCAGTGAACACACCATTCAGTGTACAGATGATGAGTTGTAGAATTGTTCACCTGAACCTGTAATATTTTGTTAACCAGTGTCACCCCAATATATTCCATTTTTAAGAGATAATAAAGACAATGGTAAAGAAAAACTTAAAGATTAAAAAATCTTAAAGTTTAAAAAATCTTAGAAAAAAGTCATTAGTTTCTGCCTTTTATTTTCTATTTTTTCTCTTTTGTACAAATTAATCTGTCAATTATTGAACTCTAGTGTTTAATCTCTTTTCTTCCTTCATTCAATGCTCTTCTATTCCCTGAGTGTCTTTGGTATGACTGCTGATCTTTTTATTCTCTTAAATTCATATTTATTTTTTATAAGTAATGCAAACTGACAACTTCATTATACTTAGGTCTGCCTAAATATTGGAATAATATTTTTAAATTTAAATAAATATTTGTAATATATAATAATCATATGTATATGATTTTTATTTCAGGACTAAAAATTATTTATTATAAAAGAGACAGTACTGGTCTGACAGTGTTGAGATTAAGTACAACGGGGCTAAAAGATTATGAGCTGATTATAAAATCATACACAACTTTTAATAATCCAGGATAATGAACTCAGTTTAGCCAAGTGTGTCTTGTATTAGGTTTATCTGGATTGGACATTTCTTAATCCTGTTTTTGAATGTTTTATTAATTCACATTCAACTGAAAAGACCAATTGTGTTTAATAGGTCTTAAAACCAACAAATTAAGAAACTCTCAAAAACTAAGATTAGAGTTTAACAGCTCACAATTAGCAAACTAGAATGTAATGGTAAAAACAATTCTCTTTACAATAATCATAAGAATATTTACTCAAAAATAAATTTAAAAAGAAATACACATCACCTATATCAAAGGGACTGTTACTAGAACAAGCTGGGGTTCAAGTTGCCCATCACTGCTGAGCCAATCACAGAGATGAATACTAAATAAAATATGAATGTCTTTCATCAAATTGCCAGCAATCTGAGAAGGCAGGGGGCCTCACTGCATTCAAAACTTGCCTTAACAGTCTCAGCTGCCTGGCCTGTGTATATATTTTGGAGAGGTTAGCTACTTATCATAGAGCATGTAGTTAGTCAAGTAGCAATGTGCGGGAGGTGCGAGATAGGTCTACTGGAGTACGTTTCTGGAATGTCTTCCTGATGCCATCTCAGGTCTGTCTGGCATCTTTGTTGTAATCTCCAAACTAGCCAAGGTCATGATGCCTCTAGGAACTATCTGCAAGAGAACTCCCTGTATTTCTTAGGCAACAAAGTAAAGTCAAGGTTTGTAAACTAAGCTTTTAAATATGTACAATGACTTAACCCCTTACAAGACTTACTGTGACTTAACTCCTTACAAGACCAGAGTAACCTAAAACAAAACCTAAACAGATAAAAAGGCAACATGTTCCTTGATGATAAGACTCAATATAATTTATCTGACAATATATTATGTCCTCTCAAATTCATTTATAAAAATAATAATCTAATAATGGTCCAAAGCATATGGTTAGAAATAAATATTTGTATTTATCACTAATATATTAGGCACTTGCTCTATGTGCTGTATTCCATAATTAGTAGGTGCTGACTATAAAGCCCATTTATCCACTCCAGTGCATTACTTATCGTTTAAAAGTAAAGTCTTAGAAATAAATATACAATAATATTAAATCAAGTATATCATGTTAGTGAATTCATAAAATGAAATTCTATGAAATCATTAAAAATGTACAACTTGAAAAAATATTTAATGTGAGAAATCCCCATAGTGTAAATCAATGATAAAAAATACAAACAGGAACCTGTATGTCCAATATGATCTCAATTACATAAATAAAAATGTGTATGACCAAAAAAGCTTAGAAGGAAGAAAGAGAGAAGAGAGGAAGTAAAGAAGGGCAGATGGGAGGAAAGGAGGAAAAGAGGGAGGAATGGAGAGAGAAAAGGAGGGAAAAAGAGAGGGAGAGAGGGAGGGAGGACAAAAGTGTTTGTATGTTTGAGGCTAGCATTTTAAAAGAATGGGGAGAGAAATGATAAAAATCTGAAAAGATTTAACACTCAGATTACTTTGCAAATGTATCTAAATTCTCTAAAAACCTGAAGAAGTTTATACTAGAAAGAGTAAATGTGTACTAATAGTCTGACTTACACAAGAAAAACAAATGGTAACACAACCCATGGTCCCATACCATGATATATAACCAGAGTCCTATATCAAAAAAAAAAAGGTGAAATTTGCACATTTAAGGTTTTAATTTAAAATAAAATGTTTAAAGTCTATTCATGGATTTATTTACAAGCCTCCCATCCAAATTTTTCACCAATACTAATAGAGTACTGGGTCTGCCACCATGTTGAGCTGTGAAAGTTTTACGTTTAATCTGCATTATAGCGGAAGGAAAAAAACACAAGACGGAGTTGCGTAATTGGGTTATAATCCTAATTCCGTTGTCAACCAGCTATCGCGACTGTTGAATACTGGGCACATCTCTTATCCTCTCGGCCTTCATTTCATTATTTGTAAATGAAAAGGTCTGACTAGAAAATGGACTCAAAAGTCATTTTCACTTTTCATAACAATTTTATTATTTTTAAATAAACTATTATAAAGTAACCACTAAACTTATGCCAGTTGAAAAACAATATATTTTGATGGTTTATGGTATGTAATATCCAATTAGAACATTTTCCTTTGGAGAATATATGAAAGTAGGCTATAAATTTAGCTGTATCACAATATGTTCTGCAGAAAAAAGAAGTAGACATCACACTTATAAACTTGAATAAGTACAATAAATTCATGTAGTATTTAAAATTGTTGTTTTGGGTAATAAATCACTTCTATGTTAAATCGAGTGTGAAGCAATTTTATTTTTTTATTATTTTTATTGTCAAAGAATTTAACACAACTGAACTCTGAATCCAGATATGTTACTGAATTATTTTGATACACTAGAAAAGTCTCTTAATCATAACTTGCAGAGAAAGCATCTATTTTTCATTTACCCTCTGCCCACCCGTATATGAGGGCATATAAATAATTGAAGAGTTTGCAGGAATATGTTCTATAAATTAACAATCATTATAAACCTGGCAAGGAAGCCATAATGCCTATAGTGACCTCTCTGTTCACAGGCCCACTTTACCACAAGGGGCCCAGGGGACAGCAACTGAAATTCCTAATTTCTTTGAAAAGTCTCTACACCCTGCTGAATTGTATATTCACAACAGAGGATTTTTAAAGAAACACTTACCCTAAACTAGTTCACATGCTCTGAGCAAAAATGCCCCAAATATCCCTATCTCCAAGTCATGTTTTCTATAAAAAGCCAATCAAAAGAATGTCAGTCAACCAGATAATTAGTAACTATTGAGAGCTAAATTTGAACTTAAAACTGAAGAGGCACAGAAAAAACACATTGCAAGTAAAATTAATTCCAAATACTTTCGGTAAATTCAGTTTATTCAATCTGTAAAGTAGAGACCAATGAAAGTACTGCATGCAAGGAGGCACCAAATCATGTATATTTTAGCATTTCACTTTTTGGTTTTTATATTGCCTGTGTCTCTTTAATTATCTTTCATATTCTGAATTTCGAGAGAATGCAACTACAATGGAAAGACGCTGGGAATCTAAAGCAAGGGTTTGAGTCAAGTTCCTTAGTTTTAGTTTGTGTTACTTTGAATAAGTCACTTAACATATCAGAATTCCAATTGCTTACCAAGAAAATTGGGATTATAGTATATATTTTGCCTACTTTATAGCACGATTAAAGGTATGATAGGAGATAATGTATGTAAAAGTGCTTTGTAAACTCTAAATTTTACTCATTGTTTTTGTACTTAAATGTGAAGTATTCAGCTATGTATAATTTGTGTATTTCCTTTCTTTTTTTATAATGTTTATTTTATTGGTTTTAGAGAGAGGAAGGGAGAGAGCAAGAAAGAGACAAGAATGATGATTGGTTCCTGTATGCACCCTGACCGGAAATCGAACACTCAACCTCTAGTTTCTGAACAATGCTTTAAGCAATCGAGCTATCCAGCCACAGCCATTTCTTACTTTCTTTACAAATTTGTAACCTCAAATCTTACACATTTTACAACATGTTTATTGTTTATTTATTGGATGGTGCTTAATACATGAAACCATCATCCAGTAGAAAAACTGGAACATAAACAATTATTCAGTCTGCCTCCTCCCCATCCATTGTCCCGCCTCTTCTCATTCAAGCTTAACAGAGACTTGATTTGGGGCAGCGAGTGCACGATGCAGTGTGCAGATGGTATTTTATTGAATTGTACACTTTAAATCTAGGGTTTTATTAACCAGTTTTACTCCAATAAATTCAATAAAACATAAGAATATAAATATAATGTGATTTAAGATATTACTAGGACACATTTAGTATTTACCAGAATTATAACTACTTATTTAAATATAACTAAGACAGAAGTATACTTAAGTATATATGTAAATTAAATATATAGAAAAGGTGGTAAAATTAGTAAAGTAAAAATAGATTCTCCATAAATGTTGTTGGGCATCTATCTCTATTTTGACCTTTATACTTCAAAATTTAAATCAATTGAGACATGAATAGATGCTTCATACAGGAGAAAAAATACATTTATAAAAAAAGTGTACAGTAAAATATTTTCTATAGCTATCAAAGCATGATTTATTAAAAAATATTACTTATCAACTATCAATTTAGCTAAATTAAACACATATATAATACTGTACATGCACAGCATGTGTCTGTGCATAAAATACTAAAAATTGGAGTAAATTAAATATTATTATATACTTAGTGATTCTTAAATTTTTACAACCTATTTGAAAATCAATTTATATATCAACAATCATTTTAGAAATATCCATGGGTAATTATCTTAGGAAATGGGTTATTTTTATAAACACTGCATTTAGTGTTTTCTTTAACATATCACATATTAGAATACAATTCTAAATTGTTTTAAGTTTATGATAGTAACAAACTGCCTAGTTTAGTGCTATATCTTCAGTGTGCGGTACATTATAAAGGCTTAGTAAATATTTGTAAATGAATAGAATAAATGATTCATGTCTCTTCAATAAAATATTACACAGATATTTACAGCAATAACTAAAAAACTTTAATAGCAACATGAATGAATACTGAAATAACTAAAAAGGATGCAAAATTTTTGTAACTTTTAGATATATTATGGTTAAACTAAGCAAAAATTTATACACAAATAAAAATAACAAAAGAAATAATATTAAAATCAGTTCAACTGTGAAAGGATGATAGCAAGTTATTAATAATGAAACACAGTAAGTCATAACTGAAATGAGGCTTTATGTGATACACCTGTATGACTTTATAATCATGAGAGGTGAGTGAGATTATATATATAAAAACTATTTTATAATAGTTACCTGGTAGAGAAGATATCGTGCTCATGAAGGTGGTTTTTCCAGGGTGAGGTTGACCCATTGCACTCCAAGTGTGCTGATCCCTACAATTTCCCTAAATGTGAGAAACTTAACTGGACAATTTGTGGTAGTGGGGATCTGCATTCACGCTCTCCCCTGAAGAAGAAAAAAATATATATTTTATAAATTAGAAAGACCTCTCCACAAATGTAAAGCAGGAATTTTCATGATCCACCATGAGTTACGATCTCCACTAACTGCACGTATTTATATGTTGTGAATGAGTGACTATTTCTTCTTCGGCTTAATGATTTTCCTGGAAAACTATGAATCAACATTTCTAAAAAAAGGAAGATAGATGCCAGATTGATAGGTAGATAGGTAGACAGATAGATAGATGATAGATAGATAGATAGATGATAGATAGATAGATAGATGTATCTTTTTATTTACTACCTTTCATTTTGTTCTTTTTTATTGAGGTATAATTAACATATAATATTAGTTTAAGGTATATAACATAATTCAATATTTGTATATAGTGAGAAATGATTACCACAGCAAGTCTAATATCCATCACCACAGATAATTACAAAAACATTTTCTCTTGTGACGAGGGCTTTTAAGATCTACTCTCTTAGGAACTTTCAAATATGCAACACAGTACTATTAACTATACCCACCACACTGTACGTTAGATCTTTTTGACTTCTTTATTTTATAACGAGAAGTTTATACCTTTGACCACCTTCCCCCAAATCATCCATACACTATTTTGCTCTCTTAAAGAATCCAGAATAAATTAGGCATGACTGTTTTCAATAAATTTCAAATCTGGGTCAAAGTTTAATCATAATCTTGTTACCAAGTGAAAATATAGCAAACTTTTAAGAAAAAAAATAATGACTCAAATAAACCAATACAGTATTATAATTTGTATGTCATTAAATTCTTTTCTCCAATATTATTTTAGAGACCATAGTTTACAATAAAATCTCTTGAGTATGGTTATGGTGAAAATATTATTAGAGAATTAGACTTTATCAGCTAAACTCTTGGTGATTACAAAAGCAATGTTTTCAGACATTAGTTAATATTTTCCATTTATTCTGGGCACTAGATATTAAACCCTATTGTATTAGTTTAATATATTTTACAGTTGTTTTATATATATTATTTTAAATAATTATAGGTCATAGAATTAATATTAATTGGGCAGTTTCTGTGTTCTAAAATAAACACTTCTATAAGCAATAAAGATAAGGTGTGAACCAAACCAAAAGAAAATGTTTCTACTAATTACAAACCTACATATGAATAGATTTAATATTAACAAATCTGATTATACAAAACAAGAAACTGCAAAATGAAAGAAGTCTTTGGATCTTCTATTTCAGTGGTTCTTAACCTGGGTTCTATCGAACCCTAGGGGTTTGATGAGTCAGTCTCAGAGGTTCGGAGAAGCCTCTGCCGCAGAGGCCAAATACCGTAATTTGTTGTGAGTTCATGCACTTTGTTGGTTTTGTTCTTTGAGCAAGATGATGTTCATGCACGGCTCATTTTGTGCACCAGTAAAAAAAGCATATACCTATGTCTTGAATTTGGAAAAAAATCATATTTTATTTATCACTAAAGAAGGGTTCAGTGAATGAGCATGTGAAACTGGTGGGTTCGGTACCTCAAAAAAGGTTAAGGACCACTGTTCTATTTATATTTATAAATACAGAAATAAGAAAGTCAACAGATGGTTTTCTCCCCAAAATTATTGCAATTTTTACTTAATATTAAATGTTCTATCCCATAGACTTCATTATTTATTATAAATTTCAACCTCTGCCCCTCAGGACAGGGTCTGGCTGCATTCTCATTGGCTAGCTTCTATAATTTCTGGTGCAAAACATGGCACATTGCTATGTGCTCAGTGACACTTCTTTGCAGAATAGGTTAATCATCATTATGTAGCCCTCTTACTTTTTTAAAAATGATGAAGTTAGAAAACTTAATGACAAATTTCAAACAGCAGACCAATGATTTGATCAATTCAAACGCATAGCTATAACACCTCAGGAAATAATCTCTGCATACAAGCAGAATAACAGTAGTTTCTTATATAGTAAGTCTATTATCTAGTAACATTTACACCATGTTGCTTTTTTGTGTGGATCTGAACAATATAGCCAGTTTGAATATCTGGATTACAAATGAAATCCATTGGAAAATAATCTGTTAAATGAATCAAAATAATTTTAGGTCAGAAGAAAGCATACTTAAAATACATGAATTCTTCTCTAATCAGAAATTTCTAAATATGTAGCAGATGTATCAAGATGCCTGCTAAATATAGGACCATATGTATGTAATTAACTATATGAATATTTTTTTTTTAGTGCATATGTGGATACTTTTTTGGCTATCAATTACACTAAACTGAGATATTGTTTGTATTTCTTGCAATATATTATAGACCTGCCTACCATTTGAGAAGTATAAATTATTTTTTAAAGCCTTAGAAAGAACTAACTAGGTATATTTAGTCCATCCTGCATCAAAGTGCTTTTCACTTCATCAGGAGTGGAAATACTATTGCCTTTTTATTGTCTCAAAATAATGCATCTGCTCTCAAAGGGATTTAGATGAAGAGTAGCTTGGTGGGAATTACAAAATCTTCAGGACTCTTCCAATTACACAATTCTATACTTTTCCAACCACCACAGAGTTGAGACACTTAGCTTACAGAGATATCACTCAAAGACCATACCAAATAAATATCTTTAGACAATATACTATCATTGGGAGCCCTCAATTCTGAACAGTAAGGTATTATTTTAACTAGAATTTGCTCTTTAACAATATATATGGTTTCTGAGACATAAATCTAAATACAAAACAAAGTAAATAGTTTGAAATTAATTTTTAATTCTTAGTTATGGTTCACCCCCCAAAAATAGTGATGGCTTTCTTAAATCACTGGTATAATCTTGTAATGTTGAACAATCACATGCATTCCAGTAACTCTAATTATAAGTATATCTATGAAGAAAATTCTAACCCATATACAAGAAGACATGCCTAAGAATGTTGATAGCATTACTTTTCTCACTAGCAAAAAAATTAAAAACCAAGCTATTGGGCAGATAAAATATATTATGCTCACTTTGTTAAAGATGGCGCTATCCACATAGAAGCTCATCGCCCAGGTGAAAATATTAGTTGCCCTTCTTGCTTGGGATGGGCGTGATTATATTAATGTGTGTGGGGGACATGCTATAAGCGGGCAGGATCCTTATACCCTAAGACTTAGTTTTAAGACTAAGCCTTTCCCACCCTTTTTGATGTAGGGTGGTACTCTCTCGTGAGAAATCCCCTTATGCCTCAGATAAGTGACTTTGTATCAGAGACCTCGTTGTTTGTATATTGGAAAAAAGGTTTTGAATCTACACTATAAAGTGGGGCAGACCAGGAGCTTGCTCTCTCTAGGTTCCTGAAATTAGCATTAGGGAGGAGAGCAGAGTAAGGTCATGTGGAGGAGAGGAGAAGTAGCCAAGATGGCAGAGTGCTGAAGGAGAAGCCAGTTTGTGTAGAGTTTGTGCAGAGAGAAGGAGATGAAAAACAGAGTTGAATAAGGCTGGTGAGCTAGAAACCTTTGATTCTAGGAAACTTGGATAAGTCAGTAACTTTGTGAGCACTGAATGAATGGGTTTTGGAGCCCAGTGTGTGTGTTTTACTTGCCCGCTGGGTGCAACCTAGGATTAAAGCTAATGGCCCACCAGTTTGTGGCTCTGTTGTTTCATTACCGTCTGTTTGAATACAATGCAAACCTGCATGGGCCAGGCAATTGTGATGGTGGACGTGGCTACTGGCTTTACACAAGCCCTAAAAGTTCATTGACAGGAGAACAAATATATGGTGGTTTGTTTGCACAATGGAATAATATACAGTAGTAAACATGAGTGAAATATAGCTGCATACAACTTCTTAAATGATGTAGGAACATAACAGTAAGTTTTGGGGGGAAAGCATTCTTCTTCAGACTTCAAACAATACCATTTTTTTTTTACAGGGACAGAGTCAGAGAGAGGGATAGATAGGGACAGACGGACAGGAACGGAGAGAGATGAGAAGCATCAATCATTAGTTTTCGTTGCCGTTGTGACAACATAGTTGTTTATTGATTGCTTTCTCATATGTGCCTTGACCGCGGGCCTTCAGCAGACCAAGCCACCCCTTGCTGGAGCCATCGACCTTGGGTCCAAGCTGGCAAGCTTTTGCTCAAGCCAGATAGGCCCGCGCTCAAGCTGGTGAGCTCGGGGTCTCGAACCTGGGTCACCCGCATCCCAGTCCGATGCTTTATCCACTGTGCCACTGCCTGGGAAGCAAACAATACCATATTCTTATAAAGCTCAAAAACAAGTAAAGTGTATTCTTTAGGCACATGTATCTTTGTAATAAAAATAAAAGTATACTTCAAGATGGTGATGGAGTACACAGATTAATGTTTCACTTACTTCCTAGCAGGACCAAAGCGGAGTTATAACTAAATGTGAAAAAATCATCCTGAAGAAAACAACTTAAGATTAAGTGGAGAGAAGTCTATAACCAAGGATTCACAGAAACCACATTGAGACTGGTAGGGAGAACAGAGGCACAAAAAGGGCTACCCTTGTCCCCAGGAGAAAGTGGTGGCTGAGGATCCAGAGGGACATCTGAGCTGTGCGAAGGTTTTTCCTGACTGGTGTCCTTTCTAAACCACAGGCCAGGCACGCCAGCCCAGAGCACCAGAGACTAGAAGATGGCCCACATAGCATATGGTGGTGAAAAGAGGCAAGGTTTGTGACTGTAAGAAAGAGATAAGACATCTCAAAGATGCAGGCACCCTCATAAAGGGCCAACAAAGAAAATCTCATTCACAGCCACTTAACCTGGGCTCTGGCAGAGGGAGAGCTGAGAAGACTAAAATCGCATAAGAAAAGTATAAAATTGGCTGGCAGCCTGATGAACAGATAAAATATAATATGCTCACTTTGTTAAAGATGGCGCTGCCCATGTGGAAGCCCATCGCCCAGGTGATATTCGTTGCCATTCTTGCTTGGGATGGGCGTGATTATATTAATGTGTGTTAGGGGACAGGCTGTAAGCAGGCAGGATCCTTATAGCCTAAAACTTAGTTTTAAGACTAAGCCTTTCCCACCCTTTTTGATGTAGGGTGGTGCACTCTCATGAGGAATCTCATTATGCCTCAGATAAGTGACTTTGTATCAGAGACCTCCTTGTTTGTATATTGGATTAAAGGTTTTGAATCTACAATATAAAGTGGGGTAGATTGGGAGCTTGCTCTCTCTCAGTTCCTGAATTAGCATTGGAGAGGAGAGCAGAGAGGGGCCATGTGGAGGAGAGGAGAGTAGCCAAAATGACAGAGTGCTGAAGGAGAAGCCAGTTTGTGCAGAGTTTGTTCAGGGAAAAGGAGATGAGGAACAGATGTGAATAAGACTGGTGAGCTAGAAACCTTTGATTCTAGGAAACTTGGATAAGCAGTGGCTTTGGGAGCCCTAAATGGAAAGGGAAGTGTTTTCCCACTGTGTGTATTTCTTGCCCATGAGTGCAAGCTAGGATTAAAGCTAATGGCCCACCAGTTCTTTGCTCCTTTGTTTCATTACCGTCTGTCGAATCAAATGCGAACCTGCTTGGGCCAGGTGGCTGTGATGGTGGCCGCGCCTACTGGCTTTACACAGCCCAAAGAGAGACACTGTGGAGGATGGCCACTGCAGCCCCTGTGTTGAATCATCTCTTATACTGCATTTGTCATCTTTCTTGGGTAGAGCAGTCCCCTCCTTGTGACATCAGCCTGTGCAACAGCACAGGAATCTGCCCTAACCTCAAAAATCTCTTTTACCCCACTCTATGAAGATTGGGTCCTGCTGAGAAGTAAGCAGCCTTGGCCAGGAAGCAGGGTGTATGAAAGTAACTCAGTTGTCTGGCATTGAGGCCAGAGCTTTCCCCCTCACTTTCCAGAGAATGTGACTGGTGTTTCTGCCTCAGGGAAAATTCTGTAGAAACTGTGGAGACTGTGGGCAGATAAGATCTCTGGGTTTCAGAGGCCACACCCTACTTAGGTTTGTGAAAAACTTGAAGACAGACTGACAACTAGGGCCCTGGAATGGGAGCCTGATGCCTAAATTGCCCTAGCTTCTATACTTTACTAGGTTTTTTTCAGGGGCCAAGACCAACAAGAAGCCAGGAGACAGAGGCAGAAGGAGGTGATCTTGGAGAAGCTTGGGTCTTTTGCTGACTTGACTCCAGGCCTGGTGGTGGTAAAAAACCAGCTTAGGTGTGCAGCTTAGGTCCATGTGCACCTAAGCTCCACTAATGTCATCCCTACCTCCGTTGCCCTAACTCACCAAGTTTGCAACCTGTGGAGGGGTTGGCAGAGTGAGGTTAGTCTCATCCCACAATACAGTCTTCCTATGGAAGACTCGGTGGGAAGACCAGGCAGCCACAAAAAAAGGTGGAGCAACTGAAAAGTATAAGCAAATTTTAAGGAATGTGGGATCTTTTACAGAGCTGCTGTGAGCTCTAAGCGGAAAGAAGTTGATCATTATACACAGATTGGTCCCTTCCACACATACCTGGGCACAGAAAATGTAGACACAAGCAGAAAATAGAGTTGTAGCTCCAGATGGGTAGCCCATGGTGGGTTACAAACAACATCTGACATCATCCTGGCCTAGAGGAATCCTGGCCTAGAGGACCCAGAACCAACACAACCAGTAGTAGGTGGCAGACTGCACCAATAGCAGACTCAACTAACCACACAAGCAATGTGTTCAAAGGAGGAATCCAGCAAACAGCAAATCCTGCTGAGAATAACTGTATCTCATAGGAGAGACACTGCACAGCCTCTAATACACATGATCCAGTTTGATCCTTTGAGCCAGACAGCCTGAAGTGTTAACTCCACCCATGAAAAGGCCAACAGCATTCAAGATTCACATACAGCAGGAGGGTAAATATAACCCTCAAGAAACATTCCTAGAGCAAGTAGCTTAGGTGGCCTAGAGGTTAGTTACCACAAAGGCCACCTTTTTCATAAAGATGTTGTAACAAATTCGGGTGTCAGAGCAGAGGTACCTAATACCCAGACAAAATAGGATCAAAGAAATATGCCCCAAATGATCAACAAGAGAAATATCCAGAAAAAAAAAAAACTAAATGAAATGGAAGAAACCAATTGCCAGATGCAGAGTTTAAAATAATGGTTATTAAGCCTAACCGGGTGGTGGCGCAGTGGATAGAGCGTTGGACTGGGATGCGGAAGACCCAGGTTTGAGACCCCGAGCTCGCCAGCTTGAGCACGGGCCCATCTGGCTTGAGCAAAAAGCTCGCCAGCTTGGACCCAAGGTAGCTGGCTAAGGCAAGGGGTGGCTCTGTCTGCTGAAGGCCCACGGTCAAGGCACATGTGAGAGAGCAATCAATGAACAACCAAGGTGTTGTAACGGCAACAAAAAACTAATGATTGATGCTTCTCACCTCTCTCCATTTCTGTCTGTCTGTCCCTATCTATCCCTCTCTCTGATTCTTTCTCTGTCTCTGTAAAAAAATTTTTTTAAATAAATAAAACAGTTTAAAATAATGGTTATTAGGACACTCAAGGAACTTAGAGTAAGAATGGATGATCATAATTGGAACTTAACAGAGATGGTAAGCATTAGAAAGAACATTGAAACCATAAAAAAGAACCAGTCAGAAATGGCAAATACAATAACAGAAATAAAACTGTGCTAGAAGGAATCAACAGCAGCTTGGATGAAGGAGAGAATCAAATCAGCACTTTAGAGAACAAAACAAATGTAATCACAGAAGCAGAGGAGAAAAAGAAAATATCTCAAAAAACTAAGGAAACTCTAAGAGACCTTTGTGACAACATGAAAAGAAACAACATTCTCATCATAAGGGTTCCTGAAAAAGAAGAGAACAAACAAGGGATAAAGAACTTTTTTAAAGAAATGATAGCTAAAATTTTCCCTAATTTGATGAAAAATTAGAGGCATCACACTTTCTTATATCAACTTATACTATAAGGTCATTGTAATACAACAGCCTGGTACTGGCATAAGAACAGGCATACAGATCAATGGAACAGAACAGAAAACCCAGAAATAAACCCACGCCTTTATAGTCAATTAATATTTGACAAAGGAGGTGTATACAATGGACTAAAGACCGGCTCTTTAATAAATGGCATTGGGAAAATTGATCAGGTACATGCAAAAAAATAAAATTAGATTACCAACTTAGACCATCACAAAAATAAATTCAAAAAGGATAAAAGACTTAAATATAACTTGCAAAACCATAAAAATTCTAGAAGAAAGCATAGGCAGTAGATTCTCAGACATCTCTCGTAGCAATATGTTTGCTGCTATATCTCCGCAGGCAAATGAAATAAAGAACAAAATAAACAAATGGAACTACTAAACTAAAAAGCTTTTGCACCGCAAAAGACACCATTAACAAAATAAAAAGACAACCCACTCTATGAGGGAACATATTCTTCTATACATCTGATAAGGGGCTAATAAACAAAATTTATAAAGAACTTACAAAATTTAACACCTAAAAGACAAACAATCCAATTAAAAAATGGGCAAAGGATGAGATAGATACTTCTCCAAAGAGAACTACAGATAGCCAATAGACACATGAAAAAAAAATGCTCAAGATCACTAATCATTAGAGAAATGCAAATTAATACCACAATGACATATCACCTAACACCTGTCAAAATGGCTCTCATGAACAAATCAACAAGTGCTGGCAAGGATGTGGAGAAAAGGGAACCCTCCTGCTCTGCTGGTGGGAATGCAGACTTGTGCAGCCACTGCGGAAAACACAAAAATTAAAAATAGAATTGCCTAATGATCTAGCTATCCCACTTCTAGGAATATATCCTAAAAATCCTAAAACACTAATTCAAAAAAAGATATGCACCTTTATGTTCATTGCAGCATTGTTTACAATAGCCAAGACCTGGAAACAGCTACATGTCCATCAGTGGACAAGTAGATAAAAAAGATTTGGTATATTTACACAATGGAATACTACACAGCCATAAAAAGGAAGGAAATCTTACCTTTTGCGACAGCATGGATAGACCTGTAGATTATTATGCTACGTGAAATAAGCCAGTCAGAGAAAGACAAATATCATATGATCTCACTTATATGTGGAATCTAACAAAGTGAACTGAGAAACAAAACAGAGCCAAAGCAGGGTTACAGGGAGCAGAGGGACAGCTGTCAGAGGGAAGGGAGAAGAGGGGATGGGATCACAGAAGGTAAAGGGATTAATCAAATTATATATACATGACACAGATACAGGCAACAGGGTAGCAATGCCAGAGGGAAGGGGGTGGGTTATGGGAAGGAGGTTAAAGGGGGTGAAATGACGGTGGAAGGGGACATTGCATGGGGCCAGAGGTAGATATGATGTGGTGTGTAGAAGATGCTATATTGAGTGGGACATTTGAAACCATGTCAACAAAATAAATTAAAAATAAAAATTTTAAATTAAAAATAAAGAATAAAAGTGATGAGATGATAAACCAAAATTTCAGAACAGTCATTACTTATAATGGGGCTAGATGAGGGGAAAAACATATAAGTAGACAAGAACTATTGATAATGACCTAGGATCTGATGATAATCATGTGTTGGATTAGTCATTTTTTTTCAGGCTTTATTTTGCAGATATGTTCTTCATTATATATTAAAAAGAAAAAAATATATAGAAATATTTTTAAAATATAAAAAATTACTAAATACTATGAATAAGCCAGTAAATATCATTCTTCTGTAACATTTTAAGTAAAGAAGTTACTTATTTGTTTAATTCTCCACTTACTGAAGAAACACAATGAAGCAGGCACTATGCTGATTTCTAAGAATTCAGTGTCCTTGAAAACCTTACAATCTGGTGGAAGAACTTTACCATAATTGCACTTCTCTATGAATGGGAAGGATAAATAAAATGCCATACAAAAATGTCTACCACAGAGTAAATGCTTAAAACAATTATCTATAACTTTTATTACTACCACTACGTATTGTTATTTGAGCAAGGAAAAAATAGCCTTGAGGTCATTGGCACTGAGCACTTGATATTGTTCAAGAGGTACATTTTCTTTCTTTCCAACCCAATGTGTACACAATAATGGATGTTTCTGTTTCATTTGGTGCCTCCGAGTAAGGGGAAAATGAAAGGTAAAAGAACAAAGCACACCAAATACTATTTAATCTGAGCTCTATGCCACAATGCCTGTTCCTTTAATATTTACTCTTTATAAATGTTTGCCCTTAGCTTTAGTCTAATACTTTCAGGAATACAATTTCCTCACGGAGTTCTAGTTATCCTTAGAAAATCAAAAGTAGGAATAGTTTATTTGCCAAATTGGAAAACTAAAAAGCAATACATAATGACTTCCTGCTTAGTAAGTCAAATGGCTTTGGACTCGAGTACCTACCTCATAAAACATTTGATGTACCTTGCCAGATAAAGTTACTTATGCACACATTAACTAATGATGCTTCAGTTTGGGGATTAAAATAGGAAGTATAAGTACACTCTTTTAACAAAGAAGTATTAAAGCAAAAGAATAAAATGTTTTGGCAAATTCTTTAGCAGAATAACCACTCTCATTGTATAGACAAACTAGAAAGTAATTTATGCAATCTATATTCATGGCCAAAATTATTTCACTCAGGTCTCAGTGGACAACAATACACAAAGCCTGAAACCATATAAAACCAGGTGCTTAAATGCTAGATGTCGCACACAAGTCACACAAGGATTATGTCAAATTTTAAATCTAGCTATGCTCAACACTGAAAATTTGAAAAATGTCTCTACCAAATAGCACAGTCCCCCTCTCTTCACCCCCCTGCCCCTGTAAACAAGGTCCTGTGTACACATTCCTCCACACCAGGCCATCCGTTGTTTCATGGTGATAAGTTAAACCAAGTAACTAATTTCGCTACAGAGAACAACTCATTATTCAAAGCTCTCTCACAGAATGAAGTTCTAATTGAACTGTGTGTGCTCTATACTCTGTTTCATTAGAGTAAGGGGAAAGAATGGGCTTTCATTTACTCGTTCAGATCTTTTGACTCTACTTTCTACAAAGAGCCAAAAACATACGTAAAAGAATCCCTCTAGTAGTGAAATAGATCAAGAACAAAGCAACGTGGTCCAGCTAAAGTTGCCTAATTTTGACTTGAAAAAGGGAGAACACAGATAGAACTGTGAGAAAGACAGATAGGAAATTTGTGCTAGTATTTGTAGTCACCAAATTAAATACAAATGTCTGGTCAAATTTAAAATAATGGATATAGCTATGCAATATTTGGAATAAACTTATACTAAAATATTAGTTGTTGTCTAAAATTGAAATTTAACTGGGCATCCTGTATCTTATCTATTAAGTCTGGCAACATCATGGAGGCAAGTCTATTGTCCAGCAAATATGGCAGCAGGGTATAACTGAGCTCTAGATAGAAATCATATAATCGCCATATAGGGAAAGCAACAGCAACAATAAAATAGATCCTAGAGTCATTTAGAAATGAACGTGACATTTCTAGGACAAATTTGACCAACCTGGTTGAAACTGGGGGATACAAGCTGTACCCACACTATTGAAATCCTATGCTACCTTAACCAGTTTCATCTTATGATTTCTTTTAAGCTGAAGTGAAATATATGCCAGTATTGACAAAGGGAATAAACAGGCTGCAAATATTCACACATAGAGCCATGAGACTTTCTCAACTAAAAGAAACAAAACACCTTTTGCTTATTAATAGCCACGTACATATTATTTGACAGTCACCTCTCACCACAGGGAAGTTTAGTTTTGGTTTTTGACAGGTCATAGCTGATGCCAAGGTCATGGTGATGTGTCAGAATTTACACACTAGAGCTCAGATGTGTAACAAAAGCAAGTGTCTTCATTTTTCTACAAATCTGTTAAGTTCCCTGCAAAGTACTACTCTGGAATGTGGGCTGGGGGTGGGCTGGGGGCAGAGAATTAAAATGCCAATTAGAAGTGAATCATTCTTTTCTTGTCTAAAATGGTCTTTTTTTTTTACTTGAAAAACCCCATTAGGATAAATATTCAGCTAATTCAAACTATCCGTCAGGGCTGTCATTACTCTCTCAAAGGGATGGTCTGTATTCCTCTTTCACAAGACAATTCCCGGGAACAGAGCAAAGCTTGGTGTGCCCAAAGAGCTGGGGGATAGGGGAGCCAATCCATCTCTGGCTGAGGCCCAGACAGATGGGTGTAGAATACACACCATAGCAAGTCAATCCTGCCAGGTCTGTCAGCTCTGCTGTGAATACCGTTTCCCTGAAAATAAGACATCCTCCGAAAATAAGACCTAGCGCAATTTTTTGCAAGCTTAGAAATATAAGGCCTCCCCTGAAAATAAAACCTAGCATGTCTTTAGGAGAAAAAATTAATATAAGACATTCTCTTGTTTTTGGGGAAACAGGGTAGATTGTTGTACCTGGAAATAGTCACAAGATATTCTTAATGGAATTCAGGGTTTGGCCGGTTATCCTGATGTTTGTGATGACATGACTATAGTATATTAACAAATGTTGATTTGTTCAAAAATAAATGTGAATTCTTGTTGGTGGAAAAATAAGACATCCCCTGGAAACAAGACCTAGCACATCTTTAGGAGCAAAAATTAATATAAGACACTGTCTTATTTTGGGGAAACATGGTATGTTTCAAGAATGTTGAGATTGTATGACTCATGGTCTATTCCAGGGGTGGGGAACCTATAGCTTGCGAGCCAGATGTGACTCTTTTGATGGCTGCATCTAGCTCGCAAACAAATCTTTTTTTTCTTTTTTTTTTTTTTACAGGGACAGAGAGAGAGTCAGAGAAAGGGACAGATAGGGACAGACAGACAGGAACAAAGAGAGATGAGAAGCATCAATCATCAGTTTTTTGTTGCAACACCTTAGTTGTTCATTGATTGCTTTCTCATATGTGCCTTGACCCCGGGCCTTCAGCCGACCAAATAACCCCTTGCTTGAGCCATCGACCATGGGTCCAAGCTGGCGAGCTTTTGCTCGAGCGAGATGGGCCAGAGCTCAAGCTGGCAACCTCGAGGTCTCGAAGCTGAGTCCTCTGGATCCCAGTCCAATGCTCTATCCACTGTGCCACTACCTGGTCAGGCTCACAGACAGATCTTTAATAAAAATAATAATGTTAAAAGTATAAAACATTCTCATGTATTACAATCTATTCATTTCCTACTGCTCATGTTCATGGTTGAAGGAGGCTGGAGCCAAGCACAGCTGTCCTCTGGGACAACACCAAATTTTTATTGGATAATGCATAACGTATATGGGTCATTGTGAGGTCAAGAAGTAAACTTCCCTCCTTTTAATCAAGTAGTCAGCTAGCTAATTGCAGAAACACTTTTGACGAAGAAGATGGCTAAAAGAAAAAAAGATGAGGAGTATCATACTTTTCAGCAGGAAGGGACAGAGGAATTCGCCTTTGTAGAGAGAGCAGAATCTGCAGTGTGTCTAATATGCAATAATAAAATTGCATCGATGAAATGGTCAAATAGAAAGCAGCACTTTAACACACGCCATACTACATTTATATAGAAATATCCAGTGGGGGACAGCAGGAAGAAAGCATGTCAAGAGCTACTGTCCAGAGTGCAAGCTAGTCAGCAGCAACTCTGTGTTAGGACCCAACATGGTGACTGGAATTCAGCTAGCTTTGCTGGTGCTTTAGCAATTGTGAGAAACAGAAAGCCATCCACAGATGAGGAGTATGCCAAAACATTCATGCTTGATGAATGAACTTTTTGACGACTTTTAGGATAAAGACAAGATAATCAAATAAATAAAAGACATGCCTCTGTCGGCAAGAACTGTTCACAATTGTACCATCATGATGGCAAATCAAATTGAGGCAACACAAGTGAAGGACATAAATATAGCACCATTCTTTTCTCTCCCTTTGGATGAGTCCACAGAGGTAAGCCATTTATCCTAGTTCAGTGTGATTGCAAGGTATGCTGTCAATGACACACTACGTGAGGAAAGTCTCGCTGTTTTGCCTGTGAAAGAGACAACAAGAGGGGAGGATTTATTCAAGTCTCTCACTGAGTTAGCTAAAGAAAAATATCTACTGATGGATAAACTTATTTCAGTGTGTACTGATGGTGCTTCATGCATGGCTGGGAAAAACAGAGGATTCGTAGCGCTTCTTCATGAACATGAAAAGAGACCCATCCTAAGTTCTCACTGCATCCTACATCAGGAGGCTCTTTGTGCTCAGATGTGTGGCAAGCAGCTTGGTGAGGTGATGTCCCTGGTCATTCAGGTGGTCAACTTTATTGTTACCTGAGCTTTAAATGATTGCCAGTTTAAAACACTGCTGGATAAAGTTGGGAATAATTATCCTGATCTGTTTCAGCACAGCAATGTGCGTTGATTGTCAAGAGGGAAGGTGCTCGGCCATTTCGGGGTTTGTCTGAGCAAAATCCGGACTTTTCTTAAAATGAAAAACATTGAGCATCCTGAGTTAGCTAACACTTGGTGGCTCCTGAAGTTCTACTATCTCATGGACATGACTGAACATCTGAACTAGCTCAACATAAAAATGTAATGTTGGAAATACAGTCTTATCCCTTCAACAAGCAGTGTTTGCATTTCAAAACAAACTGGAAGTCTTCATCACTGACACTGAAACAGGTCATTTACTACACTTTGAAAAACTGGGAGAGTTAAAGATGCATGCACAGCAAGTGACCCTGCTCAACATCTTGATCTCCAGCAGCTAGCGGGCGTCACACCTAATCTCCTCAGTCATTCAAAGCACACTTTGGAGAATTTTGTGAGCACATTCATCTTTTTAAGTTCATCACTCATCCACACAAGTGTGCAGTGGACAGCGCCGACCTAAGTTACATCCCTGGTGTTTCCTTCAGAGATTTTGAGCTACAAGCTGCTGACCTGAAGGCCTCAGACATGTGGCTGAATAATTTCAAGTCATTGAATGAAGATTTGGAAAGACTTGCACGACAGCAAGCAGAGTTGGCGAGCAAACACAAGTGGGGAGAAAAAAAACTTCAACCCACGGACCAGCTGATAGTTAAAACTTGGAACACACTTCCCGTCACATACCATACACAGCAGCGTGTGAGTATTGCTGTACTGACAATGTTTGACTCTACATATGCATGTGAGCAGTCTTTCCCACATCTAAAGAACATTAAGACCAACCTACGATCACGTTTAATGGATGGAAGTCTCAAAGCCTGCATGAAGCTTAACCTCACCACGTATCAACCAGACTACAAAGCCATCAGCAAAACCATGCAGCACCAGAGGTCACATTAATGGTAAGAAGTACTTTATTCATCATTGGTTAGCAACAGCATAACAACGTTATTAAAAAGAATTCAGAGACTTATTGTACTTTAAAAGTGTTGGTCTTACATAAAATGCACACATTTACTTGTATTTAGTGTTAAACATATTGTATGGCGCTCATGGAATTACATTTTAAAATATGTGGTGTTCATGGGTCTCTCAACCAAAACGTTCTCGACTCCTGGCCTATTCTTTCAGTATATCAGGCACTTCTTGAACTTGACTCCGGAAACTTCCTACCTGGGCGCCTACAGGTGCTTCAGGTCCTCAGGATCTCTTGGACTCTGGGTCAGGCCTCCTTCTCAGCAGGCCATGCTGCGCCCTTGGCTATGGTAAATAGTCCTGACCATATCAACGCCATTGGATCTCGATCTGCTACTTTCTGTGTCATACACCAGAGCACATGACAACTTCTGGGTCTTCCTCCATGCCATCCACTATGGCAGTTTTTATGAGCTAGAAGCAATCTCCAGCACTCTCTGTGCCCCAGCATGCCTAATCATTACTGTTCCTCTGTTGTGGTTGCTTGTGCTGGCTTGGGGCTCCCTGTGAAGTGGATTCCCTCCAAACAGAAAATGAGGGTTCAGGCTCTTGCTGTTTTCACATCCCCCCTCAGCCCATCTGAGATTTCTCCCATTCTTCAATAACCACCTCCAGAGTTTCTTGTTTAAACAGCTTAAGTGTGGTTCATTCACAGACCATAAAACATAGCCATTTTAAGTGTATAGATCAATGCATTTTAGTAAATTTATATGGTTTTACAACCATTGCCATAATGCAGTTTCAGAACACTTATATCACCTTAAAATATTCCCTTATACCCATTTGTAAAGCCAGTAGTTGCGGCTACCATCACAGCAGCCTGACCCGTGCAGGTTCGCATTAGATTCGGACAGTCGGTAATGAAACAACAGAGCCAAGAACTGGTGAGCCATCAGCTTTAATTCTAGCTTGCACCCGGCGGGCAAGCAAAATCACACACTGGGCTCCAAAACCCACACATTCAGTGCTCACAAAGCTACTGACTTATCCGAGTTTCCTAGAATCAAAGGTTTCTAGCTCACCAGACTTATTCACCTCTGTTTCCCATCTTCTTCTCTACACAAACTCTGCACGAACTGGTTTTTTCCTCAGCATTCTACCATCTTGGCTGCTTCTCCTGGCCTCCACGTGGCCTTAATCTGCTCTCCTCTCTTCTAATACTTCAGGAACCCAGAGAGAGCAAGCTACTGCTCTGTCCCACTTTATAGTGTAGAATCAAAACCTCCAATCCAATTACACAAACAAGGAAGTCTCCAATACAAAGCCACCCATCTGAGGTACAATGGGATTCTTCAGGAGAGTGCACCACCCTACATCATCCAATCAGTCAAGGGCATGGGGAAAAGCTTACTCTTAAAACAAAGCCTCAAGCTATAATGACCTGCTTACATTACAGCCTTTCCCCCACACTCATCCCAAGCATAAGGGCAAATAACATCACCTGGGTGATGGGCTTCCATGTGGGCAGCGCCATCCTTAACAAAGTGAGCATATTATATTTTACCTGCCCAACACCATTTATAATCAATTCTGGATTTCAGCAACCACTTCCTTTTCTGTTCTGGGAGAAAGGGCTTCCACTTCTAGTATGTTGGACCAGGTAATCAAGAACAATTTTACTAGAAACAGATAATAATCAACCTATGTGCATAAGGTATAACTTACCTATGAATAATAATGTATATAAAAATTACCAAATTAAAATTTAGGAAAATGTTGTAACCCAATAAAATAAAAATAGTTCACAAAACTGCTTTTACCCTGCAAACATTTGTTCATATGAAAAGCTATCTGTGAATAGAACTGAAATTTTAGTTTTAGAGTGAAAGTAACAAAAGCAAAAGCTTGCCTAAGTGGGAAGCCTGACAAATGCCACCATCCACTCTTTAAATTGGGGGCCTCAGAAAAAGAGCTAACAGGAAGTAAGCTAATACTTTTTGAGAGTAGCAGGCCAAGTATTACAGGGAAACTTAATCTTTATTCTTGGGTAATCAGACATAAAATGATCAAGGAAACTAAACAATATGAGGGGGAAAAAAGAGGAAAAAGAAACAATTAAAGCAGACTCATAAAGATTTCATAAATAGAATTATTAAACATATACTGTGACAGTATGCTAAGTATGTTTAAAGAAATTTTTTAGATCTTGAAGATACAAGAAAAGAATTGGAAACTACAAAAAGTGATAAGACAAACTGTAAAAACAACTAGCTAGCGCTTCTAGAGCAGAAAAACAGTAATTAAAATTTAAATTCCTACTATGCATTTTATCGACTGTTTTTGGCAGCCTTTTACAAATTCTTATTCTTTCTTTCTCCTTTTTATTCTATTCACTAATTTTCCCCCGACCTTACTAAGCCATGAAATCTGGACACAAAAGCAACAGGGGTAATGATATCTCATCAGTAAATTTGGCTGCACATAGCTTCTTGTTCACTGATTTGTTAATGCTCTTCCTAGAAATTTACATCCAAATTCTTTATTGAAAGGAAATAAAATAACTTGCATCAAAACTGGGCAGGGAGTCTTCATTCATTAGGATGCTTATGCATGTCAAAATAAAAATACCATCATGAGCTAGCTTAACTACAAAAGAAAATCATCCTAACACTGTGTTGCAGAATCCAAGTACAGAACTGGCACACGACTTTTAGAATAAAACTTGAAAAACTGACTCAAATATTATGTCTTTCCTAAGTCTCCCTTCTTCTCTCTTACGTTTGTTTCACTCAGCTTCTTGGCTTCACTTTGAGCCACACAGAGAGAATGACCTCATAGTCTCTTATCTCAGATCTATCATCTTTATCTTCAGTGGCCACCCTTATCCCCAGAAGGCACAGGAGAAAGGAAAACAAAATATTAGCTGTCCACTATTGAAACAACACTGTTTACATTCATATAAATTTCGTCTGTAGGTTTGTAGGTCTGACAAATTGCATTAATAAAATACTATAATCAGTTCTACAGTATATAAAAACATGCAAAATAAAAAAAAGGAAATAAAAGATTTCTGGCTCTAGAAACTAGCTGATTTAGATTCTCTTCTACTACAGAAACTAATAAAACAGGAAGAAATGTGTTTTAATACTAAAAGGCATGTTTTGAACTGAGTAGATAAATGGTTGTTTAATAGTTGTTTGATATGATTATTTTTCTGAGTATGATTATAGTGTACAACAAAAGGGGGGTTTAAAATATCAAAAGAAAAATCAGTCCCTTAACATATAAAGAGTTAACTTTTAAAAATATAAAAATTAGCAAGGAATTGTTAACAGAAACATGACAAAAAAGAAACATAAAATATGATTACTTTCACTAATAGTCACAAGGGGGTTTATTTTTTCCATCATCCAATCAGTAAAAATTAAGGAGACATTATAGCTAGTGTTGATAAAGATGTGAGGAAACACTCTTAAATATGGTTGGTATAATATAAACTAATATAGCTATATTAGTAGACAATTTGATTAAAAGTAATTGTTATTAAAATTTTTAAAGTATAGATCCTGGCCAGTTGGCTTAGTGAATAGAGCCGTGATAGCGAACCTATGACACGTGTGTCAGCACTGACATGCATAGCCATTTTCGATGACAGGCGGCCCCATGCGGCCACATACCAGAGAAGTATGGGGCCGCATGTCAAGAAGGACGTTTCATCCTCGACTCATGCATGGCCAGGTGCAGTAGCTGAGGATAAAACACTTGCTGTAGTGTAGACACTCTGTGCCGGAGCTCTATAGGCCAAAACAACAGAACTCCAGCACAAAGTGGCTAGTTCTAGGACTTCTGGTTAGGCCATTTTTCTCAAAGTGACACACCACTCGAATTATGCTTGGTTTTTTGGTGAATTTTGACACACCAACCTCAAAAGATTGCCCATCACTGGAACAGAGTGTCAGTCCAGCATGTGGACGTCGCAGGTTCAATTCCCGGTCAGCGCACACAAGAGAAACAACCATCTGCTTCTCTCGCCCTATTTTCTACCCCTTCTCTTTCTCTCTTTCCGTATCACAGCCAGTGTCTCGATTGGTTTGAGCATCTGCTCTGGGCACTAAAGACAGCTGGGTTGGTTCAAGGGTTGGCCTCAGGTGCTAAAAATAAATCAGTTGACCCATTATCAGCACTAGATGGGGGTTGCCAAGTGGATCCCAGTCGGGGTGCATGCAGGAGTCTGCTTCACTATCTCCCCTCCTCTCACTTAAGAAAAAAAAAGTATATGCCTTTTGATCCAGCAATTTAAATCAATGTATCTACTCCATAGTTTTCTATTTTTAACACATGAACAAAAATGTATGTCTAAATAGTTACACTATAGCATTGTTTGTGGCAATACTAAATAGAAACCTGCTATTTATCCACCAATAGAATAGTTAAATAAATTATATAATATCATACTGTGAGGCCATTCTGCACAAATTCAAAATAATGAAATATATTTATATGCATCACCATGAAAAGATTAAGAAATCATACTGTTAGATATAAAACAAATTGCCAAGCAATACTTTTCTATTTTTATTGAAAACCAAAACTATTTTAAAATAGAACAAGCATAAGGAAGGTATTTATGAAGCAAGAGTTATACTCATCTGATAGTGGGGTAGATGACAAGGTCCTGGGGCAAATATAAGAATTAGAAATACCTCAGTGAGCCACTAACTATAAAAAGTCAAAAATATGTAAGCATGAAAACAAGACAGTACTGAGGGGGTCATTGGTTATCATGATCAACGATGTATTAACCTGACCTGTAGTGGCACAGTAGATAGAGCTTCAACCTGGATGCTGAGGACCCAGGTTTAAAGCATCGCTGACTTGAGTACAGGCTCACTGGTTTGAATGCAGCCTCATCTGGTTTGAGTGCAGATTGAGTGTGGAGTCACTGACTTGAGTATGGGGTTATAAACATGACCCCATGGTTGCTAGCTTGAGCCTGAGATTACTACCTTGAGCAAAGGGTCACTGGCTCAGCTGGAACCTCTTAGTCAAGGCACATATGAGAAGCAATCAATGAACAACTAAGGTGCCACACCTATGAGTTGATGCTTCTCATCTCTCTCCCTTCCTGTCTCCGTATTTCTCTGTCTCTCTTTCTCGCTTAAAAAATTTTTTTTTAACAAATAAAAACGAAATAAAAGGATATATTAAAAGTCTAGGAGCTCAGATAACACAATTAGGAGCATGAAACTGAGAAAACGCAGTGTATATGAAATCACATTTGAAACTGGAACTCAGAAATAAAAAGCTAAGTCTTGCACAGAAATTGGCAAAAGTTATTCTAACTAAGGTAGTTATGAATACATTTGTGCTCTGAACCTGGTGAAGACAGAAAAAGGAGAGTGTGTGGGCTGTTAATACAGAAAAAAAATTTATTCCAAGTGTATTCATGACAAAATAATGCAACTCAACTCCTTGAGATAACACTAGGCTGTTCTGTGCTATCTCTGTGACCCCTCCTGAAAGACTTCTCTTTGCTGACCAGAATTGTACATGAGAACAAATAGTTTTACTAAGCAAACGCCTAACATTGTAAACTTTGAGAAATGCAAGGATTCTCAAAACGTACTTACTTCAAATAACTCACTTCAGCAATCAGATGAAACAGTAATTAGAATGCCCAACAAAAACTGATGTAACCATTTTACTTAAAATGGAGAGAAAAGAGTAGAGTTCCCACAGCTAAAGAATTCTTTCATTTAATCACTATTGCTTTCTCACATGTTAGCTGTGCATTCTAATTCATCAATGCCAATAACTTATCAACCAATAAAATTGAATCTTTCAGATATTGTGAGATAATAGAAAATACATGTTGATCTCTGCCCCCAATCCCTGGACCACAGCTGCTAATACCCTTGTAATTG
Source organism: Rhynchonycteris naso (assembly GCA_037038555.1). Classification (NCBI taxonomy): domain Eukaryota; kingdom Metazoa; phylum Chordata; class Mammalia; order Chiroptera; family Emballonuridae; genus Rhynchonycteris; species Rhynchonycteris naso. The sequence goes on along the minus strand of CM072995.1, from coordinate 291,197,730 downwards.
ATTTAATGATAAGAACACTAGGAGGACCTCTTGTTCTAATATTGGTAATTTAGCCTTCTAATTTTCTGTGACTGAGTCCTTAACCGAGGGGATCGGACGCTATCTCCAATTCGAAAATGTCAGAATTAACTTGTAGGACAGCCAGCTGGTATCACAGAGAATTACTTGGCATGGGGAGGAGAATCTTCATACATTTGGTGACCAGAACTGAAGTGTTCTGTGTTAGGAGTAAAGGAGACTCATAGAATCAAGATCCATACTATTTTTAATTACACATTGTATAAAATTGGAAGTAGTACCTTTTAGAAGACACACATATTCTATCTCAGAGACTGCAGTAAGATTACCTAGTAGCTTTGGAAAGGTTCAGTAATCTCCATGACCAATGGTGGAGCAGTGGATAAAGTGTCAACTTAGAAGTTGGAGTCACTGGTTCAAACTCCTGGGTATGCCCAGTCAAGACACATAGTACTACCAGTTTATGCTTCCTGTTCCTTCCTCCCCCTGCTCCACCTCTCTCTAAAAATCAATAGATAGAATCTTTTTTAAAAATGTCAATTATCTCAAATTTAGTAGCATTGATTGAATTCAATTTGTTTTATCCTTACCAACAACAATTGCCATATTGTAAGGAGAAACAATTATAATACTTTTTGTCTGATGATTGTTGTATAGGGAAAATGTCAAATGAGATATCAATGAGAAAATATATTACATTGATGTTCACAAAAAAAAAAAACACGGGAGAATATTTGAAGAAAAGGCTGATGCAAAGTACATAAAGAGCTACTTTATTTAGTGGAAATTGAAATCTATATATGTATTCTAATAAGACAGCTGCTTTGTTCTCATTTTTCATGTTTCTTAGAAATTATCAGGCTGCACCCTGGCTGGGTGGCCCAGTGGTAGAGAATCGGCCTCATGTGTGAATGTCTAGGTTTGATTCCCGGTCAGGACACACAGGAAAAGAGCCCATTCTGCTTCTCTACCCCTCCTCTTCTCACTTCTCTCTCTCTCTCTCCCTCCCCCTTACCTTTCTAAAATGAATAAATAAAATAAAACTTATCAAAACAAGTAAACAAACAAACAAAAACAGTGAGTTGAAACCTAATAAACCATAAAAGCAAGTCTGCATTTTCCTGGGCAAATGACAACACCAGAGTAAGATCTGTGGTCCAAACATCGCAATCTCCAAACCTAACACTCCCAAATATGGCCAGGATGCTGCAAGGGGGTTAGGTGGTCTCTGGTCAATAGTAACCCCTGCCTAGTAACAGAGGCATATAACTCACACATACATTTCACTCTGCTGATTTTGCTTTCCCTCCAGCTTAGACTGAAGCTTCTTTCTTTGTTTGTCTGTTTGTTTCGCCTTTTTTAATGAAGACTGGGAAATATTCATGCTAAGCCAGAAGGTTCTAGATATGTCCTTTAAGTCTAGTCTCCATTTTAATGTTTCCTTCATCTTTTAAAACACAGTTTACTTTACCACCAAGGTCTCTAACTTCTTTCACTGAAACAACTCCATTATATTTTTGAATCAATTGAGCTCCTTGGGTAATTTATTTTCCTGTTTTCGCCAAACATTATTTTACTTACTTTGCAAACTATTAACCATAATATACCTGACAGTATTGTTCGGCCTATATGCTGGAGCACACCACATTATACTCTTTTATTTAACATGTAATATGTTTTTTTATAAGTAAATTGCCAACGTTGCACAGCTTTGATGATCATAAAACTGGGATATTATTTAATATTTCTTGGGGTTCTTTAAAAAATTGAGCAAGTATTTGTTGAAGTAGTATTCTCAAAAAATAGATGGAAGCTAACATATTCAATTATTAAAATTATGTCTTTTAAACTAAAACATCTGGATGGCTAATGTTAATTTATAATTTAGTTCTGCATGTTTAGTACTACACCAAAGTAACCACATTTCTTGTTTATATTCACTTCATATTTTCTGTGAGAGAAAGTGATGTAATAGTCAATTAAGTTCATGTAAGCTCTTTTATTTAACTTCTACTCAAGTGGCTCACTGGACTAATCAAAAGTTTGCTTTCCTTCTTTAAAACCTACTGTAGAAGCTGTGGTAGCAAGCATTTCATGATGTGTGCCTGCTCTCAAGCTACGTGCCAAAGAAGAATAAATTGTACTTACTGTGTTCCTTCCTAAAACTGTTTATGCCATTTGTATTTATTACATAATTAACATATAATTTGATTAAATATTATGTAAACTGAAGAAATAGTATGAAAAAATTGTTTCTCTAAACAATTTATTGACTACTTTGGAAAAACTATAAAATCAAGTGCAAAATTGCTGTTGATTTGGTCATGGAAAAGACAATCTTAAAAGAGGGGTAAAAATTATAAATCTAGGGAAAATTTAGCCTTCAAAATGCATCACTAAGTGCTTACTTAATTTATAAGAAAGCAGAAACAGGAGATGCAACTACTGAAGGGTAGGTAGGATTTAAGCAAAAAATTGAAGTGAGAAAACTTCGGTCAGCCAAAAACTTATGTGGTTTTTTTCTACTGGACCTAGAAGAAGCTGGCAACCTTGTCATCACCCCTCCATTACACCAGCAAACTGCGACTCATGTACCATTCTGAGGCTATGTTTCCTATTAGAGGGCAACGTTAGGCCCTCTCTAAATGACTCCTCTACTTGGAGAATTCTATTACACATGGAAAGGAGAAGAAGAAGAAGAAGAAGAAGAAGAAGAAGAAGAAGAAGAAGAAGAAGAAGAAGAAGAAGAAGAAGAAGAAGAAGAAGAAGCCAAAATTAACATTTTTTTAAAGAACCTACAAAGATCTGTAGCAGCAATATATTTGCCGATTTATCTCCACCGGCAAATGAAATAAAAGGCAAGATAAACAAATGGGACTATATCAAACTAAAAAGTTTTTGCACAGATAAACACAATAAGAACAGAATAAAAAGACAAACCACACAATGGGAGAACATATTTGACAGCACGTCTGATAAGGGGTTAATAACCAAAATATATAAAGAACTTATAAAACTCAACACCAGGAAGACAAACAATCCAATCAAAAAATGGGCAAAAGAAATGAATAGAAATTTCTCCAAAGAAGACATACAGATGGCCAAAAGACATATGAAAAAATGCTCAACATCACTAGTCATTAGAGAAATGCAAATTAAAACCACAATGAGATATCACCTCACACCAGTCAGAATGGCACTCATCAGCAAAACAACACAGAATAAGTGCTGGCGAGGATGCGGAGAAAAGGGAACCCTTCTGCACTGCTGGTGGGAATGCAGACTGGTGCAGCCGCTGTGGAAAACAGTTTGGAGATTCCTCAAAAAATTAAAAGTCGAACTACCTTTTGACTCGGCTATCCCACTTATAGGAATATACCCTAAGAACACCATAACACTGTTCGAAAAGAAGAAATGTACCCCCATGTTCGTGGCAGCATTGTTCACAATAGCGAAGATCTGGAAACAGCCCAAGTGTGCGTCAGCAGACAAGTGGATTAAAAAGCTTTGGTACATATATACTATGGAATACTACTCAGCCATAAGAAATGATGACATCGGATCACTTACAACAAAATGGATGGACCTTGATAACATTATACGGAGTGAAATAAGTAAATCAGAAAAAAAGAACTGAGAACAGCATGATTTCATACATAGGTGGGACATAAAAGTGAGACTATGAGACATGAACAAGAGTGTGGTGGTTACGGGGTGGGGGTAGGGAGGGAGTGTGGGATAGGGAGAAGGGTAGGGGCACAGGAAAAACCAGATAGAAGGTGACAGAGAACAATTTGACTTTGGGTGATGGGTATGCAACACAATTGAATGATAAGATAATCTGGAGATGTTTTCATTGTACATATGTACCCTGATTTATTGGTGTCACCCCATTAAAGTTAATAAAAAAAAAAAGAACCTACAAAGCATCAGACACTGCTAATCTTTTGGCATCTCTAATACCATTATAATCCTCACTGAAGTGCTAGCATGACTCATTTTACAAGTGATTTTTTAAAAAGAGGACCTCCTCCCAGGACAAAACTGGAGTTACAACTAAATTTAACAGCAATCATCCTGAAAAAATCAACTCAAGACTAAATAAAGAGGACTCTTACATCCAAGAAGTCAAGGAAAAAGTCACATCAAGACTGGTAGAAAGGGCAGAGATGTGAAAGGGCTAGCCTCACTCCCATGGCTAAGGTTCTGGAAGGCTATCTCAGCTGTGGAGGTATTCCCCTTGAGAAAAAAAGGGTGAGAAGCCAGGCTCCCCAGACCAGAGGACCAGGGCCAGAAAGAGGCATCTATATAGCATTCAGCTGTAAAAATCAGTGAGGTTTCTGTCTGCAAGAAATCCATAGGAATGTGCAAAGACCCAGGCACCCTCTTAAAGAGCCAATGCAAAAATCTTATTCTCAGCCACTTACCCTGGGTTCTGGTGAAGAAAAGGTTTAGCAGATTAGAGTAACGTGAAAAGAGTCTACAGTTTGTAGCTCTAGGGAGAGACACAGATCACCCTACCAAAATCCCTGCACTGAGTCATTCTCCCATCCAGCAGTAGCCATCGTTCTTAGGCAGAGCACTCCTCTCCATATGGCAACAGACAAGGGGAATGAAATTAACACCACCCTGCAAAGATTAGGTTCTGCTAGGAGTCAGCTCTCTCTGCCAGGGAGTAGAGGTCTGGGCAGACTCAGAGAGTAACAGTGTCTCAGTTGTCTGGCTTTGAGGTGGGAGCCATTACCCCCATTTTCCCATGACTCTAACTGGTGCTTCCCTTCATGGGGGATTCAATAGAACCCAGCTGGCAGACCAACAACTCCAGGCTCCAAGGCCCAACCCGCTAGACTTCTAGTGCCTCTACCCTGCTGAGATCTAGGCAAAACTCAGGACAGAGTGAGACCTATGACTGTGGGATGGGGGCCACACCCCTCACCATCCCTGAAGCCTGACTGGAACGTCCCTTTCAGGCAAAATCCAATTGCCTCATTCTCCCAGTTCCACCAGAGGCCCTTTTAGTGACAGAGCCTAACAGGTAGCTAACAGGCAGAGGCAACCAGAGGTGAATCTCTGGGAGCCTTGGGACAGGACTTGTGCTGACCAGCCCCTGGGCCAGGTCCTGGTAAATCTAGCCTTGGTGTGCAGGTTGGTCCTTCCCATGTAATCCAGAAGAGGTTGCCACTTACTGTGGATCACTTGTAACTCCAAACTGGAGGCTGAGGGCCAGACATAGGCTATGTCTTATGTTGGCCTGCACCAGGTTTCCTCCAAAAATGCCTGGAACCAACCAATAGTGGCCAGCATCAGATAATATTACCACAGGATCTAATTAGCTTTGGAAGTAGCATATCCAAAGGGAGAGCTCACCAGACACAAAACCCAGCTGAGGTAAATTCTGCTTTCATGTCTAGCACCTGCACAACAGTTTGCATGCCTCACAGTCAACCAGCCTCAGGGTCAATCCCATGCACAATGGGCCAATAATAGCAATCAATATTCAATTACAATTAAAAGGCTCACATAACCCACACAAGGAACATTCCTATAGCACACAACTCAGGTGATCTAAGAAACTGAACCACTGGACCCAACAGAACACCTACATAGGGCCACTTTTAGTCAAATAAGTTTGTAAATATGATATGTATGTTTGCTCGCTTATAGTTTGCATTGGAGTGAGAGACAGGCTGAAAGTTGACAGGGTCATTATAGCCTAAGGCTTAGTTTTAAGACTAAGCCTTTCCCACCTTTTTAATACTAAGATCTTTTCAACATTCTTCTAATACTAAGATCTTCTCAAAACTAAGCTTTTCCCCACACCCTTGACTGTTGCATGATGTGGAGTGGTGCACTCTTATGAGAAATCCCATTTATGCCTCAGATAAGTGGCTTTGTATCAGAGACTTTTTTATTTGTATATTGACTTAAAGGCTTTAATTTTCTACACTCTAAAATAAAGCAGACGGGGGCTCTCATTTGCTTGGTTCCTGCCATTAGCATTGCAGAAGAGAGGCAGCCAAGATGGCGGAGTGCTGAAAGAGAAACCAGTCTGTGCAGAGTTAGTGCAAAGAGAGATGGGGAACAGAGGTGAATAAGGCTGGGGGGCCTTTGATTCTAGGAATACTCGGATAAGTGAGTGGCTTTGGGAGCCCTGTATGGGAAGAAAAGTGTTTTCCCACTTTGCGTATTTCTTGCCCGCCAGGTGCAAGCTAGGATTAAAGCTAATGGCCCACCAGTTCTTGGCTCCATCTGCATGTGTCAGGTGGCTGTGTTGGTGGCCACGGCTACTTGCCATACAGCCACCCTACAAAGACTGGAAATTATAGCAGATCTCTCTTAATATATAGAAACAAATGCAAAGAAGCAGCCAAAGGCCAGGCAAATATACATAACATAGCTGGGGATCTCTGGCTGGGAAATGGCAGGGTCTGGTCAGCTTCCATCTTTCTTTCTTCTACTTGTTTAACTATCATATACTAAGTTCTATTATAAAATAACAATTTAGAGAAAATTTTATTTCTCTCAAACTCAATACTTGAGTGTGACATAATTAATTTTATATAAGTTCATTGGCTCATAAAATATAATGAGTGTTTATAAATCAATGGAAAAAAACATTTTAATAGCATGTATCTTCAAAACATCTATATTTTAAATTCTCAAAACCCACAAGGGTAGTCTTATAAACAACATATTTTCTTTTAAAGTTTTGAAGAAAAATAGTTTAAATAATAAATAGAAAACAAAAACTTTCATTCCTAAAAACTCTTTCAATATTCCATTCCCATAAAAAGACAGTTTAAAAAAAAAAATTCTGCATGCTATAATATTGAATGCATAACCTCATTATATTTTCTGAGACTTTGTTCTTAAAATAAGTATACATTTATGAGGGCCTTCAAAACATCTGACAAAAGAAACATCTGCTCTAAAACTTATGCCTTGCCTTTAGTTAAGTTTGTCAACATTGACCTTAATTTCCACTATGTACCTATTTGGCTGTTACTCCCTGCTTGACTTAATTTTTCCTACTGTGCTAACATGAATTGATTAATTTATTCATTCACCTACACACTGATTAATTCATTAAAGTACTCGTTCAGCAAGTATTTATTGAGTTTCTATGATATGCCTATCACTGTTCTAGACATTGAAGATGCAGTGATAACTAATATTTTTTTTAAATATTGACCCAATTTAAACTCCAACCAACAGTATACAAAATCTTCTCCAATACTAAGTACTTTGATTTCCTCTTTACCTTTAACAAGATACTGAGTGTCATACTATTTCCTTTAAGCTTTATTCTAATGATTTTGAATAGTTTTATAGCCCAATTGTTCATTTACATTGTATGTGTATGACTGTATGTGTATAAATTGGTGATAGGTCTTTGTATATTAAGCTAGCAGCCGTTAGTCATATTACAAATATTTTCTAAAACTTTCCATTTGTCTTTGAAATTATTTTATGTTATGCCATACCCATAATATACAATAATAGAATCAGTCTATACATTTTAAAATAATTTTTCAAATTATCAAGTGTTTGAAACTGGGTTATATTTTATGATTTTAAGTTCAAATATCCCTCCATATGTTTTTCAGAAACATATATTTAGTTTTTCCTCTAGATTTTAATGATTTTTTTACATTTATATGCATGGAATTTATTTTAAAATATAGGTATGATATATTTTCAAAATGTTATTTAGTTGTCCCTAAAATGCTGGTTGACTCCCTCTTTCTTTCAGTTTCCTGCAATGCATTACTTTCTAACGTCAAATATATGCACACAAGGATAACTTATAGGTTACTTTATTGTCCCATTCATCTCTAAATCCTTATGTTAATATCACATTGTTTTGTTAAATATCTGATGTATCAAAAAGTCCCACATTTAAATCCATTTACAAAATGTTATTAACTCTCTTATTTGCTTATTCTTCAAATGAACTTTAAAATTTTATTAGCTGTTTTTACTTATTTATTCTTCAAGAGAACTTTAAAATTATGAATCAACTTTCAAAAGTATTCTAATGGGATTTTTTAAGAATAACACTATAAATTAATTTTTAAAATAATATTTAGCCTTTCTATTCAGTAATAGGATGCAGCATTATTTAGTCATTTCTAGTTTTTTATGACCCATAATATATTTTTAAATAGATCTTACTAATATAATATTAAGGAATATAATAGAGAATGACAATATATAAAAGCAATAGGTATGCATAAAAACACACATATAATGCACAACATACACATACCTACATAATAAAGATATGCCCCTGTATGTGAGATGTCTTTCCATACTACTTGCTAGTCATTTCTGGTATATTGGAAACCTATTGCTTTATGTATACTAATTTATAATCAGTTTCAACAGTTGAGATCATAGCAGAAAAACAGATGATGCATTCAAATGGATAACTGATAAGAATTTCACAAAGTCTGTTAACAAGAGCATGAGCAGGTTTAGGAATCCATCAAAGGGTGATGAGGCACCAGGGACTGGCAACAATAAGAAGCACTACCTGGCCCAGCCTGCGAGGACAAAGAGAGGATGTTGTGTTGTGTTTTTAGAACCCAGTGAGAGCTGTAATCATGAGAAAAGACCACCTGAACAAATCCATGGCCTAGCAGGTTGTACACGGTAAATAAATACTATCTCCTCTTTGTTGAAACCAACCAAAAAGCATAGACCAGAGGAACCCAGGTGATATATATTCAGAACCCAGTTTCCCCACTGGAAAGAAAAGTGCAGAAAAAGACAAAGAAGGTCTCTCATGAATAAGGGATAAGGGGAATAGACATAGCATGACTTTTTAAAATAGAATTGAAACCTATGTATCTGTAAAAAAGGATGATTGGCACATGTTGACAAGGATAAATGCTGAGAACACTAAAGGATTTAAAACAAAATACCATATTTTCCCATGTATAAGACACACCCTTTTTCAAAAAAATTGGGGTCTAAAAACTGGGTGCATCTTATACAGTGGTTGTGGGGGGTTTTTACTTGCATTTCCCGTTTTTTCACACAGACGAGGAGTTGTATAAATTCTATGATGAACAAAACTTGAGTTCAATACTTTATGTAATACTTTATTTTTCAAATTTCAGGCCCAAAAATTAAGGTGCATCATATACATGAGAGCATCTTATACATAGGGAAATATGGGAAAAATACAAGTTCAGGATGATTCAAGTCATATCAATTTATTGGAAAACCAGACAACATTATGTATTTTAAGTACATAATAAACCTTGTTAAAAATAACATCTAGGAGTAATATCATGAAAACTAAAAACATACTAATTTCACAGTTACTTCTGGGGAGAGAGTAAAGCCTATGTGAATGTAATAGCTTCAACTTCTATTTTTATTCAATTAAAAAAGAGATTTCGGCCTGACCTGTGGTGGTGCAGTGGATAAAGCATCGACCTGGGAACACTGAGGTCGCCAGTTCAAAACCCTGCACTGGTCTGGTCAAGGTACATATGGGAGTTGATGCTTCCAGCTCCTCCCCCCTTTCTCTCTCTCTCTCTCTCTCTCTCTCTCTCTTTCTTTCTCTCTCTCTCTCTGTGTCTCCTCTCTAAAATGAATAAAATAAAAAGAAATTAAAAAAGAGATTTCATACTTTCTGAAATCTAGGTAGTAGGTACATAAATTTGTTATACTTTTTCTTTACTTTTTTGGCATGTTCTCTATGTATAATGAACTATAAAATTAAAAACCAGGGGCTCCCAGACAAGATGGCAGAGTAGGTAAATGCTGTACTCACATTCTCCCATAACCACATCAAAATTACAACTAAACAACAGAACAGCCATTATTGAGAACCACCTAAAGTCTAGATGAACAGAAGCCCTTTAACTAAGAATACTGTATACAGAAGAAGGCACATTCAAACAGGTAGAAGTGGTGGAGATGTGGAACAGGTTGGTATTACACCCACATGTGCCAATTAAGTTTTGGGAGGAAATTCTTGGATATGGAGGTCTCCTCTGAGGAACAAGAGGTACCAGCCCCACACCAGACTCCTCATCCCAGCTCATGGTTCCAGTGCTGAGAATAGAAGTCCACATAACTTCTGGCTGTGAAAACCTGCAGGGATTATAGCTGAATGAGACTGAGGGCAACTAGAGCCCCAAGCCTTCCTCTTAAAGGGTCAACACATGAACTTACTTGGAATCACTCACTCTGAGCTCTAGCTCTGGGACAGCAAATAAAAGCTTACCAGGGACATATGGGAGGAACTGAATTGTCTAGCTTCAAGAGGATAGCCTTAGGGGCAGCTTTCTCCAGACAGAAGAGCTGGCAAAGGACATTGCTCCTTTGCTGAGCCCTCCCCCAACACAGCTCAGAGATAGGTGCCATATCTGCATCTCCATCAACTTCTCCCAGCTCTGGTGATTCCCTGAGATTCCCATTCCACCCAACTAGCAGGCCCACCCATAACATTTTTCAGTGGCTTTTCCATATAAATGACCTGTCTTGGCTAATGCTGTAGATTTTCCTAAAATCTCTCCAACAAGCAGCATCTGGCCTTAGCATTCCCCGTACCTCTTACTAAGCATTTCGAAGCCTGGCACTAGCAGCCTTGTAGCCTCTTCTGGTACCTCCAAGCCTTGATCTTGTAGCCTCTTCTGGTACCTACAAGGGAAGCACAAGGGGCAATCATCTGCAGATCACTCTGTAGCTCACACCACGTGGCCCTGGGCAAGGCATAGGCAATAGCTGACCTTGACCTGCATCTCCCAGAAGGCCAGCTTTAGGCCACACCAGAGCATCACCCACCTACCTCTACAAATGACATACTCAAAAGGCAAACTTGGCAGGCACCAGAGCATTGCTAAAGTGAATTTGCTTGGTAAGATCAGCCTTTACATATGACTTCTCTACTGTAGTACAGTAATAACTACATATCTATCAACAATTATTTGCAATGTAAATGGATTAAATGCTCCTATAAAAATACATTGGGTGGCTGAATGGATAAGAAAACAAGATTCTTATACATGCAGACTATAAAAGACTCACTTCAGATAAAATAAAAACAGACAGTAAAAGAGTAAAAAATATTTCATGAAAATGAAAACAAACAAACAAAAATGCTGGAGTAGCAATACTTATACCAGACAAATGAAATTTAAAATGAAGGCTATAGCAAGAGACAAAGAAGGATCCAGAAATTCCACTTTTGAGTACTTATTTGAAGAAACCCAATGCACTAATTCACAAAGGACATATGCATCAGTATGTTCATTGCAACGTTACTTACAATAGCCATGATATGTCAGCAGTCTAAATACCCATCAATAGATAAATGAGTGGCGTATATATACAGTATTGCTCATCAATAAAAAATAAATAAAATCTTCCCCTTCCCTCTGACAGCTCTCCATCTCTCCCCTGTGACCCTGCCTTTGTTTCTATTTTGTTCCTTAGTTTATTATGTTTGTTAGATTTCAAATAGAAATGAGATCATATGGTATTTGACTTTCTCTGCCTGACTTATTTAACTTAGCATAAACAAGGTGAAGAGTTTAGTCAAGGAAATATACATACATAACACATATATACAACCAACAGGGGAGCAACAGCCAGAAAGAAGGGCGGTGGGGTAGTGGAAGGGGGACAAAGAAAGAAATGGGGATAGAAAGAGACTTTGCATGAAGCAGGGGACACACTGCAGTGTGTAGAGGGTGTTATATTGAGTGGAATACCTGAAACCATGTCAACACAATAAATTAAAAAGAAAGAAAAATAAAGAATAAAATCCTGCTATCTGCAACAACACAAATGGACCTAGAGGGTATTGTGTTGAATGAAATGCCATATGGTTTCATTTATATGTGGAAACTGAAAAAGAAAATAAATGATCAAACAAAACAAAAACTCATAAATACAGAGAGTATTTTGATGGTTGTCAGATGGAAGAAGACTTGGAGGAATAGAAGAGAGAGGGAGGAATTAAGAAGTACAAATTGGTAAGTATAAAATAGTCTAGAGAATGTAAAGTACAGCATAGGAAATAGTCAATAATACTGTAATAACTATGTATGGGGTCAGATGGGTACTAGACTTATTGGGGTGATCACTCTGTAAGTTATATGAATGTTTAATCACTGTTGTACATGTGAAACTAATATTGTATATCAGCTATAATTGAAAAATTAAGAAATACTTTTGAAAAATTAAAAATCAGTGTGAGAAGAAGAAAGAGTTGTCCAGCCCCTTGGAGAAAAAGCTATGCTTTTTCACAGGTGTATGTCAAGGTCTCTGAGCGAGGATGCACAAAGTGCAGGGCAGTAAGGGTCTTCCTGCATTCTTCCAGCAGCCTCTGATCCACAAGCTAAGCCTGTGTGCATCTGTCTGTACAGTGCCTTCTTCTGCAGAGTCAGTGGAACTGGAAACCAGATTCTGGAATTAGATTTTCCCTAAGCCTTGGTTTTAAGTGGTATTGCCAGTTTTTCTTATGTACTGTTACTTGATTTTTAGAAGGAATCTTGATTTTAAGATAACCAACATTAACTGCTGATATAACAGTAGGCATCTTTTTGCTCTGGAATTTACAAAAATAAACCAAGGTAAATAAATCCATTGGGGATTAAAATTTAAGACACTGTATCATAAGCCCTGGCCAGTTGGCTCAGCAGTAGAGTGTTGGCCCAGCGTGTGGAAGTCTTGGGTTCATTTCCCAGCCAGGGCACACAGGAGAAGTGCCCATCTGCTTCTCCACCTTTCCCCCTCTCCTTTCTCTCTATCTCTCTCTTCCTCTCCTGTAGCCAAGGCTCCATTGGAGCAAAGTTGGCCCAGGTGCTGAGGACGGCTCTATGGTCTAAGCCTCAAGCACTAAAATGGCTCCTGCTAAAATGGAGCAATGCCCCAGATAGGCAGAGCATTGCCCCCTGGTGGATATGCCAGTTGGATCCTGGTCGGTTGCATGGGGAAGTCTGTCTGACTGCCTCCTGGCTTCTAACTTCGGAAAAATACAAAAAAAAGAGAAAGACACTGTGTCATAATTTATCGGTTTTCTGTTCTTGTCTATAGTAGCCTATAAATTCCTCTTGAACAAAAAATATTTTTTACTTATATTATTAATCCCTGTGTCTTCAGCACCCATCATACGCCTCACATCAATCAACACCAACACCAGTGTTCAAGGAGTAGTGAAAATTTAAAGGTAGAGCATTACACAGTAAAAAGGAGAATATAAGAAAAGAATTTTGAAAAAGGCTCTATCTTACAAGAAACACATTTACTGCAAATTAAGGACAATTTGATGACACATTTTTTTCTGTATATGGATCAATAATAAAATAAAAGTATCCTTCTATAATGCAGGGATGTATTGTTTATAAATACTGTAATAGCTTTACATAAAGTGTAATAAATCCATTTATCTCATTATCTCTTTCTCACTGAAGGCATTCTAGCTGTTACCTTTTACTTGCTTTTGTTTTAGTCTCTTCACTTTCCTAAATTTCAAACTAACAGAAAACTAAAATAAATAATTTTCACAACAAACACCTGTATATCCTTTGCATAAATAAAGGTTCTTTATAGCTATTTTTTTCCTATTCAGGATTCAGCCAATTAATTTTATGTTGCACTGGGTTGTCATGTTCCTTTAGTCCCCTTTAATCTAGAAATGGCTCCCCACCCAGTATACTTTTTTGATCTTCATGACACCACATTTTTGAAGAGTCCAGGTGATTTGTCTTGTAAAATATATCTCCATCTGGATTCATCTGATGACTTGCTCGTTTATAAATGCATTTTTGGCAAAACTACTTAATAGATGATGGTGTCCTAAAAGAAGTGTTCATTTGTTCCAGTATTTATGATGATAAATTTGAACACTTGATTAACGTCTAGTAACCAAATCACTCTTGTAAAGATATTCTTTTCTCTTAGTAATTTAAAAAATTATCTATGGGGTGATGTTGCTTCAGTCATTACACAGGTTTTTACAAGATAATGATTTCCTAACAATCATCCTACATGAGCTGACATCCTTGTGTAAAGAAGAGTTTCCACACATACCTTTATTTTATCACAAATGCTCATAGATTATATTTCTGTCTTTGACATATTACCTATAATCTACTCCCATTATTATCATTTTTATGTTCAAATTGTCCTTCACTGGCTTCTGGATCATTTTGCTGTACCTCTTCTGTCATTTTTTTAAACACTCCTTTGCTTTTTGACTCAACAATATATTACAGGTTTCCTTTTATTTTCCCTTTTCCACACCTGGAAACAGCGTTTACTTTAAGGCAGTGGTTCTTAACCTTTTTTGAGGTACCAAATTCACCAGTTTCATATGCGCATTCACCGAACCCTTCTTTAGTGATAAATAAAATACGATTTTTTTTCCAAATTCAAGACATAGGTATATGTTTTTTTACTGGTGCACAAAATGAGCCGTGCATGAACATCACCTTGCTCAAAGAACAAAACCAACAAAGTGCATGAACTCACAACAAATTACGGTATTACTTTATTCTGGCCTCCGCGGCAGAGGCTTCTCTGAACCCCTGAGATTGACTCATCGAACCCCTAGGGTTCAATAGAACCCAGGTTAAGAACCACTGCTCTAATGACCCTGATTTCTTTCACTGGGGAGGATACTCAAATTCTAAGACCTGAGTGTAAAAGATGTGCTCGCTGCTCCTGAGCTGGAACCTGAGCTGGAGGTTTCTGCCCACCTCCACCGCCATCACTCTGCTCCAAGCAATCACCTCCAGTCTTCTGAGAAGTGATTGGCCTTTCCTTCTACCAGTTCTTCCCACTGCAGTCAGAGTGGGAAATACAAATCTGTTTCAATCATACCCAGGGCAAAAGCACAAGTGAACATGCACACATTCATGCACTTCATGATACACTTAAAACCATTTGGTAGCTGCCATTTGGTTGTGGGATAAACACCAACTCATTAATATTATCAAAAAGACTTCACATGGCCTCCCCTAATCATATTTTAACCCTGCCCTAAACCAATATGACTCAAAACTTTATAAGAAGAAATTTAGACATATGTACTGAGGAAAGATTATTTGAAAACAAAGGAGATGTAAACCAAGGATTAAGGCCTGGAACAGATCCTTCCCTCACAGCCTTCAGAAGAAACCCTGCCAATACCTTGGTCTCAGATTTCCAGGCTTCAGAATTGTGAGAAAATAAATTTCAATTGTTTAAGTCACCCAGTCTGTGGTACTTTGTAACAGCAACCCTAGCAGATTAATCTACTCTCTTTTTGTGTTTTTAGCTCACTAGAATTTAACACAGAGAATTGTACACCCCAGACGCTCAATAAATGTTTCTTCAAGTAAATTGAATTAATCATCATGTTATAGTGTCTGCCTTCTCAATTAGAATGTAAGTAACTTTGGCTTTAGAATCAAAACTGAGTTCAAATTCTATCACCTGACTAGTTGACTTTGGGAAGGAAAACAAATTTTTGGTTAAAGATGAAGGTAATAGTAATATAACTCATGGGAGTAGTTTGATCATTAAATGAGACACCATTTATAAATTATTCAACATAGTATCTGAAAAATAGTAGCCCTCAATAAATATTAACCATTATTGCTGCTATAATGGCTGTATTATATCTGGAATAAAAAAATATAATGAGGCAGGATGGAGAAACATACAAAAGTGCATTTTAGTGATGCAGCTTAGGGTAGATAATTTAGGCTCATTGCACACTTTCTTCAGCATCTTAATTATAAATGAACAGAAGGCTACACTAGGTTTCTCCAAGGAAGAATGTCTCCCCTCACTGTGTACTAAAATACTTTATGGGCATATTTCTTCATTTTGGCTTTTGCAACCAAGAGTTATTACAAAGAGACACAGCCCCAAGGTGAAACAAGCCCAACTGCCCATGAAGTTCCCCAGATAGACAACATCAAGAGATCCATCGGAGACAGGGCTCTGAAAGACTGAAACAATCGATAACATGAAGAAGGGGATAGGGCCGGATTAGAGGGAAGTATTTCTAAGCACAAGAACATTACTACTCCCCGGTCAAGAATGGCAGCTTCACACTGGGATCATTTTAGTGTTTGCATGTAAAAATGTACATAAAATAAAAGCAGTGAAATATGCATGTTAGGGTGAGAACATTCAATCTACAAGAAGATAACTGTGGCTGTTGTTTTTATTAAATGCATATACACACAAATACACACACAAACACGATAAATCAGAGCCCTTCATCTCTTAAACTTCAACAAAAGAATGTGGACTCTATCAAGTAATATGTGTACTCTATGAACTTTACTTAGGCAAAAAAGCAACAGAGGGAAAGAGAGGGACAAGGAAGGGCCAACTGTAAACTGGGGTAATGAAGAGTGAGACTCACTGGCCTCGGCCATGCTCTGTTACAAGCTGAATTTAGAAAGGACAATCTGTCCTTTTAGCAAATTTCAAATATACAATATAGTATTGTTAACTATCTCATCATCATGCTGTATACTGGATCTCCAGAACTCATTTATTTAGTATAACTGAAACTTGATACCCGTTCGCCATCTCCTCATTCCGCTCCCCACACTCCCCACTGTTAGTAACCACCATTCTACTCTCGACTTCTATGAGTTTGACTATATTAGATTCCACATAGAAGTGAGATTATCTCAATAAATTTTTTTTAATGCAGCACAATCTGATCCTATCATCTCAGTTTGAGAAAGCATATATTGTAACTAATTTTCTCTTTTCCTTTGTTTTTTAAAGAGATACTAGGATGCTTCTGTGTTCCTATGGGTCCACCTGGTCCTGACAAGCCAATTGTTTCCTATAATTAACTTAAAAAAATGCTCTAAATTCAATTAAAATAATATATATTTGAATTATGGTTTCACAACATTCCTGTAGGGGTAAGTTCCTCTTGAAATAATGCAAATCAAAGTCAATCTTACTCTCAGAAATAAGAGATCTCCCCGTCTCAGAGTAGTCTTTCAGTCTGTACAGCTATAGGCACAAATTCTTCAGAGGCTCCCCAAACCAGTAAGATTCCGGAATGCCCTTTCTCACTCAGCAGGGCAAAACACTTACTCCTGTGAACATGCCATATTTCAAATTGCTTTACTCTCACACAAAATCACCACATCCTACCCAAAATTACCCCCATTATTTTTATCCCCAACTAAGATGACTTCTCCCCCACCCCTATAAGTCCCAAGACAGTTACCCAAAGATGAACTACCAGCACTTCTTCCTCTGTTCTTTCCAATCAAGCTCCTTGGAAATTTGGAAAATTACAAAAAAAAAAAAAAATGAGAGATCTTTGAGAACCTTTCTTCTGGAAATTCTATAACTTTCTACATGTAAGACTCAGAGAACAGTACTCTGTGATTAAAATGTGGTACATATATACTATGGAATACTACTCAGCCATAAGAAATGATGACATCGGATCATTTACAACATGGATGAGAACTTGAGAACATTACACAAAGTGAAATTAGTAAAACAGAAAAAGCTAAGAACTATATGATTTTACACATAGGTAGGATGAAAAATGAGACTAATGAACACAGATAAAAATGGGGTAGTTACGAGGGGTGAAGAAAGTTGGGAGAGGGGAGAAAAATGGAACAAATATATGGTGACAGAAAATGGTTTGACTTTGGGTGATGGACACACAACACAATCAACAGTTCAAATGCTATAGAGATGTTTACCTGAAACCTATGTACTCTTATTGATCAATGCCACCCCATTAAATTTAATTTCAAAATAAATAAATAAATAAAATATGGTAAAGTTCTCCAAAATATACAGTTTTACATCTGCATTAACATGCTCCTTGATAAAAATGTACATTTGTTTTCTTTCGATAACTCCACATCATATGACTGATTTCTGAGAAAATGCTTATTACAAACTCTAGGTGGGCCACAAGCCCATTAATGATTTTGAGTATAAACTAGTCATAATCCTTCCATTAAAATTTAAGCAATCACAATACCCACCACTAATGATTCTGAAAGAAACACATTTTTCTAGGAAAGCAAAGACCATTTATGGCAATGTTTGAATTGCTGTTCAGTAAACACAGACACTTGAGAATAATCAGCTGTAAACTGAAAAGCCTGAGTTTGAGGAAGTGGTTAGAAAAGGACAGCAAGTAGCAGAAGGTTTTATTACCTAAATAGGCAGTTTATACTTATGGTATATTATCATAAATATTTCTACAATTCATTGAGTCCATCTCATTTCTGAAACTGAAACTAAATTGTAGATATTTAACAACTCAGTATGTAATAGCAATAATTATGCACTTATGGTGTTTCCTTTGATCATCACTTAAAAATAGTTTCTTAAATTAAAAATTATATTCATCAAGTGTAGCAAATACTTTTGCTGGCCTGACTTTCATCTCCACAACCCACCTCTGCTTCCAGATTCAGTTGGGATAAATCGGTCTGTGCAAGCTGCCAGCATCCCATCTTAAGAATGTGCATTTCTAATCAAGGCCCTTTCAAAGCCTAGGAGCTTGTTCAGACCTGCAAATGCACAGTCCAGGAGCAAGAAAGGAGTTGAAAGCCCAGAGGCACACAGTCAAAGGAGCTGGCAGAGAATGCCCTGACCTCCTGTCCTTTAGATAAACAATTCTAAGAGGCATTCTGATGTTTCTAGAGGTTCTTGAGAAATTTTGGCAGCCTCCTCAATTCCAGTGATTCATCACAACAGGCTCCTCTTTTCCTCATTCTCTGTGCTCCTTCATCACCACTTTGTGTTCTGCTCACCCAGCTGAAGAACCTGCTCCCAAATTCTAATCTGAGGCTCTGCCATAGGAAAACCCAAACAAAGATAACAAACAGCTTAAAATAAAGTGAAACCTTTTTTTTTTTTTTTTACAGGGACAGTTGGGGACAGACAGACAGAAAGGGAGAAAGATGAGAAGCATCAATTCATTGTGGCATCTTAGTTGTTCATTGATTGCTTTCTCGTATGTGCCTTGACCAGGGGGCTACAGCAGAGCAAATGACCCCTTTCTCAAGCCAGCGACCTTGGGCTCAAGCCAGCCACCTCTCTCTCAATGAGCTCACACCCAAACCGGTGACCTCAGGGCTTCAAACCTGGTCCTCGGTGTCCCAGTTCAATGCTCTATCCACTGCACCACCACCTGGTCAGGCCAAATTTAGTGAAATCTTGACCGTGGAAATTTATGCAGACCGAGCTGTGTTGGCACAGTGGACGCCAAGGTCTCAGGTTCAAAACACCGAGCTTACCTGGTCCAGGTACTTAAAAGAAGGAACTACTATGAGTTGATGCTTCCCACTCCCCTCATCCCTTTCTCTCTCTCTCCCCTCTAAAATCAATAAATAAAATCTTTAAAAACAAAAGTGTAAAGAAATTTATCCTGCCATGAGAGCAACTTAGGAAAATTATCATCTAATCATTAAACAAATATCTACTTAGCACTTAAATAATTGTCAAGCACTGTTCCAGGCATAGAGGACACTGCTAGAGGACATGACTATTAAAAAAATAGCAATTTACTGAGTTAATATTTGTAAAGCAGTTAGGAAAATGTCTGACATATATTAACTGGTATATGTCTATTTAAAAAATAAAAAATAAATCATTTTATTAAATTCTAAATATCTACTGATTATATCTCAATGTTTATTCTCAGCTTTGCAATAAAAGCTGATAGTTCATTAAACCTTTTATTTTGAAATCATTATACATTCAATGCAGTTGTAAGAAATAATAACAGAAAGATCCCATGTACTCTTCCTCTGAGTATCTTAACTTTAATACTAATGCTAACTAAAATAATTTAAATCAATTTCTACATTTGTTTGGCCTGAAAAACAGTGTCTAGTGATATTTTTATTGAGGTGAAATTTTTATAATATAAAATTAAGCATTTTAAAGCATGCAATGACCTTTAATACATTCATAATATTGTGCAACTACCACCCATATTAAGTTTCAAAATATTTCTTTAACCAAAATGAAAACCCCATACCCAATAAGGAGGTACTCTTCATCTTCCCTTCTCCCAGCTCCCTGGCCACCACCAATCTGTTCTCTGTCTCTATGGATTTACCTATTCTGGATATCTTATAGTAAATGGTCACCTACATTATAGTGCCTTTTGTGTCTGGCTTCTTTTAATTAGCACGACATTTCTGATATTCATTCACATTATAGTGGTTATCGATACTTCATTCCTTTTTATTGCTAAATAATAACATGTTGTATGTATATACTATATTTGGTTATCTATTAATGGACAGTTTGATTGTTTCCACATTTTGGCTACTGTGAATAGTACTATTATCAAGATTCCTGTACAAGTATTTGTTTGAGTACTTGTTTTCAATTTTGGGAGAAATGAGTGGCTATCCCTAAGAGTGCAATTGCTGGGTCAGTGGTATTTCTATGTTGAGGAAGCACCAAATAATTTTCCACAGTGGCTGTACCACTTTACATTCCTGTTGACAATATACAAGGGTTCCAATTTCTCCACATCCCTGTCAACACATTATTTTCATTTTTTTGTATTATTATTACAACCCTCCTAGTGGGTATGAAGTGGCATCTAATTATGGTTTTGATTTATGTTTATACAATGATGTTAAACATCTTATCATGTGCTTGTTGGCTGTTTTGTGTATATTTTCTTTAGAGATTTGTCTGCAAGTCCTTTGACCATATTTTAATTTGTTTGTTTTTTTCATTGTTAAGTTGAAAGAGCTCTTTATGTGTTCTGGATAATAGACCCTTACCAGATACCTGATTTGCAAATATTTTCTCACATTCAGTAGGTTGCCTTTTCTTTTTCTTGATAATGTTCTCTGATTCAAAAGTTTTTAATTTTGATAATGTCTTTTATCTGCTTTTTTGGTTGTTGCTCATGCATTTAAATCATCTAACAATACATTACCAAATCCATAGTCATGAAGATTCACCTCTATGTTTTCTTGTAATATTATGTTTCATAGTATTAGCTCTTAGAGTTCAGGTTTTGATTCATTTTTAGTTAATTTTGTATATAGAAAGGAGTGCAACTTTATTCTTTAACCTGTGGCTATCCAGTTGCCCAGCATGACTTGTTGAAGAGAATATTCATTCCCTATATAATGGTCTTGGAAGCCCTGTCGAAAATCAATTAACTATATATGTGAGAGGCCATTTCTTGGCTTTTTATTCTATTCCATTGATCTTTATGTCTACCTTTATGTCAGTACCATACTGTCTTGGTACAGATTTCTTTCAACACTTTAAATATGTCATTCCAGTGCCTTCTGGATTCGTTGGTTTCTGCTTAGAAATTAACTGTTGATTTTATTGAGCATCATTTACATCAGTTGCTTATATCACTTCCTTCAAGATTCTTTGTTTTTTGCCTGACCAGGTGGTGGCGCAGTGGATAGAGCGTCGGACTGGGATGCGGAAGACCCAGGTTTGAGACCCTTAGGTCATCAGCTTGAGCTCGGGCCCATCTGGCTTGAGCAAAAGCTCACCAGCTGGACCCAAGGTCGCTGGCTCCAGCAAGGGGTTGCTTGGTCTGCTGAAGGCCCGCAATCAAGGCACATGTGAGAAAAGCAATCAATGAACAACTAAGGTGTTGCGAGGGCAACGAAAAACTAATGATCGATGCTTCTCACCTCTCTCCATTTCTGTCTGTCTGTTCCTATCTATCCCTCTCTTTGACTCCCTCTCTGTCTCTGTAAAAAAAAAAAAAAAAAAAAAAAAAAAGATTCTTTGTTTTTTACTTTCAACATTTTAATTATAATGTATCTCAGTATAGTTCTTTTTGTGTTTATCCTCCTTGGAGTTTGTTAAGCTTCTCAGATTTGTAGACTAATGTATTTAATTAAATTTGAAAAGCTTTTGGCCATGATTATTTTGAATGATCTTTCTTCCCCTTTCTCTATGCCCCCTCTCTTTTGAGACTCTTATCATGTGCATGTTAGTAGACTTGATGGTAGACAATGTATCTTTTTTTCTATTCTTTATCCTTTCTTCTCCTCAACTTGGATAATTTCAATTGCTATATCTTTAAATTTTTTGATTCTTTCTTCTTCTTGCTCAAATATACTATTAAAACCTACTACTGAAATTTTCATTTCTGCTACGTTGTTTACAGCTCCAAAATTTCTGGTGGGTTCCTATTTATAATTTCTATATCTTTATGGATACTTTCTATTTGTTGAGGCATCATTTTGCTAGTTTCCTCTATCTTTGTTCATGGTTTTCTTTAGCTAGTTGATTTAAAATCTTTAACTTATAAGTTCAATGTATGTGCTTCCTGGAGAACAGTTTCTATTTATTTCTTTTATGAATAGGTTATACTTTCTTGTTTCTTTGCATATTTCATATTTATTGAAAACTGTACCTGTTAAATATTGTAACTCTGATATCAGATATTCCCCCTTCTCGTGTACTTTTATTTTATTTTTGCTTGCTGCATGTTTTAATGGTTTGTATCTTTTGTTATTATTTTAAACTATTTCTTTAAAGTCTGTATTCTTTGTTAAGTTTAGTCTCTAAGATCTCTGCCCCTTTGGCTTGTGATCAACTAGTGTTGAAAAAAATTGCCTTGAATGACTATATAGATAAAGGAGAGGAAAGGAAAAGAGAAAAAGAATATCTGTCCCAGTGTTTGCAAATTAATACTTTATGCTTTCACTGAGCCTAAGAAATAGCCAGATGTGAAAGCTCTGGTCTTTCTAAGCATGCATTCTACCGTGGGCATGTGCATGGCTTTCTAGATTTCCTGGAATAAGCAAGTACTTATCAATGTCATAACTGCCCAAAGAAACTTTCCAGCTTTGCCTCTCAGGCTAGTGGAGTGTCATTTTGCCTCAGCTGTTATCTTTTGCCCCAAACAACAGCAGGATGTTCATTTACCTTACAATGTTTTCAACAAATGCCCTCTGTATAGCCACTCTTCCACCCTGAGAAATTTCCAAGTTAGGTGAAACAAAAGCAAGCACCTACATCAATCTTTCTGGTAGCCCCAGATAGGTCAAAACAGACAAAACACTATTTTCTGAGGGTCTCACACTGGAAACACAAGCTGCAATCTTTAAGAATGCCTCCAGACCAAGCAGGGAAGTGAGGCAAGGGCAAACAAAATGCCACAAAATGTTTTTATTATTTTTAAGTTGCCTTTTTTAAAAAATACAGTGTTTCCTGTAAATGTTTGGCTATTTCCCAGAGTTCTGACAATATTGTTTCTGACAGTTTTTTGTTTGTTTCTTGGGGGGGGGAGGGTTTCTATGGAGCAATTGGCCTTTGGAGGATGTACCTACTCCACCTTGTTTCCTGACATCACTTTTTCTGGCAATTTTTTAAATTTTCAACTCATGGGAATTTTCAAAGTGGGGAAATTGATAAGTATAATTATTAGTCACTAGATAATAACACTTTTGAGGATTTCTTGACCAAATTTATGTATATAAAATAGGTTTAAATATACATATATTAAAATGTTTGTAATAGACATCAACATCACTTATAAAAATGGTACACACTTGAAAAGCAAAAGCAACTTTAATATAATGAGTTTTCACCTCTTTTCACTATAGTCTGGTGTCAGTTCCAGGGTCAAAATCTCCCCACATTATTTAAACAAATACCCACAATCAGGGTTTAGGATGATAGTGGGAAGATACTTTCCCCACTTTAATTTGACAGGACTTTTACCAGCTGCCCATCTTTGACAGCCATGAGTCAAAGATGAGTCATAAGTCAGTAGCACCTGTGTTTTAAACTCCATATGTCCTACCTCCCCTCTCACCAACTAAATCCTTCTATTTAGCCTTCTGGAATATAGATCCGAATCAAGATCAGCCATCTTAATGAAGTAAGAAGGACTGATAAAAACAAGTAAGATAATTATTTTTAACCTTCTATTTCCAGTTTAGGGTCATGGGAGTCTATCCCAGCAGCACAGGGTAAAAAGTGGGAACCCTCCCTGGAGATGATGCCCCTATTCATCACAGGGTGCATCCTCACCCACTCAGACTGGCACAATTTAGACATGCTAATTCACCTCACATGCATATCTTTGAGATGTGGTAGGCAAATGAAGTACCCAGAAATCCACTTGAACGGGCGGAATATGAAAACACCACACAGTTACCCTGGCTGGAACTGATTTTTTTTTCTCATTAACATTATAACAAATGACATTAAACAAAATGACATTCAAGACCTGCTATGTATACTAAATGTTAGTGAATATCTCAAAATATCTTGTATGTAGTTATCCTTCTTTTTCTTGTGATGATGTGGGAAGATAAAATGTTTTATTACATAAAGAACTTTTACTGAAAGGAAAATGTCAGTCCAAACTGCCAGCATCACTACTTTTGCACTTTGGGGTCATTACTACCATATTTCCCCATGTATAAGACAGTCCCATGTATAAGATGCACCTTAATTTGGGGCCTGAAATTTGAAAAAAAAAAAAGTATTACATAAAGTTATTGAACTTAAGTTTTATTCATTATAAAACTCATACAACTCCCCATCATTATCATAACTCCTATCCAGCTTGTCCTCATCTGTGTCTGATGATGAATCACTGTCTTTATAGATTGCCTCATCTTCAGTCCCATCTATGGTATTTGAAATGCCATAGCCACTGTATAAGACGCACCCTCCCATTGATGGAGCCTGTAAACACTAACAAGCCCCACCTACCATCCGGACTGAGGCCTAGTTTATGTCATCACCACAGAGACACAACAGCAAATCTCTGCCTAAGAGTGCCACACAGGCAGAACCTGGGGTACAGTGCCACTGGCCAAAAAGAGAGAAGAAAGAAAAAGGAAGAAGATAACTTCTCAAAACCAGGAAATATCTTTATAACATTTTCCTTTTTTTTTCTTGTATTTTTATCTTTTTTTTTTTCTTCCACCTTGGTCATTTTATCCTCCTTCTGTTTTACTTTTTTCTTTTTATTTTGAACATTATTACCTATAGGTGTTACATTTTTCGTTCTTTTTTTTTCTATGAGTGTTACAATCCAAAAAACTTAACTCAATTTTTTCTCTCTTTTTGTTTCTTCTTTTCTCTTTCACTTTTTCTCTCATTTGAATCTCACCCACAAACAAATTATTTTTATCTGGATTCAAATGTTTACTTTGTGGCATTTTGTGTGCTTTTTATTTCGCTTTTTATCTCTTTAGCATTTCCCCAAACTCCGGCTCTCCATTCTGTAGTTTTTGTGCCACTTAATACAATAGAATTTTCATTTTTCACTGTATTTGTTTCTTTTTTTCTCTTTTTCTCTTTCTTTTTCTCTTACACTTTTTCTCTCATTCAACCATCATTTACAAACAAATTATTTTATTCTTGATCCAAATATTTTTCTTGTGGCATTTTGTGGGTTCTTGCCTCATTTTTGCCTCTTTGTCATTCCCCCCCCAACACAGGCCCTCCATTTTACATATTTTTGTTCCACTTAGCACAATATAATTTTTAGTTTTTCACTGCATTTTCTCAAAATAATTTTTTATCAACTCTTATTAGTGTTATTAACAATACAACTCTCAAATGCCATTTAAAAAAAGAAATCGAATATCATGGATACAAAAGACAGTGATGTAGCTCAGAGAGATGAGAAAAATCTATAGAAAAAAATTCAATAGTTTAGAAACCTTGGAGTTAAATGACAGAGAATTTAAAATGAAGTCCTAAAAATACTCAGGGATATACAAGAAAGCATAGAAAGGCAATTTAGGGAGCTCAAAAAAACAATGCAATGAACAGAAAGAATACTTTACCAAGGAAATTGAAACTATGAAAATGAATCAAACAGAGATGAAAAACTCAATTCATGAACTGAAAAATGAGGTAACAAGCTTAGCCAATAGAACAGGCTAGATAGAGGAGATAATTAGTGACATAGAAGACAGGCAACTAGAGGCACTACAGAGAGAAGAGAAGAGAGACTCCCAAGTTTAAAAAAATGAGAAAGTTCTACAGGAATTGTCAGATTCCATCAAAAAAGAGCAACATAAGAATAATGGGTATATTAGAAGGAGAAGAGAGAGAAAATGGAATGGAGAACATATTTAAAGAAATAATAGATGAGAACTTCCCAAGCCTGTGGAAAGAACTAAAGCCTTGAATTCAAGAAGCAAACAGAATACCGACTTATCTTAACCCTAACAAACCTACTCCAAGGCACATCATAATAAAATTGGCACAAACCAATGACAAAGAAAAAATTCTCAAGGCAGCCAAGGAAAAGAAGAATACAACATATAAAGGAAGGCCCATTAGATTATCATCAGATTTCTCAGCAGAAACTCTACAAGCTAGAAGAGAGTGGACTTCAATATTTAAAGTTCTGAAAGAAAGGAACTTCCAATCAAGAATACTATACCCATCAAAGCTGTCCTTCAAATACGAAGGAGAAATAAAAACATTCACAGATACAGAAATTTATCACCAGAAAACTCCCACTTCAGGATATACTAAAGGGGGTTTTCTGACCAGATACAAAGAACAAAACTATAACTTAAAGCTTCATCAGGATCACAATAAAAACAAGACTACTCTGTGACAACAAAAACAAGAATGGGGAGAGGACAAAAATTAACAGTAGCAAAGAAGGAAGGAGTGCAGAAGCACTCATGAGATAATGTAGTACAATGAACATGATATGTATGCTTTTCATTACTTAATGGTAACCACCCCGACAAAAACAATACAGAGGTACATGGCTTGAAAAAAGAAATAACAGAGAAAAGAAGTATGGATTACAACCAAACAAAAACAAAGGATAGAAAAATATAAAAGGAAAACCAAACAAGAGACAAAACTATCAGAAAGCAATATATAAAATGGCAATAGGAAACCCTCAAATGTCAATAATAACACTAAATGTAAATGGATTGAACTCACCAATAAAAAGACACAGAGTAGCAGAATGGATTAAAAAAGAAAATCCAACTGTATATTGCCTACAAGAAACACATCTAAGCTACAACCATAAAAACAAATTCAAAGTGAAAGGTTGGAAAACAATATTCCAAGCAAATAATATCCAAAATAAGGCAGGTGTAACAATACTCATATCTAACAATGCTGACTACAAGACAGCAAAGGTAATCAGAGACAAAAACGGTCATTTCATAATGATAAAGGGTACATTGAATCAAGAAGACATAACACTTCTTAATATACACCAAACCAAGGAGCACCAAAATATATAAGACAGCTACTGACTGACCTAAAAACAAAAACTGAAAAGAATACAGTCATACATGGAGAACTCAATACACCACTGACGGCTCTAGTTCACTTATTCAAACAGAAAATCAATAAAGAAATATTGGCCTTAAATGAAACTCTAGAACAATTAGATATGATAGACATCTACAGGACGTTTCATCCCAAAGTGCCAGAGTATACATTTTTTTCTAGTGTACATGGAATGTTCTCAAGAATTGACCATATGTTAGGCCACAAAAATAACATCAACATATTCAGAAAGATTGAAATTATACCAAGCATATTCCCTAATCATAAAGCCTTGAAACTAGAATTCAACTGCAAAAAAGAGGTAAACAAACCACAAAAATGTGGAAACTAAACAACATACTTTAAAAAAATGAGTGGGTCAGAGAAGGTATAAGCGCAGAGATCAGAAGATACATACAGGCAAAGGAAAATAACAATACAACGTATCAGAATCTCTGGGATGCAGCAAAAGCAGTAATAAGAGGGAAATTCATATCACTACAGGCCTATATGAACAAACAAGAGAGAGCCCAAGTAAACAACTTAACTTCACATCTTAAGGAACTAGAAAAAGAACAAAGAGAACCCAAAACCAGCAGAAGAAAGGAAATAATAAAAATCAGAACAGAAATAAATGAAATAGAGAACAGAAAAACTATAGAAAAAATTAATAAAACAAGGAGCTGGTTCTTTGAAAAGATCAACAAAATTGACAAACCCTTGGCAAGAAAAAAAGAGAAAGGACTCATATAAACAAAATCCAAAATGAAAGAGGAGAAATCACCACAGATATCATAGATATACAAAGAATTATTGTAGAATACTATGAAAAACTATATGCCAACAAATTTAACAATATGGAAGAAATGGATAAATACCTAGAACAATATAATCTTTCTAGACTGAGTCATGAAGAAGCAGAAAGCCTAAATAGACTCATAAGCAGGGAAGAAATACAAACAACTATTAAAAACCTCACCAAAAATAAAAGTCCAGGGCCAGACAGCTATACTGGTGAATTCTATCAAACATTCAAAGAAGACTTGGTTCCTATTCTACTCAAAGTCTTCCAAAACCTTGAAGAAGATGCAATATTGTCAAACACATTTTATGAGGCTGACATAATCCTCATTCCAAAACCTGGCAAAGACAACACAAAAAAAGAAAACTACAGACCAATATCTCTAATGAATACAGATGCTAAAATACTAAACAAAATACTAGCAAATCAAATACACCAACACATTAAAAAGATAATTCATCATGATCAAGTGGGATTCATCCCAGAATCACAAGGATGGTTCAACATACATAAAACGGTTAACGTAATACACCATATCAACAAAACAAAGGACAAAAACTATATGATCTTATCAATAGATGCAGAAAAGGCATTCAGTAAAATACATCATTTTATGTTTAAAACACTTAACAAAATGGGTATAGATGGAAAATATATCAACACAATAAGGGCCATTTATGATAAACCATCAGCTAACATCATATTAAATGGCATAAAACTGAGGGCTTTTCCCCTAATCAGGAACAAGACAGAATTGTCCAGTCTCTCCACTCTTATTCAACATAGTGCTAGAAGTTCTAGCCAGAGCAATCAGATAAGAGAAAAAAATATAAGGCATTCATATTGGGAAAGAAGAAGTAAAGGTTTCACTTTTTGCAGATGATATGACCCTGCACATCGAAAATCCCAAAGACTCCACAAAAAGACTACTAGAAACAATAAACCAATACAAGAAGGTTGCAAGATACAAAATTAATATACTAAAGTCCATTGCCTTCCTATATGCCAACAATAAAACATCCGAAAACAAGCTCAAAAAGCAATCACTTTCATGGTTGCAACAAAAAATAAATAAAATAGGAATAAATATAACAAAGAATTTAAGACCTATATAATGAAAACTACAAAGCATTGTTAAGGAAAATTGAAAAAGATACAATGAAATGTAAAAAAATATTCCTTGTTCTTGGATAGGACGAATAAATATAGTCAAAATGACTATATTACCCAAAGCTATATACAAATTTAATGAAATTCACATCAAAATTCCAATGCCATTTTTTTTTAAAGAAATTATTTTTATTTATTTATTTTAGAGAGGAGACACAGAGTGAGAGAGAGAGAGAAAGAGAGAAAGGGGGGAGGAGCTGGAAGCATCAACTCCCATATGTGCCTTAACCAGACCAGTGCAGGGTTTTGAACTGGTGACCTCAGTGTTCCCAGGTCGACGCTTTATCCACTGCACCACCACTGGTCAGGCTCCAATGCCATTTTTTAAAAAAACTGAAAAAAAAATCATCAGGTTTATATGGAACTATAAAAAAAAAAAAAAAAAAAAAAAAAAACCAAATAGCCAGAGCAATTCTAAGGAAAAAGAATAAAACTGGGGGAATTACAATACCTGACTTCAAATTATATTATAGAGCCACAATAATCAAAACAGCATGGTATTGGAAGAAAAATATACACCTAGACCAATGGAACAGAATAGAAAGCCCAGAAATAAAACCACATGTATATGGTTAAATAATTTTTGATAAAGGGGCCAACAACACACAATGGAGAAAAGAAAGTCTCTCAACAAATGGTGCTGGGGAAACTGGAAAACCACATGCAAAAGAATGAAAAGTGACTACAGTTTGTCCCCTTGTACTAAAATTAATTAAAACTGGATCAAAGACCTAAATATAATACCTGAAACAATAAATTACATAGAAGAAAACATAGGTACTAAACTCATGGACCCTGGTTACAAAGAGCACTTTATGAATTTGACTCCAAAGGCAAGGGAAGTGAAGGCAAAGATAAATGAATGGGACTACATCAGACTAAGAAGCTTTAGCACAGCAAGACAAACTGACAGCGAGGACAGCAAGATGGCGATGGAATAGGCGGACATACCAACTTCCAACTCCTGGAACCAAAGTGGATTATAACTTAATTTTAAGAACCATCATCTGGATAAACCAACTTTGAACTAAACTAAGTGGACTCTTCAACCAAGGAACACTGAATAAGCCACATTGAGACTAGTAGGAAAAGCGAAAATGTGGAAAGGGCTGCCCAGCTCCCTGGAGCGAAGAACAGACTTACGTGGTGGGAAGAGAGTTTAGCGGAGAAGGAGGGACCTGGGTCCCAGGAACAAAGCCCCAGCCTGCAGTCCCAAAACCTAGAATAGGCGTTTGGACAGTATTGAGCTGGGAAACAAGTGAGGATACTGTTTGTGAGAAAGAGACAGTTTTCTCAGACCCAGGATTCTCCTTAAAGGGACGGCGCAGAAAACCCCTCTCACAATGACTCACCAGGGACTCCGGGGGCGGGGACAGAGGAGAGGACCGGAGCAGCAGGAAGAGAGTGTGGACTGGAAGGCACAGGGACAAACACTCTGAGGGACAGCCACCCTAACCCCTGGGATAAGTCACATTCCAAATCAAAAATGAATATTTCCCCTGGAACTAGCAATACCAGTAAAGGGAGACAGGACACCAGCCAAACAAGCTCTCCTGTGACACTTAGAGCAGAGCTGCTTAGACGAAGGGAGCTTCCAGGACTACAGTATGGAGTGTTAGTGTCTGAGCTACAGTGCACCCACCCACACTGCTGAGGGCTGACTGGAGGGACGGTGGCAGCAGGACGTGGAAACACGGTTCTGCCGAGGGGGGGGGGAGTGAAGAGGCCCAGCGGGCGTGAGCTTGGTCTAGCCCAGCAGGGGCGGAAGGGACACGCGAAAGCAGTATGGCAGCTGCGGGCCTGCCTGCAGCCAGACCTGCGGGGGGGAAAAGCAGGAGGCCAGAAATGGGCAGAGATCTGCCGCTGAGCAGGACCCTGTGGGTGCGCAGCATCACCTGGCCTCCGAGGTTGGTGAACCTGCGTGAGCCGGCCCAGACCGCGGGGGCGACGCTAAAGCCTAGGACAGGCAGAGGGTCGCAGCTGAGTGCACACCAGCAGCCCGCCCAGCCCGAGAAACTGAGGTTTGAGATGCTGCTCAAGCCAGCTCTGACAGTGGGGGCGAGGCGAAAGCCAGGGAACAGGCTGGGTCCGCAGCTGAGCAAAGGTGCTCACCCCTACCCTTGGTTCTGAGGCTTGTGGCTTGACTGTGGTGTGCAACCCCACCTGTGGGGACGAGGCGAAGGCCCAGACAGGCTAAGGCTTGTAGAGACGGGCAGAAGAACACAGCCCCTCCTGCAGAGAAGAGGAAGAAATCACACCAACATCCGCAGTAGGCCGGCGCCAACAATGCCCATACCCAACCGCCCTAGACAGAAGCTGAGGGGGTGGAGGGCCTGCAGACAGACCGCACCTAGGCAACACAGAGGCAACACCCACTGGACTCCAGTGGTCACACCCTTCTATACACAGACAAAATGGGCAGGCAGAGAAATGCAACCCAAATGAATCAAGAGAAATCCCCAGAGATGATCTGAATGAACCAGATATAACCAAATTACTGGACACAGAGTTTAAAATAATGATAGTTAGGATGTTCAAAGAGCTTAGAGCAACAATGGATAGTCATTATGAACACCTAAATAAAGAGATAACAAGTATAAAAAAGGAAATTGAAATAATAAAAAAGAATCAGGCAGAAATGACAAATACAGTATCAGTACTGAAGACCACATGGAAGAAATTAAAAGCAGATGGATGAAGCTGAGGATCTAATCAGCGAGTTAGAGAACAAAATAAACAAAGGCACAGAAGCAGATCAGAAAAAGAAAGAGACTCAAAATATCTGAGGAAACTCTAAGAGAACTCTGTGACAACATGAAGAGAAATAACATCCGCATCATAGGGGTACCCGAAGATGAAGAGAAAGAACAAGGGATAGAAACTTTGTTCAATCAAATCATAGCTGAAAACTTCCCGAAATTAAGACTGGAAAACATTTCACACATTCAAGAAGCACAGAGAATTTCATTAAAGAGAAACCCAAAGAAATCTACACAAGACACATCATAGATAAAATACCAAAACTAAGGAATAAAGAGAAAATTTTAAAAGCTGCTAGAGAAAAAAAGGCTATCACCTACAAAGGAGCCCTCATAAGAATGACATCCGACTTCTAAACAGAAACACTTGAGGCCAGAAGGAAATGGCAAGATATATTCAAAGTAATGCAGAACAAGAACATAAAACCAAGACTACTCTATCTAGCAAGGCTAACATTTAAAATTGAAGGAGAAATAAAGAGCTTCCCAGACAAAAAAACCCTCAACGAATTTATTAAAACCAAACCAATTCTGCAAGAGATGCTAAGGAGCCTGTTGTGAACAGTTCAAAGGGGGAAAAGAATATAGCAAAAGAAGAATACAGCTTTAAAGAATAAAATGCCAATAGACAACTACATATCAATAATAACCTTAAATGTAAATGAATTAAATGATCCAATCAAAAGACATAGGGTAGCTGCAAGGATAAAGAAACAGGACCCATACATATGCTCTTTACAAGAGACACACTTTAAAACAAAAGATGCACATAGACTGAAGAAAAAAGGATGAAAAAAATATTTCATGCTAATGGAAATGAAAAATAAAGCCGAGGTAGCAATAATTATATCTGACAAAATAGACTTTAAAACAAAGGCCATAGTAAGAGATAAAGGAGGACAACATAATGATAAAGGGAACAACTCAACAGGAAGATATAACCATTATATATATGCACCAAACATAAGAGCCCCGACATACATAAAGCAGACTTTAATGGATATAAAGGGTGAGATTAACAGCAATACTACAATAGTAAGGGATTTCAATACCCCACTAACATTACTGGATAGATCCTCAAGAAAGAAAATTAATAAAGAAACAGCACTTAAAGGATACACTAGATCAACTTGATTTAATAGATATCTTCAGAATTTTTCACCCTAAAGCAGTAGAATATACATTCTTTTCTAGCGCTTGTGGAACATTCTCTAAGATAGACCACATGTTAGGACACAAAACTGGTCTCAACAAATTTAAGAAGATTGAAATCATATCAAGCATTTTTTCAGATCACAATGGCATGACACTAGAAATTAACCACAAAAAAAAACTGAAAATACTCAAACAATTAGAAATTAAGTAGTATGCTATTAAATAATGAATGGATTAACAAGGAGATCAAAGAAGAAATAAAAATGTTTCTAGAAACAAATGATAATGAGCATACATCAACTCAAAATTTATGGGACACAGCAAAAGCAGTACTGAGAGGGAAGTTCATAGCACTACAGGCATACCAAAAGAAGCTAGAAAAAGCTCAAATAAGCAACCTGACCCTGCATCTAAAAGAACTAGAGAAACAACAGCAAATAAAGCCCAGGACTAGTAGAAGGAAGGAAATAATAAAGATCAGAGCAGAAATAAATGGCATAGAGGCGTAGAGATTAAGGAAACAATACAGAGGATCAATGAAACCAGAAGCTGGTTCTTTGAAAAGATAAACAAGATTGATGAACCTTTAACTAGACTCACCAAGAAAAAAGAGAAAGGACTCAAATAAATAAAATTGGAAATGAGAGTGGAGAAATAACAACTGACACAACAGAAATACAAAGCATTGTAAGAAAATACTATAAAGAACTCTATGCCAAAAAATTAGACAACCTAGGTGAAATGGACAAATTTCTTGAATCATATAATCTTCCAAAAATCAATCTGGAAGAATCAGAACACCTAAACAGACCAATTACAACAAGTGAGATCGAAACAGTTATAAAAAAACTCCCAAAAAAGAAAAATCCTGGGCCTGATGGCTTCACTTAGTGAATTCTACCAAAAATTCAAAGAAGAACTAACTCCAATCATCCTCAAGCTATATCAAAAAAATCAAGAGGAAGAAAGACTTCCAAATTCGTTTTATGAAGCGAGCATAATTCTGACCCAAAACCGGGCAAAGACAACACAAAGAAAGAAAATTATAGGCCAATATCCCTGATGAATTGAGATGCTAAAATTCTCAACAAAATATTAGCCAACGGGATCCAGCAATATATGCAAAAATTATACACCATGATCAAGTGGGATGTATTCTGGAGAGGCAAGGCTGGTTCAATATTCGCAAATCAATCAATGTGATTCATCACATAAACAAAAGGAAGGACAAAAATCACATGACAATTTCAATAGATGCAAAAAAAGCATTTGATAAAATCCAGCACCCATTCATGATTAAAACTCTCAGTAAAGTGGGAATACAGGGAACATACCTTAACATGATAAAGGCTTTCTATGACAAACCGACAGCAATCATCATACTAAATGGGCAATAATTTAAAGCAATCCCCTTAAGATCAGGAACCAGGCAGGGGTGCCCCCTTTCACCACTCTTATTCAACATAGTTCTGGAAGTCTTAGCCACAGCAATCAGACAAGAAGAAATAAAAGGCATCCAAATTGCAAAAGAAGAAGTAAAACTGTCATTATATGCAGATGATATGGTATTGTATATAGAAAACCCTAAAGTCTCAGTCAAAAAACTACTGGACCTGATCAATGAATTCAGCAAAGTGGCAGGATATAAAATTAATACTCAGAAATGAGAGGCATTTTTATATACCAACAATGAACTGTCAGCAAAAGAA
Source organism: Rhynchonycteris naso (assembly GCA_037038555.1). Lineage (NCBI taxonomy): Eukaryota > Metazoa > Chordata > Mammalia > Chiroptera > Emballonuridae > Rhynchonycteris > Rhynchonycteris naso. Next base: position 291,162,868 of record CM072995.1, on the reverse strand, counting down.
ATTAAGGAAACAATCCCCTTCACTATTGCAGTCAAAAAAATAAAGTACCTAGGAGTAAATTTAACCAAGGAGGTTAAGGACTTCTACTTGGAAAATTATAAAACATTGATAAAAGAAATCAAGGAAGATACAAAGAAGTGGAAGCACATACCGTGCTCATGGCTAGGAAGAATAAACATCATTAAAATATCTATATTACCCAAAGCAATTTATAAATTTAATGCAATACCTATTAAAATACCAATGACATACTTCAATGATATAGAACACATATTCCAAAAGTTTATATGGAACCAAAAAAGAACACAAATAGCCTCAGCAATCTTAAAAAGAAAAAATTAGCTGGAGGTATCACCCTTCCAGATATCAAGGTATACTACAAGGCCATTGTACTCAAGACAGCCTGGTACTGGCATAAAAACAGGCACATAGATCAATGAAAAAAAACAGAGAACCCAGAAATAAACCCACAGCTTTATGGACAACTGATATTTGACAAAGGAGGAAAGAGCATACAATGGAGTAAAGACAGCCTCTTTAACAAATGGTGTTGGGAAAATTGGGCATCTACCTGCAAAAAAATGAAACTAGACCATCAACTTACACCATTCACAAAAACAAACTCAAAATGGATAAAAGACTTAAATGTAAGCCGTGAAACAATAAGCATCTTAGAAGAAAACATAGGCGGTAAACTCTCCGACATCTATAATATATTTGCCAATTTATCTCCACCGGCAAATGAAATAAAAGGCAAGATAAACAAATGGGACTATATCAAACTAAAAAGGTTTTGCACAGCTAAAGACAATAAGAACAGAATAAAAAGACAAACCACACAATGGGAGAACATATTCGACAGCACATCTGATAAGGGGTTAATAACCAAAATTTATAAAGAACTTGTAAAACTCAACACCAGGAAGACAAACAATCCAATCAAAAAATGGGCAAAGGAAATGAATAGAAATTTCACCAAAGAGGACATAGAGTTGGTCAATAGGCATATGAAAAAATGCTCAACATCACTAATCATTAGAGAAATGCAAATTAAAACCACAATGAGATATCACCTCACACCAGTCAGAATGGCACTCATCAGCAAAACAACACAGAATAAGTGCTTGCGAGGATGTGGAGAAAAGGGAACCCTCCTGCACTGCTGGTGGGAATACAGAATGGTGCAGCCACTGTGGAAAACAGTATGGAGATTCCTCAAAGAAGTAAAAATTGAACTGCCTTCTTTGACCCAGCTATCCCACTTATAGGAATATACCCTAAGAACACCATAGCACTGTTCGAAAAGAAGAAATGCACCCCCATGTTCATGGCAGCATTGTTCACAATACCGAAGATCTAGAAACAGCCCAAGTGTTCGTCAGAGGACGAGTGGATTAAAAAGCTTTTGTAGATATATACTATGGAATACTACTCAGCCATAAGAAATGATGGCATTGGATCATTTACAACAAAATGGATGAACCTTGATAACATTATACAGAGTGAAATAAGTAAAACAGAAAAAAACTGAGAATTGCTTGATTTCATACATAGGTGGGACATAAAAACGAGACTATGAGACATGGACAAGAGTGTGGTGGTTATGTGGTTGTGGGAGGGAGGAGAGGGAGGGAGATAGGGTAGGGGAGGGGCACAAAAAAAACAGATAGAAGATGACAGAGGACAATTTGACTTTGGGTGATGGATATGCAACATAATTGAATGACAAGATAATCTGGAAATGTTTTCTTTGAATATATGTACCCTGATTTATTAATGTCCCCATTAAAATTAATAAAAAAAGAGAAACTGACAGCAAAACAAACAGGCCGCTAACTAAATGGGAGATGATATTTTCAAACAACAGCACAGATAAGGGCCTAATTTCCAAAATGTACAAAGAACTCATAAAACTCAACAACAAACAAGTAAACAATCCAATAAAAAATGGGAAGAGGAGATGAACAGACACTTCTCCAGGAAGAAATACAAATGGCCAACAGATATATGAAAAGATGCTCATCTTCATTAGCTATTAGAGAAATGGAAATCAAAACTACAATGAGGAGAAGGAGCAAGATGGCGACGGAGTAGGCGGATGTACCAACTTCCAACTCCCAGAACCAAAGTGGACTACAACTCAATTTTAAGAACCATCACCTGGATAAACCAACTTTGAACAAAACTAAGTGGACTCTTCAACCAAGGAACACAGAAGAAGCCACATTGAGACTGGTAGGAATAGCGAAAACGCGAAGAGGGCTGCCCAGCTCCCCGGAGCAAACGGCAGCCCGGAGAGACCCGTGTGGCGGGAGGAGATTTTCGCGGAGAGGGAGGGACCTGGGTCCCAGGAACCAAGCCCCAGCCTGCAGTCCCAGAGCCAAGAAGAGGCGTTTGGACAGTTTTGAGCTGTGAAACAAGTGAGGGAGCTCCCAGGCCTACAGTGTGGAGTATTAGGTCCCTTCCTACTCTGCTGAGGGCTGCTTAAGGTTTTAGGGCGGCAGGACGCTGAAAGGCGGTTCTGTCGGCGTGGGCAGAGGCCAAGCCAGTGGGAGATCGGTCTAGCCCAGAGGGTCGGAGGGTAAGCGCGAGAGCGGTCCGGAAGCTGCGGGCCCGCCTTTAATCCCACTTACGGGGACAAAGCGGGAGGCCAGGAACAGACAGGCCCTGCGCAAGCCGGCCCTGACCGCGGGGACCGGGCTAGGACCAGGGACGGGCAGGGGCTCGTGGCTGAGCTGACGCTACCAGTCCGCGCCCCCCCCCCACCGCCCGCCGGAGAAACCGCGGTTGGCCAGTATACGTGCGCGAGCGGGCTCCGAGTGCGGGAACGGGGTGGACCCCGAGACAGGCGGAGGCTCGCAGCTGAGCCCACGGCTGCTATCCCCATCCGGCCGGAGAAACCCCGGATAGCGTTAATACGTGCACGAGCGGGCTCCGAACGCGGGGGCGGGGTAGAGTCCGGGACGAGCGGAAGTACGCAGCTCGGCGGAAGCCAGCAAACACGCCCGCCCCAATAAATCTTGGTTTCCGACCCTGCGCAAAGGGCCCTGGCCTCGAGGGCGGGGCTAAAGCTCCTGACGGGCAAAAGCTTACAGCTGAGAGCACGTCAAAAGCCCCGACTAACCCGCGGAACTGTAGCGAGCAGGCTCCGACTGCTGGTTCTGGGCGGAAGTCCGGAAATAGGCTGGGTCCGCAGCTGAGGAAAGGTGCTCGCCTCTACCCTTGGTGCTAATCTTGTGGCTTCAATAACAGCCCCTCCCACGGAGGAGAGGCAGAAATCACAGCAAAAGCCACAGTGGGCCGGCGCTGGCAACGCTCATACCCAACCACCCTAGGCGCCGGCAGAGGGGGTGGGGGGCCTGCAGATAGACCACACCTAGAGAACACAAAGGCAACACCTACTGGACTCCAGTGGCCACAACTTGCTTATACACAGAAAAAATGGGCAGGCAGAGGAATGCAAACCAAATGAATCAAGAGAAATCCCCAGAGAAGGACCTGAATGAACCAGATATAACCAAATTACCAGAAGCAGAATTTAGAATAATGATAGTTAGGATGTTCAAAGAAATTAGAGCAACAATGGATAGTCATTATGAACACCTAAATAAAGAGATAACAAGTATAAAAAATGAAATTGAAATAATAAAAAAGAATCAGACAGAAATGACAAATACAGTATCAGAACTGAAGACCACAATGGAAGGAATTAAAAGCAGGATGGATGACGCTGAGGATCGAATAAGCGAGTTAGAGGACACAATAAACAAAGGCACAGAAGCAGAGAAGAAAAAGGAAAAGAGACTTAAAAAATGTGAGGAAACTCTAAGGGAGCTTTGTGACAACATGAAGAGAAACAACATTCGCATCATAGGGGTGCCTGAAGAAGAGGAGAGAGGACAGGAAATGGAAACTTTGTTCAATCAAATTATAGCAGAAAACTTTCCTAAGTTAAGGCTGGGAAACACTCCACACATTCAAGAAGCACACAGAACTCCATTAAGGAGAAACCCAAAAAGATCTACACCAAGACACATCATAGTTAAAATACCAAAGCTAATGGATAAAGAAAAAATTTTAAAAGCTGCTAGAGAAAAAAAGGCTATCACCTACAAAGGAGCCCCCATAAGGATGACATCAGACTTCTCAACAGAAACACTTGAGGCCAGAAGGGAATGGCAAGATATAATCAAAGTAATGCAGAACAAGAACCTACAACCAAGACTACTTTATCCAGCAAGGCTAACGTTTAAAATTGAAGAAGAAATAAAGAGCTTCCCAGAAAAAGAAAGCCTGAAGGAATTCATAAAAACCAAACCAATTCTGCAAGAGATACTAAGGGGCCTCTTGTGAACAGTTTAAAGGGAGGAAAGAATAGAGCAAAAGAAGAATACAGCTTTAAAGAATAAAATGGCAATAAACAACTACATATCAATAATAACCTTAAATGTAAATGGATTAAATGATCCAATCAAAAGACATAGGGTAGCTGCATGGATAAAGAAACAGGACCCATACATATGCTGTCTACAAGAGACACACCTTAAAATAAAAGATGTTCATAGACTGAAGGTAAAAAGGATGGAAAAAAATATTTCATGCAAATGGAAATAAAAAAAAGCAGGGGTAGCAATACTTATATCAGACAAAATGGACTTTAAAACAAAGGCTGTAGTAAGAGATAAAAGAGGACACTACATAATGATAAAGGGAACAATTCAACAGGAAGATATAACTATTGTAAATATATATGCACCAAATATAGGAGCCCCGACATACATAAAGCAGACTTTGATGGATATAAAGGGCGAGATTAACAGCAATACTATCATAGTAGGGGATTTCAATACCCCTCTAACAACACTGGATAGATCCTCAAGAAAGAAAATTAATAAAGAAACAGCAGACTTAAAGGAGACACTAGATCAACTTGATTTAATAGATATCTTCAGAACTTTTCACCCTAAAGCAGTAGAATATACATTCTTCTCAAGCGCTCATGGTACGTTTTCTAGGATAGACCACATGTTAGGACACAAAAATGGTCTCAATAAATTTAAGAAGATTGAAATCATATCAAGCATTTTCTCTGATCACAATGCCATGAAACTAGAAATTAACCACAAAAGAAAAACTGAAAAATACTCAAACACTTGGAAACTAAATAGCTTGTTATTAAATAATGAATGGATTAACAATGAGATCAAAGAAGAAATAAAAAAGTTTCTAGAAACAAATGATAATGAGCATACATCAACTCAAAATTTATGGGACACAGCAAAAGCAGTTCTGAGAGGGAAGTTTATTGCACTACAGGCATATCATAAGAAGCTAGAAAAAGCTCAAATAAGCAACCTGACCCTGCATCTAAAAGAACTAGAAAAACAACAACAAATAAAACCCAAGACAAGTAGAAGAAAGGAAATAATAAAGGTCAGAGCAGAAATAAATGACATAGAGGCTAAGGAAACAATACAGAGGATCAATGAAACAAGAAGCTGGTTCTTTGAAAAGGTAAACAAGATTGATGAACCTTTAACTAGACTCACCAAGAAAAAAAGAGAGAGGACTCAAATAAATAAAATTAGAAAGGACAGTGTAGAAATAACAACTGACACAACAGAAATACAAAGCATTGTAAGAAAATACTATGAAGAACTATATGCCAAAAAATTAGACAATCTTGGTGAAATGGACAAATTTCTTGAATCATATAACCTTCCAAAAATCAATCTGGAAGAATCAGAACACCTAAACAGACCAATTACAGCAAATGAGATAGAAACAGTTATCAAAAAACTCCCAAAAAAGAAAAGTCCTGGGCCTGATGGCTTCACAAGTGAATTCTATCAAAAATTCAAAGAAGAACTAACTCCTATTCTCCTGAAGCTATTTCAAAAAGTTCAAGAGGAAGGAAGAATTCCAAACTCCTTTTATGAGGCGAGCATAATTCTGATCCCAAAACCGGGCAAAGACAACACAAAGAAAGAAAATTATAGGCCTATATCCCTGATGAATTTAGACGCTAAAATTCTCAACAAAATATTAGCCAACCGGATCCAGCAATATATGAAAAAAATCATACACCACGATCAAGTGGGATTTATTCTGGAGAGGCAAGGCTGGTTCAATATTCGCAAATCAATCAATGTGATTCACCACATAAACAAAAGGAAGGACAAAAATCACATGATAATTTCAATAGATGCAGAAAAGGCATTTGATAAAATCCAGCACCCATTCATGCTCAAAATTCTCAGTAAAGTGGGAATACAGGGGTCATTCCTTAACATGATAAAGGCCATCTATGATAAACCGACAGCAAACATCATACTAAATGGACAAAGATTAAAAGCAATCCCCTTAAGATCAGGAACCAGGCAGGGTTGCCCACTTTCACCACTCTTATTCAACATAGTTCTTGAAGTCCTAGCTACAGCAATCAGACAAGAAGAAGAAATAAAAGGCATACAAATTGGAAAAGAAGAAGTAAAACTGTCATTATTTGCAGATGATATGATATTGTATATTGAAAACCCTAAAGTCTCAATCAAAAAACTACTGGACCTGATAAATGAATTCAGCAAGGTGGCAGGATATAAAATTAATACTCAGAAATCAGAGGCATTTCTATACACCAACAATGAAATATCAGCAAAAGAAATTAAGGAAACAATCCCCTTCACTATTGCAGCCAAAAAAATAAAGTACCTAGGAGTAAATTTAACCAAGGAGGTTAAGGACTTGTACTCAGAAAATTATAGAACATTGATAAAAGAAATCAAGGAAGATACAAACAAGTGGAAGCACATACCGTGCTCATGGCTAGGAAGAATAAACATCATTAAAATGTCTATATTACCCAAAGCAATTTATAAATTCAATGCAATACCAATTAAAATACCAATGACATACTTCAAAGATATAGAACACATATTCCAAAAATTTATATGGAACCAAAAAAGAACACGAATAGCCTCAGCAATCTTAAAAAGAAAAAATAAAGCAGGAGGTATCACTCTTCCTGATATCAAGGTTTACTACAAGGCCATTATACTCAAGACAGCCTGGTACTGGCATAAGAACAGGCACATAGATCAATGGAACAGAACAGAGGACCCAGAAATAAACCCACAGCTTTATGGACAACTGATATTTGACAAAGGAGGAAAGAACATACAATGGAGTAAAGACAGCCTCTTTAACAAATGGTGTTGGGAAAATTGGACATCTACCTGCAAAAAAATGAAACTAGACCATCAACTTACACCATTCACAAAAACAAACTCAAAATGGATAAAAGACTTAAATGTAAGCCGTGAAACCATAAACATCTTAGAAGAAAACATAGGCAGCAAGCTCTCCGACATCTGTAGCAGCGGTATATTTGCCGATTTATCTTCATGGGCAACTGAAATAAAAGGCAAGATAAACAAATGGGACTATATCAAACTAAAAAGTTTTTGCACAGCTAAAGACAATAGGAACAGAATAAAAAGACAAACCACACAATGGGAGAACATATTTGACAGCACATCTGATAAGGGGTTAATAACTAAAATTTATAAAGAACTTATAAAAAGCAACACCAGGAAGACAAACAACCCAATCAAAAAATGGGCAAAAGAAATGAATAGAAATTTCTCCAAAGAGGACATACAGATGGCCAATAGGCATATGAAAAAATGCTCAACATCACTAATCATTAGAGAAATGCAAATTAAAACCACAATGAGATATCACCTCACACCAGTCAGAATGGCACTTATCAGCAAAACAACACAGAATAAGTGCTGGCGAGGATGTGGAGAAAAGGGAACCCTTCTGCACTGCTGGTGGGAATGCAGACTGGTGCAGCCACTGTGGAAAACAGTTTGGAGATTCCTCAGAAAATTAAAAATTGAACTGCCTTTTGACCCAGCTATCCCACTTTTAGGAATATACCCTAAGAACACCATAGCACTGTTCGAAAAGAAGAAATGCGCCCCCATGTTCGTGGCAGCATTGTTCACAATAGCGAAGATCTGGAACCAGCCCAAGTGTCCGTCAGAAGACGAATGGATTAAAAAGCTTTGGTACATATATACTATGGAATACTACTCAGCCATAAGAAACGATGACATCGGATCATTTATAACAAAATGGATGTACCTTGATAACATTATACGGAGTGAAATAAGTAAATCAGAAAAAAAGAAAAACTGAGAACAGCACGATTACATACATAGGTGGGACATGAAAGTGAGGGTATGAGACATGGACAAGAGAGTGGTGGTTATGGGATGGGGGGAGGGAGGGAAGAATGGGATAGGGAGGAGGGGAGGGACGCAGGGAAAACCAGATTGAAGGTGACAGAGGACAATTTGACTTTTGGTGATGGGTATGCAACACAATTGAATGATAAGATAACCTGGAGATGTTTTCATTGTACATATGTACCCTGATTTATGGATGTCACCCCATTAGAATTAATAATAATAAAATATATATTAAAAAAAAAAAACTACAATGAGATACCCCCTCACACCTGTTAACTTAGCTATTATCAACAAGACAGGTAATATCAAGTGTTGGTGAGGCTGCGGAGAAAAAGGAACCCTCATTCAGTGTTGGTGGGAATGTAAAGTAATACAACCATTATGGAGGAAGATATGGTGGTTCCTCAAAAAATTAAAAATAGAACTACCATATGGCCCAGCAATCCCTCTACTGGGTATATGCCCCCATAACTCAAAAACACTGGTACATAAAGACACATGCAGCCCCATGTTCATTGCAGCATTGTTCACAGTGGCCAAAACATGGAATCAACCAAAGAGCCCTTCAATAGATGATTGGATAAAGATGATGTGGTACATATATACTATGGAATACTACTGAGCCATAAGAAATGATGACATATTGTCATTTATGATAACATGGGTGGACCTTGATAACATTATACTGAGTGAAATAAGTAAATCAGAAAAAACTAAAAACTATATGATTCCATACATAGGTGGGACATAAAAATGAGACTCAGGAACATGGACAAGAGTGTGGTGGTTACCGCAGGTGGGGAGAAAAAGGAAGGATGTGGGGGAAGGAAAGGGCACAAAGAAAACCAGATAGAAGGTGATGGAAGACTATATGACTTTGGGTGATGGGTATGCAACATAATCAAATGTCAAAATAACCTGCAGATGTTTTCTTTGAACCTATGGACCCTGATTGATTAGTGTCACCCCATGAAAATTAATAAAATAAATAAATAAAAGCTAATTGTAAAAAAAGAAAAAGGTGCATCTTATACATGGGGAAATACGGTAAGTAAAATAAGAGTTACTTGAACAGAAGCACTGCAATATCACTACAATTGATCTGATAACCAAACTGGCTACCAAGTCAATGTGACAGGAAACGTGTACAGACAGCATGGAGATGCTGAACGAAAGGATGATTCACAACCCCAATGAGATGAAGCAGGACTCATAAGATTTCATCATGCCATTCGGAACAGCATGCAATTTAAAATTCATGATGACCGTGGCCAGGAAGTCCAGTGAGAGAGCTTCCTCCAGGTGCATGGAGGTTCAATCCCCAGTCAGGGTACCTATGAGAAATAATCACTGGGTACACAGCAAAGTGGAACAGCAAGTTGAGGCTTCCCCCCTCTCTCTTTCAAACTAATGAAGAAATAAAAATTATGAATTGTTTATATTTGTTATGTTTGGAATTTCTGTTTAATATTTTCAGATGGCAGTTCACTGTGGGTAAGTGAAACCATGGAAAGTGAAAGCACATATAAGGAGGAACTACTGTCATTTGAAAAATTCAGAGTGTTCAGTTCAGGAGGAGGATGCCAGAAGAACAGGAGTGAATTTAATTTCTATTCCTCAATTGTCTCAGCCTCGATATAGATCACTTTACACATACTGTTTCAAAACATTTAATACATTGTCCTTTGATTATTTATTTACACAATACTTCTTCCCACCTTGACCATATTTAGGTCTCTGAAGATAAGGAAAGAACAACCTTTTATTCAACTTTGTGTCAGAGACCACATAGCTGGTTCAAGTAGGAGTACAATTGATGAGGAAGACAGGGAGGGGTAAGGATAACACAAAGGGAGAAGTGCAAAAGATGGACTGATTCTGCACAATTATTATAGCTTCTGCTGGCTGTTTGGTGACCATATCTACCTAGATTAGTTAGACTGTAGTTTTAACATTCATTTTCATTAATGCTTTGAGGAACTCTGAAGATGTGTCTGGGCTTCCGGCAAGCCAAAAACCTAGAATTCCTGACACTCTGATATGCATTTATGGGGCATCTCTGGTGAGGTTTTGGGGTTTCTATTTTTCTTTACACATGGAAGGTTTTTACTCCCACAGTTATTTGAAGATAACTAGTAATGACTTCTGGAAACCAAGGGATTTAGAAAAGGACCACTTAGCTGTTCTTGGTAATAACACTTTGAGTAAAAGCCTTTAGCAACAAAAGGTTCATGGCTGAACCTATTGCAGAAGTATAATCTTTACAAAGGTTCACACTCACTAATTATTATTTTTACTATAAAGAGTAAGGAAAACAATTACAAAACCTGACTATCATAGAAAGGTCATCTCTAATCCAGGCCACACTGAATGACCTCTGTATTGAGATGACATCATAAAAGGATAAAAGAAAGTTTCGCAGGAAGGACAGTCTCACTGGATGGCATGTGGCCTTTAAAATGACTCACCCACTGGGGCCTTCTAGAGTCTGAGTCAGTTGATCCACAAAGCAAGCACAAAACTTACATTTCAGATCAAGCCGTCGCCAGGAGCTTGTGAACCAGATGTCTTTACTCCTCACACCTGCTTCTCTCAATAAAACATAATGGAAGTACTAAGAACAAAACAAAAATGAATTGACATCCTGGGGTATAAAGGTCATAGGAGGAATCCTCATAAAGTTAATCATTCTTGCCATATTTCAGACTGGGTGATAGTACTTCATCCTTGGCCTTGGAGCCAGTGCTTAAATATCAACTTGCATTTATTGTAGCAAATAGGGGAAGCTGAGCGCTATGATGAAGAATTGTTTGCAAATTTCTTGAATTGAGACAACAGTTGAAAGTGTGCAAATAAGCAAAAGTTCCCAGAGCTAAGAGGGCAAACTCTTTGAAAAATAAAAAGAAAATATAAAATAAGATGAATGATTATTGTGGGCAGTTGGCAATTATAGATGAAAAAATGAGAGGAAACATTTACATGATGTATCTGCATTTTTATAAATAACTTTTAGACTTTAAGATAAGGATTTCAAGTATATAGGAATTACAGTGTTATTGAGAGAGAGCTAGTTGTCTAAAGTTTTTAGGAACCCCTACCACATGTAGACTGCTTATGAGTTTATATTAATAAAATTTCAAACATTCAAATTTTCATTTAGTCCCTTTTTCATATCCAGACTTTTGTTGCCTTGTCCACCACAATTTGACTATATTTCGGTTTGCTTTTAAATAATTGTAAACTAAAATAGCCTGACCAGGTGGTGGCGCAGTGGATAGAGCGTCAGACTGGTATGCGGAAGACCCAGGTTAGAGACCCCGAGGTCGCCAACTTGAGTGTGGGCCCATCTGGCTTGAGCAAAAGCTCACCAGCTTGGACCCAAAGTCGCTGGTTCCAGCAAGGGGTTGCTCAGTCTGCTGAAGGCCTACGGTCAAGGCACATGTGAGAAAGCAATCAATGAACAACTCAGGTGCTGCAACGAAAAACTAATGATTGATGTTTCGCATCTCTCTCCGTTCCTGTCTGTCTGTTCCTATCGCTCTCTCTGTCCCTGGAAAAATAAAATAAAATAAAACTCCTAAAATAGCACACATCACTTGCCATATAGTTTATCACATCTGATACCTAGCAATAGGAAATACATTTTATACAACACGAGGCAGGCAATCAGCAACCATTTTTTTTAGGTCTTGTTAATTCACATTCCAAAAAATTATCATTATTATCTATTCAAGAGAGCTGGAGGTATTAAAGTATTTGAAGTTCTATAGCACAAGTTCTTTTACTAGATATAAAAATAAAATATGTCATCATTCATCCTTTACTTTGTGGTATTAAATCACATGCATTATTATGAGACTCACACAGGTGTTCAGTGATACCGGTTCTACCTGTTTTCCTGGATTGTCGACTTCTCCTGTTTTGTTGTTTATTTTCTCTAAATACAGAATGCTCAAGAATTTGATATCTTAAAACAGCCACATGCATGCACATGCACACATACCTCCCTTGGTCCTAATACCAAATGAAAACTGTTTAGGTCATAACTTCTGGGGTTTTACAACTTGGCCCAAGTCTGTGTGTGCTTTCTAATTTTGTTTTCAAAAAAATACCAAAGCCCTAACATTTTCTCTATATTAATTTAATACATATTAAATTTTAGAATGTTATGAAATCAAACTGACGAGAATGCATACAAAGAATACATTAAAGAACTGAAAGGCAATGTAGTGCAGAAAAGTAACAATGCTATTATTTTCCAGCCATCTTATCTCAACATTGCTTGTATGCCACAGTCAAAAATATACTGTCATCAAAAATATTCAGCACAGTTTGTAAAATTCAGGAACTGATTTGCCAACTGTATTTTCTCAAATTATTTATAAATGAGTCACTGAAGACTACATTGTTACATTCTTGGTGTGATGCTGTTTAATACAAAGTAATTAAACATTTGTCAAAATAAAGTTTTGAAAAATAACAATATATAATATATTAATGTATTATTATATTAACAAATATAACAAACAAAATGATGGACAAAACATTAATTATTTAATCTTAATTCAATCATAAGTCAAATTTCTATTTATTCTTTAACAATCTACTACTATATTAAATACTAAAAATAGGTAAATATACATATATATCACATGATTATTATATAATTTGCAAGTCACATTACTAGTTATGTAATCTCTCTATCTCTTAGTTTTCACATCTGCAAAACAAGAATAATTATAAATACTATATTCATAAGGCTGTGGTTAGGAGTCACTGAATAACATATCAAACTCTAAGGACAGTGGCTACCACATACGATGTACACAAAAACGTTAGCAATATTTATTTTGTTCTTGCTAAAATTAAAGATACATTCAAAGATGCTTGAGGAAAGAGTTATGGCAATTCATTTTCAACATTAATATTGACTGTCTCATGGAGAAGCTATAACTTACCAATAACTAACGTGACAATCATAACCATCTCCTTATGATAAACCAGTGTCTGGTGTTTCTGTTTTTGTTCTTATGGTACAAGTATGGTAAAAGAAATTTCCAAATCTGCAGTCTGATTTGATAAATTTTAAAAAAACTATTAAATCTTCCAGATTCTTAAATGATTTTCTTTTTCTGTTCCTCTTACAATCAGTCATTCATTTATGAATATCATCTCATCATCATGAAATCACAAACTCAGACTTCAGAGTTGAAAAGGGCATTCATGGTCATATAAGTTAAGTTCCATTCAGAGCAAATTAACTCTATATTGTAGAGTCTATACTATCTATGATAGATTCAACCTCAATTTAAATACCTCTCATATGATGGACATTGTTATTTTGCCTGTGGAACAGATATCCTCCCTTGTCTGGCAAGAGTACCCATACGTTTCTTCCCAGGTCCTCTTCTACCCCATATCACCTTGTGTGCCTCTTAAGAAGGACCCTGTCCCAGGAGTGGCATAAATAATCCAGGACTAGCTCATCTGGATATCAAATACCCTTCACCATAATAACTGACTGGCTCAAGAATACTGGGAATAGATTCCCCCTTTTCTGTCAACTTATTCCTGGAAGTGTATAGGTATGGGCTACTGGTGACTATTTTGTAATCTTCTTTATATACTGTGGAATACAGAGAATGAAGCCAATATATTGAAAAACAGAAATGACAGATAAAGAAGAACAGGTTTTTAAAGACATAATTGGAATCCTAGTATAAATGCTGCACCTGGAATATTCAACTGAGTGAGCACACAAATTTCCTATCTTTTATTCGGTTTTGTTTTTCTTTGGCTTTAGCCAATAAGTGTTGGGTTTTCTGTAGTATGCTAATAGAAGTAAGCTAGCTGGCACATTAGATAGATTTGTTCATAGGTGGTTTTTGCTTTTAGGGTGACATTGAAATGAAGAAAGAACTTTTTATCTCCCTGAATTTTGGTCCCATCAACTTCTTAAACTTGGAACCAATTTTACTGTATGTTGTTAAATTAACGACATCTCTCTGCTGTGTACATAACCGTGTTTAGCACACATACAACACTCAGTGGAAGTTAATTGATAAATTATATGTAAGACTTTATATTTACAAAGTTATATGAAAGTTAAGATTAAAGTCAAATTGGATGACTGAATAAAAATGTCTTTTGCAAGCTTAACAGAACTTTTATCTTTTTCCTTCAAAAGTCTGTAATAATATTTAATACATAGTAAGTCTTCATTGCAATCAGAAGCCCTTTAAATAAGCCATTAAAAGATTTTAAGAATTAAAAAAAGAAGTTTAGACTTTAGAACACCACTGTTTATAATCATTAAAATGGTATTTTATGTGAACCAAGGTATAGTATCCAGTGGGGAATTAACCAAAGTATAATTAAATATAAAGAGGAATAATATCATCACCAAACATCTATATATGTTTGTAAGGATGTAGGCAGTATGGTAAATGCTTTATATGCATTATTTTGTTTGAGTTTCTTAACAACCTATAAGGAAGGTACCAAAAATAATCTCCCTGAGCATCAGTCCCTTCATCTGTAAATAGAGATAAGTAATTGTCCAAGATCATATAACCAATAAATGTTGAAACCCAAGCAGGCTGACCTCAAAGGCCGTGCTTGCATCTGAAGCTGTTACCAATAAATCTGTTCAGTATAGGCAATAGGCAATTGTTGTTTTTTTTTTATTTACAGTGACACAGAGAGGGACAGACAGACAGGAACAGAGAGAGATGAGAAACATCAACCATCAGTTTTTTGTTCCAACATCTTAGTTGTTCATTGATTGCTTTCCCA
This sequence comes from Rhynchonycteris naso, assembly GCA_037038555.1. Classification (NCBI taxonomy): domain Eukaryota; kingdom Metazoa; phylum Chordata; class Mammalia; order Chiroptera; family Emballonuridae; genus Rhynchonycteris; species Rhynchonycteris naso. The sequence goes on along the minus strand of CM072995.1, from coordinate 291,147,815 downwards.
TATGTGCCTTGACCATGGGCTCTCAGCAGACTGAGTAACCCCTTGCTTGAGCCAGCGACCTTGGGTCCAAGCTGGCGAGCTTTTGCTCAGACCAGATGAGCCCACACTCAAACTGGCGACCTCGGGGTCTCGAACCTGGGTCCTTCCGCATCCCAGTCCAACACTCTATTCACTGCGCTGCTGCTTAGTCAGGCTAGGCAATTGTTCTTAATGGCAATGTTTTAGAAAAAGATCTTTTATTTTTTATTTTTTTATCTCAGTTTTCTTATTTTAACCAAAGACTTTCAATTTCTCTCTGTGATATTCAAGAGTATATATAGTCCATTTTTAATCCCATAAATATTTTTGTGCTTTCTTCAATATTTTGGTTTCATTTTAAGGTACCATAGAGACTACTAAAAGATAAAGTTCAAAAGTACTAGAAAGTCCACCATCGGTCAAAATAATATGTCAAAAGGCCATGGGAAGAGAATGTTATTGAGTCACCCAAAGTTTTAAAAAACTATTTTAGACTTCTTATTAAAGCATGAGTGTATTTATATATTTTTTTCAGCAATGATTGTAATATTGCTTAATTTTAATCTAGCTTCCCTTTAAAAAAAACTTAACCATAATGAAAACTAGAAAGTGATAAGAGAGACCTGTACACAGATGTGAGGAATTAGGGTAGACATGGAAATCAAGCCATAAATTTTCTTATAGAAAAATAGATTTATGTTTAAAAATCAATGACTTCTGGCCTTGTCAGGTTGGCTCAGTGGTAGAGCATTGGCCAGTGTGTGGAAGTCCCGGGTTCGATTCTGGACCTGGGCACATAGGAGAAGCACCCATCTGCTTCTCTACCACTCCACCTCTCCTTTCTCTCTATCTCTCCCTTAACCTCCCGCTGTGAAAGCTCCATTGGAGCAAAGTTGGCCCGGGTGCTGAGGATGAATTCATGGCCTCTGCCTCAGATGCTAGAATGGCTCTGGTTGCAACAGAGCAATTCCCCAGATGGGCAGAGCACCCCCCCTAGTGGGCTTGCTAGGTGGATCTCGGTCTGGCACATGCAGCAGTGTCTCTCTGCCTCCCTGCTTCTCACTTCAGAAAGGTACAAAAGAGAAAATAAACCAATGACCTCCATTTATCCCCTGAATTTCAGGATGTTTCCTATTGATATAGTGGAGAAACTCCTAGTTTCCATCCACAGATATTTCTGTCAGTGTGCACTATCCCATGGGCACAGCAGCTGCCATTAGTGAATTATCTACTGTCACCAACTTCTGGTGATAGTATTTTCAAATAGCTATCCTTAATGATAGACAATGTGACAGGTATGAGATGATATCTCATTATGGTTTAAATTTGCATTTCTTCGATGATTAAAGATGTGGAGAGAAAGAAACCTTCATGCACTATTGATAGGAATGCAAATTGTGCAGCCACTCTAATAAACAGTATGGAAGTTCCTCAACAAATCAAAACTGAAACTGCTTTATGACCCAGCAATTTCACTTCTGGGTATATATCTGAAGACACCCAAAACACTAATTCGAAAAGATATATTCATCATGTTTATTGCAGTGTTAAACACAAGACAGCAAAACAAGCCAAGTGCCCATCAATAGATGAGTGGATAAAAAAAGTTGTGGTACATATATACAGTAGGAGATTACTCAGCCATAAAAAATGAAATCTTAATTTGACAACAACATGCATAGAGCTAGAGGATATTATGTTAAGTGACAACAGCCAGAGAAAGACAAATACCATATGATTTCACTTAGCTGTGGAATCTAAAGAACCAAATAAACAAGCAAACAAAACAGAAATAGATTCATAGATTCAGAGAACAAACTGATAAATTGCAAGATGGGAAGGGGTCTGGGGAGAGGGGTGAATAGGTGAGGGGATTAAGAAATGCAAATCGGTAGTTACAGAACAGTCATGGGGAAATAACATTCAGCACAGGGAGTATAGCCAATAATATTGTAATAACTATGTATGGAGTCAGATGGGTACTTGAATTATTAAGGTAATCACTTTGTAAATTACATAATTATCTAACCTCTATGTTGTCCATCTGTAACTAATATAATAGGGCATGTCTAAAAAGATAGCTATCCTTGAAGAGTTTTATTCATGATGTCAGAAATTTTCGTATCTCCTTTCCTCACCTGAATTTTTTTTTTTTCTAAACAGTGGCTCGCACAGACTAGGCATTCAATAAAATAGCTTTTGAATAAGTCAAATAATGGGTTAGATTCTAGCAACATGTTATGACTATTTGGCAGCAATGACTAATGAAAATTGCCTTCAGCATCTGCTTGCCTCAACCACTCTAAGTGTTAGGTATTTCTTGCCTCTGGAACAGCCTTTTAGTTTTCCACTAGTTGGATGGCCTAAAGGTAATTTCTGAATGCTATTTGTGTTGAGCAATTCAAGATATAATTCCTATTGATCCCTTGAGGTAAAATCCCACACAGCTCTTTTAAACAGCAATCAGAAGGAATGGATGTAGAGCTCTTTAGAATTGTAATCTGAGCAGAAATCCAGTGAACAGAGGACACAAAGTCACACAGCTAGCTCTCACATTTTATCCTTATGCCAACTCTTAGCACAATTCCCATTCTAAAGAAACGCTTCCAATAGTTGAAGTTATCCGTATTTCAGTTCATCAAATAAGTACTGAGTACCTACTAGGAGGTAGGCACTCTTCCAGATATTTAATGCATGGCTCATAAATTTCCCCTAAGTATTTCAAACACAGTAATATGTGGGAATCAGCGAAAGCTCCAGATTCCCTGGCTCATATGGTTTGATTTCATACATCTAGCTAATAGTCTGTAGTTCAAGAAAACCACCTTTCCTTGTATTTCTTAACTCAAAGTTTCTCATCGCTTTGTAAGATAGACATAAAATATTTTCATTTTACAGATGAAAAAACAGGTTTAAAGAGAATAGGCATATTGCCTAAGGTCCCACCAACTCCTACACTCTGGTAGCCAGAGAACATTAGATTGTTTTCACCCAAGTCAGGGACACATTCTGCTGGATCTCTCTGTCTACTCTCTGGAAGTCTAAAATTTGTTGCTGTTATTATTCAAGGCAGCTATTTCTTGATATATTTAAGTATTGTATTTTTAAAGCACTTCATCTATTCAAAATACTGGAAATACAATATATAAAGCACCTTTTTTCTAGGATGTTTTATACTCTAATGGGAGAAATAAAATATGTAGATATCTATAAGCTAAAACAAGAAGTGTATCATGCCATAAAAGATCAAAAAATAAAAGTGTATGAGAGAGATGACTTTCAACTGGAAAAGAGCAATTAGATTTTCTGCAAACGATGCCCTCGCCAGATAGCTCAATTGGTTCAAGCGTCGTCCTGAAGTGCGTAGGTTCTGGTTCAATCCCTGGTCAGGGCACATACAGGAACAGCTTGATGGTCCTGTCTCTCTCTCTCTCTTTCTTTCTCTTCTTTCCTCTATCACTAAAATCAATTAAAAATTTTTATAAAAAAAGGATTTTCTGCAAACAAGACATTAGGAATATATAACTAAAATATCTAAAAATTCTATTTAATGACCTTTACAAAATATCCCATTATATTGGTAAGTTATAAGCTAAGGAAAGATGAAAGAAAACTATGACCTACTTAAAGCTCATGATATTTTTTTTGCATCACAAAAAATTGAATATGGACCTGGCCAATTCACTCAGTAATAGATCATCGGCCCCATGTATGGATGTCCTGGGTTCAATTTCTGGTCAGGGCACACAAGAGAAGTGACCACCTGCTTCTCCACCACTCCCTCTCCCTCTTCTCTCTCTTTCTCTTTCTCTCTTCTCCTCCCACAGCCATGGCTGTATTATTGATTCTAATGCATTGGCCCTGGGTGCTGAGGATGTTTCCTTGGAGCCTCTACTTCAGGTGCTAAAAATAGCTAGGTTGGAAACATAGCCCCAGATGGGCAGAGCATCAGCCTTAGACAGGTGTTTCCAGTTGGATCCTGGTCAGGGCCCCTCCAGGAGGGTATCTGTCTGTCTTCCCTCCTCTCACTTGGAGAAAAATTGAATATGAAGTACATATGCATAAATCCCCATGTTGGTAAGTTGTGAATGCTATTAATAGAGGATCCCCACCTACCCACCACCAACTCACTGCCCACTGAAAAATAAATTAATCTAAATTGATAGAAAATTATTAGCTTTACACTTTAACAACTGAAAACCCATCAGAGATAAATCCTAGTACTGGCAGAATCATCTTCCTCCTGGTTAAATCATGTTAAGTGGATTTAATATTTTGTTCATTCAGTTAATAATATATAACACAAAAAAGTGTCACATTCATGTACAATTCAAATTTGAACGGACTCTAAGCCTATCCTTAGTGCCAATGCAATTATAGTAATTATAGTTGGCTTAACCACTAGGTGGAGACTCATCGATGTTGCCCTCTTATAGCAAATGTATTCACCAACAATGTATTTGGATCAACTAACCTGTTTACTTCTCATGCCAATTTTTTCCCCTAATTTTGAAGTATTATATTGGAACCAAGAAAATACATGGTTTTGTTTTCAAGAGGCAGTGATTGTAGCTGATACTATGATTGTTGTTGTTGTTTTAGTTACATGTCTCTAAGGACTGTTAGTATTTTTTTTTAATTTTTTCTTTCAAAGTGTCATTAAGTTAAAAAGGGCAAATCATTTGTTTGAAAAGTTTTGAAAACTTGAGATTAAAAACCCCAAAACCACTGAAGTAGAGAAATAGGGGCAATCATAGGCTTGAAAATAGGTTGCGTGAGACAGGAAATGATATCAGCCCAGTTAAATGAGCCATAAAGCATATAAACTCATTTTGTGACAATAACAAAAATTTTGATTATTGAGTTACTAAGAAAAATTATAAATTAAAAGCTTAGCTACATTTCATATTTGTAGGAGGTTTATTAATTTCGCACTCTGAAATTTTTCACATTCATAATTTTGGATGTTTTTTACATGAACTTTATATATGAAGCAGATATTTTTATTTTTCAGTTTTAGGAACTAAAGCTCAAAGGGGTAGGTGTTGACCAAAGTTGTGCAATAAGTTCATGCAGGGGCCAGGATGTGAGTCTCCAGCTTCTGGTTCCCAGTGTGAGTGCTATTACACCATGTAAGTGGTTTCAAAAATTCCAAAAATGATAGACCTGGCCTCTTCACCAAGGTAAGCAGTAGAATAAAGGGACGCCCTTCATTCAGGTGGTGAATTAGAAACTGCTGGTATTGCAGGAATCAAAGGAGGACAAAAACGCCCAGACAACTTGATGAAGCAAGTAGGATTTATTCCAGCCAGCAGAGCACATGGGAATTGTAGCTTCAAAACACAGGCTCCCCAAAGCTGATTTTCTTACAGGTTATATACCTTTACAGTATCTAAGAAATGGGTATGTGATCTCTTTGTTTAAGGTTTCCCAGGACTCAAGGAGAGGGGAGGGAAAGCTTTAGTGGGGTCAGCAAGGGGGAAGGAGTTTCTAGATCACTGGCCATAGTTACATACAGATCCTGCTATTCTTGCGTTTTATTGTAACTATGGAGTATAGTTAATTTATTACTGGCTGACTCGTTACCTTAGCTGGTTCTTTTCCCTTATATTCTTTTCATTTCTTCCTTCTCAGAAAAGAGGAGGCCTGCCCCTTCTTCCTCACTGGGAGCAGCCTGACTAGTGGTAGCGCAGTGAATAAACTGTCAGTCGGGAATTCTGAGGACCCAAGTTTGAAACCCCAAGGTCACTGGCTTTAGCTCAAGGTCACTGGTTTGAGCAAAGGGTCACTGGCCCAGCTGGAGCCCTTGGTCAAGCACATATGAGTAGCAATCAATGAATGACTAAAGTGTTACAACAAGGAAGGAAGGAAGGAAGGAAGGAAGGAAGGAAGGAAGGAAGGAAGGAAGGAAGGAAGGAAGGCAAGAAAAGAAAGAGAAAGAAATGAGGGAGGGAGGGAGAGAGGGAGAAAGGGAGGAAAGAAACTGCAAACTGGGGGGAGCAAATGTGTTCGTGTTATTTCAATTCTTTTTTAAATATTAATTAAAGCTGTTCAAAGAAAAAAAATAAAAGGACGTTGGAAAGGTTTGGAGGACTTATTATTTACAAGGCACTATACTAAGCTCTTTATGCTTAATACATCATTGAATCTTCACAACCTTCAGAAGCAGGTACTATTATGGTCCCCATCTTACAGATGAGGAAACAAAGAAGCAAAGAGGTTAAGGAATTTCCCCAAAGTCATAAAGCTGAAAAATGGCAGAGATAGACTTGAATGCAGGAAGTCAGAATCCAGACTCAACTCTTAACCACTATGCTGTGTCAACTAGCTGTTAGCTATTAAATTCAAACTACATCAAGATGTGAGTCATTTTTGTTACGCACAATTTTTATTTTTTCTAAGAATACTAGAATAGATATAATCCTCATATTATATACTTTATATATGAGAAAACAAAATTTCAAAGACTAAATGGAAAACAAAAATGCTTAAGAAGGAAATTCCGTCAAAGTCAAAAGAAAAACGAGAAAATTGACTCACAGGAGCCAAGGAAAGGAGCCTGTTATGAGAGAGAAAGGGTACTTTAGTGTGAAAATAAACCACTAATCAAGTAAAATATGATATTAAAATAAAATAAGATATTCATTCAATAGTTCATCAATGACTTGGTAAGAGTGTTTTCAGTTAAGCCATTTGGGGGAGGAGACAGAAATTAGATTGCAGTGGGTTAGTGCAGTGGTTCTCAAAGTGGGCTCCAGGGCACACTGGTGCACCCTAAAAGATTTCCAGGTGAGCCCTATGGTATTCCAGAGAAATATGTGCCTGTTGGGGACCATAAAACCAACAAGGTTTTTAGAGTTTAAATTTTTAGGGGACAGAGGTGTGGGGAATTGGCTGTAAGCTGACAGTCTGCCCAACCCCCCACCTCACTTGCCTGATTAGGTTGCAAAAGGCTGTTAAGCTGTGGTGCCGGATTGTTTACTCTGCCCACCATGTTCCCTGGAAAGACTGGAGGCAAGTTTCTTCCATCCTTTGTTTGGTGTCAAGTTAAAATGATATGTATGGTGGGGGTTTTCTGCACTCAACACAATTAAGAGTAAAAAGAGAGGAATTCTTCAATGTATTGACGAGGAAATGTTTGCTTTTCAAATATATGCTCAAATATTGAAGAAATCGCTAGAACACATCAGGCTCATGTTTCTCATAAACACAAGAATAAAAAAACTTAACACATTCGTGCTGGGACCTGCCAAATTTACTAAATCTTACTAAGAATGTATCTATATATATTAAAATATAACTTTTTGCCGTTTTTTAATTTTTTAACCCCTCTTTTTTATGAATTCTAAAAAGTATAACTCAAAAAATGTAATATAAAAATGTTTTTTAATGTCAGAATAAATTTAATTTTGTCGTATTTATTTTGTTTAATTACCATAAAAGCACACGTGGGTTTTATTTTTTTTTCTTTAATATTTGATTTAATTATTATAACATATTTCTCATAAATTTGTATATAGTGCGCCTACAATTATTTGTAGGATTTTAAAGGTGCCCCAACTTCAAAAAGTTTGAGAATCACTGGGTTAGTGACTGAATGTAAGAGGAGGAAGTATTAAGTGTAACATAATGGAAAGATAAAAGAACAGGAGCTAGAGAGGAATACAGGTCAGGAGATTATTGCTAACGTAGAGACATTTGAGCATGTTTAAGTGGATATGGCAGAGTTTATATGCAGAGAGGAATTTAAGACACAAGAAGACAGAAGCCTAGAGGGATACCTGAAGACCTTGCCAGGTCAGTGTTTGTGTCCTCTAGGTGGCAGGCCCATAGCCATGTTTACCTCATAGTCTGCAGTAGGGCTCCTTGTGGCCTAAGAACCCGGGCAGGGGAGCTGGGAAAGTTCTGACCCTCACTCCCAGGAACCCAGACCTCCCAATGCAGACCTCCTTTTCAGAGGCCCCAGTCTCTGCTAGCTGTCATAGGACATGGGTCCTGGCCAAGCAAAAGACCCTCTAGACCAGTGATGCATAAACTATGGAGTGCATGGTGAACTTTCTGTTGTTTTACTAAAACTGAGTTTCCTGACAATACTGGAGTTGAATATGCCCCATTAATGGCTGCCCCTGTCCTGCTACTTATTGCACTGCAAGACCAGCCTTGCTCACTCTCCCAAACACATCTCTGACCTCTGCCGACTGGACCTCCAATACTAACACACCTAATGGGAGCCTGCCCCGAGCTAGCTTCCATGGACCTCCTTCTCCATCCAAGAGGTGGCTGCCCTCGCATTCTGTTTGCCCCAATGCTGATAGCTCCCCACCTTTAGTCCAGTGGCTGGTCCGGCCACCAGGCCTTAGGCTGGCAATGGTGCTCACCAGACCACACTAAGGAGTCCTGGGTTGCTTTGAGCCAGGAGCTCCAGGTTCTGCCACTTACTAATAAACTTCTTATAATTATTCTGAGAAACTAGCCCTTTGCATCTATCCCCCTCCCCCCCCCCCACCTACCATGCTAAGAAAACTTGTCAGACTGGAAAGAGAAAGAACTTTATGAATGACTTCACTCACAGGTGGGGTAGAAAGCAAAACTCAACAAAAGAAGACTCACAGATAAAAACAAGAGAATGGCGATCATCAGAGAAGAAGGGTGTAGATGGGGAAGACAAAGAGTGTAAAGCATGTCAAATATATGGTGAGAGATGGAAACTAGAATTTGGGTGGTAAACACACAATAAAGTATATAGATGCTATCCTGTACAGTGTATACCTGAAATGTATATAGTAACCAACAAAACTCCAATAAATTTTATTTTAAAACATAAATAAATAAAAGGACATAATTATAATGCTCTGAGAAGGAAGTTACCTCCATCTTATGATTAAGTCAAAATGTAGTAACTGAAAACAATTTCTCTAGTAACAATTAATTTACTCAATCACAAAAATTAAAAGTTTTTGCCTGACCAGTGGTGGCACAGTGCATCAACCTGGAATGCTGAGGTCAATCAACCTGGAATGCTGAGGTCAACTGTTCAAAATCCAAGGTCACCAGCTTGAGCCTGGGGTCACCAGCTTAAGCACAGTAGTCACTGGCTAGAGCATGAGAGTTACTGGCTTGAGCGCAGGATTGTCGAAATGATCCCAAGGTCATCAGTTTGAGCTCAAGGTTGCTGGCTTGAGCAAGGGATCCGTGACCCAGCTTGAGCCCACAGTCACCAGTTCAATTCCAAGTCAAGACACATACAGAAGCAATCAATGCACAACTAAGTGGAGTAACGAGTTGATGCTTCTCTCTCTCTCTCTTTCTCTCTTTGCCTTTCTGTCGCTTTCTCAGAAAAAGAAAATTAAAGGCTTTTGATAATTAAATGCTAGAATAATTAACCTTACTGCCACTAAATATTGATTGATACAAGAACTGAGTTGATGATAATGGGGAAAATTTAAGATTTGTTTTAATCCATTGTGTTTTCTATATATATATATATATATATATATATATATATATATATTATTATTATTATTAATTCTAATGGGGTGACACCAATAAATCAGGGTACATATGTACAATGAAAACATCTCCAGGTTATCTTATCATTCAATTGTGTTGCATACCCATCACCAAAAGTCAAATTGTCCTCTGTCACCTTCGATCTGGTTTTCCCTGTGTCCCTCCCCTCCTCCCTATCCCACTCTTCCCTCCTTCTCCCCATCCCATAACCACCACTCTCTTGTCCATGTCTCATATTCTCACTTTTATGTCCCACCTATGTATGAAATCATGCTGTTCTCAGCTTTTCTTATTTTCTGATTTACTTATTTCACTCCGTATAATGTTATCAAGGTACATATCCATTTTGTTATAAATGATCCGATGTCATCATTTCTTATGGCTGAGTAGTATTCCATAGTATATATGTACCAAAGCTTTTTAATCCACTCCTCTTCTGACGGACACTTGGGCTGGTTTCAGATCTTCGCTATTGTGAACAATGCTGCCACGAACATGGGGGCGCATTTCTTCTTTTCGAACAGTGCTATGGTGTTCTTAGGGTATATTCCTAAAAGTGGGATAGCTGGGTCAAAAGGCAGTTCGATTTTTAATTTTCTTAGGAATCTCCAAACTGTTTTCCACAGTGGCTGCACCAGTCTGCATTCCCACCAGCAGTGCAGAAGGGTTCCCTTTTCTCCACATCCTCGCCAGCACTTATTCTGTGTTGTTTTGCTGATAAGTGCCATTCTGACTGGTGTGAGGTGATATCTCATTGTGGTTTTAATTTGCATTTCTCTAATGATTAGTGATGTTGAGCATTTTTTCATATGCCTATTGGCCATCTGTATGTCCTCTTTGGAGAAATTTCTATTCATTTCTTTTGCCCATTTTTTGATTGGGTTGTTTGTCTTCCTGGTGTTGAGTTTTATAAGTTCTTTATAAATTTTAGTTATTAACCCCTTATCAGATGTGCTGTCGAATATGTTCTCCCATTGTGTGGTTTGTCTTTTTACTCTGTTCTTATTGTCTTTAGCTGTGCAAAAACTTTTTAGTTTCATATAGTCCCATTTGTTTATCTTGCCTTTTACTTCAGTTGCTCGTGGAGATGAATGGGCAAATATACTGCTGCTACAGATGTTGGAGAGCTTGCTGCATATGTTTTCTTCTAAGATGCTTACGGTTTCACGGCTTACATTTAAGTCTTTTATCCATTTTGAGTTTGTTTTTGTGAATGGTGTAAGTTGATGGTCTAGTTTCATTTTATTGCAGGTAGATGTCCAATTTTCCCAACACCATTTGTTAAAGAGGCTGTCTTTACTCCATTGTATGTTCTTTCCTCCTTTGTCAAATATCAGTTGTCCATAAAGCTGTGGGTTTATTTCTGGGTCCTCTGTTCTGTTCCATTGATCTATGTGCCTATTCTTATGCCAGTACCAGGCTGTCTTGAGTATAATGGCCTTATAGTAAACCTTGATATCAGGAAGAGTGATACCTCCTGCTTTATTTTTTCTTTTTAAGATTGCTGAGGCTATTCGTGTTCTTTTTTGGTTCCATATAAATTTTTGGAATATGTGTTCTATATCTTTGAAGTATGTCATTGGTATTTTAATTGGTATTGCATTGAATTTATAAATTGCTTTGGGTAATATAGACATTTTAATGATGTTTATTCTTCCTAGCCATGAGCACGGTATGTGCTTCCACTTGTTTGTATCTTCCTTGATTTCTTTTATCAATGTTCTATAATTTTCCGAGTACAAGTCCTTAACCTCCTTGGTTAAATTTACTCCTAGGTACTTTATTTTTTTGACTGCAATAGTGAAGGGGATTGTTTCCTTAATTTCTTTTGCTGATATTTCATTGTTGGTGTATAGAAATGCCTCTGATTTCTGAGTATTAATTTTATATCCTACCACCTTGCTGAATTCATTGATCAGGTCCAGTAGTTTTTTGACTGAGACTTTAGGGTTTTCAATATACAATATCATATCATCTGCAAATAGTGACAGTTTTACTTCTTCTTTTCCAATTTGGATGCCTTTTATTTCTTCTTCTTGTCTGATTGCTGTAGCTAGGACTTCCAGAACTATGTTGAATAAGAGTGGTGAAAGTGGGCAACCCTGACTAGTTCCTGATCTTAAGGGGATTGCTTTTAATCTTTGTCCATTTAGTATGATGTTTGCTGTCGGTTTATCGTAGATGGCCTTTATCATGTTAAGGAATGATCCCTGTATTCCCACTTTACTGAGAGTTTTGAGCATGAATGGGTGCTGGATTTTATCAAATGCCTTTTCTGCATCTATTGAAATTATCATGTGATTTTTGTCCTTCCTTTTGTTTATGTGATGAATCACATTGATTGATTTGCGAATATTGAACCAGCCTTGCCTCTCCAGAATAAATCCCACTTGATCGTGGTGTATGATTTTTTTCATATATTGCTGGATCCGGTTGGCTAATATTTTGTTGAGAATTTTAGCATCTAAATTCATCAGGGATATAGGCCTATAATTTTCTTTCTTTGTGTTGTCTTTGCCCGGTTTTGGGATCAGAATTATGCTCGCCTCATAAAACGAGTTTGGAAGTCTTCCTTCCTCTTGAATTTTTTGAAATAGCTTGAGAAGAATAGGAGTTAGTTCTTCTTTGAATTTTTGATAGAATTCACTTGTGAAGCCATCAGGACCAGGACTTTTCTTTTTTGGGAGTTTTTTGATAACTGTTTCGATCTCACTTGTTGTAATTGGTCTGTTTAGGAGTTCTGATTCTTCCAGATTGATTTTTGGAAGGTTATATGATTCAAGAAATTTGTCCATTTCACCAAGATTGTCTAATTTTTTGGCATATAGTTCTTCATAGTATTTTCTTACAATGCTTTGTATTTCTGTTGTGTCAGTTGTTATTTCTCCACTGTCGTGTTTCTAATTTTATTTATTTGAGTCCTCTCTCTTTTTTTCTTGGTGAGTCTAGTTAAAGGTTCATCAATCTTGTTTACCTTTTCAAAGAACCAGCTTCTGGTTTCATTGATCCTCTGTATTGTTTCCTTAGTCTCTATGTCATTTATTTCTGCTCTGACCTTTATTATTTCCTTCCTTCTAGTTGTCTTGGGTTTTATTTGTTGTTGTTTTTCTAGTTCTTTTAGATGCAGGGTCAGGTTGCTTATTTGAGCTTTTTCTAGCTTCTTATGATATGCCTGTAGTGCAATAAACTTCCCTCTCAGAACTGCTTTTGCTGTGTCCCATAAATTTTGAGTTGATGTATGCTCATTATCATTTGTTTCTAGAAAATTTTATTTCTTCTTTGATCTCATTGTTAATCCATTCATTATTTAATACCATGCTATTTAGTTTCCAAGTGTTTGAGTATTTTTCAGTTTTTTTTTGTGGTTAATTTCTAGTTTCATGGCATTGTGATCAGAGAAAATGCTTGATATGATTTCAATCTTCTTAAATTTATTGAGACCATTTTTGTGTCCTAACATGTGGTCTATCCTAGAAAATGTACCATGAGCACTTGAGAAGAATGTATATTCTACTGCTTTAGGGTGAAAAGTTCTGAAGATATCTATTAAATCAAGCTGATGTAGTGTCTCCTTTAAGTCTGCTGTTTCTTTATTAATTTTTTTTCTTGAGGATCTATCCAGTGTTGTTAGAGGGGTATTGAAATCCCCTGCTATGATAGTATTGCTGTTAATCTCGCCCTGAATATCCATCAAAGTCTGCTTTATGTATGTCGGGACTCCTATATTTGGTGCATAGATATTTACAATAGTTATATCTTCCTGTTGAATTGTTCCCTTTATCATTATGTAGTGTCCTCCTTTATGTCTTACTACAGCCTTTGTTTTAAAGTCCATTTTGTCTGATATAAGTATTGCTACCCCTGTTTTTTTTCATTTCCATTTGCATGAAATATTTTTTTCCATCCTTTTACCTTCAGTCTATGTGCATCTTTTGTTTTAAGGTGTGTCTCTTGTAGACAGCATATGTATGGGTCCTGTTTCTTTATCCATGCAGCTACCCTATGTCTTTTGATTGGATCATTTAATCCATTTACATTTAAGGTTATTATTGATATGTAGTCATTTATTGCCATTTTATTCTTTAAAGCTGTATTCTTCTTTTGCTCTATTCATTCCTCCCTTTAAAGTGTTCACAACAGGCCCCTTAGTATCTCTTGCAGAATTGGTTTGGTTTTTATGAATTCCTTCAGGCTTTCTTTTTCTGGGAAGCTCTTTATTTCTTCTTCAATTTTAAACGTTAGCCTTGCTGGATAAAGTAGTCTTGGTTGTAGGTTCTTGTTCTGCATTACTTTGATTATATCTTGCCATTCCCTTCTGGCCTCAAGTGTTTCTGTTGAGAAGTCTGATGTCATCCTTATGGGGGCTCCTTTGTAGGTGATAGCCTTTTTTTCTCTAGCAGCTTTTAAAATTTTTTCTTTATCCATTAGCTTTGGTATTTTAACTATGATGTGTCTTGGTGTAGATCTTTTTGGGTTTCTCTTTAATGGAGTTCTGTGTGCTTCTTGAATGTGTGGAGTGTTTCCCAGCCTTAATTTAGGGAAGTTTTCTGCTATGATTTGATTGAACAAAGTTTCCGTTTTCTGTCCTCTCTCCTCTTCTTCAGGCACCCCTATGATGCGAATGTTGTTTCTCTTCATGTTGTCACAAAGCTCCCTTAGAGTTTCCTCACATTTTTTAAGTCTCTTTTCCTTTTTCTTCTCTGCTTCTCTGCCTTTGTTTATTGTGTCCTCTAACTTGCTTATTCAATCCTCAGCGTCATCCATCCTGCTTTTAATTCCTTCCATTGTGGTCTTCAGTTCTGATACTGTATTTGTCATTTCTGTCTGATTCTTTTTTATTATTTCAATTTCATTTTTTATACTTGTTATCTCTTTATTTAGGTGTTCATAATGACTATCCATTGTTGCTCTAATTTCTTTGAACATCCTAAGTATCATTATTCTAAATTCTGCTTCTGGTAATTTGGTTATATCTGGTTCATTCAGGTCCATCTCTGGGGATTTCTCTTGATTCATTTGGTTTGCATTCCTCTGCCTGCCCATTTTTTCTGTGTATAAGCAAGTTGTAGCCACTGGAGTCCAATAGGTGTTGCCTTTGTGTTCTCTAGGTGTGGTCTGTCTGCAGGCCCCCCACCCCCTCTGCCGGTGCCTAGGGTGGTTGGGTATGAGCGTTACCAGCGCCGGCCCACTGTGGCTTTTGCTGTGATTTCTGCCTCTCCTCCGTGGGAGGGGCTGTCACTGAAGCCACAAGATTTAGCACCAAGGGTAGAGGTGAGCACCTTTGCTCAGCTGCGGACCCAGCCTATTTCTGGACTTCCGCCCAGAACCAGCAGTCGGAGCCTGCTCGCTACAGTTCCGTGGGTTAGGCGGGGCTTTTGACATGCTCTCAGCTGTAAGCTTTTGCCCGTCCGGAGCTTTAGCCCCACCCTCGAGGCCAGGGCCCTTCTGCGCAGGGTTTGAAACCAAGGTTTATTGGGGCGGCGTGTTTGCTGGCTTCCGCTCAGCTGCATGCTTCCGCTCGACCCGGACTCTACCCCGCCCCTGCGGAGCCCGCTCGTGCACGTATGAATGCAATCTGCGAGCCCCTGCCCATCCCTGGTCCTAGCCCAGTCCCCGTGGTCAGGGCCGGCTTGCGCAGGGCCTGCCCGTTCCTGGCCTCCCGCTTTGTCCCCGTAAGTGGGATTAAAGGCGGGCCCGCAGCTTCCAGACCGCTTTCGCGGTCCCCTCCGACCCTCTGGGCTAGACCGATCTCCCACCGGCCTGGCCTCCGCCCACGCCGACAGAACCGCGCCTCAGCGTCCTGCCGCCCCAAACCCTTAAGCAGCCCTCAGCAGAGTAGTAAGGGACCTAATACTCCACACTGTAGGCCTGGGAGCTCCCTCACTTGTTTCACAGCTCAAAACTGTCCAAACGCCTCTTCCAGCCTCTAGGACTGCAGGCTGGGGCTTGGTTCCTGGGACCCAGGTCCCTCCCTCTCCACCAAACTTTCCTCCCGCCCCACGGGTCTCTCCGGGCTGCCGCTTGCTCCGGGGAGCTGGGCAGCCCTCTTCACGTTTTCGCTATTCCTACCAGTCTCAATGTGGCTTCTTCTGTGTTCCTTGGTTGAAGAGTTCACTTAGTTTAGTTCATAGTTGGTTTATCCAGATGATGGTTCTTTAAATTGAGTTATAATCCACTTTGGTTCTGGGAGTTGTAAGTTGGTACGTCCGTCTACTCCGTTGCCATCTTGCTTCCTCCTTACAGCTCTCTACAATAGCTACTTACAGCACATCTGTCACTGGAGGAGATCTGAGTCCAGGTGACTTCCCCTTCTCAGTTAGATCCTATGGAGTGTCAGGGTACAGCTCAATGGGGCCTTGTTGGAGTGCTCCTTTCAGCTGTCCTTAGAGCGGCATGCAGAGGATCTGTGCTCAACGATGGAGTCTGGTCAACTGACTGCAGCTGGGCCCCCCATTGTGTTTTCTTAAAGTCAAAGAGTTTACTATTCAATGAAACATAAAATTTATGTTAAAAGTTGTTCTCTCTTTCTATTATTACTTAAAATAAAAACAAAGAAAGTATTTTTTCCTAACATTAACCCTTTGAGTAGTACAAATGTTCATGTACATCCTTGTGCTTCCTGACCATCCAGAGTACAATCGTACATGTATGTCTTTAAGTTTGAGCTGGAGCAATAGGAGACAGCCTTCATCTTTCAGGGCATCACTTCCCAAAGCTAGTCCCTGCAACAACCTCAAAGGATAAGCCACAACGAAAATGCTTTACATGTCAGCATACTAACTGAAGGGAGCATAAATAGAGGGACACAAGGGTGACCTGCATTAAATGTAACAAACCATTTTGCCTGCATCCATGTTTTGAGGAATACCAGTTTCCTCAAAATCATCATATGAGAGTACATAGTTAAGATTCTACTAATAACAATCCTTTATTTACAGATGGAAGGTACACGAGAATTGTATGAGATAACCAAAATTTTTATTTTAAAAATATGTAAGGCAACATTAAAAAAGAAGCAAATGTATGTTCTTCTTGTTTCCATAAATTGGTTATCAAGCAAACATGATTTTAAGTTAATAAAACTGTAACTGGAACTCATTTCATTTTTTGAAAATAAATTCCCAAGTGTCAGTGAGCATGAAAAAATACTCACTAATCAAAGGGTTAATCATAAAAACAAGCATTCCCAATCCTTCATAATAACTGTGGCACACAGGTACACTACATAAATCTGTCCCAAATCTACTTTTATTAAAGTAAATAAAAAAGCAGATAGCAAACTCAAAACATTTATAAATTGAACTTCTATAGTTCCAGAAAATACCTTCTTTTAAAATGTAAAGTTTTTCTTTAGGTATGTTTATTAATTCTTAGTAATTCTTTTATGGCTTTGTCAATACATTTTAACATTTTAATGTAGAAAAAACTGTTACTTGCTACTTGTTATTAAAATGTCATTTTCAATTTAAAGAAAATACAAGAGGGGAGGAAGTAATCAAAGAAACTAAATTCTTGAGAAGGGGGATGAAAGATGGAATTCACACTATCAGCGTTGAGAACATTGGCCTTAGGAAGAAGCCAGCCATTTCAAGACATCTATGTCAAGAGAGATATTGAAGAAGTGGAATAAAATGCAAAATGCTAAAATACTAGTTTGTTTTGATTGGGAGAACAATAAATGGTACAGAGTCATCTGAACCTGCAGGCTCATGGGAAGACTTCTACGTTCAAAGGATGCCAAAATCTCCTCAAAAAAGCAGATCAAAGCTTAACTTTCAGAACATTGGACATATGTAATAGATTAGTAATAGCTTTTCATTTGGGAAAGTACAACATGAAAACATTGCCTTATCCCACAGAACACTCATGTATTTGGGGAAATAAATTTATTAATCATCACTATGTTATTTTAGGACAGACAAAATTATTGTGTCATTTGTTATGTGGAACTGTTCCAACCATGAAAATTTAATATTTTTTTTCAAATTGATTTTTCTTCAAATATGCCCTGTCTGCCTCTGTTGCCTACACTTTCTGCCAGTCCTGCTCCACTGCCTAGACAGTTCAGAAAGTGCTGCTGGTCCACAAAGAGGCAGCCCCCAATGAACCCACCCCAGACCTTTCTTGCCAGGACTGAATTCTCTATTCTGTCTTCTTGGGCTGTGGCCCCTCACTACTCAAAGTGTAGTCTGCTAACTAGAAGCCTCGGGGACATTTGAGAGAGTCTGGGGCCTCCCCAGAATTAACAAGTTAGAATCTGCTTTGTATGGAGACCCACTGGCCAACTGTGTACACATTAGAATTTGAGAAACAGTGGTTTAGACATCTCTTCACAATGTGTCTTAACTTCAAGTTCGCTTGTTTTTATCTTTCAAGTTTCCATTTAAATTGCCAAAGGAAAAGAGATAATTTCTCATTCATGTTTTTTACAGCACATTTTCCTCGAAATATAGTTCCAGATTCCTTTCGCTCAGTGTACGCAATTTTTGAATTCACTTTCAGGTTCATCTTCTGCTGTTAACAACCCCACAACCAAAACTCCTTGGTTCTACCCATACAAACGCACCTGCCCCTCAAAGTGAGCCATGTGCTATTATGCTGCTAGGACTTAGGTCATGCTGTTCCTTTGATCCCTCCCAATCTTTGCCTCTTGATGAATCATTATAAAAGTCAATTGTCACCTGACCTAGAAAACCTTGTTCAACTATGTCAGATAAAAACACTATAGTATATATATATCCTTCTCTACTCTACCAAATAAAGTATTAACTTCATAAGTGTAGAAACTGTATTTTATTCATCTTATATCCTTAACAATTTGTAACAGAGTCAAAACATGGTTATAATTGAGATATAGATATAGGTATGAATATGGATATAAATATTGATATAGTTTACTTTTATATTCTATATTTTACTTATTTAGGTATATTAGAGTTTATATGTGCAATTCTAAATATTTAATATATATGTAGTATGTATTTAGTTTATATATGTAGGAATATATTTAGGCTATATATATAATACTTAAATAAACTTTATTTATATACATGTGTGTTTGTGTATGTGTGTCTTTAGGGTATAGGGATTAGGAGTTTTCTCAGAAGAAAATATGAAGAAAAAGATCGTGAGAATATATTAAAGATGGGAAGTTGAGGAAACCACTTTATTCCCACAGCCCCCAAAATGACTAATATAACTGCAAAAATCCCATGAGCTTATGGAATTTGTTTTTGGCCAAAGCCTCAGATGGGAAATAGTTACCCAAATATCTCAACCATCTAAGTTGCCAAAACTAGACTTGCAATTATTTTACTTTAGGCTCTGCATGACTTCAGACTCTTTTGATTCCTTTTTGTACTACCTATAATGCAAAATTCTTCACTAACAAGTTTTCATAGAATATTCAAAATGTAAAAGAGCAGAGTAATAGAGGAAGTGGTACTTGCCCCCAAGGGAAAGGAAAATGAGATGTGAAAAGGAAAGAATTTATTGAACCCTTATTGTATGCCAGACATTATTCTGGACATTTTACAAGCCTTCTCACTTTGATCCTCATGACAACTCCAAAAGTAACTGTTATGTCATTACCCTCCAAGGATACTTTTGAGTCTATATATTTATAAAGTATTAATTATTTAATAGAAAGGGTTGTATCTCAAAATCATTGAGAACAACATACTCATCTTAATAGTCATCTTTCAGAAGAAATAACAATTCTCAACTTCCTTTAGACAGTTAAACAATTTAATGCATCCTACAAGGTAACTTCCTACATTACCAATAAACATTGACTAATATTGGTTTAAGAGCTAAATGTGATGGAAAAGAAATGTTGGGAAGCTTTTTTCTTTTCAATAAACATTTATTTTCTTTTACTTTTACTTCTGGTCAGCTAAATCTCAGTAGGTAATTACCCAAATCAATTGTGGGGAAAACAGCCGTGTTAGGCTTGCTGGCAGGTTTACTGGCTGCAAGCCCTTTGTACAATTAGTGCAGGAGCACATGACAGCACTATTGTAAGGATATAAGTGCTTCTCCTCAGAGGGTGACGGGATGAAATTGCCCAGCCAGCGAGAGATGTGGTCAGTTTTCTGACCCCTTGCCCTCTACTGTGAAAAGCAGGTTTTCTTTTCCCTTTGTTTTTTTTTTTTTTTCCTTTTCTTTCTTCTTTTGGCTTACCTGTCTTTCTGAGCCTCCAATAAATTAGAATGGTCCTCCATTCTCACACTTCACAGTTCCTTTACTGTCTGCCTGAATTCAATGCAAATCTGCATGACCACAGTCCCTGGCCTTACATCAATCATACAATTTTATATAACTACTACAGATTGTTATTCAAGAATAGTTATAAAAGAATCAAGCTCTATTTGCATATTTTCACCCTAAAAAATACAAAAGTACGCATTTCTTCAGTAAATAGAAACTCTTGAATAGACTACCCAGAAATTTCTAATTTGATACCACTGAGTCAGTCCCAGTATCAGTGGATCAAGATCTATTTTAAATGTTATTAATGTCCTCTCTTAACAAAGACTTTTCTCTTAACATTGTTTTAAATTGTGGTTTTCTGTTCTCTTAAGTGTAATGCTTAATGTATCTTTTCCATTATCTAATGATTTTTGTGAGATTGTATCAATGACTTTTCACAGTGCAGAATTATGCTTAAAATGAAATCCAGTGATAGCCACACACCTACTGCTCCTCCAAACTAACTTTACTCAGGACCCTTTACAGTTAGTGGCTTATACAGTGTGAGTGATTTATAGCACTTGTTTTCAGTTCTTTCCTGACTCCAAATTTGGGATTCATCATAAAGTCAACCTTTCTCTATTTTCTGTAAAACAAATATTATAAAGGACTCTTAGTTTTAAATTTACTTCTTTCTCTCCATATGTCCACACTTGTTACATTTTTTGAATGCCTGACTAATTATTTGTAAAAGATATAATTGTTTACTTAGAAAATCCTAATGAATAAATAAAAAGAAACTGCTACAACTAATGGGTAAATTAAGCAATGTTTTAGGATGTAAAATGAGTATGCAAAATCAATTGCATTTCTATATATGTACTAGCAACAAACATTGGAAAATAAATGTTAAACAACACAATTTACAGCACATCAAAAAACATAATAGATATATAGGAATAAACTTAACCCAAAAAATGTACAAAATATCTATTCTAAAAACTAAAAACCAATGCAGATAGAAATTTAAAAGAATCTTAAGAAATTAGAGATGCACCATATTCATTAACTAAAAATTAATTATTTCCCATATTTATCTATATATTCACAAGCCAAATCAAAATGGCATCAGGGATTTTTGGTAGAAATAAATGAGCTGATTATAAAATTAATGTAAGAAATGCAAAGAACCTAAAAAAGCCAAAATAATCTTTAAAAAGAACAAAGCTGAAAGACACTACCTGATTTACAGACTGATGAAAATAATATAATAATCAAGATCACAAGGATAGTCTAGAAATAGAATCATCTATATATTTTTGTTTTTTTAATTCTTTCATTAATTTTAATTTATTCTGTTAACATGGACTCAAGTGTCCCACTCAATATAACACCCTCACCCCAAAAAATGTGCCCCACATTATACCCTCTTTGTCTCCCTCCCTCTACCTCCCACCCCCCTTTCTTCTGGGATTTGCTATCCTATTACCTGTATCTATATATGTATATATAATTTTACTAATCCCTTCACCTTCTCTGATCCTGTCCCCTAATCCCTCTTCCTTATGAAAGTTGTCCCTTTGCTCCCTATGACCCTGTCTCTGCCTCTATCTATTCCTCAGTTCACCTTGTTCATTAGATTCCACATATAAATGACATCATATGATATTCTTCTTTCTCTGCCTGGCTTATTTCATTTAGCATAATAATCTCCAGGTCCATCCATGACATCATAAAGGTAAGATTTCCTTCTTTTTCACAGCAGCTTTTTAATCCACTTGTCCACTGACAGACACTTTGGCTGTTTCCAGATCTTGGCTATTTCAACAATGCTGCTATAAACATGGGGGTGCATATCTTCTTTTGAATCAGTGATTTGGTATTCTTAAGCTATATTCCTAAAAGTGGGATAGCTGGGTCAAAAGGAAGTTCCATTTTTAATTTATTAAGGAAACTCTATTCAGTTCTTCATAGTAGCTGCACAAGTCCGCATTCCCACCAGCAGTGCAGGAGGGTTCCCTTTTCTCCACACCCTCACCAGCACTTATGTGTGTTGATTTGTTCATGTGTACCATTCTAACAGGTGTGAGGTGGTATCTCATTGTGGTTTTAATTTGCATTTCTCTAATGATTAGTAGTGTTGAACATTTTTTCATATGCCTATTGGCCATCTGTACGTCCTCTTTGGAGAAATGTCTATTCAGTTACTTTGCCCATTTTTTAATTGAATTGTTTACCTTCCTGGTGTTGAGTTTTAGAAGTTCTTTATAAATTTTGGTTATTAACCCCTATCAGACATATTGGCAAATATGTTCTCCCATTGTGTGGTTTGTCTTTTTATTTTGTTAATTGTGTCTTTTGCTGTGCAAAAGCTTTTTAGTCTGATATAATCCCATTTCTTTATTTTGTCCTTTATTTCACTTGCCTGTGGAGATAAATCAGATAAAAATATTGCTACAAGAGATATCAGAGAGTTTACTGCCTATGTTTTCTTCCAAGATGTTTATGGTTTCTCGACTTACATTTAAGTCTCCTATTTATTTTGAGTTGATTTTTGTGAACAGTGTAAGTTGGTGGTATAGTTTCTTTTTTTTTTCTTTTTGCATGTACCTGTCCAGTTTTCCCAACACCATTTATTAAAAAACTGTCTTTACTGCATTGTATGCTCTTACCTCCTTTGTCAAATATCAATTAACCATAAAGGCGTGGGTTTATTTCTGGGTTCTCTGTTCTGTTCCATTGATCTCTATACCTGTTCTTATGCCAGTATTAAGCTGTTTTGATTACAATGGCCAGTAGTAGAACTTGATGTCAGAGAGTGTGATACTTTCCACTTCATTCTTTATTTTTTTTATTTTTTTATATATATATTTTATTATTATTAATTCTAATGGGGTGACATCAATAAATCAGGGTACATATGTACAATGAAAACATCTCCAGGTTATCTTATCATTCAATTGTGTTGCATACCCATCACCAAAAGTCAAATTGTCCTCTGTCACCTTCGATCTGGTTTTCCCTGTGTCCCTCCCCTCCTCCCTATCCCACACTTCCCTCCCTCCCCCCATCCCATAACCACCACTCTCTTGTCCATGTCTCATATTCTCACTTTTATGTCCCACCTATGTATGGAATCATGCTGTTCTCAGTTTTTCTTTTTTTCTGATTTACTTATTTCACTCCGTATAATGTTATCAAGGTGCATCCATTTTGTTATAAATGATCCGATGTCATCGTTCCTTATGGCTGAGTAGTATTCCATAGTATATATGTACCATAGCTTTTTAATCCACTCGTCTTCTGACGGACACTTGGGCTGGTTCCAGATGGCGTGGGCAGAGGCCAAGTCGGTGGGAGCTCGGTCTAGCCCAGAGGGTCAGAGGGGACGCGCGAGAGCGGACCGGCAGCTGCGGGCCCGCCTTTAACCCCACTTCATTCTTTATTTTAAAGATTGCTAAGGCTATTCATAGTTTTGGGGGGGGGGTTGTTTTGTTTTGTTTTTTGTTGCTTTGTTCCATATACATTTTTGAATATTTGTTATATATTTTTGAAGTATGCCATTGGTATTTTAATAGGGATTACATTGAATTTATAGACTACTTTATGTATTATAGGCATTTGATGTTGTTTATTCTTCCAATTTATGAACACAGTATATGCTTCCACTTGTTTATATCTTCCTTGACTTCTTTTACAATGTCTTATAATTTTCTGAGTATAAGTCTTTTACCTCATTAGTTAAATTTACTTCCAGTTACTGTATTTATTTTTATTTTTATTTTTTTGCAATAGTGAAGGGAATTGATTCCTCAATTTCTTTTTTTGACAGTTTATTATTGGTGTATAAAAATGCCACTGATTTCAGAATATTAATTTTATATCTTGACAACTTGCTGAATTCATTTATCATGTCTAGTAGATTTTTGACTGAGACTTTAGGGTTTTCTATGTACAGTATCATGTCATCACCAAATAATAATACTTTTACTTCTTCTTCTCCAATTTTGATGCCTTTTATTTTTTCTTCTTGTCTGAGTGCTGTGGATAGAACTTCCAGAACTATATTGAATAAGAGTGATGAAAGGGGGCACTCCTGCTTTGTTCCTGATCTTAAGGGGATTGCTTTTAATTTTTTGCCCATTGAGTATGATGTTGGCTGTCAGTTTGTCATAGATGACCTTTATCATGTTGAAGTATGATCCCTGTATTCCCACTTTGCTGAAAGTTTTGAACATAAATGGATGCTAGATGTTATAAAATGATTTTTCTGCATCTGTTGATATAATCATATGATTTTTATTCTTCCTTTTGTTTATATGATGAATCACATTTATTAATTTGCAAATATTATACCAGCCTTGCCTCCCTGAAATAAATCCCACTTGATCATGATATATAATCTTTTATATGTAATGCTGGATATAGTTTGCTAATATTTTGTTGAGAATTTTAGCATCTATATTGATCAGAGATATTGGCCTATAGTTTTCTTTCTTTGTAGTATCTTTGCCTGGTTTTGGAATGAGGATTATGCTTGCATCAAAAGGAGCTTGAAAGTCTTCTCCCCTCTTTGATTTTTTAAAATAGCTTGAGAAGGATAGGTGTTAGTTCTTCTTCAAATGTTTGGTAAAATTCACCTGTGAATCCATCCAGTCCAGGACTTTTGTTTGCTGGGAGTTTTTTAATAATTGTTTCAATTTCATTTGTTATAATCAGTCTGTTTAGGTTTTCTGATTCTTCCAGATTGAGTTTTGGAAGATTGTATGTTTCCAGGAATTTACCTGTTTTGCTTAAGTTGTCTAATACTTTGGCATATAGATCTTCATAGTATTTTCATACAATCTTTTGTATTTCTGCTTTGTCAGCTGTTACTTCTCCACTTTCATTTCTAATTTTATTTACAGTATTTGAGTCTTCTCTTTTTTTCTTGATAAGTCTGGTTAAAGGTTCATAAATATTGTTTACCTTTTTAAAGAACCAGCTCTTGGTTTCATTGACCTTTTTTTTTTTTTTTTTTTTTTTTGCCTCCATGTCACTTATTTCTGCTCTGATCTTTATTATTTTCTTCCTTCTACTTCCTCTGGGCTTTATTTGTGGTTCTGTTTCTAGTTTTTTTAGATGCAAGGTTAAGTTATTTATTTGAGCTTTTTCTTGCTTGTTAAAGTATGCCCGTAATGCTATGAACTTCCTTCTCAGGACTGCTTTTGCTGTGTCCCATAAATTTTCAGTTGTTGTATGTTCATTTTCATTTGTTTCAAGAAAATTTTTAATTTCTTCTTTGATTTCATTATTAACCCATTTGTTATTTAATAGCATGCTAATTAGCCTCCAAGTGTTTGAGTGTTTTTCAGTTATTCTATTATAGTTGATTTCTAGTTTCATGCCATGGTGATCAAAGAAGGTGCTTGATATGATTTCAATTTTCTTAAATTTATTGAGACTTGTTTTGTGTCATAATATGTGTTCTATCCTAGAGAATCCACCATGAGCACTTGAAAAGGATATATATTCTGCTGCTTTGGAGTAAAATGTTCTGAAGATATCAATTAAATCCAGTTGATCTAAGCCCTGGCCAGCTAGCTCAATGGTAGAGCATCAGCCTGGCGTTTGGAAATCCTGGGTTTGATTCCAGGCCAGGGCACACAGGAGAAGCACCCATTTGCTTCTCCAACCCACTGGAGCAGGGTTGGCCGGGGTGCTGAGGATGGCTTCATGGCCTCTGTCTCAGGTCCTAGAATGGCTTTGGTTGCAGCGGAGCAATGCCCCAGATGGGCAGAGCATCGTCCCCTGGTGGGTATGCCAGGTGGATCCTGGTTGGGTACATGCAGGATTCTGGCTCTCTGCCTCCCCACTTTTCACTTCAGAAAAGTAAAAAAAAAAAAAAAAATCCAATTGATCTACTGTGTTGTTCAAGGCCACTGTTTCTTTGTTAATTTTCTATCTGGATGACCTATCCATTGATGTTAAATTATAGAATGTTACAATAAAGTAGACTTTTTGTTAATTTACTTCATTTTACATACATGTGAATATACTTAGTTTATAATATATGTTATAAAAGGAAGCAATATAATTTAACAATGTAGCATATATGCACGATCTTTAATTTATAGAAGTGTCCAAATACAAAACTTAGCAGCTGGTTACAAAAGTTTCTGTTGCTTAATTGGTAAAAGCACATGAATTTAAAAGGATACCCCTACCAATAAGGCCCTAACACTTAAAAAAGGGTATTTGAATTCTATAAATCAATACTTGCATATAGACCATCTCTGACTTGTCATAAATTCAAAGGTAACCTATATAATTTAGTTTGATTGTGTATTCTAATGATGTATTCTAATGACACTATATATTTTTGTTTAATTTTAATTATATTTTAGAGAGAGAGAGAAAGGGAGAGAAAGAGAGATTGATTTTGTTGTTCCACTTATTCATGCTGCCATTGGCTGATTGTTTATATGTGCCCTGATCTGGGATCCAACCCACAACCTCAGCACATCAGGACAACTCTCTAAGCAACTGAGCTACCCGGCCAGGGCCTGACACTATATATTTTATTTTAAAAGTGTTAAGGCCCTGGCCAGTTGGCTCAGTGGATAGAGCATCAACCCAACATGCAGACATCCTGGGTTCAATTCCAAGTCAGGGTACACATGAGAAATGATCATCTGCTTCTCTTCCCCTCATCCTCCCTTTTCTCTCTCTCTTCCTTTCCTGAAGCTGGTGGCTCAGCTGGTTCAAGCATTGGCCTCAGGCACTGAGGATAGCTCAGTTGATTCAAGCATCAGCTTCAGATAGTGTTGCCAGGTGGATCCCAGTTGGGGTGCATGCTGGAATCTGTCTCAATATCTCCCCTCTTCTCACTTTAAAAAAAAGTGTTAAAATTAGTGACTTTTTATAGCTTTTAAATAAACATTAAAAAGTCTTGAAAATGCAGGAAAATTATATTAGTGAAATTGAGTAGAATCGACCTGTTTAATATGCTATTCCCATCTTCAGAAAATTATTTAATCTCCTATTACCAGTAATATTTGAGATTATGGCGCCACCTGCCGGTGGATATATTAAGATTATGCTATAATGATGTGATACTTATTTTGTTTCAAATTAAACTGCTTTTTGTTTTCAATGAATGTATGCTTCATGTTAAATTTTTTAAACTAATAAGAGGAAAACATTGCAATGTCATATAAATCTGGGACATAATTAAGGCATATTACAAAATATTCCTTGGGAAAATACACAAAACTGAAGATTTATATGGAGTATTTATTTATGTGCAGCATTTGGTCCAGTGTTATTCTCAGTTCTAAGACTATAGGACACTTAGCCATGTTAGTAAAGCTTAGGGTGTCAGCTACCCCAGGTAAAGATGTATTCTTTGGCAAAGTTATTAAAGGAGGGGGAAACTAAGAAAATAATCCCATTCACATTTGCTTCCAAAAGAGTAAAATACCTCAGAATAAATTTAACCAGGAATGTAAAAGACCTGAAATCAGAAAACTTTATGAGACATTGAAGTAAGAAATTAAAGATACAAATAAGTAGAAGCATATATCATGTTCACGGTTAGGACGAATTAAAATGTCCAGACTACTCAAAGCAATCTATAGATTCAATGCAATTCCTGTCAAGATATCAATGGTGTATCTCACAGAACTATATAGAACAAGTATTCCAAAATTTCTCTGGAACTACAAAAGACCTTGAATAGCCATGTAATCTTGAGAAAGAAGAACAAAGTTGGAGGAATCACACTACCTAATATCAAAATATGCTATAAGGCAAAGGTAATCAAAATAGCATAGTACTGGTATAAAAAAAAAGTAAAATCTTGGGCATTTTTTGTTGGGGGCTAAATGAAAGAAGGTGAAAAATTAAGCAAAAAAGAAATATTTATATATACATCTATGCATATAGACACAGATAACAGGGAAGGGGACAGGTGGAGGTGGGCAAAATGGGGGGAAATGGAGGTGGAAAAAGACTGCAATAATGGGCACACAATCCAGTATGCGGATGATGTTTGAGTTATACACTTGAAACCTGTATTGTTTTGTGAACCAATGTTGTCCAAATAAATGCAATAAATAAATACATTGTCAAGTAGAACAACAACAACAAAAAGTGATTGTAGGGAGTTACATCTTTATGTCTAACACATGGTAGCAATAGAGGAAGAACTGGATCGAGTTTATAAAAGGAAAACTTATCTGCCAAAAAAAGTGAAGGATATTTCTACCTTACGTTGGCAAAATATTAAAAATGTGTATGAGATTAAATTGAAAATTGTGTAGCTACTAGATCAAACACGTAAAATTCTTATCTTAGGTTTTCTGTAGTGATATAGGTATAATTACCAGATTATGGATTCAGCTATAAAAGCCAAAGCAGCTAGGTGTTGCTTTTTTGTTTCTTAGCTAATTGACAGAAACTTGAACTCCAAGGTGGCCTCATCTAAGTTCTGGCTTCCATACTGTAAAGAAGAATTTCTTTCAATTAGGGGCTTGACAGGATAAAAATTCTGAGTGGATATATAATGTGGGAATTAGATGATCACTTCTTACCTTTAATTACATTCCATGAAAGGATATAAAGGGCACACTGTCTCTATCATGACATAGAGGGGGAACATACCAACATTTTTAAAGTACCAGAGTAGTGATTCTCTGTAAATCAGACACGCTGGTGGAAGATGCTTAAAAGTAAATGGCTTCCAGAGCCCGCATTTGAATAGGAGTTTTCTTACACAGGCCTTTATCCCTGCTCACAGCCCAGAGATTCTCAGAGCAACAGGGCACCTGGCAGCTCACAAAAGCGGTAATAGACCACTGATCCAGTGTAGGGCCAGTGGTCACTGCCGTGGCCATGCAGGTTCTTATTGAATTTGAACAGGCCATAAAAGAACTGTGGAGCCAGAAAATGGTGGGCCATTCCATTTATTCAAGTCTCGTAAGGGCAGATGAGCAATCTCCCATCTCAGGACCCCACCAGTCTAAGCACTCCCCAGCCAAACATGCCGGGCAGATATCAGGGTTCCCAAGCCCCAACTAGGTCTCCAGTTTCACAACCCAGACTCATTCTCTGGGATTACCCTCCAAACTCCCCCCCCCCTCTCTCTCTCTCTCTCTCTCTCTTTTGCTCTCTCTCTCTCTCTCTCTGCACTCTCCAACAAAATAGGTTCGGGGGAAATAAAACCCTTCTCCAACAAACAATGGCCCCTCCCAAGCAGAAAGGTAATCCGCAATTTGCAATCTACAGCCATAAGAGCAAGCACCAGCAGCCTTCCATAGACTATACACACAAGGCACTGCCCTAATACAAGCCAGCAAACTTAAAAAACATTTGCTTACCCAACATCCACCCACCCAGGGTAAGCCATTTCCTTAGAACCAAGAGATGGATATGACACAGGGTCATAGAGGAGTTCTCCTTCCAGCCTGAAGGGGGCAAAGGCCAAGGTATCCTGAACATCCAGGAGAAGAGTGCTTGCATAGAACCACTGTAATGGAAACCCAGGAAGAATAATAGAGGGCAGAAAGGAAGAGGAGCCTGAAGAGGCCTAAGAATCACTAGGGATCAGAACTCTTTTCCCCATCCCACCCCCACTACAGAACCAGAATATTACTTCACTACAATGAGATACAAGCTTCAGAGTTCGCAAATGTTTAGTGCTTTGCTCCTTTAAAAAAATTGAATTGACAACAAACAAATTCTGGCGAGGGTGTGGAGAAAAAGGAACCCTCTTTCACTGCTGGTGGGAATGCAGACTTGTGAAGCCACTGGAAAACAGTATGGTGGTTTCATCAAAAAATTAAAAATGGAACTGCCTTATGACCCAGCTATCCCACTTCTAGGAATATATCCTAAGAATCCCAAAACACTAATTCAAAAGAAAATATGCAGCATTGTTTGCAATATCCAAGATCTGGAAAAAGCCCAAGTGTCTATCAGTAGATGAGTGAGTTGGCTATATTTTATACATGGAGCGCAATAATCTAGAAGTAATCATAATAATCAAGGTAAAGAATACTAAGCAAATAAATCAATGTTAATTGAGTTGACTTGGTGGGCTTAAATGCCTACTACTCATAGCTTATCTGCTGAAGCCCTTGGAATACTCAAACAACAATATGTTTTGGGTCACTGCAACCCAGTGGTAGGATTCAGCCAATTCGCACCAAGTCAGCAGAACTGATACTGATATCTAATTTTTTGTTGAGTTCAGCTAACCGGTAGTGAAAATTGCCCTTGTAATCAGAGTTCTCTCTAAGGTGGGCACCTGGGCAGCCGCCCAATGTGAAAATCACAAATTTACATTCCTTACTCTTATTTAACATTCATCTGCACAACAGTGTATTCTAAGTGCCCGTAGTAATGTTCATTCCATTCATAGGTGAAAAAAATTGCAAGTGAGGACACCAATCAAGAAGCAATATGAAATATCTTAAATAACAGTTTTATTGTTTTTGTCTGGTATTATTTAATATTTTTCATTAATATTTTTAAACTCTTATAGTATCTAGTTTTGTGTACCTCTTTTATTCTCCTTATTTAAGTATTAAATGTATGACATAATAAACTACCTTTTGTTATATTGTTGTTTTATACTTAAAATGGTCATTAGGGCAGAGAACCAGTTGTTAAATTATTTGAATCCCACCACTGCTGCTACCCATATAGCATTATTCTGCACAATACAACATTTTGGAGTCCAAATATATATTCAAAACTACCCAAATAATAAACACTCTGTGGCACAACAATACATTAGGTGAGTAAATTAACACTGGTCAAAATAACTTACAAGATCTCTGGGTGAAAAGGGCAAATGTCTGGGAGTTCTAGGCCAAGTAGAAATTGTCTTTAAAGAGGAGAAACATACTGAGAAGAAAAAATATGTTGCCCCATGTGGATGCTTCGCAGAGAAGTTACTTCAGGAGACAGAGAAAGAGTGACAAGTAGCGTGGACAGAGTATACAGCCTTGGAGAAGTGAATAAAAGAAATTGAGCCTGACCAGTGGTGGCACAGTAGGTAGAGCATCCCAAGTTCAAAAACCCAAGGTTACTGTCTTGAGCACATGTTCATCCAGCTTGAGGGCAGGCTCACCAGCTTGAGTGAGAGGTCGCTGGCTTGAGCCCAAGGTCATGGCTTGAGCAAGGGGTCACTGGCTCATCTGGAATCCCTCCTCCCCATCAAGGCACGTATGAGAAGCAATCAATAACAACTAAACTGAAACAACTACAAGTTGATGTTTCTCATCTCTCTCCCTGCCTGTCTCTTTCCCTCTCTCTCTTTTTTTCTCACACAGAAAAAAGAGAGAGAGAACATTTTTAAGGAAATAGTCTAAGGTAAATGACCTGGGATCTCGGCTGTGAAAGTACATGGAACAAACTTACAGATTTGTGGTCCCCCAGCCTATGGGAATGCATGAGAGAATAATTTGCATAGATCCATTCTAATTACAAAGGCACCATGCAGAAAAAAAACTAGACATGTCTAATTTTGCGTTAGTCAGAATAGCAAGCCTATTAAACTTGACTAGAGTTTTTAATATCTAGGAAAACATGACCATTACATAAAGATAAAGCCCACTGAGAGATCTCATTTCAGTATAACTTTTAGTATGAAGCATAACACATTTCTATACAGAAAAGATTTGTAAACAAAAGTTATAATAAGACTTGGCCCTTAATTCTCCATCCCATGACAATATTTATTATATGGGCAAGGAGGAGAAATAGAGAGACAGACTCCTGCATGTACCTGAACTGAGATCCACCTGGCAACTTCCATCTGGGGCTGATGCTCAAATCAACCAAGCTATCCTCAGCGTCCAGGGCCAATGCTTGAACAAATTGAGAAAGTGTTCGGCAGATAAAATATAATATGCTCACTTTGTTAAAGATGGTGCTGCCCACATGGAAGCCTGTCACCCAGGTGATATTATTTGCCCTTATGTTTGTGATGGCTGTGGGGGAAAAGTTGTAATGTAAGCAGGCCGGGTCGTTATAGCTTAAGGCTTTGTTTTAAGAGTAAGCTCTTCTCCACACCCTTGACTGATTGGATGATGTAGGGTGGTGATGTAGGGAGGAATCCCATTATGCCTCAGATGGGTGACTTTGTATCAGAGACTTCCTTGTTTGTATAATTGGATTAAAGGTTTTGAGTCTGCTATAAAGTGGGAGAGAACAGTAGCTTGATCTCTCGCTTGGTTCCTGAGTTCCTGAGGTTAGTATTAGAGAGGAGAGCAGATGAGGCCACATGGAGGCTAGGAGAAGTGGCCAAGATGGCAGCGTGCTGAGGAAGAAGCCAGTTTGTTAAGAGTTTGTGCAGGAGGAGATGGGAAACAGAGGTGAATAAGTCTGGTGAGCTAGAAACCTTTGATTCTAGGAAACTCGGACAAGTCAGTAGCTTTGTGAGCACTGAATGTGTGGGTTTTGGAGCCCAGTGTGTGTTTTTGCTTGCCCGCCGGGTGCAAGCTAGAATTAAAGCTGATGGCTCACCAGTTCTTGGCTCCTGTGTTTCACTACCGACTGTTCGAATCTAATGTGAACCTGCACGGGTTGGGCTGCTGTGATAGTGGCCTTGACTACTGGCTTTACAGAAAGGAAGAGGGAAAAAAGGGGAAGAGGGAGGAGGACAGAAGCAGATGGTCATTTCCCTTGTGTGCCCTGACTGGTGTCCGTACAACAGACTGATGCTCTATCCACAGAGTCAACCAACCAGGGTCATGGCAAGGCCAAATTTAGTAAGAAAATACTAGTGTAATTATAATTAATTAATTCTGCAATTATTTTATTCTAATTCATAATATAACCACTATTTGGTGTAATTAGCAAAATTAATTTGATTTTTTTTAACAAAGCCTATGACTCTGCTAATATCAACAAGAAAATGTACTGAGAGATTTACTTAAAGGCATCAACAGTGTGTTCTTGCATTTAAAACTGATTTTTCCAAATCAGGTTCCTCCCTATAATCCTCCAAAAATCAAAATTTCATGAGAATATTGATTTAAAAAAAAGAAAAGATTCAGAATCAACTATTGCAGAACTCTAGAAATTAATCAAAGGCTTACAACAATCCGGAAATAATTCACTCAAGAAAAACTGCTGAATCTTTGTAAGAACAGTGAGCTTTTGGTTTTAAATTTATTCTATTCTTGCCTCTCCTCCCCAGATCAGCAATAGCTTTGAAAACCAATAACCTGCAATCACAGTGAAAACCAGAGTCCTGGAACACTTAGGACAGAGTTGAGTGGGGTCAAACCTCCTTCAGAGCATACTCACAGAGAATTGTTATTTTATCTATCTAGAAGAGCCCACTCCAAAGGCTGTCTTCATTTTACCTTGGAACTCTTCCTTGCTAAGAAGACATTTCCCCAGGGGCATTTGTTGAAAACAGAGCATTATGTAACCTTTCAACTTCTTAAAGCAATAGATAAGTTAGGACAAACAATAGACTACCAAAACACTTAAAAGGGAAATTTGGCAATTAAGATGTTCATAGGGGCTTTTAAACATTGTATAACCTTCAGTAAAAAGAATGGGTATACCCCTGGGATTTTCTGAGACACCTGGATATGTAGTAGGCCATTTGCATGTATAGATCAGTGTGTACTTACAGGGCTCTCTGCACATGTTCAGGAAAGACCTAAGAAGCTCTATACTCTCACCTCTGGCAGACTTTCAGTTTCTATTAAAGAGGAAGTGAAAGCTAAAGCAGAATTGTCAGCAGCCTGGCTGAGTGTTAAAGGCATGCTCCAAACATATACACAGAGCCACTTAGCAGAATTTGGAGACTTATTGATTCCAGCACTTAAGGAAATCTCTACCTTAAAGAAGAGAGAGAAAGTGGGAAGGAGGGAGGGAAGGAAGGAAGGAAAGAAGAAAGGAAGGGAGGGAAGGAGGAAGAGGAAACAGTAGAAACTGTTCCTAACAGTTAACTAAGACTTTAAATCTTCTGTTTAAGTATATCCAAAGACTTAAAAATATATATGAATTGAAGAATTATAGGGAGGTATCAGAATAATATTAAATAGAGATTATCAATAAAAAGATACAAATTATAACAAAGAATCAAATATAAATTCTGGAATTGAAAAGTACAATAACTAAAGTGAGAATTTCTTCTTTTTTTTTTTTCCAACAATCTCTGGACTTTTTATTGGCCTCTGTTCCTCCAAGTGGCACCCCTCATCTGCTTTGTTAACACCTCAGAACTTCATGTCATTGACCTCAGACACAACTTTGCTGTTCACAATCCTGTGGGTAGTGGTCTTTTAGATGGATTGCATAGAGTTGCTGTTGTCCAGGGTGTCACTAAGATCCAAGTCCTCCCCTTCATCCAGCAGGCAGCAGTTGGTGGCAATCTCAGCCTCCAATTTGAGGAGCAAGGCCTACTCTTGGAGTCGGCCCCGGTCTAAGCCAGCTCTGAATCCAGGGAGAGTAGGGTCTTGTTGAGCTGTTCCATCTGCATGGTACAGTGTGTCTATACCTCCCTCAGGCTGTTCTTCAAACTGGCTTTCAAATTTCTCATTGAGTCCTAGTCAATCTCCAAGGACTGGAACTTACTTCTCAGCTCTGTGAGAGCAGCTCTTACCTCAGCAGTCTGTGAGGGTACCATTGTGGGTACCTCAGTCTGCTAGAATCAGTAAATGTCTAGCTCCTGTCAGTTCTTCTGAGCTGACTTGTCATACTGGGCCTGGGTATCAACTATGATCTTACTGATGTCCTGAGATTTGAGGGCATCCAACTCCACAGTCAACCCAGACTTGGCAATCTGGTTTTGTATGCCATTTACTTCCTCCTCATGGCTCTTCATAAAGAGCCCCTCCTTGAAAGTCTCCATCTCTGTCTCTGGCTGAAGCTGAGTGATATCGGCATCATCAATGACATTTCAGAGTCCACTGATGTCACTGTACACAGAATAAGGCATGATCAGCTCCAGCTCATACTTGACTCAAGTCATCAGCAGCAAGATGGGCATTGTTAATCTGCCGAATGATGAGGGCATTGTCCATAGAACTTGCCCTCGGGTCCTCAATGACCTGGAAGTAATACCCCCAATGTCTGACTTGGGGTCCCTTCTTCTCCAGGTGTTCCCAGGTTTTGCTCTCCAGTCTCTGATTACCAGCCTCCAGACTCCTCATCCTCTCCAGGTAAGAGGTCAGATGGTCATTTAGGCATTGCATCCCTTCTTGCTCTGGGTGGCCTTATGACCACCAGATCCCTGGCCATCACCCCAGTGAGGTCCAGACACCCAGCCACTTTGCACACTGGTGAAGCAGGACATTGAGATCCAGGAGCCTGAGTCCCAAGCTTCTGCATAGACACTGGCCACACTGCTAGCCAGCTGGGCCTGGTGGCTATGTTACTGTACAGAGTCCACAGTTTGGTAGTTGATGGAAAGTTGAAGTATGTGTTAAAGAGCTCATGTTGTTTATAAAAAAAGGTGAGAGTCCAAAACTCAGGTTCAAGCCACCAAGAAAATTTTATATTTACTTATTTTTAATTGAATGTATTGGATTACAGTTACAAATGTAAAATTTAATAAAACGTTATCTGCAAACTGCATCATGTGCCCATCACCCCCAGCAAAGTCTCTTTTGTCTTCATTTGTCCCCTTTTGACCACCTTTACTTACCTCCCACCGCCTTTTCTTCTGGCTGTCACCACACTGTGTGTTGTATGTGTGTGAGAGTGTTTTGCCTAATTCCTTTACCTTCTGTTATCCAATCCCCCATCTCCCTCCCCTCTGACAGCTGTCAATCTGTTCCATGTATCCATGTCTGTTTCTATTTTGTTCATCGGTTTCTTTTGTTCATTAGATTTTACATATGAGTGAGATCGCATGGTATTTGCCTTTAAGAATCCCAACAGAAGATTTGAGGAGGCAGAAGAAAGAAATCATAAAATGTGAATGTGAGTCACTTGAAATTACCCAGTCTGGGAATAAAAAGAGAAAAGAAAAATGAAGAGAGCCTCAGAGTCCTGCGGGACACCATCAACCATACCAAAATATGCATAATGGTAGTCCAAGAAGAAAAGTAGGGAGAGAAAGGAGCATTTAAAAATCTGAAGAAATAATGATTAAAACTTCCCAAATCTTATAAAAATTATTAATCTACACATCCAAAAAGCTCAAAAACCTTCAAATAAGATACACTCAAAAATGGATAAAAATATTCTAAAATCTATTAGGATGGTTGCAGAATGTTAAATATACTAGATCCATTAAATTGTACTCTTTAAAAGTATGATTTATGTAGTACTGTATATGAATTATAGAGCTGTTTTTTAAAAAGAAAAAAATAAGAGCCTGAGCAGGAGGTGGCGCAATGGACAGAGCACTAGACTGTGATGCAGAGGTCCTAGATTTAAAACTCTAAGGTCACCAACTTGAGAGCAGGCTCATCTGGCTTGAATGTGTGATCATAGACATGACCTGATGGTCGCTGGCTTGAGCCCAAAGCCATTGGCTTGAACAAGAGGTCACTCACTCTACTGTAGCCCCAGTCAAGGCACATATGAGAAATCATTCAATGAACAACTAAGGAGACCAAGGAGTCACAACAAAGAATTGATGCTTTTCATCTCTCTCCCTTCCTGTCTGTCTCTATCTGTCCCTTTCTCTGTCTTTCTCTTGTCTCTGTCACAAGAGAAAAAAAGGAAGAAAATGAGATACTGACTGTTGGGCAGATAAAATATATTATGCTCACTTTGTTAAAGATGGAGCTGCCCACATGGAAGCCCGTCACCCAGGTGATATTATTTGGCCTTATGCTTGGAATGGGTGTGGGGGAAAGGCTGTAATATAAGCAGGTCGGGTCATTATAGCCTAAGGCTTAGTTTAAGAGTAAGCTCTTCCCCACACCCTTGACTGATTGGATGATGTAGGGTGGTGATGTAGGGAGGAATCTCATTATGCCTCAGATGGGTGACTTTGTATCAGAGACTTCCTTGTTTGTATAATTGGATTAAAGGTTTTGAGTCTATGCTATAAAATGGGAGAGAGCAGTAGTTTGATCTCTCTCTCTCTCAGTTCCTGGGTTCCTGGGATTAGTATTAGAGAGGAGAGCAGAGTAAGGCCACGTGAAGGCCAGGAGAAGCAGCAGAGATGGCAGAGTGCTGAGGAAGAAGCCAGTTTGTTAAGAGTTTGTGCTGGAGGAGATGGGAAACAGAGGTGAATAAGTCTGGTGAGCTAGAAACCTTTGATTCTAGGAAACTCGGATAAGTCAGTAGCTTTGTGAGCACTGAATGTGTGGGTTTTTGAGCC
Organism: Rhynchonycteris naso; assembly: GCA_037038555.1. Lineage (NCBI taxonomy): Eukaryota > Metazoa > Chordata > Mammalia > Chiroptera > Emballonuridae > Rhynchonycteris > Rhynchonycteris naso. The sequence goes on along the minus strand of CM072995.1, from coordinate 291,110,809 downwards.
CAGTGCGTGTTTTTGCTTGCCCGCCGGGTGCAAGATAGAATTAAAGCTGATGGCTCACCAGTTCTTGGCTCCTGTGTTTCATTACCGACTGTTCGAATCTAATGTGAACCTGCATGGGCCAGGCGGCTGTGATGGTGGCCGAGACTACTGGCTTTACACTGACACATGCTGTAACATGGAAGAAATTTGAAGACATTATGCTGAGAGGAAGAAGCCAGTCACAAAAAGTAGTATATTATATGAGTCTATTCATATAACATGGTCATAGTAGGCAGTTCTATAGACTCAGAAAGTAAATTTGTGGTTGCAGGAGCTGGAGGGGAAGGTGTAAAGCCAATAGTCAAGGCCGGGATCACAGCTGCCTGGCCAACGCAGGTTCACATTAGATTCGAACAGATGGCAATGAAACAACGGAGCCAAGAACTGGTGAGCCATCAACTTTAATTCTAGCTTGCACCCGGCGGGCAAGCAAAAACACACACTGGGCTCCAAAACCCACACATTCAGTGCTCATAAAGCTACTGACTTATCCGAGTTTCCTAGAATCAAAGGTTTCTAGCTCACCAGACTTATTCACCTCTGTTTCCCATCTCCTCCAGCACAAACTCTTAACAAACTGGCTTCATTCTCAGCACTCTGCCATCTTGGCTACTTCTCCTCCACATGGCCTTAATCTGCTCTCCTCTCTAATACCAACCTCAGGAACTCAGGAACCAAGAGAGAGCAAGCTCCCGGACTGCCCCAGTTTATAGCACAGAAAATCCAAACCCTTAATCCAATTATACAAACAAGGAAGTCTCTGATACAAAGTCACCTATCTGAGGCATAATGGGATTCCTCCCTACATCACCACCCTACATCATCCAATCAGTCAAGGGTGTGGAGAAGAGCTTACTCTTAAACTAAGCCTTAGGCTATAATGACCCGGCCTGCCCACAGCCTGTTCCAGAACACACATTAATATCAACAAACTTCCATGTGGGCAGCTCCATCTTTAACAAAGTGAGCATAATATATTTTATCTGCCCAACAGAAGGCAAATAGGGAGTGACTGCTAATGGGTACCGGATTTCTTTGGGGTTATACAATCTTCTGATTATACTAAAATTTACTGAGCTGTATACTTTTAAAGCATGATTCATAGTTTATAAGTTGTATCTCAATTCTTAAAAATAGAAACTCCTCTCCCCCTTCCAAAATTTTCAGTGGTACAAGGAGATAAAATGATTGTTGGTTTGTACATGATTAAGAGCATTCTTGTACTGGAAATTTAATAAATTGAAATGTTTAAAACAATACTTATTTAAAATGGTGCTCACTGGAAGATAGTTATTACTCTGAAAAAAAAATGTTATTTTTCTTTGTTCTGTAAATAGCCAGAATTTCAGGGAAAGAATAATATGCTACATATAATTAAAAAGACATGAGTAAGTGTCAGAGGGAGATGGTATAGCATACTTATCTTGCAGTGGAACCAGGGTAATTCTGTGTTTATCTCTGGGTACGCCCGGGATTCTGGAACTGGCTCTTAGCCAAGATAAGGACAATGAGATAATGATTCATGATATGTTGTTTAAAGTTCAAGCTCTCCTGGTGTCAGCCTGGACCAGATTGTTTATTGATAGTTTATACCAGTGTAACCAGCTGAACAACCTAGCTTGGCTACGTGACTGAGAGAGACATAAAAGACCCTGATGGAAACTTTTAAGTACCTCTCCCAAGACAAAGATCTATCATCACACAATTCTTGGCAATTCAACTTGGAGACAAAGTACATCCTTATACAGATAAGGAAAACACTGGGGAGCTACACTGGAAAGTTTCTTTAGCTCCAGATGCTTGCTTGCACTCTCTTTTTCCTGCTGTTCTATATCCTTTGCTTTTATTATTGGTCATGCTCTGGGAGGCCACACATGTCTTTTAATTATCCAATCTTAATCTTTGTCCTAGTAATACAATCCATACTGCAACCTTTTCTTTTTTTTCCATAAAAGATAAAAGAGAAGCAGCCTCAGAAATTCTGTTTCAGGGCCTGACCTGTGGTGGCGCAGTGGATAAAGCATCGAACTAGAATGCTGAGGTCGCCAGTTCGAAACCCTGGGCTTGCCCAGTCAAGGCTCATATGGGAGTTTCTGCTCCTCCCCTCCCTTCTCTCTCTCTCTCTCTCTGTCTCATTCTCTTTCTCTCTCTCTTTCTAAAATGAAATAAAAGAAAGAGAGAGAGAAAAGAAAAGAAAAGAAAAGAAAAGAAAAGAAAAGAAAAGAAAAGAAAAGAAAAGAAAGAAATTCTATTCCAGTGAGGCTTTCAGGTGATCAAATATAAACAGAAGGTAGTCCCATCCTTGGAACAATGTCAACAAATCCAGCAGTTGTTCATGAAAAGAAATGTCAAAGAGAATGTCTGCTCCAAACCTGGAAACTCAAAGCTTCTTGCTAAATTCAAACCACCAAAATTGGGCATTTCACACACAAGGATGCAAGAGTTATAGTTGTGAAAGAGAAACTTATACTGATTGTAAAGCCAGTAGCCAGGGTCAGGATCACAGCAGCCTGACCCGTGCAGGTTCACATTGGATTCAGACAGTCGGTAATGAAACACCAGAGCCAAGAACTGGTGAGCCATCAGCTTTAACTCTAGCTTGCACCCGGCAGGCAAGCAAATATACACACTGGGCTCCAAAACCCACACATTGAGTGCTCACAAAGCTACTGACTTATTCGAGTTTCCTAGCATCAAACTTTCTAGCTCACCAGACTTATTCACCTGTTCCCCATCTCCTTCTCCAGCACAAACTGCTTCTCCTGGCCTCCACATGGCCTTAATCTGCTCTCCTCTCTAATACCTCAGGAACCAAGAGCCAGCAAGCTACTGGTCTGCCCCACTTTATAGTGTAGAGATCCAAACCCTTAATCCAATCTACAAACAAGAATGTCTCTGATACAAAGTCACCCATCTGAGGCACAATGGGATTCCTCAGGAGAGCGCACCACACTACATCATCCAATCAGTCAAGGCTGTGGGGAAAAGCTTACTCTTAAAACCAAGCCTTAGGCTATAATGATCCGGCCTGCCTACATTACAGTCTTTCCCCCACACCCATCCCAAGCATAAGGGCCAATAATATCACCTGGGTGACGGGCTTCCATGTGGGCAGTGCCATCTTTAACAAAGTGAGCACATTATATTTTATCTGCCCAACACTAATCAAGAACATTCTCACTAAGTCCAGGAAGTAAAGGTCAGGCAAACCAACACTGAATCTAACAATTTACTTTTATGTACCAACTCACTCCACATCATCTAGCATCTAGAACACAGATCTAAGTCAGAGATTTGCATCATCTTCTATGACACCTCAGCAAATTTATTACAAACATCCCCTAATTATGTTTGGTTAGAGAAAAGCTTTGGGTTAAAATTTATCAGAACAATCCTAGAACCTACACATCCATATCAGGAGGACCAACTCTCCCAAAATCTCCTATTCCCACGACTCACAATCAGGTCCACTAGAGCCACAAGAGCTTTCCTCCTCTATAACCCTATCTCTCTTGCAAAGTGGTCCAATTTCTCCAAATTCCACCTCTGTTAAAAACCTTGGGCACATGGATCCATATCCTTACTGCTTTAGAGTAGGTCTTCAGTGCTTTCATTTGTTTTTCCTGAGTTCACATTACCAAGAAGGTACCCAGGCCCTGGTCTTTGAGTCAGAGGATAGATCATCAGCCCAGAGTATGGATGTCCCTAATTCAATTCCCAGTCAGGGAACACAGGAGAAGTGACCATTTTCTTCTCTTCCCTTCTCCCTTCTCTCCCTCTTCCCCTCCCACAGCCAATGGCTCCATTGGTACTAATGTGACTCCAGGCTCTGAGGATAGCTCTGTTGAAATGCATCAGCCTCAGGTGCTAAAAATAGCTCAGTAATGGAGCATGGGCCCCAGAAGGAGGTTGCTGGGTGAATCCCAATTAGGGTACGTGTGAGAGTCAGCCTCACTATCTCCCCTCCTCTCACCTCAAAAAAGAAGAAGAAGGAACCTGGGGAAAGGTATAATTCTCTGAATCTAATTACCAAACTTAGCCTTTCTGGTGGCTAGTTAACTACACTGTCATTCATTCTATCATGATTACCTGAATGTCATCCCTCCCTTCCACCCAAAGTGTAACAAGTAAACAGCTGTTGGGCAGATAAAATATATTATGCTCACTTTGTTAAAGATGGTGCTGCCCACATGGAAGTTCGTTGATATTAATGTGTAATGGGGAACAGGCTATGGGCAGGCCAGGTCATTATAGCCTAAGGCTTAGTTTTAAGAGTAAGCTTTTCCCCACACCCTTGACTGATTGGATGATGTTGGGTGGTGCACTCTCATGAGGAATCCTCCCATTATCCCTCAGATAAGTGACTTTGTATCAGATACTTCCTTGTTTGTAGATTGGATTAAAGGTTTTGAATCTATGCTATAAAGTGGGGCAGACCAGGAGCTCTTGCTCTTGGTTCCTGAGGTATTAGAGAGGAGAGCAGATTAAGGCCACGTGGAGGCCAAGAGAAGCAGCCAAGATGGCAGAATGCTGAGGGAGAAGCCAGTTTGTGCAGAGTTTGTGCAGAAGGAGATGGAAAATAGAGGTGAATAAGGCTGGTGAGCTAGAAACCTTTTGATTCTAGGAAACTTGGATAAGTCAGTAGCTTTGTGAGCACTGAATGAGTGAGTTTTGGAGCCCAGTGTGTGTTTTTACTTGCCCGCCGGGTGCAAGCTAGAATTAAAGCTGATGGCTCACCAGTTCTTGGCTCCGTTGTTTCATTAGCGACTGTCCGAATTGAATGTGAACCTGTATGGGCCAGGCGGCTGTGCTAATGGCCCTGACTACTGGCTTTACAACAGCCTAGCTTGCTACCACCCTAGAAGAGTTTAACAATATCCTGGTTCTCGGTATAGTGGATTGTATTTGTCATTCATTCTATGACCACATCCTTGGCCTCACCACCTGGAACCATATGGCTCTAAGATCCTAATATCCATACATTTAGACAGCACCCTGGCCCCATCATCCAGTTATTCCCTCTTGCTTAGGTGATAGAAGGAGCTACCATGGCCTGCTGGAGCCCTAGTGCAGGTTTTCCCTCCAGGGAACACTCAAAGCCAAGTGTTTGTTTGCTCTTCCTCATTAAAATAACTTTGGTCATTTCTCTGAAAGCTGACAGCACAGGAAAGAAATAAACTCTTTGCACTTTTGGTTTTGTTTGTTAATTTTGGGGAGAGAGGAAATGCAGTTATTTTCCTTCAGGACCACCTGACTCCTAGGGGAGAGACTGAACACTGAGGAGTAATTCTCCAAAGACTCTCTCTCCCAGGAAAAGGCTCTGGTCTTAGTCCTAGTCCCCAGATGGCTGTCTCTCCCTACCTAGGCAAATGGAACACACACACACACACACACACACACACACACACACACACACCAAATACAGGTGACTTTATTCTTCCTCACATCTCTGTTTAGTGCAGATGTAAATTCTTGTTCTGTTTAAACTTCTTCCATTAAGCTCAGTGTTGGCTCTGTCAGACCAGTGCCTCTCCACCTGAGCACCTAATCGGAATAATGTGGGTTAAACTATGAGGTGTCATCTGGCTGCCCTTGTAGATGTCTGCCCTCAGTGCCTAAAACACTTATAAACACCCAGGAGTCACAGACACCTAGTGGGGAAATGACTAGATTGAGAACATTTACACTGGGACAAGACAATGGTTTGCATATATAACAATCATATTATAAAGTAATATATCAGTTAATATTCTTATTCATTTAGAATTAAAATTTTAATTCAAACACTGTTGTCCAGTTGGTAGAAGACTGAATAAAGTACTTAACTTTCAGATTATCAGCTACTTTGATATTTTTAATGTACAATACTAAGTCTATTTACTTCCTATATATCTGGCCAATTTTAGGAGTCTGTTTACTTATTTATGCAGTTTTACTCTACAGTTATATCCAAGTATGAAATTATAGTATTCTTAAAGATGTAAATTAAATGTTTTCAAATGCATTTCTAAAAAATCTGTTTAAGTTACAGGAAATCAAAGTTTTTATTTTATTATTTGTTTCCGTTTGACTAGCCTTGCTGAAATATAAAATGCTTCAGGCATTAGTCGAAAATGAAAACGTCAAGTCCTCTTCCCAGCTGTTAAATGCATTAAATGTTTAGGTGCCATGTAATAAGTATTTCACTTATTAAACTCTGCTTTTATAGCTTTTATAGAAAACAAAAAGCATGACTATATTAAATGTATAATACTAAGAACCAGTGGTGGGATTCAGCTGGTTCGCACCGGTTTGGCAGAACCGATACCTAATTTTTTGTTGAGTTTGTTGAACCGGTTGTTAAAATCGCACTTGTAATCGGGGCTCTCCCTAAGATGGGCGCCTGAGCAGCCGCCCACTATGGAAATCACAAATTTACATTCCTTACTCTTTTTTTCCTCATCAATATCTTTAATGGTAGAACCGGCAGAAGTTTCTTCATCTAGCTTTTCTTTTCTTTCAGCAAACCAGATCAAATTCTTACTGGGCCTGACCTGTGGTGGCGCAGTGGATAAAGCGTCGATCTGAGAACACTGAGGTCGCCAGTTCAAAACCCTGCACTGGTCTGGTCAAGGCACATATGGGAGTTGATGCTTCTAGCTCCTCCCCCCTTTCTCTCTCTCTCTTTCTCTCTCTCTCTCACTCTGTGTCTCCTCTCTAAAATAAATAAATAAAAATAAATTTACAAATTCTTTCTGGGCTTTCTTCCTAATTTTTTTTTATTTAGAAAATTAAATTTATCAGGGTGACATTGATCAACAAGAGTACATAGATTCCAGGTAAACATCTCCACATCATTTGAACAGTCAATTATGTTGTACACTCATCACCCAAAGTCAAATCATCCTCCATCGCCTTATATTTGTTTCTCTTTATGCCCCTCCCCGTCAACCCTCTCCCTCTACTCCTTTCCCCTCCTCCTGGTAACCACTGCACTCCTATCTATATCCATGAGTCTCAATTTTGATCCCACCTCTGTGTGAAATACAGTTTTTAGATTTTTGCAGTTTACTTATTTCACTCAGTATAATGTTTTCAAGATCCATTCATGTTGTTGTAAATCAGGGGTCAGAGCATATGGCTCGCGAGCCAGATGTGGCTCTTTTGATGGCTGCATCTGGCTCGCAGATAAATCGTTAATAAAAAAAAATAATAACGTTAAAAATATAAAACATTCTCATGTTTTACAATCCATTCATTTCCTACCGCTCGTGTTCATGGTTGCGGGTGGCTCGAGCCAATCACAGCTGTCCTTCGGGACAACACCAAATTTTTATTGGATAATGCATAATGTACATAGGTCATCATGAGGTCAGAAAGTAAACTTCCCTCCTTTTAATTAAGTAGTCAGCTAGCTAATTGCAGAAATCCTTTTGACGAAGAAGATGGCTAAAAGAAAAAAGATGAGGAGTATCGTACTTTTCAGCAGGGATGGACAGAGGAATTTGCCTTTGTGGAGAGAGCAGGTTCTGCAGTGTGTCTAATATGCAATGATAAAATTGCATCGATAAAACAGTCAGATATAAAGTGGCACTTCAACACACGACATACTACATTTGCATCAAAATATCCAGTGGGGGACAGCAGGAAGAAAGCATGTCAATAGCTACAGTTTAGAGTGCAGGCTAGTCAGCAGCAACTCCATGTTTGGACCCAACAAGGTGACTAGACTTTGGCTAGCTTTGCTGGTGCTTTAGCAATTGTGAGAAACGGAAAGCCACTTACAGATGGGGAATATGCCAAAACATTTATGTTTGATGTTGTCAATGAACTTTTTGATGACTTTTCGAATAAAGACAAGATAATCAAATGAGTAAAAACATGCCTCTACATATCGGAAAAGATGAAGTAAAGGTGACACTATTTGCAGATGATATGATCCTATACATCAAAAACCCCAAAGACTCCACAAAAAGACTACTAGAAACAATAAACCAATATAGTAAGGTTGCAGGATACAAAATTAATATACAAAAGTCCATTAACTTCCCATATGCCAACAATGAAACATCTGAAAACAAACTCAAAAAAATAATTTCCTTCATGGTTGCAACAAAAAAAAATGAAATACCTAGGAATAAACATAACGAAGAATGTAAAGGACCTATTTAATGAACACTACAAAGAATTGTTAAGGGAAATCAAAAAAGATGCAATGAAATGGAAAAATATTCCTTGTTCTTGGATAGGAAGAATAAATATAGTCAAAATGACTATGTTAGCCAAAGCGACATACAAATTTAATGCAATTCCCATAAAAATTCCAATGTCATTTTTTTAAAGAAATGGAACAAAAGATCATCAGATTTATATGGAACCATAAAAAACCCAGAATAGCCAAAACAATTCTAAGGAAAAAGAATGAAGCTGCAGGCATTACAATACCTGACTTCAAATTATATTATAGAGCCATGACAATCAAAACAGCATAGTACTGGCAGAAAAATACACAGTCAGACCAATGGAACAGAATAGAAAGCCCAGAAATAAAACCATATATATTGTTAAATAATTTTCGATAAAAGGGCCAACGACATACAATAGAGACAAGAAAGTCTCTTCAACAAATGGTGCTAGGAAAACTGGAAAGCGACATGCAAAAGAATGAAACTTGACTACAGTTTGTCCTCTTGTACTAAAATTAATTCAAACTGGATCAAAGACCTAAATATAAGACCTGAAACAATAAATTACATAGAAGAAAACATTGGTACTAACCTATGGACCTTGGTTGTAAAGAGCACTTTATGAAATTGACTCTAAAGGCAAGGGAACTGAAGGCAAATATAAATGAATGGGACTATATCAGACTAAGAAGCTTTTGCACAGCAAAAGAAACTGGCAACAAAACAAACAGACAGCCAACTAAATGGGAGATGATATTTTCAAAGAACAGCTCAGATAAGGGTCTAATATCCAAAATATACAAAGAACTCATAAAATTCAACAACAAACAAACAATCCAATAAAAAAATGGGAAGAGGACATGAACAGACACTTCTCCCAGGAAGAAATACAAATGGCCAACAGATATATGAAAAGATGCTCATCTTCATTAGCTATTAGAGAAATGCAAATCAAAACTATAATGAGATACCATCTCACACCTGTTAGATTAGCTATTATCTACAAAACAGGTAATAACAAGTGTTGGAGAGACTGTGGAGAAAAAGGAACCCTCATCCATTGTTGGTGAGAATGTTAAGTAATATAACCATTATGGAAGAAGATATGGTGGTTCCTCAAAAAATTAAAAATAGAGCTACCATATGACCCAGCAATCCCCCTATTGGGTATATGCCCCCCAAACTCAAAAACATGGGTACGTAAAAACACATGCAGCCCATGATCATTGCAGCATTGTTTTCAGTGGCCAAGACTTGGTAACAACCAAAGAGCCCTTCAATAGATGATTGGATAAAGAAGATGTGGTACAAATATACTATGGAATACTACTCAGCCATAAGAAATGATGACATAGGATTACGTACAACAACATGGATGGACCTTGATAACATACAAAGTGAAATAAGTAAATCAGAAAAAACTAAGAACTGATATGATTCCATGCATAGGTGGGACATAAAAATGAGACTCAGAGACACAGACAAGAGTGTGGTGGTTACTGGGGGGTGAGGGGGAAGGACAGTTAGGGAGGAGTGGGGGGAGGGGAAGGGGAAGGGCACAAAAAAAACCAGATAGAAGGTGATGGAAAATAATTTGACTTTGGGTGATTGGTATGCAATATAATCAAATGTCAAAATAATTTGGAGATGTTTTCTCTGAACATATGTAGCCTGATTTATCAATGTCACCCCATTTAAATTAATAATAAGAGATTCAGTACAAGGTGCGCGCCACTGGCCTCGGAGGGCAGAGAATTAAAAATGATAACTTTGTAAAGAGAAGCAAGATGGCGACGGAGTAGGCAGACGTACCAACTTCCAACTCCCAGAACCAAAGTGGATTATAACTCAATTTAAAGAACCATCATCTGGATAAACCAACTATGAACTGAACTAAGTGGACTCTACAACCAAGGAACACAGAAGAAGCCACATTGAGACTGGTAGGAATAGCGAAAACGCGAAGAGGGCTGCCCAGCTCCCCGGAGCAAACGGCAGCCCGGAGAGACCCGCGGGGCGGGAGGAGAGTTTGGCGGAGAGGAAGGGACCTGGGTCCCAGAAGCCAAGCCCCAGCCTGCAGTGCCAGAGCCTAGAAGAGGCGTTTGGACAGTTTTGAGCTGTGAAACAAGTGAGGGAGCTCCCAGGCTTACAGTGTGGAGTATTAGGTCCCTTCCTACTCTGCTGATAGTTGTTGAAGGGTTTGGGGCGGCAAGACGCTGAAACACGGTTCTGTCGGTGTGGGCGGAGGCCAAGCCGGTGTGAGCTCAGTCTAGCCCAGCAGGGTCGGAGGGGACGCGCAAAAGCGGTCTGGAAGCTGCGGGCCGCGTTTAAACCCACTTACGGGGACAAAGCGGGAGGCCAGGAACGGGCAGAAATCTGCTCTGCTACCCTGCGCAAGCCGGCCCTGACTGCGGGGACCGGACTAGGACTAGGGATGAGCAGGGGCTCGCAGCTGAGCTCACGCTAGCAGCCCCGCCCGGCCGGAGAAACCACGATTTGCAATTATACGTGCACAAGCTGGACTCCGAACGCGGGGGCGGGGTAGAGTCTGGGATGAGTGGAAGTACGCAGCTGAGCGGAAGCCAGCAAACACGCCCGGCCCAATAAACCTGGGTTTGCGACCCTGCGCAGAAGGGCCCTGGCCTCGAGGGCGGGGCTAAAGCTCCGGACGGGCAAAGGCTCACAGCTGAGAGCACATCAAAAGCCCTGCCCAACCCGCAAAACTGTGGCGATCAGGCTCTGACTGCGGGTTCTGGGCGAAAGTCCGGAAATAGGCTGAGTCCGCAGCTGAGCAAAGGTGCTCACCTCTACCCTTGGTGCTAAGACTTGTGGCTTGTGTGACAGTCCCTCCCGCGGGGGAGAGGCAGAAATCACAGTAAAAGCCACAGTGGGCCGGCACTGGCAACGCTCATACCCAACCACCCTAGGCAGCGGAAGAGGGGATGGGGGACCTGCAGACAGACCACACCTAGAGAACACAAAGGCAACACCTACTGGACTCCAGTGGCCACAACTTGCTTATACACAGAAAAAATGGGTAGGCAGAGGAATGCAAACCAAATGAATCAAGAGAAATCCCCAGAGAAGGACCTGAATGAACCAGATATAACCAAATTACCAGAAGCACAATTTAGAATAATGATAGTTAGGATGTTCAAAGAAATTAGAGCAACAATGGATAGTCATTATGAACACCTAAATAAAGAGATAACAAGTATAAAAAACGAAATTGAAATAATAAAAAAGAATCAGACAGAAATGACAAATACAGTATCAGAACTGAAGACCACAATGGAAGAAATTAAAAGCAGGATAGATGACGCTGAGGATCGAATCAGCGAGTTAGAGGACACAATAAACAAAGGCACAGAAGCAGAGAAGAAAAAGGAAAAGAGACTCAAAAAATGTGAGGAAACTCTAAGGGAGCTCTGTGACAACATGAAGAGAAACAACATTCGCATCATAGGGGTGCCTGAAGAAGAGGAGAGAGGACAGGAAATGAAAACTTTGTTCAATCAAATCATAGCAGAAAACTTTCCTAAATTAAGGCTGGGAAACACTCCACACATTCAAGAAGCACACAGAACTACATTAAAGAGAAACCCAAAAAGATATACACCAAGACACATCATAGTTAAAATACCAAAGCTAATGGATAAAGAAAAAATTTTAAAAGCTGCTAGAGAAAAAAAGGCTATCACCTACAAAGGAGCCCCCATAAGGATGATATCGGACTGCTCAACAGAAACACTTGAGGCTAGAAGGGAATGGCAAGATATAATCAAAGTAATGCAGAACAAGAACCTACAACCAAGACTACTTTATCCAGCAAGGCTAAAGTTTAAAATTGAAGGAGAAATAAAGAGCTTCCCAGAAAAAGAAAGCCTCAAGAAATTCATAAAAACCAAACCAATTCTGCAAGAGATACTAAGGGGCCTGTTGTGAACAGTTAAAGGGAGGAAAGAATAGAGCAAAAGAAGAATACAGCTTTAAAGAATAAAATGGCAATAAACAACTACATATCAATAATAACCTTAAATGTAAATGGATTAAATGATCCAATCAAAAGACATAGGGTAGCTGCATGGATAAAGAAACAGGACCCATGCATATGCTGTCTACAAGAGACACACCTTAAAACAAAAGATGCACATAGACTGAAGGTAAAACGATGGAAAAAAATACTTTATGCAAATGGAAATTAAAAAAAGCAGGGGTAGCAATACTTATATCTGACAAAATGGACTTTAAAAGAAAGGCTGTAGTAAGAGATAAAGGACACTACATAATGATAAAGGGAACAATTCAACAGGAAGATATAACTATTATAAACATCTATGCACCAAATATAGGAGCCCCGACATACATAAAGCAGATTTTGATTGATATCAAGGGCGAGATTAACAGCAATACTATCATAGTAGGGGATTTCAATACCCCTCTAACAACACTGGATAGATCCTCAAGAAAGAAAATTAATAAAGAAACAGCAGACTTAAAGGAGACACTGATTAACTTGATTTAATAGATATCTTCAGAACTTTTCACCCTAATGCAGTAGAATATACATTCTTCTCAAGCGCTCATGGTACGTTTTCTAGGATAGACCACATGATAGGACACAAAAATGGTCTCAATAAATTTAAGAAGATTGAAATCATATCAAGCATTTTCTCTGATCACAATGCCATGAAACTAGAAATTAACCACAAAAGAAAAACTGAAAAATACTCAAACACTTGGAAACTAAATAGCATGTTATTAAATAATGAATGGATTAACAATGAGATCAAAGAAGAAATAAAAAAGTTTCTAGAAACAAATGATAATGAGCATACATCAACTCAAAATTTATGGAACACAGCAAAAGCATAAACTTCCCTCTCAGGACTGCTTTTGCTAGAAAAAGCTCAAATAAGAAACCTGACCCTGCATCTAAAAGAACTAGAAAAACAACAACAAATAAAACCCAAGACAAGTAGAAGGAAGGAAATAATAAAGGTCAGAGCAGAAATAAATAACATAGAGACTAAGGAAACAATACAGAGGATCAATGAAACCAGAAGCTGGTTCTTTGAAAAGGTAAACAAGATTGATGAACCTTTAACTAGACTCACCAAGAAAAAAAGAGAGAGGACTCAAATAAATAAAATTAGAAACGACAGTGAAGAAATAACTACTGACACAACAGAAATACAAAGCATTGTAAGAAAATACTATGAAGAACTATATGCCAAAAAATTAGACAATCGTGGTGAAATGGACAAATTTCTTGAATCATATAACCTTCCAAATATCAATCTGGAAGAATCAGAACACCTAAACAGACCAATTACAACAAATTAGATCGAAACAGTTATCAAAAAACTCCCAAAAAAGAAAAGTCCTGGGCCTGATGGCTTCACAAGTGAATTCTATCAAAAATTCAAAGAAGAACTAACTTCTATCCTCTTCAAGCTATTTCAAAAAATTCAAGAGGAAGGAAGACTTCCAAACTCCTTTTATGAGGTGAGCATAATTCTGATCCCAAAACCGGGCAAAGACAACACAAAGAACGAAAATTATAGGCCTATATCCCTGATGAATTTAGACGCTAAAATTCTCAACAAAATATTAGCCAACCGGATCCAGCAATATATGAAAAAAATCATACACCATGATCAAGTGGGATTTATTCTGGAGAACCAATGCTGGTTCAATATTCACAAATCAATCAATGTGATTCATCACATAAACAAAGGAAGGACAAGAACCACATGATAATTTCAATAGATGCAGAAAAGGCATTTGATAAAATCCAGCACCCATTCATGCTCAAAACTCTCAGTAAAGTGGGAATACAGGGATCATTCCTTAACATGATAAAGGCCATCTACGATAAACCGACAGCAAACATCATACTAAATGAACAAAAATTAAAAGCAATCCCCTTAAGATCAGGAACCAGGCAGGGATGCCCCCTTACACCACTCTTATTCAACATAGTTCTGGAAGTCCTAGCTACAGCAATCAGACAAGAAGAAGAAATAAAAGGCATCCAAATTGGAAAAGAAGAAGTAAAACTGTCATTATTTGCAGATGATATGATATTGTATATTGAAAACCCTAAAGTCTCAGTCAAAAAACTACTGGACCTGATCAATGAATTCAGCAAGGTGGCAGGATATAAAATTAATACTCAGAAATCAGAGGCATTTCTATACACCAACAATGAAATATCAGCAAAAGAAATTAAGGAAACTATACCCTTCAATATTGCAGCCAAAAAAAATAAAGTACCTAGGAGTAAATTTAACCAAGGAGGTTAAGGACTTGTACTCAGAAAATTATAGAACATTGATAAAAGAAATCAAGGAAGATACAAACAAGTGGAAGCACATACCGTGCTCATGGCTAGGAAGAATAAACATCATTAAAATGTCTATATTACCCAAAGCAATTTATAAATTCAATGCAATACCAATTAAAATGCCAATGACATACTTCAAAGATATAGAACACATATTCCAAAAATTTATATGGAACCAAAAAAGAACACGAATAGCCTCAGCAATCTTAAAAAGAAAAAATAAAGCAGGAGGTATCACTCTTCCTGATATCAAGGTTTACTACAAGGCCATTATACTCAAGACAGCCTGGTACTGGCATAAGAACAGGCACATAGATCAATGGAACAGAACAGAGGACCCAGAAATAAACCCACAGCTTTATGGACAACTGATATTTGACAAAGGAGGAAAGAACATACAATGGAGTAAAGACAGCCTCTTTAACAAATGGTGTTGGGAAAATTGGACATCTACCTGCAAAAAAATGAAAATAGACCATCAACTTACACCATTCACAAAAGCAAACTCAAAATGGATAAAAGACTTAAATGTAAGCCGTGAAACCATAAGCATCTTAGAAGAAAACATAGGCAGCAAGCTCTCCGACATCTGTAGCAGCGGTATATTTGCCGATTTATCTTCATGGGCAACTGAAATAAAAGGCAAGATAAACAAATGGGACTATATCAAACTAAAAAGTTTTTGCACAGCTAAAGACAATAGGAACAGAATAAAAAGACAAACCACACAATGGGAGAACATATTCGACAGCACATCTGATAAGGGGTTAATAACTAAAATTTATAAAGAACTTATAAAACTCAACACCAGGAAGACAAACAACCCAATCAAAAAATGGGCAAAAGAAATGAATAGAAATTTTTCCAAAGAGGACATACAGATGGCCAATAGGCATATGAAAAAATGCTCAACATCACTAATCATTAGAGAAATGCAAATTAAAACCACAATGAGATATCACCTCACACCAGTCAGAATGGCACTTATCAGCAAAACAACACAGAATAAGTGCTGGCGAGGATGTGGAGAAAAGGGAACCCTTCTGCACTGCTGGTGGGAATGCAGACTGGTGCAGCCACTGTGGAAAACAGTTTGGAGATTCCTCAGAAAATTAAAAATCGAACTGCCTGTTGACCCAGCTATCCCACTTTTAGGAATATACCCTAAGAACACCATAGCACTGTTCGAAAAGAAGAAATGCGCCCCCATGTTCATGGCAGCATTGTTCACAATAGGGAAGATCTGGAAACAGCCCAAGTGTCTGTCAGAAGACGAGTGGATTAAAAAGCTTTGGTACATATATACTATGGAATACTACTCAGCCATAAGAAACGATGACATCGGATCATTTATAACAAAATGGATGTACCTTGATAACATTATATGGAGTGAAATAAGTAAATCAGAAAAAAAGAAAAACTGAGAACAGCACGATTACATATATAGGTGGGACATGAAAGTGAGCGTATGAGACATGGACAAGAGAGTGGTGGTTATGGGATGGGGGGAGGGAGGGAAGAGTGGGATAGGGAGGAGGGGAGGGACACAAGGAAAACCAGATTGAAGGTGACAGAGGACAATTTGACTTTTGGTGATGGGTATGCAACACAATTGAATGATAAGATAACCTGGAGATGTTTTCATTGTACATATGTACCCTGATTTATTGATGTCACCCCATTAGAATTAATAATAATAAAATATATATATAAAAAAATAAAAAAAATAAAAATAAATAAAAATAAAAGAAAAAAAGAAGCAATGTGGAAATATCTGAAATAACAGTTTATTGTTTTTTGTCAGGTGTTATTGAATATTTTTCATTAATATTTTAAAACTTATAACATAATCTAGTTTTGTGTACCTCTTTTATTGTTCTTAAGTATTAAATGCTTGAAATAATAAACTACCTTTTGTTATATTGTTTTTTATACCTAAAATGGTCATTAGGGCAGAGAACCAGTTGCTAAATTATTTGAATCCCACCACTCAGTTTGTACCATTTTCAAAAGCTTAAAAAGAAAAAGATGTGAATGTGTCTTAGAATGCAACTAATCAGGATGTAAATGTACAATAAATTTATTAAAAACAAGAATAAAATTATTAATCACAATAAAATGTGAAAACAAGAAGGACTTTATTTTTGTAGCAAATTCTTACTACCTATAAAATGTTGTGGAACCACCTGGAAATAGTAAGGTTTTTAAACTATGTGAAGTTTACATATTAATCAGAACAATGATGTCTTATAAATTGTCTTCTAAAAATTATCTGCAGATTATGTAAGTAAAATTTAGAATAAATATAGAAATAAGTATAATGCTCTCTTCAGTTTTCCTAACAATCTCTGATGTTTTAATGCTTTAAAGAAAAGAAAAACTTCTTTAAAAAATAAATGGACTCCAGTACACAAGTCATAATTCACGTAAAACAAATTTTATTACATATTATTAATATAGTTAGTAATAAAAGCATACACTGAGCCATGTTTACTTTTATTAAAACTATAAAATTAAAGGTTTCTAATTATACTCTTAACCCCCAGATGTCATCTATAGTTGAATTTTGGCTAAATTATTTAAAACATTCAGTAAAAACAAAAATGATATAAAAATCTTTTATATATTATCAAAAATAACTGTGGAGCATGCATTAAAATTTAATATGAAATTATTTGAAATATGGATTATAAATTCTTCTAATTTTCATTGAAACAGATTTAATCTCGACAGGTGAGCTGTTTTTGGTCCATGTGCCCCACTGAATTCCAGTTGCAAGCTGTTTTCCAGGGAAGTGATGAATACCATTCAGATTTGCTAGACCACACTGGTTGAACCAACAGCCAGCGTTATTGTTAAGGGGGACTGCAGCTCTTCACAGACTGACCATTGACCAAGCATGCAGGACGACATCCATCATTATCAACATCTGCTGTGCTGAAAGGCACTGCATTTTGATTATCTTCTTTTCTGAAGCCCCGGAATGCATCACCTGAGTATAATAGATTTTATAAATGACTAAATTTAAAGCCACTTTTTTGTCACTTTAATTGACCTTTACCAGCTTATTATGTAAAATTATTGCATCCAGAATGATTTAAGTTATTTTCTACAAGATGTTATTTTACAAACTCTCCTCCAGATTGCAATATGCCAAATCTGATGATGAATTTCTCAACGTAACAGGAATCTTTAAGTGGACATATGATATAAAATTACAATCCAAAATGACAGTTTGACTGTGTGGATTTAATCAGATAATTTAGGCCAAAGATGATTGTGTACAGAGCCATCATTCTTCAGGAAAAAGTAATATAATGATTGTTAATTTAGAAAAAGAAAATAATTTACTCATGGTAGGTTTTCATAACACTACCATTTTACAGGTATGAATGAATGTGAAACTTCTACATTTAAAAAAAAATTTAGATTTGTAACTGCAACAATTGTTTGGCTTTATTTATAGGGTACCAATTTTATATAAAATGCCCAAAGCCCTAATGAAAAAATTTAAGCACACTACTAAAATGTGCCTTTTATTCATGGCTCTCCACATAATATTTGAATTAATTGAATAATAGTTCAAAAGACTATAATTTGTAAAGGACTTACATTAGACATTATATGTACAATATCCCTGATATTTCCAATGATCTATAAAGATTAAATATCTTGGCCAAGGCAAACCAGTAAACTAAGTGGCAGGGTTAGAAGTCCTGTTTTCTTTTATAAATTTTATACAAATAAAAGATTCTAGTTACTCTCATTGTACCTAGATTTCACCTACAGGCAAACTCTGCAAGTAAGTTTGAACTAAAAGTGAAGCTATGTAAAACCTTTAAAGAATTTAAAGCCCACATTCATGTCATTATGCTTCCAAAAGTTTAGCATCTCTTGATGTATATCTTTGAGGAGTTGGAGAACTTCATTAGCAGTGGTGGCCTATCCTATCCCCATACCCAGAGCCTCTGACTCTTTTCTTCATGAGAAACAAAATGTCCCCTCTGCAAGTATTGCAGAGAGAATGTATTTTCAATATCCACATAGTACAAAATCTTACACAAGTTTAGATGAGAGAGACACTTATGGAGCATTGACTGAATTATATGGTCCCTCCACAGGTACTCTCCCTGGACAAAATTTAACTAACCTTTAGAAGAATTATACATCAAATCTGTTCCTCCCCCAATAAGATTTAAGAAATTATTTCAAAAATGTAATGCATGTGTTTATTTTTTTTTAAGAAAGAGCACATTAAAACTCACCACCATATTTTCTCTGAGAGATTAGTTAGAAAATGTGGCACTTTGTTTTCGCTGAGAACCCAGAGAAATTTTTCTTGAGTTTAAGAATCAGAAATATATGTCCTTTACATGAAAAAACTAGCTTGTTCAAATGTTCAACTTTCATATTTCTATTTTTGCTCTAAATTCAAAGTCACATTGGTAACTCACCTTTACTATTCACATGATCACATTTAAGCTCCTGGTTTTATCTGTTTTCATCTTAACATTCTACCGATAACATTTTTCTTTAATTATGTGACCAACAATTAATGTTTACTTAACAACTTTATTGGAAAAATATAGAGTACAGTATGACAAAATTGAGATTTATGTAATAAAAACCTTTTTTGCCATTGTAAGTTTTATTTTCTACTTAGATTCTAATCATCCTTTAGAGAAATCCCACGTAAACTTTTTCTAACACAATATGTTCTATATTTATACTGCTCACAAAAATTAGGGGATCAAGGAATGTGCAGATATTCTAGTACTTTCAGCCTTTTGTAAGTGAATTTTCAACAATGAAATAAAAGTTGGTTTTGCATCTCATTTGCATAATTGAACAACTTTCTTTGATTTGTTGTTTGCTTTTCTGATGTTCTTGTTTAATAAAAAAAAAAAATTCGAGGTGGAAGAACCAGGTTTAAGACCCCGAGCTCGCCAGCTTGAATGCGGGCCCATCTGACTTGAGCAAAAGCTTGCCAGCTTGGACCCAAGGTCGCTGGCTCCAGCAAGGGGTTGCTCAGTCTACTGAAGGCCTGCAGTCAAGGCACATGTGAGAAAGCAATCAATTAACAACTAAGGTGTCACAACGGCAACAAAAAACTAATGATTGATGCTTCTCACCTCTCTCCATTCCTGTCTGTCTGTCCCTTTCTATCCCTCTCTCTGACTCTCTCTCTGTCCCTGTAAAAAAAAAAAAAAATTCAAATGCTTTTTTTATCACTTTATATTCATTTTGAAATATCCCCTAATTTTTGTGAACAGTATAGATAGTTCTTTATAGTTTTAGAAATGAAGCATTAAAAATTATATATTGTAACTTTTTTAAAGTTTTCCCTCTATGTCAAGATTTAAAAGATTTTAAAGTTTTACCTAATACCCCAATGCTAAACCCTTTCCTCCTGTCACAGATTCCAACCATACCAGACAACTCTGCATAACCAATAATTTTCCTCTCTCTTTACTTTGACTTAAACTACTCTCATTGCCAACATTCACTTGCCAGAAGCCTCTCAATTCTTCCAAGTATAGATCAGTGGTTCTCAATTATAAAGATGCCAGCATACCATCTGTGAATGCAAATACCTGGGCTCAAATTTGTTGATTCAGATCCTGCCGTGCTTTCAAACCTTCCCAAATTTAATCTGCTATTAACCCCTTGTTGAAAACTACCTTTCCATGATGATTTTCTGTGTGCAATCAGTTAGTCATTTTCTCCCTCCTTTATTTTTCTTCATGAACGGAATGCTGTATTTTTATTTGCTGATTTCTATGACAACTGAATTGGTCCACATATCGATTTATCTGTTTTTCTTACCTAGATGCCTGTAAAATTCAAATCATCTTTAAATTGGATTAAATTTAGATCTATCTTGAGATTAGTATACAGTACCTAAATACCTAAATAAATAGTATTTACCCTTTCAATACATATATGTACCTGATATTTTCTTTAAATAATCAAGTATAGGAACAATGAACCAAAAATTAGACAGCATTGTGTAAAACACATTATTTCAAGCTAGCCTTTCAAGTCACAACATATGGGATAGTTAATGCATCAAGTTGATTTCTATTTTATTCAAACAAAATTAATTTTTAATAATACATTTTGTATAATATTTTTACTAAAGCAGCGAATTGCTTTAAATAAGTTCTGTTCAACTTATTTTCTCTTTCAGTGGGTAGTAAAACTAAATGGTAATTTTTTCTTCCTTTTAACCCCAAAGTTTTATCAGTATTATGTTTTCAGTTTTATTTACCCCTCTATATTGTGATCACTTAAAGACTTAGAAAAAGATATTATTTATTTCTGGATTTCTAAAACTAAAAATACATAATGAACAAGTACCATGATGAGCAGCAAAAGAGTTGAATTTAGTATTTCTGAATTCAAATTTAAAATGTTAGCTTCAAAATATAAATGTAACATCAGGTATTTTGAAGTTCTAACAAATTAAGTTTATTTGAAAATGAGTAGGTGTACCGATGTATATTGAAAAACAACGTTAAACTAGTTAGTTATTCTATTAGCCTGGGTTCTTGCCCTAGCTCAAATGTGATGAGCTGAGAATCTTGGGCAAGTCATTTCATATTTCAGGTTTCTTTACCTGCAACGTTAGAAGAGTGACGATCAGTTCTAACATGTTATGACTTCTAAATGCCAGTCTCTCTGAACATGAAAATGTAAATAATATCTTCCAAGTCTAACCCACAGGCTTTCTATCTAAAGAATCAACTGAGATTATATAGGCAAATTGTTTTGAAAAGGATAAAGCACTTCAAAATCATGATATTGTGCAACAATCATAACACAATTTTAAAACATGTGTAAGTCTAGGACTCCAGAGCCAGGAGCCTGGGTTTGAGTGTTAGTTCCACTACTCACTAATTGAAAGCATTAGGTAAGCTACTTAACCTTTTTTCTTCATGTGTAATATAATAATAATAATATCTACTTTGTAGTGTTATTCTGATGATTTATATCATAAAACTTTATGTAAAGCACTTAGCACAGTGCTTAACACACAGTAAATATTCAAATAATCTCATCTACAAAAATTATTTATAAAATTGTTTGCTTTTCCCTTCATTTCCAGGAGACATTGATTTGTTGCCTTTGTTCTGAATTGCTGAGACATTCTTATAATACCGGTAAATGTATGCTCAGAGATTTAATAGAAATTTCCAAAGAAAGACTGATCAGGGTTGGAATCTCGGCTTTGACATCACCATCCAGATAAGTGTAAACAGATATTTAGATTTTTCTGCATTGCATATTCCTCATCTGATTGATAATCAACATCACAACAAACCTTTATATTGTCTTACTATGCAGCAGGCAATATTTTAGGAGCTTTTCATGTATTTACTTATTTAATTCTGGAACACTACCTAACTAGGGTGGTCATGGGAAATAATGAGATCCAATAAAACAATAACAAAATAACATTTAAAAAATGCCTATCTTAATACCTGACACATAGGAGATTCTCAGTATCTGTTTAGTCCCTCCCTTTTGTAGGGAAAAAAGAGAGATCATATACTACTAGGAGCTCAATTATATCTGACTGCTTGGAACATTTTCATTTTAATTCATATTTGAAAGATTGTGGGGTGTTTTTCTTAAAAGCTCAAGTCTCTAGAAATTATTTTCTGTATGTTAGTACAAAAAGTGCTAAATTCTAGTTTGTTGTCTTTTTTCTTTTCAAATTTTACATCCCAATTTGATACATTTCAAATATGTCAAAAATACTTTTTTATATGTGGGAGGAACTCGGAAACTTTCTTTTCTTCTAACTATGTGATGGTCAACAGATTCAGAATATCTATACACAACCATGACTTTTCTGGGGTCAGAAAGGTTTCCCAATTTAGGAAAGTAGGCATAGCGCAGGTTGAAATGTGCTTAATGGCAGATACTGTTCTTCCAGTCTGTTAGATAATAGTGAACTGTATTTTTTAAACAAAACTTCTGAGTGCCCCAACCTGTACAAGGAAAAATTTAAGCAATAAAAGACAAGTATGAAAGGCTGAAATACCAAAGTTCTCACCATCTGACTGAACTGGTCTGTGAGGAAAAGGGTCCAGCTGTTTTCTAAAAACTTCAGTAGTCAGAAGGAGAAGTCGATTCATGAGCTCGTTAACCTAAGTACACATGCACACATTTATACTTCAAAAAAAACCTCTTAGCTGAATTCTAAGCCCTTGTAAATCCAGCTCTGAAACATACATAATGGCCTTTTTTGTTTTTTCATTAAATCCTTTACTGTTTTAACAAAGCAGTAAAGGCATAGCTAAATAGCCGCCCTTAAATCCAGCACAGTTTTCCTCCCGCTCCTGCTTTTATCTATCTGCCCACTTTTGCAAGTCTGTTCTTGCATGAACTGTTGTTGTACTTTCCTGTCTGGAATCCTCTGCTCGTCCTCAAGTTATCCTTCACACCACCTGCTAATCTAGTCTTTCATTTCCCTGTTCAGACATTTGGGTGATTAGTTGGTGCAGCATGATTTTTCTTTTCAATTGAATTTTATTGGGGTAACACGGGTTAACATAATTATACAGGCTTCAGTTGCCGCATTCCACAACACATCTCTTTACACCGTATTGTGTGTTCACCTCCCCAAGTCAAGTCTTTGTCCATAGCCTCTCCTACTTCCCCACCCCAACAATCACATCATTGTTGTCCATGTCCATCAGTTTCTTCTTTTCTTTTCTTTCGTCTTTTTTTGCTCTATCCCTCCACCTCTCTCACCGAATGATCCTCCTCCCAACAGCTGTCAGCTTGCTTTCTATGTATGAGTTGGTTTCTATTTTGCTTGTTAGTTCATTTTGTTACATTCCACATATGAGTGAAATCCTATGGTATTTGTCTTGCTCTTACTGGCTTATTTCACTTAGCATAATGATTTCCAGGTCCACTCATGCTGTTGTAAAAGGTAAGATGTCCTTCTTTTTATGGCCACATAGTATTCCATTGTGTAAATATGTCATGGCTCTTTTTGTGCACTTATCTACTGATGGGCACTTGGGTTGTTTCCAGACCTTGACTATTGTAAATAATGCTACAATAAACATAAGGGTGTATATATTACTTTGAATTCATGTTTCAGGATTTTAAGGAAGTGGGATTTCTGGGTCAAAAGGCCATTTCATTTTTAATTTTTTGAGTCAACTCCATACTGCTTTATGCAGTGGCTATACCAATCTGCATTTCCAACAACAGTCTATAAGAATTCCCTTTTCTTCACACCCTCTCCAGCATTTGTTGTTTGTTAATTTATTGATGATAGCCATTCTGACAGGTGTGAGGTGATATCTTTGTGGTTTTAATTTGCATTACTCTGATGAGCATCTTGTCAGCTGTCTATTGGCCATCTATATGTCCTCTTTAGAAAAGTGTTTATTCAGGTATTTTGCCCATTTTTAAATTGAATTGTTTGTTCTTTTGGGGTTGAGTGTGTGTGTTGTGCACCGGTGCACAACAGAGACAGAGAGAAAGAGAAAAAGAGAGGGACAGACAAGAAGGGAGAGAGATGAGAAGCATCAATTCTTTGTTGCGGCTCCTTAGTTGTTTATTGATTACTTTCTCATATGTGCTTTGAATGAGGGGCTACAGCAGAGCAAGTGACCCCATGCTCAAGCCAGTAACCTTGGGTTCAAGCCAGCGACCATGGGGTCATGTCTATGATCACACACTCAAACCAGAGACCCCCGCGCTCAAGCTGGATGAACCTGCAGTCAAGCCAGCGACCTCAGGGTTTCTAACCTGGGTCTTCTGCATCCCAGTCCAACACTCTATCCTCTGCGCCACTGCCTGGTCAGGCTGTTCTCTTTGGGTTGAGTTTTATAGTTCTTTATAAATTTTGGATTTAATCCCTTATTAGATGTATCACCAAATATGTTCTCTTATGAACATGGAATATGCTTCCACTTGTTTCTATCTTCTTCAATTTTTTTCTTCAGTGTCTTGTTATTTTCCAAGTACTGGTTTTTTACATCATTGGTTCAATTTATTTCTAGGTATTTTATTCTTTGTTTATTATTATTGACTTTTAGAGGGAGAGGGAGAAGCAGGAAACATCAACTCATAGTAGTTGCTTCCTGCATGTACCTTGACCAGGCAAGCCCAGGGTTTCAAACCAGTGACCTCAGCATTCCAGGTTAATGCTTTATCCACTGTGCTACCACAGGTCAGGCTTATTGTTTTTGAAGCAATTGTCAATGGTATTTTATTTTGTTTTCCTTTCTTTTATATAATTATTGATGTATTAAAATGCTAGTGATTTCTGGATATTTATTTTGCATCCTGCTACTTTACTGAATTAATTAATCAGTTCTAGTAGTTTTTTGGTGGAATCTTTACAGTTCTTTATACATAATATCATATCATCTGCAATTTGAAAATTTTACTTCTTTTTCAATTTGAATTCCTTTTATTTGTTCTTTTTTGTCTGGATTGCTATGGTTAGGGCTGCCAGTACTTCCGGTACTATATTGAATAAGAATGGTGATTGTGGACATTCTTATCATATTCCTGATCTTAAGGAAAACACTTGTAATTTTTTGCCCATTGCATATAATGTTGGCTGTGGGTGTGTCATATATGGCTTTTATTACATTGCAGTATGTTCTTTCTATGCCCACTTTGCGGAGAGTTAACATAAATGGGTTCTTTATTTTATCAAATGCTTTTTATGCATCTATTAGTATGATTGTGTAATTTATATCCTCCATTTTCTTTATGTGGTGTATCACATTTGTTCATTTGTAGGTGTTCTACCAACCTTGCATTCCTGAAATAAATCCCACTTGATCATGGTGTATGACCTTTTAATGTATTGCTGTATCTGGTTCGCTAACATTTTCTTGAGGATTTAATATTTATGTTCATGAGGAATTACTGGCCTATAATTTTCTTTCTTTGTAGTGTTTTTATCTGGTTTTAAAATTAGGATAATGCTGGCTTAGTAAAATGAGCTTGGGAGTCCCCTCTTCTCTTAAATTTTTTGGAATAGTTTGAGAAGGAGAAGTGTTGATTCTTTTATGAATATTTGCTAAAATTTACCAATGAAGCCATTTGATCCAGGTCTTTTGTTTGTTGAAAGTTTTTTAATTACTGCTTCAATCACTGTCTGTAATCTGTCCATTCAGATTATCTGATTCTTCCTGATTCAGTTTCAAAAGACTGCATGTTTCTAGGAACATACCTATTTTATGTAGATTGGTCATTTTGTTGGTATATAATTTTTATATTTTCTTGCAATGCTTTGTATTTCTTTGGTATCTGTTGTTAGTTTTCTCATTCATCTCTAATTTTATTTATTTAGGTCCAGTCTCTTTTTTTCTTGATGAATTTGGTTAATGCTTTGTCAATCTTGTTTACCTTTTCAAAAACCCAGCTGTTAGTTTCATTGATTTTTTGTATTATTTTAGTCTCTATTTTATTTATTTCTTTTCTTTTCTTTGTTATTTACTTTCTTTCTACTCACTTTGGGCTTTGTTGTTCTTTTTCAAGTTTCTTTAAGTATAAGTTTAGATCGTTCATTGGGGATTTTTCTTGTTTCTTTTGGGAGGCATATAATGCTATGAATCTCCCTCTTAGGATTTCTTTTGCTGTGTCTCATAGATTTGGGGTTATTGTTTTCTCATTTTCATTTGTTTCAAAGTATCTGGTGATTTCTTCCTTTATGTCACTTTTAACCCATTCATTGTTTAGTAACCTGGTATTTAGCCCACATGCCTTTATGTGTTTTTCTTTTGGGGGGGTGGGGGGTGCTTGTGATTGTTTTCTAGTTTCACACCATTATGGTCAGAGAAGGTGTTTGATGTGTGTTGGGCAGATAAAATATAGTATGCTCACTTTGTTAAAGATGGCGCTGCCCACATGGAAGTTCGTTGATATTAATGTGTGTTCTGGAACAGGCTGTGGGCAGGCCGGGTCAGTATAGCCTAAGGCTTAGTTTAAGAGTAAGCTCTTCTCCACACCCTTGACTGATTGGATGTAGGGTGGTGATGTAGGGAGGAATCCCATTATGCCTCATATGGGTGGCTTTGTATCAGAGACTTCCTTGTTTGTAAATTGGATTAAGGGTTTGGATTTTCACAATATAAAGTGGGAAGGACCAGTAGCTTGATCTCTCTCTCTCGGTTCCTGGGTTCCTGAGATTAGTATTAGAGAGGAGAGCAGAGTAAGGCCACGTGAAGGCCAGGAGAAGCAGCCGAGATGGCAGAGTGCTGAGGAAGAAGCCAGTTTCTTAAAAGTTTGTGCAGGAGGAGATGGGAAACATAGGTGAATAAGTCTGGTGAGCTGGAAAGCTTTGATGCTAGGAAACTCGGATAAGTCGGTAGCTTTGTGAGCACTGAATGTGTGGGTTTTGGAGCCCAGTGTGTGTTTTTGCTTGCCCGCCGGGTGCAAGCTAGAATTAAAGCTGATGGTTCACCAGTTTTTGGCTCCGGTGTTTCATTGCCATCTGTCCGCATCCAATGTGAACCTGTGTGGGTCAGGCTGCTGTGATGGTGGCCCCGACTACTGGCTTTACAATGTGATTTCAATCTTCTTAAATTTATCAAAACTTGTTTTATGTTCTAACATGTGGTCTATCTTAGAAAATGTTCCATGTGCCCTTGAAAACAATGTATATTCTGCTACTTTGGGGTGAAATGTTCTGAAGTTATCAATTAAATCCAACTGTGTAATATGTCACTTAAAGCTGCTCTTTCTTTATTGATTTTCTGCCTGGAGGATCTATCCATTGATGTCAATGGGGTGTTAAAATCCCCTACCATGACTGTATTGCTGTTGATCTCTCCCTTTATGTTTATCAAGATTTGTTTTATAGCTTTAGGTGCTTCTACATTGGGTTTACAATGTAAATATTTACAAAAGTGATATCCTGCTGTTAGTTTTATCTCTTTATCATATGTAATGACCTTTTTTATCTGTTACTATACTTTGTTTTAAAGTCTATTTTGTTAAATGTAAGTATTGCTACCCCAGTTTTTTTGTTTGTTTGTTTTCATTTGCATAATATTTTTTCCTTCCCTTTACATTTTTTTGAAGATTTTATTTATTGATTTGAGAAAGAGAAGATAGAAAGAGAAAGGGTGCAGGAGCAGGAAGCATCAGTTCCTAGCTGCTTCATAGTTGCTGTAATTTCTTCTCATATGTGCCATAACTGAGTGTAAACCCAAGGTTTCAAACCTGTAATCTCAGTATTCCAGGTCAACACTTTATCCACTATGCCATCACATGTCAGCTTTCATCCCTTTCCTTTTCATTTATGTGTATCTTATGTTCTGAAGTAGTCTTGTACACAGTATACATATGGGTCTTGCTTTCTTATCCAGTCAGCTACCTTATGTCTTTTGATTGAAGTGTTTAAACCATTTACATTTAAAGTAATTATTGATAGATACATATTTACTATCATTTTATTATTTTAACTATGTCCCTTTCTCCTCCTCCTCCTCCTCCTTCTTCTTTTTCTTCTTCTTCTTCTTCTTCTTCTTCCTTTTCCTTGCCCTTCCCCATACTCCCTCTCCTTCCTTCTTCTCCACCTCCTTCTTCTTCCTCTCCTTCAAGCAGACCCTTTAATATTTCTTGTAATACTGGTTTGGTGGTAACAAACTCTAGCTTTTTCTTTTCATGTGTTGGGCAGATAAAATATAATATGCTCACTTTGTTAAAGATGGTGCTGCCCACATGGAAGCCCGTCACCCAGGTAATATTATTTGCCCTTGTGCTTGGGATGGGTGTGGGGGAAAGGCTGTAATGTAAGCAGGCCAGGTTGTTATGGCCTAAGGCTTGGTTTTAAGAGTAGGCTCTTCTCCACACCCTTGATTGATTGGATGATGTAGGGTGGTGATGTAGGGAGGAATCCCATTATGCCTCAGATGGGTGGCTTTGTATCAGAGACTTTCTTGAATGTATAATTGGATTAAAGGTTTGGATTATCTATGCTATAAACTGGGGCAGTCCGGGAGCTCTCTCTCGGTTCCTGCTATCCCCATTGCAGGGGCCTCCCTGATCCCTTGACCTCCATGGGAAAAGCTGGTTTTCTGCTTCTCCCTTGTCTTCTCTTGTGGCTTGCCTGTATTGGTGAGACACCAATAAACAGAATGGCCTACCATCCTCCGACTCTGCCATTTCTTCACCGTCAGCCCGAATCCAATGGGAACCTGCATGTGAATGGCCACGATGGCGGCTCCTGGCCTTACATCATGGAAGCTATTTCTCTTTCCATTTTTAAATAAAAGCCTTTCTAGATAAGGTAGTCTTAATTGTAGATCCTTGCTTTTCATCACTTTGAATATTTCATGCCAATCCCTTTTGGCCTGAAATGTTTCTGTTGAGAAATCAACTGACAGTCTAATGGGAGCTTCCTTGGAAGTAACTAACTGCTTTTTTCTTGCTGCTTTTAAGATTTTCTCTTTGTTTTTAACCTTTGCCATTTTAATTATGATGTGTCTTGGTGTGGGCAAGTCTCTGAGCTTTCTGGACTGTGTGTATTTATTTTTCACCAGGTTAAGGAAACTTAGGTCATTATTTCTTCAAATAGGTTCTCAATCCTTTGCTCTCTCTTTGTCTTCTCTTTCTGGTACCCTTATGATACAGATGTTGTTACATTTCATTTTCTCCCAAAGGTTCCTTAAACCAGTGATTTTCAATTTTTTTACACTTGCGGACCAGTAACCTAGCCAGCTGGAAATAGAAACACACAGCAAATAAAGGTTTATCTAACCATGCATAACAGTGCAACAGGGTACATGCTGGTGCTTGATTCCAAACTCCATAAGTACAATGTGTTGACGACTACATAAGTTTGTCTGAATGCCTTCCGTCTATTGTACATGATCTGTAAATGCTCTGCATGGTGTAAAAGGTTGTTTGAAAAAGCCTACAAGTTCCAAAGATATCTAAAACAACCTTAATAGCATTTTCATTGATAAGTGGCAACCACTCTGAACATAAGCAAATTTGACTAAGATCATTGGATCTATAATCTTCATACAAAATCAGGGTGGTTAACTCTTTCATGGGCCAGCATTAGTTCATGAACCAGCAGTTGAAAAACACTGCCTTAAATTATCTTCATTCTTTTAAATTCTTTTTAGTTTTGCTGCTCTGATTGGGTGTTTTTTTCTAAGATGTATTCCAAATCACTGATTTTATACTCTGTTTTATCCAAACTGCTACTTATTTCTTCCACTGTATCCCTGATGCCAGATATTGTATTTATTTCTGACTAGATCCTTTTTATGATTCCTATGTCATTTTTCATGCTTACTATCTCATTGTTGAAGTTATCATTTAGTTTCTTAAGCATTGTCTGAATAATATCTGATAAATTACTTATGTCCATTTTTGTTAGCTCTTTTTCTAGAGATTGCTCTTGTTCTGTCATTTAAGGCCTGTCTCTTTTTTCCCCTGTAAAGCCAGTAGTCGAGGCCATTATCACAGTGGCCTGACCCGTGCAGGTTCGCATTGGATTCAGACAGTCGGTAATAAAACAACGAAACCAAGAACTGGTGAGCCATCAGCTTTAATTCTAGCTTGCACCCGGCGGGCAAGCAAAACCACACACTGGGCTCCAAAACCCACTCATTCAGTGCTCACAAAGCTACTGACTTATCCGAATTTCCTAGAATCAAAGGTTTCTAGCTCACCAGACTTATTCACCTCTGTTCCCCATCTCCT
The DNA here is from genome assembly GCA_037038555.1 of Rhynchonycteris naso. Lineage (NCBI taxonomy): Eukaryota > Metazoa > Chordata > Mammalia > Chiroptera > Emballonuridae > Rhynchonycteris > Rhynchonycteris naso. The sequence continues at coordinate 291,080,548 of CM072995.1, read as the reverse complement.
CCTGCACAAACTCTTCACAAACTGGCTTCTCACTCAGCACTCCGCCATCTTGGCTGCTTCTCCTTGCCTCCACGTGGCCTTAATCTGCTCTCCTCTCTAATACCTCAGGAACCAAGATCGAGCAAGCTACTGGTCTGTCCCACTTTATAGTGTAAAATCAAAACCTCCAATCCAATTACACAAACAAGGAAATCTTCAATACAAAGCCACCCATCCGAGGCACAATGGGATTCCTCAGGAGAGCGCACCACCCCACATCATCCAATCAGTCAAGGATGTGGGGAAAAGCTTACTCTTAAAACAAAGCCTTAAGCTATAACAACCCGGCCTGCTTACATTATAGCTTTTCCCCCACAGCCATCCCAAGCACAAGGGCAAATAATATCACCTGGGTGATGGGCTTCCATGTGGGCAGCGCCATCTTTAACAAAGTGAGCATACTATATTTTATATGCCAACATCCCCCATTTTACCTGCCTCTTTGTGTTTATTTCTATGAATTAGATTGATCTGCTATGATTCCTAGTATTTTTGTGGTGGTCTTATATAGTAGGTGTTTTGTTGGGTCCAGTAGTATAGACTTTTTGATCACCTGAGCTGTGTTTTCCAGGAATGTCCTTTGTGTATGTTACATGGGCCCTCCTATTGTAATTGAATCTTGTTATTAGCCCATTGTGCATGGGATCAACCTCCAGCCTCAACTGGGTTTGGTGCCTAATGAACTTTCTCTTTGGAAATGCTCCTTGTAAAGCTAATAAGATACAGCTGTGATGTTGTCTGAAGCTGGCCACTGGATATGTTGGTTCTAGTCCTCTTTGGAGGGAACTGTTGCAGGCCAATGTAAGACACTGCTTGTTACTAGCCCTCAGCCACCTGTTTGGAGCTATAAGTGATCTTAGTTTGTGGCAGCTTCTGCTGGGCTTAGGTGCATATGGAAAGATCCAAGCTAAACACCAATGCCAGCTTTTGCCAGCACCAGCCAGGGGCAAGTCAGCAAAAACCCCAAGGCACTCTGAGATTCACCTCCAGCTGCCTATTAGGCTCTGTCACTATAAAAGGCCCTGGGGGAGTCAGGAGGATAGCGTTATTGGATCTCTCCTAATGGGGAGGTGCCAGTCAGCCTTCAGGGAAGGTGGTGGGAGTGGCCCACCCCCAGAATCACAGGTTTAACTCTGTTTCAATTTTTCCCTCAAACCCAGCAAGGCAGAGCAGTAGGAGTCAGAAAGGTGGAGCCTTGAAGACCAGAGTGTGGATCTGCTGGCAGTCAAAAGGGTAGTTCTATTGATTTCCCATAATAAGGAAGCTCCAAAAAGATTCATGGGAAAGTGGGGTGAATTGCTACCACCTCAAAGCCAGACAACTGAGTCACTGTCAATCTATGAGTCTGTCCAGACCTCTCCTCCCTGGCCAAGGCTGCTGACTCCTCAGCAGTACTTAATCTCTCCAGGGTGGAGAAAATTTCTTTCCCCCAGGCTGATGCCACAGGGAGGGGAGTGCTCTGCCCAAGATTGATGGTAACTGCATTATGGGAGAATGACTCAGCATGGAGATTTTGATAACTATCCCTCTGTGTCTCTCCCCAGAGTTGGGGTGGCATGATTTAATTCCTATTTGTTTAAGTCAGTTTCCATTCTACATCCTTAATAGTCACTCCATCTCTGCACCAACTCCAAGTATTTCCACAGATTTCAAAGCCCTACCCTTATTTTCCAACCTTTGTGACCTTTAAAGCATTTATTCATCTTCCATGACTCAGCTCACAAGCTCTATCATCTTGAAAGGTTTCTTGCATCTTGAATCTTAGATATCTCTCTTGTGTCATTCCAACTGAATTCCAAACATTTTCAATACATTATTCTGCTCTTCCAGACTGATACCTCTTAAGAAAAGGTCCCTTATTTGTTATTAATTTTTGTTTGCCTGAGGCTTACTATGGTGTCTCAAATGTAGTACAACACTAAACAGATGTCTGGACATAAATTCATTAAAAAATTAAATGATTGTACCTCTAGCTAACTATATCATTGTGCAAATACAGTGTGTCCGTAAAGTCATGGTGCACTTTTGACCTGTGACCAGCCAGAAGTGCACCATGACTTTATGGACACACTGTACAATAACAACACAATACCAAAAACCCATACCTGATTATTTAAGTAAGGCAAGGAAGCTTGATGCTCATCCATTATATTTCTTAGTAGTTTTTTGGTACTTTGTGTATAAGAAGCAATAGAACTTTGCAAATTTTCTTAAATCATAATAGAAAGTGTTTGCTAAATATTAAGTTGTTATAGAAACTAATAACAGTGAAAAATAATAAAATCAATAATATCTATCTAAATACTCAGAATTGCATATTTCAGTTATTATATTTTTTGTACTACTCAGGATTAACTGGGAACACAAGTGTTTTTAACACTTCTTAATAAAACTATGCTTTGTGATTGTGGGTCAAATAAATTTGCAAATATGATGTATATGTTTGCTCACTTATAGTTTGCATTGGGTATGGGGGACAGGCTGTAAGCAGGCAGGGTCCTTATAGCCTAAGGCTTAGTTTCACTAAGCCTTTCCCACCCTTTTAATCCTAAAATCAGCTCAACACTAAGTTTTTCCCCACACCCTTGACTGTTGCATGATGTGGGGTGGTGCACTCTTATGAGGAATCCCGTTTATGCCTCAGATAAGTGACTTTGTATCAGAGACTTCCTTATTTGTATATAGGTTTAAAGGATTTAATTTCTACACTATAAAATGGGGCAGACCAGGAGCTCTCTTGCTCAGTTCCTGAAATTAGCATTGCGAGAAGATTCAGCCAAGATGGCGGAGTGCTGAAAAAGAAGCCAGTTTGCGTAGAGTTTGTGCAGAAAGAAGGAGATGGGGAACTGTAGAGCCAATAGTCGGGGTCACCTTCACAAACGCCTGGCCAATGCAGGTTCGCATTTGATTCGAACAGTCGGTAATGAAACAACGGAACCAAAAACTGGTGAACCATCAGCTTTAATTCTAGCTTGCACCCGGCGGGCAAGCAAAAACACACACTGGGCTCCAAAACCCACTCATTCAGTGCTCACAAAGCTACTGACTTATCCAAGTTTCCTAGAATCAAAGGTTTCTAGCTTACCAGACTTATTCACCTCTGTTTCCCATGTCCTCTCTACACAAACTCTTCACAAACTGGCTTCTCCCTCAGCATTCCGCCATCTTGGCTGCCTCATCTCCTCCACCCGGCATTAATCTGCTCTCCTCTCTAATACCTCAGGAACCAAGAGCGAGCAAGCTACTGGTCTGTCCCACCCTATAGTGTAGAATCAAAACCTCTTTGGGCACATAAAATATATTATGCTCACTTTGTTAAAGATGGCGCTGCCCACATGGAAGCCCGTCACCCAGGTGATATTATTTGCCCTTATCCTTGGGATGGGTGTGGGGGAGAGACTGTAATGTAAGCAGGCCGGGTCATTACAGCCTAAGGCTTAGTTTTAAGACTAAGCTCTTCTCCACACCATTGACTGATTGGATGATGTAGGGTGGTGCACTCTCCTGAGGAATCCCATTATGCCTCAGATGGGTGACTTTGTATCAGAGACTTCCTTGTTTGTAAATTCGATTAAGGGTTTGGATTTTCACAATATAAACTGAGGCAGCCTGGGAGCTTGCTCTCTCTTGGTTCCTGAGTTCCTGAGGTTAGTATTAGAAGAGAGGAGAGCAGATTAAGGCCACGTGAAGGCCAGGAGAAGCAGCCAAGATGGCAGAGTGCTGAGGAAGAAGCCAGTTTGTTAAGAGTTTGTGCAGGAGGAGATGGGAAACAGAGGGGAATAAGTCTGGTGAGCTAGAAACCTTTGATTCTAGGAAACTTGGATAAGTCAGTAGCTTTGTGAGCACTGAATGTGTGTGTTTTGGAGCCCAGTGTGTGTTTTTGCTTGCCCGCCGGGTGCAAGCTGGAATTAAAGCTGATGGCTCACCAGTTTTTGGCTCCGGTGTTACATTGCTGTAAAGCCAGTGGTCGCGGCCACTATCACAGCCACCTGACCCACGCAGGTTCACATTGGATTCGAACAGATGGCAATGAAACACAGGAGCCCAAAACTGGTGAGCCATCAACTTTAATTCTAGCTTGCACCCGGCGGGCAAGCAAAAACACACACTGGGCTCCAAAACCCACACATTCAGTGCTCACAAAGCTACTGACTTATCCGAGTTTCCTAGAATCAAAGGATTCTAGCTCACCAGACATAAGTTTCCTAGAATCAAAGGATTCTAGCTCACCAGACGTATTCACCTCTGTTTCCCATCTCCTCCAGCACAAACTCTTAACAAACTGGCTTCTTCCTCAGCATTCAGCCATCTCAGCTACTTCTCCTCCACATGGCCTTAATCTGCTCTCCTCTCTAATACTAACCTCAGGAACTCTGGAACCAAGAGAGAGATCAAGCTACTGTTCTCTCCCACTTTATAGCAGACTCAAAACCTTTAATCCAATTATACAAACAAGGAAGTCTCTGATAAAAAGTCACCCATCTGAGGCATAATGGGATTCCTCCCTACATCACCACCCTACATCATCCAATCAGTCAAGGGTGTGGAGAAGAGCTTACTCTTAAACTAAGCCTTAGGCTATAATGACCTGGCCTGCCCACAGCCTGTTCCAGAACACACATTAATATCAACAAACTTCCATGTGGGCAGCACCATCTTTAACAAAGTGAGCATAATATATTTCATCTGCCCAACAATTGCCATCTGTCCGAATCAAACGCGAACCTGCACTGGCCAGGCTGCTGTGATAGTGGCCCTGGCTACTGGCTTTAGATTTGGCGTAGTCTGTGGCAGGATTCGATACAGATCGGCATGGAGCCCCCGCCACCTTTGAGCGGTGGAGTAGAGGACTGGTTGCTGTTTTGGTTTCCCATAGCTGTTTTTTGGGGGACTGTAGGATGGTTGACTTTTACAGCCATGTGTGAAGAAAACGAGAGCTCTATGGAAGAGGCTGCCCGGGACCTGCAAACCGAGCAGCGGAAGGAGCTGAAGGAAACGTGGGAGAAAGAGATGCCGACCCTGGAGCTGGAGGAGGAGGCTGACCAGGTTTGCGAGATTCACCTGGAAATGGAGCAGACGCTGGAGAAGGAATCACAGGTTTGTGAGTTGAAGATTGCCCTGGATGTTGTGGAGAGCCAGCAGCAGCATGAGGCCGGGCCTGAGGCCGGGGCCGGAGCTGAGGCCAGGACCAGAGATGAGGCGGGGGCTGTAAGGCCCATAGAGCAGAAGGCAGCGGTGGCCCGGACTCAAGTCGAGCAGCAGGAGCTGATGTTTTCATTTCCTCTTTGGAGGATGAGGAGAATCGGGCTGGAGTTGCAATCCGCAGTCTCCAGAAGATGAGAGCCCAGCAGCGAGGAGTAGCTACGCTGCCGGTAGGTCTACGATTTTGGGATATAGGGGTGGATGCCATCATGCTCCCCAGAGCAGAGATGAAAATTCTGACTGCCATCGCCATGTGCTTTTTCTTGGGACAGTGTGAGACCTGCAATGATGGCAGGAATGAAGGGGGAGGCTAAAGCCCTATGTGTGTGGACTGATTTCCTGGACTATGACCGGATGGGCACAGGCTCCTTTGTTGAATGGACTTATGGATTTTGGACAATGTGAAATACCCTGATGGGGGTGGGGGGTGGCTTTGCTGGAGGCCCTCCCCCTGCCCCGGGAAGCCTTTCAAATGGCAAGAGAGAAGGCCGAGGACATTTTGCACTTTTGGCAAAGTGCTTAGAGACTGGTGAAATGTATCTTTGTAATTGTTGAAATTGTATGATTTGTCATGTTGTAATTTGTGTAATGTGCCTAATTTCCTTGTACAGGGATGCCAGTGGTGTAGATTGTGGGTAGTAAAGTGAGCATAAGGGTGGATTGTTGGGCAGATAAAATATATTATGCTCACTTTGTTAAAGATGGCGCTGCCCACATGGAAGCCCGTCACCGAGGTGATATTATTTGCCCTTATCCTTGGGATGGGTGTAGGGGAGAGACTGTAATGTAAGCAGGCCGGGTCATTATAGCCTAAGGCTTAGTTTTAAGACTAAGCTCTTCTCCACACCATTGACTGATTGGATGATATAGGGTGGTGCACTCTCCTGAGGAATACCATTATGCCTCAGATGGGTGACTTTGTATCAGAGACTTCCTTGTTTGTAAATTGGATTAAGGGTTTGGATTTCCACAATATAAACTGAGGCATCGCGGGAGCTTGCTCTCTCTTGGTTCCTGAGTTCCTGAGGTTAGCATTAGAAGAGAGGAGAGCAGATTAAGGCCACGTGAAGGCCAGGAGAAGCAGCCAAGATGGCAGAGTGCTGAGGAAGAAGCCAGTTTGTTAAGAGTTTGTGCTGGAGGAGATGGGAAACAGAGGGGAATAAGTCTGGTGAGCTAGAAACCTTTGATTCTAGGAAACTCAGATAAGTCAGTAGCTTTGTGAGCACTGAATGTGTGGGTTTTGGAGCCCAGTGTGTGTTTTTGCTTGCCCGCCGGGTGCAAGCTGGAATTAAAGCTGATGGCTCACCAGTTTTGGGCTCCGGTGTTTCATTGCCATCTGTCCGAATCCAATGCGAACCTGCACTGGCAAGGCTGCTGTGATAGTGGCCCTGGCTACTGGCTTTACAACCTCTATTCCAATTACACAAACAAGGAAGTCTCCAATACAAAGCCACCCATCTGAGGCATAATGGGATTCCTCAAGAGAGTGCACCACCCTACATCATCCAATCAGTCAAGGGTGTGGAGAAGAGCTTACTCTTAAAACTAAACCTTAGGCCATAACGACCCAGCCTGCCCACATCCTGTCCCCAAACACACATTAATATCAACGAACTTCCATGTGGGCAGCGCCATCTTTAACCAAGTGAGCATAATATATTTTATCTGCCCAACAGGAACAGAAGTGAATAAGGCTGGTGAGGCAGAAACCTTTGATTCTAGGAAACTCGGATAAGTCAGTGGCTGTAAAAACAGTAGCCAGGGCCACCATCACAGCCGCCTGGCCCATGCAGGTTCGCATTAAATTCGGACAGTGGGTAATGAAACAACGGAGCCAAGAACTGGTGAGCCATCAGCTTTAATTTTAGCTTGCACCCAGCTGGCAAGTAAAAACACACTAGGCTCCAAAACCCACTCATTCAGTGCTTACAAAGCTACTGACTTATCTGAGTTTCCTAGAATCAAAGGTTTCTAGCTCACCAGACTTATTCACCTCTGTTTCCCATTTCTTTCTGCACAAACTCTGCACAGACTGGCTTCTTCCTCAGCACTCTGCCATCTTGGCTGCTTTTCCTGGCCTCCATGTGGCCTTACTCTGCTCTCCTCTCTAATACTAACCTCAGGAACCAAGAGAGCAAGCTCCCGTCCTGCCCCACTTTATAGTGTAGAAATCCAAACACTTAATCCAATCTACAAACAAGGAAGTCTCTGATACAAAGTCACTTATCTGAGGCATAATGGGAGGATTCCTCATGAGAGTGCACCACCCCACATCATCCAATCAGTCAAGGCTGTGGGGAAAAGCTTACTCTTAAAATTGGCATTGGGCAGCGCCATTTTTAATGAAGTGAGCTGTAAAGCCAGTAGTCGCGACCACCATCACAGCAGCCTGACCCACGCAGGTTCGCATTGGATTCGGACAGATGGCAATGAAACACCGGAGCCAAAAACTGGTGAGCCAGCAGCTTTAATTTTAGCTTGCACCCGGCGGGCAAGCAAAAACACACTCTGGGCTCTAAAACCCATACATTCAGTGCTCACAAAGCTACTGACTTTTCCGAGTTTCCTAGAATCAAAGGTTTCTAGCTCACCAGACTTATTCACCTCTGTTTCCCATCTCCTCCAGCACAAACTCTTAACAAACAGGTTTCTTCCTCAGCACTCTGCCATCTTGGCTGCTTCTCCTGGCCTTCACGTGGCCTTACTCTGCTTTCCTCTCTAATACTAATCTCAGGAACCCAGGAACCAAGAGAGCGAGATCTAGCTACCGGTCCGCCCACTTTATAGCATAGATAATCCAAACCTTAAATCCAATTATACATTCAAGAAAGTCTCTGATACAAAGCCACCCATCTGAGGCATAATGGGATTCCTCAAGAGAGTGCACCACCCTACATCATCCAATCAGTCAAAGGTGTGGGGAAGAGCTCACTCTTAAACTAAGCCTTAGGCTATAATGACCTGGCCTGCCTACATTACAGCTTTTCCCCCACAGCCATCTCAAGCATAAGGGCAAATAATATCACCTGGATGACGGGCTTCCATGTGGGCAGTGCCATCTTTAACAAAGTGAGCATATTATATTTTATCTGCCCAACATGAGCATAATATATTTTATCTGCCCAACAGTGGCTTTAGGAGCCCTGAATGTAAAGGGAAGTGTTTTCCCACTGTGCATATTTCTTGCCCACTGGGTGCAAGCTAGGATTAAAAATAATGGCCCACCAGTTCTTGGCTCCATTGTTTCATTACCATCTGTCTGAATCAAATGCAATCCTGTGTTGGCCAGGTGGCTGCGATGGTGGCTGTGGCTACTGGATTTAAACTGATAATTTAGATTAACCCAAACAATTTAATTAAGAGATAACATTCTGAATATCAGTTTTCACTTCCTAAGATGAGAGATACAGATGCAGGAGATCCGAGACTCATTGATTCTTACTATATAAGAAAGTAAAAGGCAATAATCCTCTACCATGCAATTCAATTTTAAAAATAAACCTTTCTCTTAATTTCTTATATTAAACCACATTTTTATATAAACAAATTGCAAACCCACATCATAAATCTTAATCAAAACTTTTGTTGATTAGTTTCTGGTTGAATTTTCACTATTTTTTTCCTTTTCAACATGTTTTTATTTTAAAACAGTCTTACTGTTTAAAACAGAATAGTTGCAAGAAGAGTACAAAAAACTTTTTTCCTAAACTATTTGAAAGCATGCTGCCATGATGTCCATGGATATTTCAATGTGTATTTCTTACACCAAAGACATTCTCTACGACACAACCATCAAAATCAGTAAATAAACACTGACTACCATATATTTCTCATACCTCATGCAAATTTCTCTAATTATACCCATGATGTCTTCTATGACAAAAGGAACCACACATTACTGGATATATTATTCTTTCAAAAATTGTTTTATTTCTATGTATCTAACTTCCACTCTAGCAGTAGAATCACATTAATAATTCTCAATATTTTAAAATCTACTTCACCCAAACTTCATCTCTCTTTTTTACTTTCAGTCTCTTACTTTCTCTTAGATTAAGGTAATTAGATGTCCTGCTTTTGGCGGGACAGTCCCGATTTTTAACAATTTGTCCCGCGTCCTGCAATGTTTTTAAAAAGTCCCAATTTTTAGAAAGAATGCATGAAAAGCTAGGGAATGGCAGGAGAACGGGAAGGGAGTATACGGTTTTCAGCGGGGAAACCCAGCCTCCACCTGGAAGCACCCGCATTGCCGCAAGAGCTGGCTGCCCCATGCGGGGCCGGAAACAAAGAACTTCCTGTGGGACATACCTGCTAGGGTGGCAGCTGTCAAGTCCCCTAACTACCTATAGGCCCACGTCCTGGGCGCCGGCGTGCAGCTCTGGGCTCCACAAGACGCAAGCCACGAAGGGAGTATGTGGTCTCCAGCGGGCAGTAGGGCTGGACTAGGGGAGCGCGCCCACTGAGCTCACTGGTAGCACTGCCCTGCCTGCTCCCGCCCACTCGTGCAGCTCCTGCATCGGTTTCAGAACCGTGTAACCCGATCCCTCTGACTCACTAAAAATTTCCCATATAGTAATATTTCCAAAAATGATCTTTTTTAATGATGTATCATTACTAAAAATATATATTGATAAGGAAAAGGTTAAATCTTGGGCAGCAGCAAAAATCACAATAGAGAACAAATGGTTAGAAATATTTCATCATTTTGAAACAAACCATGTTCCATACAATAATGCACTAAAAATTGTGGAATACACGCTGTCTTTACCAGGAACTAATGCTGCGACTGAACGCGTTTTTTTCTACGGTAAATAAAATGTGGACATCAGAAAAATCACAATTAAGTGTTGAGACTTTGAAAGCCATTTTATGTGTGAAATATAATTTAACAAATTCTTGTGAAAATTTTCATGACCTTTTAAACAATGACAGCAATCTACTAAAAAAAATTCATTTTTAAAAATATATTACAATACTATTTTTGCATTCTATGAAAATTTTTTTGCTCCATATAAACCAAATGTTTAATCAAGAACCTCCCCACACACACACTCCCCAGTCAATGGTGTCCCGCTTTACTGATTTTAAAATCTGGTCACCTTACTGTAAGAACTGAATCAAATCATCACATCTCTCATTTCTGATTCCCCTTTATCTGACCCCTATATACATATAATAGACCATCAAAATTACTACATTGTTAATAAATAGTTTTATACAAAAATTTAGATTTTAAAATGTTTTCTTTTTTATGCTTTGTTACATAAATTGCTGTGAATTTGTAATATAACACTGTAGCGGTTATTAATGAATTCCCCCTTCAAAACTAAGGTGAGGCCTGACCAGGTGGTGGCGCAGTGGATAGAGCGTCTGACTGGGATGCGGAAGACCCAGGTTTGAGAATCTGAGGTCGCCAGTTTGAGTGCGGGCCCATCTGGCTTGAGCAAAAATTCGCCAGCTTGGACCCAAGATCACCGGCCCCAGCAAGGGGTTGCTCAGTCTGCTGAAGGCCCGTAGTCAAGGCACGTGTGAGAAAGCAATCAATGAACAACTATGGTGTTGCAATGGCAACGAAAAACTAATGATTGATGCTTGTCCTCTCTCTCCGTTCCTGTCTGTCTGTCCCTGTCTATCCCTCTCTCTGACTCTCTCTCTCTCTGTCCCTGTAAATAAATAAATTTTAAAAAGTGAAATTTTCTATTGTCTCAAGTGCAATAAGAAAATAGTTCTAGGCAAATCAATATAATACTACTATCAGTGCACTTTGGTTTGCCCCTTCCTTCTGTGGTCGATTGATGCCACAAGCCTATATAGAAGAAGGATGTGTTCATTTACCAAGTATTTGCTAAGCACATACTACGTGTCAAACACATAACACCTCTGGCCTAGGATGATCAGGATATATATAAAATGACCCAGACAAAATCTAAAGTATATTTTTTCTATGTCTACACTAGAAATAATAAAATCATACAGCTTTAAAATTGTGGTTATTTGTAATACTTACTACACATGAAATGTTTTTCTTCTCATCTTGATTTTAGTTTTAATATCACATGATTCCTCACAATCTGCCTTATATACAGTATCATTACTTTTACTTTCATCTTTTGCATGAGATACATCTTCTACAATGTTAACTACTGGAGAATCCTTTACATTAAGCAATAGAAATAAAAATATATAAAGCATGTTATATGGCTGAATACACAATAAATATAAAGGTGAAAGAAAAAATATGAGATTTCAGGACATAACAAGAATGACTGGTAGAAAAATAAAAACATTAATAAATTGGTTAGTTCAAACTTCTATTAGTAAACCCTATAGGTAGATTTTGAGTATGAATAATAAATATTTGTTAATTCAGTACTTTTTCTGTCCTCTTTTTCCTTTTTTTTTTTTTAATTAAGTGAGAGACAAGGGGGCAGAGACAGACCCCTGCATGCATCCCAACCAGGATCCTCCAAGCAAGCCCCCTACCAAGTGATACTCTGCCCATCTGGGGCTGTTGTTCCATTGGTCAGCAACTGAGCTACTTTTAGTGCCTGAGACAAGGCATAGAGATATCCTCAGTGCCCAGGGCCAACTCGCTCTAACCACTTGAGCCATGGCTGTGGGAGGAGAAGAGAGAGAGAGAAGAGGAAGGGGTGGAGAAGCAGATGGTCACTTCTCCTGTGTGCTCTGACTGGGAATCAAACTCAGGACTTCTACGTGCCAGGCCAATGCTCTACTGCTGAGCCAACTGGCCAGGGCCTGTTCTCTTTTTTCTTACATTTCAAAAGGACTTACAGTCATCTCTTGGTATCCACAGGGATTGGTTCCAGCACCCTTGTAGGTACCCAAAAGACATAGTATTTGCATATAACTTACATACATCTTCCTATACACCTTAAATCCTGTGTAGATTAGTTGTAATGCCTAATACAATGTAAGTGTTGCATAAATAGTACTTATAGTATTTTGTTTGGGGAATAATGACCAAAAAAGTTTGAACTCATTTAGTACAGATGCAACTATCATAACCCTAACCGTATGGCAAGGTCAGCATTAACATAACTTTTTTTTCCAAATATTTTCAATCTGCAGTTAGCTGAATGTGTGGAGGCAGAACCCACAGATATGGAGAAACAAACTGCATTAAGACTTTACTTTCTATAACTGTGGCTCTGTGTGGCTTTAACTTTTAGACATTTGTGTGTATGATACCATGCTAAGCCATCCTTCTTTTGGGAATCTTGCAATTTGAAATTCTTTGAACATGAACAAAGAGGATTCCTTTGAGACACCTACAACATTTCTATGCCAAATGGAGTTTCTACCACCAATTGTTAGAAATCATGTTGAGGGGTAGGGGGATGAAAAAATGTGTAGGAGAATTGTCACTTTTATATAATTTAGAGATTTAAAAGTAAAGTATTCATAGACTTGAGAGGTATCAGTAATCACAGGAAAAAAAAGCATGGAATTTTGCTTTACAAAATCAACAACAGATGTCATTCTAAAAAGCCAACTACAGTAGTCATTCCAATAATATCTATTTTTGTTAGTACTATGGTTTCTTCACTGTTAAAAATTTTCTTTGATAGAAGTTGTATAGAACTTAAATAAGTGTTATTTTAAAAGTATTAATAATTACAAGCTTTGTTTTCCTTTGACCTGGATATTGAGAGAAAGGTAAAGAGCTAATCATATTATAAAAGATATCTGCCCCAAAAAGATAAATACATTTTGTTACATAAATCTATCTTTAACTTCTTGCTCCTGACTGACACGCTAGATGTTTCCAAAACCCAGGTTAGAAGTATATTTTTTCAGATTTAAATATTCTTAAATATTTCATATTTCAGAGAAATTATTAATATTTATGTAACTTTTGTAGAATTTATTCTTCTTTACCCTTGGAACTTCAGAATTTTGTATCCATACAGTGGTAAGTACATTTTATAATATTTTAAAATTATAAACCTACATTCAAATATGTAGCATTCAAATTCCCATCTACTCATAGTATTGTATATATTAGCTATTATTCTGACATTGTTTTAAATAAAATTTTCTAATATCCTAGGTAACACTCATGAGGTTATATTTGAAATATGAAAGTTTATAGAAGTTATTTTTAAGTAAAGTGACTTTTTTTTATTATCTACCAGATAGTTCATTATCAAAGTTAATCAGAAATAGATGGCTAGCTTTTAACCTAGGCCAACAACTTCTTTAAAATATTTTCACAAAAAAATGGGTTGAGCCTGACCTGTGGTGGCGCAGTGGATAAAGCGTCAACCTGGGAACACTGAGGTCGCCAGTTCAAAACCCTGCACTGGTCTGGTCAAGGCACGTATGGGAGTTGATGCTTCCTGCTCCTCCCCCCTTTCTCTCTCTCTCTCTCTCTCTCTCTCTCTCTCTCTCTCTCTCTCTCACTCTGTGTCTCCTCTCTAAAATGAATAAAAGAAAAAAGAAAAAAAAAAAGAAAAAAAAAATGGGTTGAGTCAATCCTCAGTATATGGTTTCCTATTTAAAAACAACATCATTTAAGCAAACTTTCAGCATTTTTAAATAAACACTTTAATTTTTCCATAAATTATATAGGGTAGTATGATTAATCTTTTCAAACATCTCATAAAAATCTTTAAAACTGTATAATCATGCTTTATTAGCTAAAATAATATTGCTGAAATTCTTACCGTAGATTGATGTACACAGTTACCTTGTATAGTTTCTCCACGAATAAAAATACATATATTTAAGAACAAGAGCAAGATCTGGGAAAGATACATCATATTTTTCTTGGAGAAATAAAAGCTACTTCAAATATCAGTACACTCTCTGTGGAAAGAACTACAGTGCATAGAGTTTTCAGTCAAAAACTTCTGGAAGGTGTACAACAAAAACAGAAACCAATACTTACTGGTTTCCATGCCTGCATTTGAAACAACACTCGTCATACGAAAAGCAAGGTAGCCTCTAGAGATCCTGTCATTTGAAGTTATAAAAATCTTCTTTTTATCACTATATGCATTCATTTTAAATTCATGTCTTTGGAATATGGGCAATAGAAAGATAGATCATGAATTTATAAATTTGTCTAGTTTTTATGAGTCAGATTTTATTTTGCATTAAGGAAAATGCTTTTGAAAGATATACTTCGATAATTGTGGATTGACTTGAATAAAAATAATAAAAGTAGAAATGAGTGATGGAGGGGGAACAGGGTTATATTGGAACTATTTCTACAAAATACTAAGTAGAAATTTAATCAATGTGGAAGCAGATAGGTAATTCAGAGCTAAAATATGTTTTATGCTTTTAACTAAACTTACCTATCAATGATGGTCATATTAGCCTCATAATGCCAAATTTCTAGAATTCTAATTGATTCATATGTTTTACACCTATATTGTTAAAATTTAAACATGTTTAAACATAGGGAACTAATGTTATTGAAAATTACCACTCTCTGAAAGTTGACAAACCAATGTCTGTGACCAGTCCTCATTCTCCATACAATGGCTCTTTCTCTTCATTATATAAATATGCCTAAGTCTTCACTATCTTAAAATTAAAAGATAAAGCAAAACTTTCCAGTCTTTATTCCTGTTCAAGGTATTATTTTTCTCCATTTTCTTTCTTAGCCTGAGAATCACAGAGCAGGGATCCTAGTTCTTATGGTTCTAACATAGTGATTGGTATACAATAGGCACTCAAATATAATTAATGAGTCATATCCTAAATTAATTCTCTAACTTTATTTCCTCACCACCTATTATTTAAACTTAAACAACTCTTATCTCTAAACCTAGCGAAGCTTTCTCTGAGTTTCTCCAGTGAGGCAGTATGGGATGTTTGGGAGTGCTGGCTCTGGGATCAGACTGCCTAGGGTTTATTTTGTTTTCTGAGGTTTTTTTATTATTCATTTCTTTTAGAGAGGAGACACACACACACAGAGAGAGAGAGAGAGAGAGAGAGAGAGAGAGAAAGGGGAGGAGCTGGAAGCATCCCATATGTGCCTTGACCAGACCAGTGCAGGGTTTTGAACTGGCGACCTCAGTGTTCCCAGGTCGACGCTTTATCCACTGCACCGCACCACCACTGGTCAGGCCTGCCTGTGTTTTAATCTTGATTCTCCAACTCCCTGGTCTGGAAACTTGGGCAAAGATACTTAATATCACTGCAGCTTAATTAATGCCTTTGTAGAATGGAGATGATTTTGTGGATAAAATTACTTAATACATGTAAGCACTTAACACAGTACATGGAAAACAACAAGCACTCAAATGTTAGGTGGTGTCATTGCTATTATTTGACTTGATCTATAATACAATTCTAACACTGTTGACACTACAATGACCTTTAAAAAGTATATCAGGAGTAGATGAGTATATTTCTTTAACCTTAAATTTCTAGTTGAAATCTTATGAAATTGAAATGAAGATGGTAGAACTTTTACCAACTTTTAATCACCAGATGTTAAAATTCTTTGTTCTTTTACAGCTTGCCCAGAGACAAATTCAAAAATATTTTTTTTTTTAACTTCAGCAGAAGATGGAAAAAAAATAGCTCCAGCCAAGATGAAGGTAAAACCTCAATAAATTGTTCATCACAGGCTGCTTTACCGTATAACTCACAAAGTTATAACAGTATTATTACTTGTTTCTTTTGTAAATAGAAAATAAACAACCTAGAGACTATGTTAATAAAGTTGGGTGTCTTATAGGCATCTCACATTTTACATGTTTGAAACCTAAATCTCATTCCTTCTCCTACTATCATCCTAACACTCCCTATCTTAGAAAATGGCAATACCCTTTCATCAGTTGTTCCAGACCCAATTTTGAGAGTCACATTTTACTCTTTTTTTCCTGTTCATATATCACAAACATTGATCAACACATTTTATGGGTTCAAAATTAAAATTTTGAACACTTGCTACTCCCATTACTACCGTTGTAGTCCACGTCCTATAACCTTTCACTTAACCAACTACACTAACATTCAAACTACTAGCCTTATTGCTTCTAGTCTTATCAACAATAGCAGGGGTCAGGAACCTATGGCTCACAAGCCAGATGTGGCTCTTTTGAAGGCTGCATCTGGTTCACAGACAAATTTTTAAAAAATATATATATAATAACATTAAAAATATAAAACATTCTCAGCCTGACCTGTGGTGGCGCAGTGGATAAAGCGTCGACCTGGGAACACTGAGGTCGCCAGTTCAAAACCCTGCACTGGTCTGGTCAAGGCACATATGGGAGTCGATGCTTCCAGCTCTTCCCCCCTTTCTCTCTTTCTCTCTCTCTCTCTCTCTCACTCTGTGTCTCCTCTCTAAAATGAATAAAATAAAAATATAAAACATTCTCATGTATTACAATCCATTCATTTCCTACCGCTCATGTTCATGGTTGTGGGTGGCTGGAGCCAATCACAGCTGTCCTCCGGGATAACACCAAATTTTTATTGGATAATGCATAATGTACATGGGTCATTGTGAGGTCAGAAAGTAAACTTCCCTCCTTTTAATCAAGTAGTCAGCTAGCTAATTGCAGAAACCCTTTTGATGAAGAAGATAGCTAAAAGAAAAAAAGATGAGAAGTATTGTACTTCTCAGCAGGAACGGACAGAGGATTTCACCTTTGTGGAGAGAGCAGGTTCTACAGTGTGTCTGATATGCAATGGTAAAATTGCATCGATGAAAAGGTCAAATACAAAGGGGCACTTCAACACACACCATACTACATTTGCATTGAAATATCCAGTGGGGGACAGCAGGAAGAAAGCATGTCAATAGGTACTGTGCAGAGTGCAAGCTAGTCAGCAGCAACTCCATGTTTGGACCCAACAAGGTGACTGGAATTCGACTAGCTTTGCTGGTGCTTTAGCAATTGTGAGAAACAAAAAGCCATTCACAGATGGGGAGTATGCCAAAACATTCATGCTTGATGTTGCCAGTGAACTTTTTGATGACTTTTCAGATAAAGACATGATAATCAAATGAATAAAAGACATGCCTCTGTCGGCAAGAACTGTTCATGATCGTACCATCGTGATAGCAAATCAAATCAAGGCAACACAAGTGAAGGACATAAATGCAACACCATTCTTTTCTCTCGCTTTGGATGAGCCAACAGACGTAAGCCATTTATCCCAGTTCAGTGTGATTGAAAGGTATGCTGTCGGTGACACACTACGTGAGGAAAATCTTGCTGTTTTGCCTATGAAAGAGACAAGAGAGGAGGATTTATTCAAGTCTTTCACTGAGTTTGCTAAAGAAAATAATCTACCGGTGGATAAATTTATTTCTCTGTGTACTGATGGTGCTCCGTGCATGGTGGGGGAAAACAGAGGATTCATAGTGCTTCTTTGTGAACATGAAAAGAGACCAATCCTAAGTTTTCACTGCATTCTACATCAGGAGGCACTTTGTACTCAGATATGTGGCGAACAGCTTGGTGAGGTGATGTCACTGGTCATGCGGGTGGTCAACTTATTGTTGCCCAAGCTTTAAATGATCGCCAGTTTAAAACACTGCTTGATGAAGCTTGGAATAATTATCCTGGTCTGCTTCTGCACAGCAATATGCGTTGGTTGTCAAGAAGGAAGGTGCTCAGCCGTTTCGTGGCTTGTCTGAGCGAAATCTGGACTTTTCTTGAAATTAAAAACGTCGAGCATCCTGAGTTAGCTAACACTGAGTGGCTCCTGAAGTTCTATTGTCTTGTGGACATGACTGAACATCTGAACCACCTCAATGTGAAAATGCAAGGCATTGGAAATACAGTCTTATCCCTTCAGCAAGCAGTGTTTGCATTTGAAAACAAGCTGGAACTCTTCATTGCTAACATTGAAATAGGTCATTTACTACACTTTGAAAAACTGGGAGAGTTTAAAGATGCATTCACAGCAAGTGACCGTGCTCAACATCTTTATCTCCAGCAGCTAACAGGCTTCACATCTAATCTCCTGCAGTCATTCAAAGTGCACTTTGGAGAATTTCGTGAGTGCACTCATCTTTTTAAGTTCATCACCCATGCACACGAGTGTGCAGTGGACAGCGCCAACCTGAGTTACATCCCCGGTGTCTCCGTCAGAGATTTTGAGCTACAAGCTGCTGACCTGAAGGCCTCAGATACGTGGGTGTATAAGTTCAAGTCACTGAATGAAGATTTGGAAAGACTTGCACAACAGCAAGCAGAGTTGGCAAGCAAACACAAGTGGGGAGAAATGAAAAAACTTCAACCCGTGGACCAGCTGATTGTCAAAACTTGAAACTCGCTTTCCGTCACATAACACACTGCAGCGTGTGAGTATTGCTGTACTGACAATGTTTGACTCTACGTATGCATGTGAGCGGTCCTTCTCACATCTAAAGAATATTAAGACCAACTTACAATCACATTTAATGGATGGAAGTCTGAACGCCTGCATGAAGCTTAACCTCGCCACGTATCAACCAGACTACAAAGCCATCAGCAAAACCATGCAGCACCAGAAGTTGCATTAATGGTAAGAAGTACTTTATTCATCATTGGTTAGCAACAGCATAACAACGTTATTAAAAAGAATTCAGACACTTATTGTACTTTAAAAGTGTCAGTCTTACATTAAATGCACCCATTTACTTGTATTTAGTGTTAAACATATTGTATGGCTCTCACGGAATTACATTTTAAAATAAGTGGTGTTCATGGCTTTCTCACCCAAAAAGGTTCCTGACCCCTGAACTATAGTCTAAATCTCCCACAGCAGTTAGTGTGATCCTTTTTAAAGGCTAAGTTACTCTTATTACTCTTATTCAAAATTCTCCAATGACATTTCTTCCATTGTAAGTTGAATTTTATATTAATTTCTTGCATACTGTATAAGTCTCCACTAAAGTACATCCCCCATGTACTTCTCCAATCTCATTAACTAGCACACTTCTCTTACTTCACTCTGTTCTAAACACAGTGGTCTTGTTTCTGTTCTTTAAGCAGATCAAATAAAACACTGCCCTCAAAGCCTTTTGAATTTATAGCACCCTTTGTCTAAATATTCTTTATTCAGATATTTGAATGACAACCTTCTTTCTTCTTTCTGAGCTTTGCCCTAATTTCCCTTTCTCAGAGGACCTCCCTGAGCACTCCACCTAAAATAGAACTGACATCAGTCTCTATCCCCCTACATTACTCCATTTTTCATCGAAGCACTTTTCATTACATGATATATTCTGGTGGAAAAGAAAATATAAATACAAATTCCATAAGCATAAAGACTTTGTTCACCACTGTATCCTCAGCATCTAGAAAGTGCTTGGCACATGCTCAATGTACACTTCCTTAATTTTTTAAAAAAGGAATTATTTTATGGTTTTGGAAAAAGAAAGGATTAAGCATTGTATTTAATACAAATATCTCTTCAGACAAAACATAAGGATTTTAGTATATTATTTTTATTGCTTCAAACATATTTACTTCTGTCAAGAGAAAAAATTATAAATAACTTTATCTTTCTATTATTCAAATATCTCATCTTAAAACCTTTTTTAGAATCTAGGACTATATAACTTAAATAAAATATGGAAAACCTGCTTAATATTTTGAAGAAAGAAATAATTTAAAGACCAAAAATTAGTTCCTGTGATTTACAAAAATAGTTGGCAACACTGTATTTAAAATTTATTTTCTTCTTGGTTATTGTAAAGCAACATATGAATGAAGAATGTTTATATAAGCAAATATTTGTAGGCAAGGAAGTCATGCTCCTTAATGCTAATATACCAGGCAACAAAGCAGTAAGGTACCTAGGAGTTATGAGATAGTAACTAATAACATAGCAAAAGCTATACTTTCAGGAATGCTATGCCTAATTACTTCAAACAGCAACCACAACCTTCTCCCTTTTATTTTCACTTTGCACTACCCTACATTGCTCTCTCTCTCTCCCTTTCTCTCTCTCTCTCACCGTCATTTCTCTAAAAGGCCCTAGAGAAACAGCCTTGTGATAATAGCAATGGGAATATAATCAAGGTCAATGCCTGTGGCTAAGCCTGTTAAAAACTTGCCAAGATAATAGTTAATCATCCAAGTGTACACATTTTGCTTTTCTTTGCCAAAATTATCTCTTCTTGGCATTGTCCTGAAGGGGGCTTATGTGCTTTGTGTTCTAAATCAAAACTGGATTTGTTGTGGCACTTTAAAATCTGTCACCAGAGCACATTTCAATTTGAGTTATTGCATCCAACTTTACAAAAACTCTGTTTAAATAGTTTCACCTGGAAAAGTTTATTATTTGAACTCTAAAAATGAAGAAATTGATTCACAAAGGCAGAAACATTTGAATAATGAGTGATCTTTATATGGTTTGTACATTGTTTCCAATCTGGGAGTATTTCCACCAAAATGAAACAAAAAGCTCTGCCTGAAATACAGTCAGAATTTATATATACCGTGCTTTTATAATGGACTCCAACAGAAAGTTTTAGCCTTTTCCAAATTTTCATTTGCATAGCATTAAACTGATGCCTGCAAAATCCATTCAATTTTCCATACCTCCTGAAACAATTTCAATATGATCTCTTTTAGCATGTCCTCCCAGGAGATTACTAGGTTAAACCTGGACTTCTTTCCAGGCCACCGATGCTGTGATGGTCTATTTCCAGAATCTGGCAGCAAGGCAAGCACCATTAGGAGCCTTTGAAATGTAAGCCTTTTAAGTAGGGAAATGGCAAGGAAGATGACTGTAGAAGGAATGGCAAAGTACCAAGGAGTTTGGGAGAGAAAGCAGAGAAAGGAAATTTCCACTTCAGAAGCTTTTTAAAAGGGATGGTGTTTGGAAATAGGCTAACCCACAGACTCACAACTCAAACCCCACAACAGGATTTGGTAGTTCAACAACAAATCCTACCCCTGAATTATCCCTGAGGCAATTATTTTAGAATCCCCACAATGGCTGTATTTGGGGGTTTTGCATCTCACTGTCTTTCATCACTCTCAATACCCCCATAAAAACATCTTCATAAAAAGATGGAACTGAGTCAGATTATAACGCACAGTTGAATTCTCCATTCCCGCAAAGACTCGAGGCCCTAGAGATGCCTGAGTTCCCACCTGCCGCCAGCAGGGTGGAGCAGGCGGGGCCGCCGAAGCCTCCTATTGGCTGCCTCGGGCGCACGCCCCGCCCCGCTCCGACACCCTGGTTTCTGTCGCCAAGGACGCGGCGTCGGTTGGTTGTCAAGATGGCGGCGTCGGTGTCGGGGTTGCTACCACCACGTCTCCCATTGCCAGGCAAGTTCGCCGCCGCGGCTGCCTTCGCTACCGTAGCCACCATCGCTGCTGAGCGCGAACCAGAGCTGCCGCGGTCAACTCATCAGCGCTTGTGACTTGGGACTTGAGAGACAGAGTGTGGGCAGGGGCCGAGGAGGAGGAGAAGGAGGAGGCGGAGGAGGAAGCGGTGCTGCCATGAGGGAGGCGCTAGGGAGCCCCAAGGCGGCGCAGAGGTAAAGGATGCTGACCGGGAGGCCCGGCGTCCGGAGCGCGGTCGCGGGACGGGGCGCTGAGTCCTCGGATGCCCGCGACAGAGCCCTCCTCAGCCCTTGGCCGAGCGGTGAGCGTCAGCGACGTGGCGCTTACCTGTATCCTTTCTTCCCAACCGTGGCTGCCGAGGAGCGTGTTGGAAGCGAGACCCATCTTTTTTTTTTTTTTTTTTTTTTCATGAGACTCCCGCTGCCACTGACGCAAGGTCGTGGAAACTAGCCAGTCATCTTAGTGCGGATGTTTGCTTAGCACTGTCGTTACTCCCCCTTACACCTGAAACTATACCATTTTATGCTATGACCGCTTCCCCCGACACCTTGCTTGCTATCTCACTCCCATTCTTCAGTTTCGTGTAAATTTTTTTGAGAATTTTACGGTACATAAACTGTATTCTATGAATATTGTCTTCTTGCCTTCTAGAATTATACCATATGCCCTTTACTTCATATTCTCCTCCAGATTAATCATGCTACTTGGAGAGAATTCCACAAGTAAGTAAAATGATTTGCTATATTGAAAGTGTCTGTTTTAACAGTTAACCTAACACACTGTTAATTCATTGACCAAAGCTGCTAAAACTTTGGACATTTTACTTTGTTTTCCATCCCCTGCCCAGTCTGTCGTCAGAGACAGCACAGAGAAAATGCGAAGCAAAGGACCTGGATGCTTCATGCTGGATTATCTCTGACCTTTCCCTAAGAATTGGTCGAGTCCGCTATTGATGTAGTTGTTGATAGCATGGTAGAAAATCGGAAAAGTGAGAGTTCTATTTTCAAAATACGTAAACCATGTTTATTCCTTCAAAGAATGTCACAATAATTAGAATTTAACCTTTGTACTCAAAGGATTGATGTTGCAATTTTAACAGCAAGTTGACAAACAAATTTAATTTAGTGCCTGATCTTTGGCAGACTCTGTCCTTGGTACTGGGTATAAATATCTAATGAGGAAGAAGTACAGAGCTTTCTATTGTTTAAAATATCCCTCCTCTGATCATGCTTTCCTCAATCTTCTATCCCTTCTGTCTTTTCTTTCTTTGGCTAAGTTCTCAAAATGGTAGCCTGTAGTAGCACCTTTTAGTTCCTCTCATCTATTCACTATTAACCCCACGCAGTTTGGCTTTTTCCTTTGCTGCTCCCCCAAACCAATCCTCTCAAAGATGTGTTCTGAAATAAGCAGTATTGTTTTCTGTATGGATTTGATTCTGTCCCCTTGACAGTGCATTTTCTTGCACACTATCCTTGGACCCTGATTTATCTATAATTAAAAAATAGGGAAGCATTGTAAATGACTCATTGACAGTTATATTTCCATAATTTTTATTAATGAAATGGTTGTAGACCGAATTCTTTTAATTTTATGGGGCATGAATGTTGATACAAACTCAGATCAAAGAAACTCAGCAGTATCTTGAAGGAACAAAACCAAAAAAAACTTAATTCCAGAATTATAAAGATGGCTTCTTATAGAGACATATTACTAAAAATATGCTTAAATACTGAACATATGGTTAAAATTTTAGGAGCTGTAAATGATCATTTCAATAAATGCCCAAAAGGCTTTGATAAAACCCAACAACTTTTGCTAGTAGTACATAAATAGGTATCTACATATATATTTTTGGTAGTATGTATAAAATATAGGTATAAAGTGTGTATATAACTTGTAATAAATGAATTCTTTTTTAGTATAAAAAGGACTGTGATACTAAATCAAGAATATCATGTTACTAGTTGAAAAAACACTTAAGCACCTTTTATAAATATTAATTTGGATTTTCTTAGTGCCTGTAATGCTTCCCATTGAACACCTGGTACAAAGTAAGTTCTCAAATTTACTTAAATGAGTGACTAAATAAGAAAAAAGTGAAAGACCTGTAGTCTTTAAAAAAAAAAGTGACTAAAATTTCTACATGTGATTTTCAAATATGAATTCAGTACTGAAATACATCCAACTTTCTATTTGAGTCAAATTTCTTGACTCTAAATGCTATAAAAGAACAAAATTTTATAAAGATCACCAAATGAAAATTAACTAAAGTGAATTCTCCCATGTACCCTTCATACCACGCCTGTTTTTTTCCTCATATCTTCAGTCTTTTCCCCTTCCATTTTTATCCTAGCATCTACTTTGTCCCTCTTTCTTCCCTACCCAATTTATACCCTATTGTTGATTACCAGCTCAAATTCTCTCACCAACATCCTTGGTTCTGTGCACCCTGAAAGGATGAGTAGAGTTAGCCAAGCATGTGCAGAGAAATAATGGCATGATACATCATGGCATGTTCTGTTAATAAGTGTCAAGTGTGGCAAAGCATAGGATTCTTGCAGGGAAATTTTGAGAAATAATGTTGAAAATTATAGAAAGCTTTATATTCTAAGAAATTTGGAATAAAGATAGTAAGAACTTTTGGAGAACAACAAAGTGACAAAATCAGTCGATTTGCAATTAGCTGGCTTTATGGAGTTTCAAAGAGAGGAGGGTAAGTTTCTAAATGAAGAGGAAAATCTGAAGACTACTGGGGTAGTCCAGGCAAGAGATTTAGAATTGCCTGAGCCAAGGCTGTGGAAGAAGATAGAGAGGAAAAAGAATCAGGATAGTGCTAATAAATTTGGCAGGAACATATGATACATATTTGTATGATACATAGTTGTTTGTTATGGTAATATATTTAATACAGCCTAAATTAGCTTCAATTGGAGAAAGACTAACTTGGGAGATGGAGAGATGAGGATGAGGTGGAGTAGATTAGACTATGCTTTTAAATTATAATCATTATGTGTGACTTAATCCTACAAACAATAGTATTCTTGGGTTGTATTTTTTTATGTTAATTATATAAAAGTTACCTTCCTTTGAACAGGTATTTAACAGTGATTCTTATGTAAATATCTTACCTATTGATATATAGTACAGTTTATAGAAAAACAAAAATTTAACCAACTATCTAACTTTTTTAACTTGAAGATCATACTTTGAAGAGATGCAAAGATAGCAGTATTCTTTATAACTCAGCAGGCAAAAATTGTGCAAATAAGACATTTTTATATTAATATGTAAACAAATATATATTTATACAAGTATATATGAAGAAAGGCATTTGACTAAAGTGAAGAATATATAATTGTCAGGACATTAGAAACATTACATTTGTGATTTCCTTTATGTTCTGAGGATGTTCCTTTATGTTCTCAAACTTGTTGAACAGAGAACAGAATTGACTCCACCTGCATCGTAGTCCTGCATGCTTCTCACCTGAGCCAAAGCAGCTTCTCCCCAGCCACTCTCAGAGTTATTCTTGTGTTCCCTGAAAGGAACTAGCAATTTCCTCCACTGCCAAGTAGTCATCTTGAAGTCTGACTCCTTCTAATAAAGTGCTATATTAGAGAAGAACAAGATAAATCATTAGCTGTTTCTGTGCTAACAAAGAACAAGATTTCTTCCCTTTTGTTTCATTTTTATAAGTCCTTCAAAAGACACTTTAAGTAAAAATGTGTGTATATGTGTATGTAGGTGTATATTTGTGTTGTGGTGCAAAATTTTATAATAAAATGAAAATAAAATAAATTATGGTCAATGATATAAAGATGGCTAAAGAGCAATATAATTGAAAATGAAAAAGCTCTCATTAGCAAAGTTTCAAACACCAAAAAGTTCAAATAAACATGATTGTTTTGAAATATGTGTAAAGTTGTTTTTATAATATTGATATTGAAAGGATCCTGAAATCTACTGAAAAGTGTAATTTATCTACTGTCCATTAGTGAAATGTAACCTTCATTTTCCTATATATATGCCTAAGACAGTAACTTGTTCATCAATAGTCAAATATCTATAAAGTGAATGAAACAATATGCAGTCTGAGCTCATGATATCTAAAAGTAATTTATTTTTTCTAGGAAAAGTGAGATATATATTTAATTCTAATACCAAATCATAATTTTTTATATAAAACATTTGCTGGTCATATACTAACAGTAATGTGTATACATAACTAATTGTTCCACAAAGAATAATCATTATTTCATTAGTATGAAGCTATAATCGTATTTACCATATAGCACTAACATTCATCCACTAAAGACATGAACCATTGCCCTTAACTTTATGCTGTCATTAGAGATATGAAAATCCATCTAGGGAAAAATTTAGAAGAAGAGCGTCAAATATTACTGCAACAACAAAAATTATGTCGAAATCAAGCACGTAAATATTTTATGGAGTCAAACCGGAGAAAAAAGTAAGTAATTGTATTTTATTCAGAGTGTAGAGATTCAAAGTCATTAAAAATTAATAGTTTCTCTACTCTGTAGCATTTAATGAACCTAAGTTTTGGCAATGCTTTATCTGTAAAACACTGATCAGATTTACATGGCTTTGTGCATTTTAAAATTATTTTTCTGCAAAAAGCACAAACATAGTGATATAGTATTATCTTAATTATTAACTGTGACCTTAATTGTCTTTTGTAGTCTTAGAACTTCTGATTACAGTGTCATATACACTTCTTAAAATGACTATAAAATGTATTTTTATTTTTGTATCATTTCATGATAAATTAAAAGATTACAAATGAGTGTTTAGTCTCTAATAGAATATAATTTGATTTTAATTTCATATTTATACCTATATACTTTTTTTGTATGTGCTATCCTCATTCATCCAGTCAGAAAAATGGGTGGAAATATGAATAATGATGGAAATGTGATAAAAGAATTTTATAAATGACTACCATAAAAATAAAGTGTTCTAGTATAAGCTGGAAAGTAAAGGAAAAATGCAAACCATCCAATTACTGCTTAACATTTTCAAGATTTGTTAGAATTATTAGACTTATTAAATACAGAGTAGCTGCCATTTTTTATTGTTGTTTTTGCTAGCATGTCTATATTCCTACAATATGCAAATGGCAGAAAAGCCCTGGAGTTTATTAACTACATCATTGAGCATATGCTGCAAATCTCATTTGGGGAATACAAAACTGTTTGCCTGTAATTTTTTGTCTGGCATTATGTTTCTCTTTAGATTAACTCTTGTTGTCTGGTATACTTGCTACATTCTCCAGTTTCCATTGTCTCAATCAGTGAATACACAATGGAGTTCCCTTTGTTTGCCTCCAAGACCTCTTCTCTTTATCAATAAATACTGGATACCTTTTAGACCTAAAGCACAATAGCATCCTGGGACTTCCCTTTATTGCTCTTAGGAGTTCAAGCCACAATTTCTTGCCTTCCATAGCATTCCTTTTTTCATTCTGTGCTATACCATTAGTTTGCTGGATCACATCCTCAAGTAACTTTCTAATATGCTATTTCATAGATCAAGTAATTTTAAAATACCCACACATAAAAGAAATTAACTATTTCCTACATTGTTTTTAGTTTTCAATTTTAGAACTATCTTTTGGTAAATAAATGAACAGGCATGTATTCATTCAATAAGCATAGTTGAATACTAATGAGTAAACATTATGTCAGGAGAAAGAAATTATTTTACCATTAAACTTTAGAAATGGCAATAGATTAAATGTGATTTAATTGAAATAAAATTTAAGAAGTAAAAGTTCCAAAAGGAGGCTTAGGATATTTTTAAAACTATTTGATCTAAGCATAGACAGGTGATCAGATAAAATTTCTCTATAACTAACAATAAAAGAACAGAATAGGGAAAATTGTCCAACTAAAGACAAAGGGAAACACTATCAAATAACAGATTAGGGTCAAGCACCTGGAAGAATCACTAAAATCTATAATTTAAAAAATCCTTTAAATATCCTAAAGGCAAAATAAATTACATAGAGAATCATGTAATGAATTATTTGGTGAATATGAAGTAGGGGGTAGCTACATTATCTATTAGTGAGGATGATATAGTTTGGACTTAACCATAAAGCAGAAAAAAGTGTACCCTTAAAATAAATAAGAAAGAATTGGCCCTGGCTGGTGGCTCAGTGGATAGAGCATCAGCCTGGCATAGGGCATCCCAAGTTTGATTCCTTGTCAGAGTACACAAGAGAAGTGACCATCTGCTTCTCTCTTCCTCCCTCCCCCCTTCTCTCCTTCTTCCCCTCTTGTAGCCAATGGCTCAGTTGGTTCAAGGATCAACCTGGGCACTGAGGATAGCTCTTTGGAGTATATCAGTCTCAGGTGCTAAAAATAGCTCAGTTGATTCAAGCATCAGCCACAAATGGGGATTGCTGGGTGGATGCTGATCAGGGCACATGCAGGAATCTATCTTCCTTCCTCCCACTTAAAAAAAAATGTGTCATGCTAGTTTTGTGTCCCAATATATGGTCTCTCCTTGAGAATGTTTCATGTGCACTAGAGAATAATGTATAATCTGGTGTTCTGGGAGGAAAGACTCTGTAAATGTCAATTTTGTCCATTCGGTCTAATGTGTTATTTAAGGCTGATTTTTAAAATTGATTTTCTGTTTGGATGATCTATCCATAACTGTCAATGAGATATTTAGATACCTACTATGATTATATTTTTGCCTATTTCTCTCTTTAATTTTGTTAGTAGTTGCTTATATACTTCAGTGCTTCATAATTAGGTGCATATGTATTTGAGAAGTATTATCTCTTTTTGCTATAGTGTGTCCTTTAACATTATAAAATGCCCAACTTTGTCTCTTGTTTCCTTTTTTATCTTAAAATCTATTTTGTCAGATCTTAAGTATGTCTATACCTGCTTTTCTCTGGATTCCATTTGCTTGGAAAATCATTTTCTACCCTTTCACTGTGAGTCAATCTTTGTCTTTGCAGCTGAAATGTGCCTCCTGAAGGCAGCATATGATTGGGTTTTGTTTTTGGATTCAGTCTGCTACTCCATGCCTTTTTATTACAGAGTTCAGTGCATTTACATTTAGGGTGATTGTAACTGCATGAAGATTTCTTGTTGCTATTTTATTTTTGTTTTCTAGTATCTCTATGTTTTAATTGTTTTTCTTTTTGTTTCTGTCTGTTTTTTTAGTTTGGTGGTGGTACTCTATAATTTTTCCTCTCTTTTTTTTAAGTTTTATGTCTCAGTTTTGGGTATTTTTGTGTGGTTAGCATTAGGTTTGTGCAAAAGGAAGTTTCATATATTCAGTAGTCCTTTTTCTTCTGAATACATCTTATCTCCATTTCCCTTTGCAAATTCAGACCTCTACCTTTACCATTTTTCTGTTTTTGATTTTATGAATTATCCCTATTCATGCTCTCTGCATTTCTGAATTACAGTAGCTATTGGCTGCTTTCTCTCTTTTTTAATGTATTTTCTTTAACCTTTAAGTAATATTTAAGTGTATAGTACCTATTCTGAAAAAGGATTTTAATGTCTTGCTTCTGAAAAATAATATGGACTACTTCATGAATTTGTGTGTCATTCTTGCATGGGGGTCAGGGTAATCTTCTCTGTGTCATTCTAGTTTTAGAATATGTGCTACTAAAGAAAGCACGGAACATTTTTAGTTAACTCTTTCAGTTTCTGCCAAGCAAACCTTGTCTTCTTCCTACTAACAGAAAGTAATATATCAATGTCTCCATTTAACTGCCTCTGTTTTGTTTTATTTAATCTCTCTTAAAAGAAAGGCTGCTTTATTTTTAAAGTGAGTTGGTCTGCCATATACTTTTCCCCCCTCAATTCCCATTTTTCTTTTTATATTTGTGCCCAATTTAGGTGTCAAGATTCACATACCCTTTGCACCTCTGCATACCTATATGCTCAAAGGTAACCTTCTTCTGATCTAGTAGAGATTAAGGGTGAGGTAGGTAAGTGTTTATCATATCTCCCATCCTAATTGTTCTCATTGTGTTATTTTTCAGCTGATCCTCACTATCCCCAATTTAGTTGGGGCTTACTGCTGGTTATTTTCAAGAATTTTTGGACCTAGTCCTCTTGATAGAATGCTATTCAGTCTGCATTTGTGGCATCAGAAGTGTAAATGTCTGGAAGATCCACCATTCTCCAGGATCCCATCACACAAAACTGTAGGAGTTTCTTTGAGATCTTGCAACAACACTAAATTGGTTTTCCAGATCTGGACCTCCTGTGTTCCACAAATTTAGTGAATCTGTTCCCATGTTTCTTCTAGCCCCCCCCCCGCTTTTTTAGAAAAAAGAGAGACAGAGAATGAGACAGAGAGACAGAGACAGACAGGGAGGAAGAGAAATGAGAAGGAACAACTCATAGTTGCAGCATAAAAGTTCATTGATTGCTTTCTCATGCATGCCTTGATGGCGGGGGGATGGAGGGCAGGGATGTGTGTCCAGGTGAGCCAGTTACCCCTTGCTCAAGCCAGTGACTTTGGGCTCAAGCCAGCGATCTTGGGGTCATGTCCATAATCCCACGCTCAAGCCAGCAACCCCACACTCAAGCTGGAGTAGCCCACGCTCAAGGTGGAGGAGTCCATGCTCAAGCCAGTGACCTTGATATTCCAACCTGGGTCCTCAGCATCCCATGTCAGCGCTCAATCCACTGCCTGGTCAGGCTCTTCTGGTTCTTGCTTTTAAATCTTTGATCCATTTTGAATTAAGATAAGGATCCAACTTATTTTTTTGCATATGGATACTCAATTTTTCTAACATTATTAGCTATAAAGACTATCTTTTCTTTATTGAATGGTTTTGGCACCCTATGGTAAATCATTTGACCTTGCAAAGGTTAATTTCTGTGCTCTCTTTTTCATTGGTCTATGCACCTATCTTTATACCAGTACTGCATTTCTTTGATTACCATTTTAGTATGTTTTTTAATCAGGAAGTATGAGACCTCTGCCACTGTTCTTTTTCAAGATGTTTTGGTTATTTGGGGTCCCTTGAGATTACATATGAATTTTAGAGTAGATTTTTCTATTTCTGCAAAAAAAAAAAAAAGAAGAAAGAAAGAAAGAAAAGTCATTGTGATTTTGATAAGAATTATCACTTTGGATAGTATTGACATTTAACTATATTAAGTCTATCAGTCCTGTAACATGGGATTTTTCTGTGTGTGTGTGTGTGTGTGTGTGTGTGTGTGTGTGTGTGTGTGTGTGTGTGTTTTAATTTCTTTCAGTGATGTTTTGTAGTTTCAGTGTACAACTCCTTTACCTCCCTGGCTAAGTTTGCTCCCAAGTAAGTATTTTATTCTTTTTGATGCTATTGCAAGTGGAATTTTTTTTAATTGCCTTACCAGGTTGTTTTTGGTATAAAAAGAAGTACAACTGATTTTTGTGTTCCAATTTTGTATCCAGCTGAATTTGTTTATTAGTTCTAACAGTGGTTTTTGTGGAATATTTCAGTACTATGCTGAACCAAGTGGTGAAAATAAGCTTCCTTGTCTTGACATGGGGGGATTCTTGAAGTAGTTTGTTTGAGAAGGTAAAAATTCTCTCTCCCACCAATGACACTACACTGCTACCTCCTACTTATCACAGGTGTTAGACCACTTGAAGATCTATTCCCCTACTGCCTAGAAGTATAGTTCCCAAATTTGAGTTATTTATACTGGAATAATGTCCCAACCAGTGGATGTCTTTGGAAGGGTACTTAATAGTAACCCATGACACTAAAAACCTTAAGAGTTCTTACCAACCACTCCGAACACCATGCATTCCAAAGAGATCACTGGAAGGTTTTTCTAACAGTGAGTTGCAGTCTTGCTTCTTTTATTTTTCTTATTGTTAAGCAAATAATTATTGAAGTAAATATCTTCCAAAGACAAAATTAATTCTTTGAAATAGTTTAAACTACAGTTTAAACGAGACAACATAAACACAAGTGCCTAGGGCCAATCAGAAAGAAATGAACTAGAATGTTAAGAAAAATAGGGAATGGTAAAGATAATAGATAGGGTTTTATAGCCATAAGTGAATAAGAGTCTAGGGTTGCCAAGTCTTCCACATTTTCAAGAGAGGTTTATCAAGATTTTTATGTAAATTTTCTGGATTTTCACACAGTTAAGACTTAACATTATAGCCAATTTAAAATTATTGGTCTAAAAGAAAAAGAGAAATATACAGTATTTTCTTGACTACCCCGTAAGTTGAGAGACTGCTTCTTTCACCAATGAAGTAGTTCTTTACATTACAGAAAATTGGGTAGCTTTTTAGAAAAGAATATTTGCATAGCAGGGTTTGGGAAATGGGAAATTAGAAAAAGCCTCATTGCAGAGACTTCTCTTTGACTTGGATAAAGTTCTGAAATTACCACTTACAAAAATATTTATATTTCTTGCTAGGGTATTTTTTATTATTATTTAAAATATGTTATTTCTAAGTAAGTAAATGTTTTAAATATATAATGCATTGTTTTGAAACTTGTTTCCTGGGTTGAGATTTTTAAAACGTATTGCCTTATTCTCTTATCTTTATGTTTTAAATATAGAGCTTTTGAAGAGAAACGAAAAGAACAAGAAGAAAGAGAATACCAACTTAGAGAACAAATACTTCAGCAAAGAAAACAGAAATTTGAAGAAGTTACTGAAAAATTCCAGCGTGCCCATATTCCTCTTTCACAGCGGAGGAGAGCAGGTATCTTAATTTCTAGAACAACATGAACACAAAAATAAAAGTTATAATCACATTTGATGTGAGAAGACAATAAAAATAAATTAAGAAACAAAGGAGATATTCAAACTAAAACGACTAGTATACATTTTTAAGTAATTGGACTTTAACCAACAATAAATAAATAAATTCAATTTGATTTAGGTTTAATTTGGAGAATAATTTGTTGGCTCTATTAGTAAATTGTGAATTTTCACAAGTTTTATTCTGCTTTCTACTGGCTTACAATGTTTTGTATTTTTAAATTTGATTTAATAAATAGCTTCATAAAAAGAAAATTTAACATTTAGGTTCAGTATATAGTGTTACATTTATTCTGGCATTTATTCATATTTTGCTTCAAATTCATATTTGAGAGATATGGAAAATAAAAAGAAAGTACAGAGTGATATAATCTTAACAATCAAAGACCTAGAACCAATTAAGAATTTAAATATGATTATGGTTGATTTTTTGGTATCATCTACATTTTTTATACCTTAAATAGTAACACAGAATTAACAAAAAAAAACATTAAAACTTCAAAAAGAGGCCCTGGCTGGTTGGCTCAGTGATAGAGCGTCAACCTGGTGTGTGGATGTCCTGGGTTCAATTCCCTCTCAGGACACACAGGAGAAGCAACCATCTGCTTCTCCACTCCTCCTCTTCTCCCTTCTCTTTATCTCTCTCTTCCCATCCCACAGCCAAGGTTCCACTGGAGCAAGTTGGCCCTGGTGCTGAGGATGGGACCATGGCCTCGCCTCAGATGCTAAAATGGCTCTGGTTGCAACAGAGCAACGGTCCCAGATTGTGTAAAGCATTGCCCCTTAGTGAGCTTGCCGGGTGGATTCTGATTGGGTATATGTGGGAGTCTGTCTTTCTGCCTCTCCGCTTCTCACTTGAGAAAAGTTTTTAAAAAATAAGAACTTCAAAAATAAAAGGGACAGGCAGCACCTTTATGTATTCATACAAACATGTTTTATATATTATATTTACTTAATCCTGGGCTAAGTGAAGATACAGAGAAATCTATTTGTACTCTACCATTAGAGATCTTCCAGATTATTTTAGAGGTAAAACTAGTATAAACAATGTCAATAAATGTAGTGACAGTTGCTATAGTAGCAGAACATATAAAGTACTGTGAGAACACAGAGGGACAAACACTAAACCTATACAGAAACATCAAATACATCATCCTGGAAAAATAACAATTTCAATTTTGAAGAATGAGCATTTTTCCAGACAAAGAGAACATAAAAAGCTTCACAAATAGAAAGAGTAGTTTTTGCAAATAAATTGTATATTTAAGTATATCTAAAGCATAGAATGAGGAAAAAGAAAAGTAGATTTGAGGCTAGAAAAATAAATTGGAACCTATTCTCAAGGAGCATTGTATGCCATGCTAGGAATTTCAACTTTATTCAAAATGCAATCAACTATAAGTTTTTAACTGGAACACAAGCCATTATTGTGTCAGTAAGATATAGTACTGTCAGCAAAGGCAGCTAGTAATACTACTAAAAATAGTAATAACTTAAACATGATAGGGGTTTATTTTTCTCTTGTATAATGTGAAATCTTGTATAATGTGAAGCTGCTTTGATGATTATGCAGTGTCACTGGTAACATAGACTCCTCTGTCTCTCAGGTCAGCCATCCTTAGTATGTGGTTTATATCTTTACCCTCATGGTCATATGGTAACTGCTGGAGCCCCAGCCATCATGTCAATGTTGTAGGCAAGGAAGAAGGAAGAACAACAGAGGATAACAGGCAGTACTTCTGAGCTATCTTTCGACTATTTATATCTATCTGTTAATATCTATTTGGTGGCTCCATGTGCAAGGAAGACTGAAAAAAATTTTATATGGTTATATTGCTACCCCTAACAATATAGTCTGTTACCAAGGAAAAATGAAAAAATGGATATTAGGAAGGAAACTATGGGTCTCTCATATAATTAGATTTATTTGTTAGAAAAATAATTACAGTTACCACATGGACTATGGATTGAAATAGAGACATTCCAAAGTAGGTGAAATAGTAGGAGATTATTTTCGTTTTGAAGACAAGAGATGTGAAGCTACTCAATTAAAGCACTTCACTGGATATGATAATATGAGGTAATTCAGGAAATATAATCAATAGGATTTGGTCCTAATTGATGGAGAGCAGTTGAAGAAAGGCCAAAACAGTGCACTTAGAACTTAGTACAAAGCCTCACCCATTTTAGCACTCAGTAAATACTTTTTGAATTGATTTATTATTTTGGTAGGTGATAACAATATTAATCAAGTTTACAAATAAAGGAGGATTGGGTTAGAGGTGTGAAAGATTATCCATTAAGTTTTAAGTGCATTGAATTTGAGCCTCCCATGACTCATCCAAAGGCGGCAATCAAATCAGTAACTAGAAATATAGGTCTGAAATTTAAGTAAAAGTTATGGGATAGAAATGTATATGATTAGACATATAGTTGATAAATGAAGCCATAGGGATAATAAATGACAGAGTATAGACCAAAGACTGAGGATAGGGCCTAAAATAAAACATTTATGCATACTAGTTTTTACTATAGGTAGAGCAAGAAAAACTAAAAATGGATTTTGAGAAGTACTTGTCAAGAAAGCAGATTGTAGTCAAAAGCAAAGAAAAGAAAATAATGTATAAAAAAGAAAAATAGAAGGTAGTTTTAAGAAAGAGGATGTGGCCTGACCTGTGGTGGGGCAGTGGCTAAAACGTCAACCTGGAATGCTGAGGACGCTGGTTTGGAACCCTGGGCTTCCCTGGTCAATGCACATATGGGAGTTGATGCTTCCTGCTCTTCCCCCTTTCTCTCTCTCTCTCTCTCTCTCTCTCTCCATCTCTCTCTAATTCTCTCTCTCCTCTCTAAAATGAGTAAATACAAAAAAGAAAAGAAAGAGGATGTGGTCATTTGTGTTCAATGCCTCAGAGAAATAGTAACCACTCAGGAATATTATTTGCCCCAAAAAGGATGCTATCAAAGAGTATAGGTACAAAAAAATCAAGAGTTTTTGCAAAAACAAATGACAAACATATCCATACAATAGAATATTATGCAACTAATAATAATAATAATGGGAAAAGTCTCTATGAACTGATAAGAAACTATTTCCAGCAAAGACAGATTTACCATAAAACTAAGATTTAAGTTTCAGGATCCCTTATTGTGATGGCCCCTAAATCTAATTTTACATTAGTAATTTTGCATTATACTTTCTTAATGAGGGCCCCCCAATTGTATAAATCTTATACTTTCATAAAATCTGGATCTGTTCCAGATTTGCGGGATAAGCATTTTCTAGCCTAAAAAATAGAAAACAATATAAAAATATTAGAACATATTAAAAGAATATTGAATCAAAATAAAATATGTAGCATACAGCAGATGAGTAGACAAAGACTCGCACTTATGGAAAACACATAGGAAGTGTTTATAAGAGTGTAGGAAAGGTTAATAACAGTGTGGAAAGGTTTATAAGAGTGTGGGGAGGGTTTATAAAACCTTAAAATAAAACTAAGGTTGCTCCTTCATGGATTTTCACCTATCGCAGGTGATTCTAGAACCTAACCCCCAGGATAGACGAGGGACAACTGTATATTTATATTTGCATAAAGAAACAGTGAAAGAATATATGAATGACCAATAAGAGCAAGACTGCCAAATGCACATCATATATATGCTTTGATTTCTGATTAGGAAAATATTACCTATACAAAATATTAAATTAATAATTTAAGAAAATTCAGTGCTATCAATGAAGACCAAGAACAAAGCTATGTAACCTTACCAGGCAGTGGCACAGTGGATAGAGCATTGGACTGGAATGCTGAGGACCCAGGTTTGAATCTCCAATGTTGCCAGCTTGAGTGCGGGCTCATCCAGCTTGAGCATAGGGTCTCCAGCTTGAGCATGGGATCATAGACATGACCCCATGGTGGCTGGCTTGAAGCCCAAAGTTGCTGGCTTGAGTTCAAGGTTGCTGGTTTGACCAAGGGGTCACTTTCTTGCTGGAGCCCCTCTCCCATCCCCACACCCCCGTAAAGGCACATATGAGAAAGTAATCAATGAACAACTAAGGTGCCGCAACAAATAATTGATGCTTCTCATCTCTCTCTCTTCCTCTTTGTCTGTCCCTCTCTCTGCCTTGCTCTCACTAAAAATAAAAAGAGAACAAAGCTATATAAGAAATATATATGTCTATTTAGTTTAGTCTCAAATTAGGAGTTATGCAAAAGGTTCACCATGTATTCAAGGTAGCTAACTCTTCATCCAGATCAGAAAATCGTTTGAGTAAGAATAGTAGAGTAAAAGAATGAGGAAGATTGGAGCTAGTGGATTAAATGAAATAATAAAGCCCTAATACACAGTAAGTACTCAAAAATGTAGACTTATTATTGTCAGTGAATGAGAGATAGTTACTGGGAGGTCATAAATGACAGCAAGAAGTAGTACTGCTGTTTGCAAATTGACCTAAGTTAGTTTTAAAGTTCTCTTTGATAGACAAGTAGTAGAAGTTAATAAAAGCAAATCTCAGACTATAATCTAGTA
The DNA here is from genome assembly GCA_037038555.1 of Rhynchonycteris naso. Lineage (NCBI taxonomy): Eukaryota > Metazoa > Chordata > Mammalia > Chiroptera > Emballonuridae > Rhynchonycteris > Rhynchonycteris naso. The sequence continues at coordinate 291,043,716 of CM072995.1, read as the reverse complement.
TGATGAGACATTCATTAGTAAAGCAAATAAACAACAATTCATACTTGTTCACTATGCTCAAGAAAGTCCCAGTTCTCTGTCCCTTTAGGTTCTCTGTCTGCCCCTTAAATGAAAGGTCCACTCAGGCAAACACAACCACATTCCAGAGACAGAATTCTGTGCCTTCTTGCATTGGACAATCAGAAATGTTTCTATATTAATGGCTGGACACCAGACTGGTTATAGATCAAACTCAGATGCCATTTGTAAGCATAGAAGAGTACAAACCTCCCTAGATTCTAAGTCAGTGGTTCTTAACCTGGGTTCTATCGAACCCTAGGGGTTTGATGAGTCGGTCTCAGGGGTTCGGAGAAGCCTCTGCCGTAATTTGTTGTGAGTTCATGCACTTTGTTGGTTTTGTTCTTTGAGCAAGGTGATGTTCATACACGGCTCATTTTGAGCACCAGTAAAAAACATATACCTATGTCTTGAATTTGGAAAAAAACCTCATATTTTAGATATCATTAAAGAAGGGTTTGGTGAATGCGCATATGAAACTGGTGGGTTCGGTACCTCAAAAAAGGTTAAGAACCACTGCTCTAAGTCTTTGTTTATGCAAAGGTTTGGAGTGATAAAAATAGGCTTAGACAAATCCACTTGTTTTGAATACTTTTAATTTCAATAAAGAAAGGCCATATTTAATATTCATCAGGCTACTCAACAGGCTATAATTTTCAGTAATAACAACTCATTATGGACATTGAGTATGTTAATTAGAAAACAGTCAAAGTCTATTGTTTGATAGTATCTGCCTCAATAGTGTTGGTCCTTTCTGATTAGACTATCCAGCAAAGCATTCCATAATAGTGTATTGCTCACTAGTATATTATGCTATTACCCCTTGAGCAGGGAAATAGACTATCTCTGGAGTTCAAGTTTGAACTAATTCATACATAATAATATACTGGCTTTGCTCAATCATTGTAGGTTAAATGAGCATTGTAATAGGGGAAAAGTCTGATGACATGGGTTTTTAAAGCAAAAAGGAGGAAAGACAGTTTGAAGGCATCACACCTTGAATTATAACTAGTATGTAATCAGGAAAATCATGTCTCCACTTAAGAGGGCTTTACCGTATCCTTATGAGGCAGCTGTGTTTCAACTCAAACAAGATGAATTAGACGTACAAAGTAATATGTGGATGAATGTCTATATATTGTATAATAAGTCACTACCTTCTGTATGCCCCCATATGCTCATTTGCAAAATGGAGATTCCAATAGCATCTGCCATATAGGCCATGGTAAGTATTAAATTAGATAATATATACAAAGTGGTTAAAAATAATGTCTGTAACAGTAAATGCTCAATACATGTTAGTTGGTGCTGTCATAACTTCCCCTTTTCATTATAGAATATTTATAAATTTTGTCAGAAATTGATGGAACTCTGAGATGAAATATAATGAATTTTGCATGTCAGAACAGCCTGGCCATTTCTCAGTTTCTTTTTTTAGTTTTTTCAGATAAATATTCTTAAAATTGGTGATGAGAATTTTGAGGTAATAATTTCTCTTTGGGGATTAGATGTCTAAATTTAAACTGTTTAGACTATTCTAAACATTATTTTACAAAGGTTTTAAAGCAATACTTTATCTTTGACAAATTAAATTTTATGTAAAGAGATCATTGAAGATGAAGTAATTCTGTACTATTTGATCTTTCTTTTTTATTCCCTTAGTTTTTCAAAAACCTGTGCCTCCATTAGAAGAGGCCCTCAAACAAATTCAAGATTTCAACTTAAAATCAAAATTAAACTTTCTCTCTTCCCACAGACCAACAATAAACTATAGGTAAGTAATTTATGATTATTATGTGTAATTATTAATATATAATAATTAAATAGCTTTCTAGTTGCTGCATTTGTAGGCCTTTTCATTAGTTACTCACTCCTGTTTTAGTTACTATTTTATTTTCACAAATTAAATTAAGGTTGAGCGGAATGTATATTGCTTCAAGAATGAGGCAAATTTTCCATTTGTTGTCTATGGTATTATAGTGCCGCTTATGTTGAATAATTTTCTATGGAAACTGTCATCAAAACCATTTTAAAATATTGATACTGGTTATTCATCTTTACTGAGGTAAAAAAAAAACGTGTTGAATTGTGGTGATATAATTCTAAGAGTAACTCTATGGTAGAAATGTTTTTTTTCTCACTGAAAATCTTCTCTTGGTATCTTGAAAAAGCAATAGGTTCTCCTGCTTCCTCTCCAGGTTAGCTTAAATGAGTCATCTAGAAGCAATAGGGTGGACCAACCAACTACAGAGTACCCTCTGACATTCTGTATTTTCTATTTATCACAAATGTTTGTTGAAGCTAGTACATGCATAGCACTAGATCCAGCATTGTAAAGGGGATATGGAGAAGTATAACATTATAAAATACCATCCCTATATATAATCTCACAGAGAAATGAAATAATGCTTCAAAAATATAGAATATTGCCAAACAAATAATGATAAGAAAAGTTAATATTTATTTATATAAAAACAGCTACAATTCAGACATAAATTATGTTCATATTTTACCTGTACATAATGTTATTTATTAACATATTTCCAGATTTAGAATACCTATGGCCAATAGTCCCCTTGATCAGAGCTAAGAACAATTAAATTCATCTTCTCAGTCTGCATTTTAGTTCAGTAAACAACTCATGGAATTGGAGGAGACTCTTCAGCAAAGCTTTGAAGAAAATAGGAGTTAATCATGAAACAAGTGGGTAGATGGTATTCCAGACAGGAAGATGACCATGTGCAAAGGCCAAGAGTAATAGAAGGAAAGATATCTTCTAAGAGTGAGAGTAAGAGGAAGATCACTGACATAAGTGAAAATTTTCCAGAAGTTATAAATTTGACCTAAAACTTAAGAGATGAGAGGGATAGTTATCAGAGACAGACACTAAGAACTCCAGACAGAGAAAGTAGATAGTGTTTAAAAGGGAATGAAAGGCCGTGGCCAGATAGCTCAGTTGTTTAGTGTCATACATATACACCAAGGTTGTGGGTTTGATCCCCAGTCAGAGCACATAATATAACCAATGAATGCATGATTAAGTGGAACAACAAATCAGTGCTTCTCTCTTTCTAAAATCAATAGATAAATTTGAAACATTTTTTACAAAGAAATAAAAGCATGAAAAGACATATTGTGTTCACGTAGCTTAAAGTAGTTCTGTTTGGCTAGCATGTACTGTGAAATGATAGGTTGGTTAGAAAGGAAGACCAGAGTTAAATCATAAAGAGGTGTATTACAGAGATTGTCCTAAAATAATTACTGAAAGATTTGAAGGAAGCATACAAAGCTTATATTTTTAGAAATATTGCCAGAATGAGAAAGAGCAGGATAACACTAAAGGTGGGGAAAATTAGATAAAGTGGTACTGTGCTTTAATGAAAATGATGATTCCTTGAGAGCTATTAGGAGATTGAACCAACATGACTTGGTAACTGTTTAAGAACTGGAAGTGACTGAGAAGAGTCAAAGATGACTCTGCAGATTGAGTATGGTTAATTAATGGGTAGTGAAACCATTTATCAAAATATGGACTATTGGGGAAGAAGATGTTTAAGGGAGGGAGTAACTGGAAGGATAGCAAGTTATGAGTTTGAGACACTTAAGGAGATATTCTGGGGCCAGTTTCTTGTAGAAATTTGGGCCATAAATACAGATATGGCCTGACCTGTGGTGGCGCAGTGGATAAAGCGTCTACCTGGGAACACTGAGGTCGCCAGTTCAAAACCCTGCACTGGCCTGGTCAAGGCACATATGGGAGTTGATGCTTCTAGCTCCTCCGCCCTTTCTCTCTCTCTCTCTCTCTCTTTCTCTCTCTCTGTGTGTGTCTCCTCTCTAAAAATGAATAAATAAAAATTAAAAAAAAAATACAGATATGGTAGTTGTCAATGAATACATTAAACAAAAGTCATGGTTCAATCCCCACTAGTGGTAATCTTGGGTTCAGCTAAACAGTGAAACTCCCATGGTTACAATAAGCCTCCTGTCAATGAGGAAGAGGAATTTCACAGCAGGCCATGGAATTTCACGGCAGGCCACAAAGCAGTCTTTACTATGCCCTTCTCACAAGGGACAGCTCAGCTATAAGGAAAAGAGATCACAGTGGGTGAGCATGTAGCCACTCTGTTCTAGACATTCTATGTTCTAAGCAAGACCAATATTTCTTTTTAATGGCTCTGTATGAATAACTTCCAGATCCATGTGAGAGACGTGTCCAGACACTTTTAAGAATTACCACACTCAAGGAAACCCAAAGCTATAGCTTTCTACCAGATTATCTATGGTCCTTTTATAGACAGTCCTTTCCGTCAGATGCAGTTTACCAACGAAGGGTCATTTTTAACATAATTAATGTGCCTTCTAATATAGTTCAAATCCTACTCATAATCCAGGGGAACAGATTAGAGAACTAACCCAAAATCACATGGGTCCATAGAGAAGATTTTGTTAACTCTTCACTCTCTTACAGCATTAGATAAGATCACACAGACAATATAAATACAATTACTCAGAGAACATGTATGAATAGATAAGCAAAGAAGAGGGTCACATATCTCCAAAATTCTAGCATATAAGGGAGAAGCAAAGAAAAAGGTGTAAAGAAAGACCCTGAGAAGGAATAGCCAGAGAAGGGGGGAATAATCAGGAAAGCATGATGATCTGGAAGCCAAGGGAATTAAAGTCAGTAAAGAGTCAGGAGCGTTTACCTCTACAATTATTAGATTAATTAGTTAATCATTAGCAAAATCAACACTTCGAAGTGGTAGAGGTGGAAGCCAGATTTCAGTTTGTTAAGGAACAAATAAAAGTTGAGGCAGCAAAGGCAATAAACTTCAGAGCACTTATGGAAAAGCTGGTCTGAAAAGAGAAGATGACAAACAATGTGAGGGGTGTTTTGGGTCCAGAGAGAATTTAGAGTGATAAAAAATCCCAAACCATTCAGTGTAGAAGGAATGTCCATTTTGTATACAGTTTTTCATTCATTGGTTTCTTTTTCTGTGTATCAGTCAGTTATCCTTTGTGTTATCAAATATTTCTAATAAAAACCTCTTTGTACTATGAATGAAAGGTTAAACTTTTTTGTTTAACAGTGTAAAGTTTCTTAAAGTCTTAAAAGAGGTAAAATATCGGAACAACTTTTATTTCCCTGTAACAAACAAACATGCAGTTATCATTACACCAAATCTGTACTAGGACCATTAAATAACATATATCATCTTTGTTTTATGAGAAATTTTCTTCATTCTAAATTAGAATACATAGTTTTCATATTATTATTGTAATATGCTGTATTATAATATAGTATTATGATTATGACTTCATGATATCTATATCTACATATATATATAAATATATACACACACACACATAAATATTATGTATTTGGAAAACAACAGAAGTATACAATTTCTAGAAAGAACATTATGGTTTTACTTATTAAAAAGCTGAACATTTTTTCACAGATAACGCACAATGTTAATGTGTGTGAGAAAGGTTCATAAACTATAAAGTGCTGTACAAATATGAGATATTAAAATATTAATGATCAGGTGTAATGTTAATAGAAATTTTTATATGTACTATTTGTTGCAAATATAAGCTGCATATATTGATGAGCTGTTGCATTAAAAATACATTTTATATGAAATATAAAAATAAATGCCTTGAGGAATAAAGTACAGTCATGTGCCAGTTACCAACCAGGATACATTTGAAATGTGTAGTTAGGCAATTTCATCATTGTACAAACATCATAGAGTGTTCACACACAAACCTAGATGGTATAGCTTACTTTACTCCTAGGCAAGGTGTAGTGTATTGCTTCTAGGCTACAAGCCTGTGCAGCAAGTTACAGTACAAAACAACACAAAATTAAATCAAACACAAGAGAAAATGATGCAGTGAAGTAAACATGAAATGTACAAGCCTTCTGCCAATGTAACCTGGCACACTGTTTTACAGCAAATTTTTTTATAAGTGAAAAGACTACACTTTAAAATAACAATAAAAAGTATTGTATAATAAACATATAAACAAGTAGATGAGGGAAAATGGCAACAGAGTAGGCAGACGTTACAACTCCCGCCTCCCAGAACCAAAGTGGATTAAAACAAGAACAATCATCTTGAAAAACCAATTTTGGACTAAACTAAGAGAAATCTATAACCAAATATTGCCGAAGAAACCACACTGAGCTGGTAGGAAGGGCAGAGACACAGAAAGGGCAGCCCACTCCCAGGAGTGAGAGGTGGCCTCTCAAACTGCTGAGTACCCTCCGAAGGGCGGGAGGGCCCAGCTGGGCAGTGGCCATGGTGCTTGGCCTGCGTGGTGGCAGGGAGTGAAGCCCAGCAAGGCGGTCCACACGGCAGCTGCGAGGGGCAAAACCCAGAGACACCTCCTGCGTGCCTGTGGGGGGCTGAGCCCAGAGACGCAGTCCATGTGCCTGTGGGGAACAGAGCCCAGTGAGGCATCTTGTGTGCCCACAGGGAGTGGAGCCCAGCAGCCTGTGTGGTGATGGCAAGGAGTGGAACCCAGAGTGGCATCCTGTGTGCCCATGGGGGGGGGGGTGGCCCAAACAGGCAGCTTGCAAGCCCATGGGGGGCAGAACCCAGTGATGCAAGGAGTGCCCTGTACTTCCAGGGCAGCCCGAGCTGCAGCCAGCAAGCCTGCATACCCAGCAGTGCAGGTGCCCAAGTGCCCAAAAAGGCGGCAGCAGTGCAGGGTGCTGGCAGAAAGACCACACCTCAGGAATAGAGAAGCCACACAAACTGGCCAAGAGTAGATAAAAGCCAGCCTAGGAATGCAGCTGAGATTTACCATGGCATCAGAGCCCAGCAGAGGCAGCCACAAATTCTGGATCACCTGTAGCTCCGAGAACGTTGCTAAGGGCCAGTCATAAGCAGTGACCCCCACTGGTCTGCTCCAGGTTCAAGCCAGGGAGGTCCAGGACTGGTACATTCAGCAGCAAGACACGGGGAGCATCATCTCAAGACCTAATAACCCTAGTTAGAGTGGTATCTTAAGGAAAGGCTCCTCACAACCTGACCCAGCTGAGGCATAGAAAATGCTGACACAAATAGCAAAAAGAGAAGTAGCAGCAGACAAGTAGCCCACAGCGGATTATAAACAACAACTGAGGTGAACCCAAGAAGATATAGAAACAACAAAACTGAGAGCTGGAGGCAGACAACAGCATCCCTGTACTCAGCTAGCTACACAAACAACAATCTAAAAGAGCATTCTATACAGACACAAAATGGGAAGACAGAGAAATGCAATTCAAATGAATCAACAAGTGAAATCCTCAGAAAAAGAACTGAATGAGATAGAAATAACCAAGATACCAGATGCAGAGTTTAGAATAATGATTGTTAGGATGCTCAAGGATCATAGAGTAACAGTAGATGGACAAATGAGCACCTAAAAAAGATAGATGGCATTAAAGAGGACATTGAAATCATAAAAAAGAATCAGAAATGACAAACACAATATCAGAAATGAAGACTACACTAGAAGGAATTAAAAGCAAGCTGGATGAAGCAGAGGCTTGAATCAGCAATTCAGAAAAAAAGATAAGCAAAAGCATGGAAGCAGAATAGCAAAAAGAAAACAGGATCAAAAAGTGAGGAAACTCTAAGAGACTTCTGTGACAACATGAAGAGAAACAACATCCACATGATACGGGTTCCTGAAGGAGAAGAGAAAGAACAAGGGATAGAGAACCTGATTGAAGAAATCATAGCTGAAAACTTCCCTAAATTGATGAAGGAAAAGGTCACACAAGTTCAAAAAACACAGAGAATCCCATTAAAGAGGAACCCAAAGAAACCCACAATAAGACACAATATAATTAAAATACCAAAATTAAGAGATAAAGAAAGAATACTAAAATCTGCAGGAAAAAAGCAATCACCTACAAAGGAGCCCCCATAAGGGTGACATCCGACTTTTCAACAGAAACATATGAAGCCAGAAGGGAATGGCAAGAAATATTCAAAGTAATGCAGAAAAGGAGACTACAACCAAGACTTCTTTATCCAGCAAGGCTATCATTTAAAATTGAAGGAGAAATAAAAAGCATCCCAGAACAAAAAGACAAAAAACTCAAGGAATTCATTACAACAAAACCAATGCTGCAAGAAATGTTAAAGGGCCTGTTGTAAACACAACAAAGGGGAAAAATACCTAGTAAAAGAGGAATGTAGATTTAAAGAATAAAATGACAATAAACTACATATAAATAATATACTTAAATGTAAATGGAATAAATGCTCCAATCAAAAGATATTGAGTAGCTGCATTGATAAGAAAACAGGACCCATACATATGCTGTCTACAAGAGACCTACCTCAAAACAAAAGATACACATAGACTGAAAGTAAAGGGATGGAAAAAACAAACAAACAGGTATTGATCGACTAACGACCTATGCAACTTACGACCATTCGACTTTACGACCACAATAGCTAGCCACAACTGCTCCGCGTCTGGAGCAGTTTTTATATGCACCTGTATTTTGTAATTTTGTATGTTTTGCAAATATTAAACCAGTTGTACTGATAATGCAGTGTTTTACTTAAACCTGATGAACGTAAAAATAAGAAACAAAATGGTATAGAGATTATACAAATGGCATAAAATGAACAAAGAAAATTATATATAACAATAATGAAAGAAAATTATGATAAAATATGACTTAAAGATTTTTATAACATCATTTCACAGTACTGTACATATAGCCTACTCAACTTAACGATGAAATTGTGTTACGACCGGTCTGTCAGAACCAATCACAGTTGTAAGTCGAGCACTAGCTGTATTTCATGAAAATGAAAATGAAAAACAAGCTGGAGTAGTAATACTTATATCTGACAAAATAGACCTTAAAACAAAGGCTATCGTAAGGGATAAAGAAGGTCACTACATAATAATAAAGAGAGCAATGCAACAGTAAGATATAACCATTATAAATATTTATGTGCCTAATACAGGAGCACCTAAATCTATAAAGTAGATTTTGATGGGCATAAAGGGCAAGATCAACAGCAATATTATAATAGTAGGGGATTTCAATACCCCACTAACATCACTAGATAGATTCTCAAGAAAGAAAATTAAGAAAAAAACAGTGGCCTTAAAGTCCACACTAGGCCAACTGGATTAATAAATATCTTCAGAACCTTTCACCCTAAAGCAGCAGAATATACATTCTTTTCAAGTGTTCATGATACATTCTCTAGGATAGACCACATTTTAGGACACAAAACGAGTCTCAGTAAATTTAAGAAGATTGAAATCATATCAGGCATCTTCTCTGATCACAACAGTATGCAACTAGAAATCAACTACAATAGAAAAACTGAAAAACATTAAAACACTTGGAAACTAAATAGCATGCTATTAAGTAACGAATGGGTTAACAATGAGATTAAGGAAGAAATAAAAAATTTCCTTGAAACAAATGAAAGTGAACATACAACTCAAAGTTTATGGGACACAGCAAAAGCAGTCCTGAGAGGGAAGTTTGTAGCATTACAGGTATACCTTAAGAAGCAAGAAAAAGCTCAAATAAACTACTTAACCCTGCATTTTAAAGAACTAGAAAAAGAACAGCAAGTAAAGCCCAGAGGAAGTAGAAGGAAGAAAACAATAAAGATCAAAGAGGAAATAAATGACATAGGGGCTAAAAAAACAATACAGAGGATCAATGAAACCAAGAGCTGGTTCTTTGAAAAGGTAAACAATATTGCTGTACCTTTAACCAGACTCACCAAGAAAATGAAGAGAGGACTCAAATAAATAAATTTAGAAATGTGAGTGGAGAAGTACCAGCTGACACAGCAGAAATACAAAGAATTGTAAGAAAATATTATGAAGAACTGTATGCCCCAAAATTGGACAACCTAGGTGAAATTGACAAATTCCTTGAAACATACTGTATAATCTTTCAAAAATCAATCTGGAAGAATCAGAAAACCTAAACAGACCAATTACAACAAAGAGCAAGAAACAGTAATCAAAAAATTCCCAACAAACAAAAGCCCTGAGTCAGATGGCTTCACAGGCAAATTCTACCAAACATTCAAAGAAGAACTAACTCCTATCCTTCTTAAGCTATTTCAAAAAATTCAAGAGGAGGGAGGACTTCCAAGCTCCTTTTATGAGATGAGTATAATTTTTATTCCAAAACCTCACAAGGACAACACAAAGAAAGAAAATTATAGGCCAATATCCCTGATAAATTTAGATGCTAAAATTCTCAACAAAATATTAGCAAAGTGCATCCAGCAATACATGAAAAAAATCATACATCATGATCAAGTGGGATTTATTCTGGGGAGGCAAAGCTGGTACAATATTTGCAAATCAACCAATGTGATTCATTATATATACAAAAGGAAGGAGAAAAATTACATGATGTAATATCAATAAATGCAGAAAAAGCACCCTTTTATGATCAAAACTCTCAGCAAAGTGGGAATACAGGGAACATACCTCAATGTGATAAAGGCCATCTTTGCCAAACCCACAGCCAACATTATAATCAATGGGAAAAAATTAAAAGCAATCCTCTTATCACCAGGAACAAGGCAGGGATGCCCCCTTTCACCACTGTGATTCAACATAGTTATGGAAGTCCGAGCCACAGCAATCAGACAAGAAGAAATAAAAGGCATCCAAATTGGAAAAGAAGTAAAACTATCATTATTTGCTGATGATATGATACTGTTCATAGAAAAACTTAAAGTCTCAGTCAAAAAACTACTGGACCTGAAAAATGAATTCAGCATGGTGGCTGGATATAAAATTAATATTCAAAAATCAGAGGCATTTTTATACACTAACAATGAACTCTCTGAAAGAGAAATTAAGAAAACAATCCCCTACACTATTGCAAAAATAAAATAAAATAAAAAGTACTTAGGAGTAAATTTAACCAAGGAGGTTAAAGACTTGTACACAGAAAATTCTAAAATATTGATAAAAGAAAGCAAGGAAGATACAAACAAGTGGAAGCATATACCATGTTCATGGATAGGAAGAATAAACATCATTAAAATGTCTATATTACCCAAAGCAATCTATAAATTCAATGCAATTCCTAATATATAACACATATTCCAAAAAGTTATATAGAACCAAAAAAGAACACAAATAGCCTCAGCAATCTTGAAAAAGAATAAAAGTGGGTGGTATCACACTTCCTGATATCAAATTATACTACAATGTCATTTGTACTCAAAACAGCTTGGTTCTGGCATAAGAACAGGCATATAGAGCAATAGAACAGAACAGAGAACCCAAAAATAAACCCACATCTTTATGGACAGTTAACATTAGACAAAGGAGGTAAGAGCATATAATTGAATACAGTCTCTTTAACAAATGGTGTTGGGAAAATTGGACAGCTACCTGCAGAAAAATGAAACTAGACCACCACCTTACACCATTCACTAAAATAAACTCAAAATGGATAAAAGACTTAAATGTAAGTCATGAAACCATAATCATCTTAGAAGAAAACATAAGCAGTAAGCTCACCAACACATCTCACAGCAATATATTTGATTATTTTTCTCCACGGGCAAGTAAAATAAAGGACAGGATGAACAAATGGGACTATATCAAACTAAAAAGCTTTTTCACAGCTAAAGACAATATGAACAGAATAAAAAGACAAAACACACAATGGGAGAACATATTCGACAATACATCTGATAAGGGGCTAATAAAATTTATTAAAAACTTGTAAAACTCAACACAGGAAGATAAACAGTCCAATCAAAATATAGGCAAAAGAAAGAACAGACACTTCTTCAGAGAGGACATACAGATGGCCAACGGGCAGATGAAAAAATGTTCAACATCACTAATCATTAGAGTAATGCAAATTAAAACAATGAGATACCACCTCACACCAGTCAGAATTGTGCTCATTAGCAAAACAACACAGAATAAGTGCTGGTGAGGATGTAGAGAAAAGGGAACCCTCCTACGCTGCTGGTGGGAATGCAGACTGGTGCAGCCACTGTGTAAAACAATATGGAGATTCCTTAAAACATTAAAAATGGAACTGCCTTTTGACCCAGCCATCCCACTTTTAGGAATATATCCTAAGAGTGCCAAATCACTGATTCAAAAGAAGAAATGCACCCCCGTGTTTATTGCAGCATTGTTTACAATAGCCAAGATCTGGAAACAGCCTAAGTTTCTATCAGTGGATGAGTGGAATAAAAAGTGGTGGTACATATACACAATGGAATACTATGCAGCTGTGAAAAAGAAAGGAAATATTACCTTTTGCGACAACATGGATGGACCTGGAAACTATTATGCTAAGTGAAATAAGCCAGGCAGAGACAGAAAAATATCATATGACCTCACTCATTTGAGGAATCCAATGAACAATGTGAACTGAGGAACAGAATAGAGTCAGAGGCGGGATCAAAGGGACGAGAGGGAAAGAGGACAGAGGGAAAGGGGATGAAAGGATGGGATCAGAAAAGGGAAAGAGTTTGGTGAAATTATATATACATAACACAGCCTTACAGAGAGCAGGAAAGCAAATCCTGGAGGAAACGGGGGAGGGTGTTGGGGAGAGAGGGCAAAAGGGATGTTGAGGGGAACACAGGTGGGGGGATGTATTTTTTGGGACATTTGAATTTATGTAAACAATAAATTAAAATCAATAAAAAAAGAAAACAAAAATATAAACAAGTAACATAGTCATTTATTATCACTGTCAAGGATGATTTACTGTACCGATTTGGATGTGCTATACTTTTATATCATGGGAAGTACAGTAGATTTGTTTACACCAGCATCACCACAAACACATGACAAATTTGTTGGGCTAAGATGATACCATGGCTATGGTATCACTAGACAATAGAAATTTTTTACTTTCATAATAATCTTACAGGACTACAGTCATTTATGTGGTGTATTGTTGACCAGAATATAATCAAATAACTGTAATGCCAAGAAACAGGAAGCTTCCAAAGAAGTGGGAGAGATATCAGTACCCATAAGCAATTGTTCTAATATGTAAAATATTAATAGTAGATAAAAATAAGATGTTGATAATGTGGTGATATAAAGTAAAAAATGTATATATTAAAAAATCGAAGACATTCAAAGCTTAAGCTTCAAGAAAGAGCAGAATATGTGTTCATATGAAATCAAATCTGTCTCAGGAAATATTTAACGAGATACAAGAATGTTAGGGACTAACATTAAACATATAAGTAATCAGCCTTCTACCATATTCAAATCCTTATCACAAAGATAATATACTATGCCCTCTGGTATACTTATATTAAATTTTTTTACTTTAAGTAATATTCTTATTTATCTATCTCCAATATCCATGTATTTCTGGTGAGACCATAATTCTAAACCACATGCTACCCTGAAAAATCTATGCAGAACTGAGTTATAGTTTATTTCACCTCTAATTGATCTTTGTACTAGTGCTTTAAACAAGATTATCTAGTCTGTATTCATTATCCATATGACTATCAGATTTCTGAGAGAAGAAAATATTTCAAAAGCCAGGAAAGAGAAAAGGGGAATCTGAAAAAAGCTATTCCATTTCCTGGCTCTTGTGAGAGCACACCAAATAAAGAAAGATCTGCATGGATCCTAAGGACGAAAACTAATATTAATCAAAAGCCTAAAGGCAACCCTGTAAACAAACAAACAAAAATCTTAATAAGGCTGTCTCTCTACCTGCCTGTCCAAATGCTTTCCACCTGTGCAGATCCATTCCTGCCTGTCCAGCTGTCTCCACATCTGATCCCCACTTGCCTGAGCACCCATCTCCTTCACGGGCCCCATTGCTATCCCACCATTCCCAAATTCTTCCAAGCTATCCAACTGTTTCTCACACCCACCAGCCCTACAACCTGCCTATCTGTCCATCTGTTCCCTCTGCTCTTCCAAAGACCTTTTTACCAGCCCCATTGTCCTACCCAATTAAATATCGTCCTCACCCTCCAGCCAGAGTTACTCCCAGATTTTCTAGCAGTTTCCCTTTTCTACCTACCCCAATTCCTTCTGGCCCACTTGACCATTTATCACAGCCCCCCGAAAGTTCCCCAACTATTCCTGATTCTGACTCACAGAGCAAGTTATTTAACAAAACTTTTAGGCACAAACATTTTCTTCCAGCACAACATTGTACCCCAGTTACACTGTTGCCTGACCTTGTTCACCGTTCCCTTCCAGCTCAACTGGAAGTTTTGAAGCCTTCCAGTTTATCCAGTCAGCACCCTCATCAACTCGTCCCCACTCTTTCTTATATCGTTCCATTGCTTGAACATCCGGGTAGCTTAGGTCCTATTGAGTCAGTCCAGCAACCTATTCCACAAACCACATTGTCAAATCTGCCCCAGGCCTTTGCAGACCATCCACCTACCTCAGTTGTCTCCCCTCCACCTCCCTCTCATTCTCCAGCCTCTTCTTTGTCTTTATCTCCTCCTACTTCTTCATCCTCTTCTTCAGGCTCTGTACAGTTTACTTCCTCTTCATCTATTCTTGCTTCTTCTTCACCTTCCTCTTCAACCTCTCCATCCTTACCTCCCTCATCTATCCCACTTTTTCCCTCACCTTTTCATTCAACTCCCTCTCCATGTTTGCTTCCAACTTATTTAGATTTTCCCTCTCCAATTTCTCCTGTTTCTTCTTCCTTTATGATTTCTTCTTCCTTTCCCCCCATGCTTCACTCTTCCCCTCTTTCTACCTCCCCAATTCCTCTTATTCCCCTCCATCCCTTCAATCCTCCTTACTGGGGGAAGAAAGTAGAGAAGAGAAGAGAAGCAAGTGGAATAGCGAAGAAAGAAATAGAGAAGAAAAAGTTGAGAGACGACAACTTTAAAGGTAAATAAATTGAGTTTATTAGATATTTTGTAGATTTAGCAATATTTTGTTTGGGAATGGTGATTGAAGGGGAAGGAATCTGTAAGAGCTGAAAAGCCAAGAGAAACACATGTACTTTCAATGTTCAGAAATTTGTATTAAATCACTTCTTGCTCTCTCATCACACACAAAAAAATCTCCCTGTGGTCATAAAACAATAGTCAGGAATCTAGTACTCATTGACCCAGACTATTTCAGTTTGTCCAAATAAAGACATATATGGGTATTGGAGATAGGTATATCCCCTTCCAAAACACTGTTATCTTCATTGACTTGAATAATTGAAATAAAATGAATTAGGAATAAATGCCCTTGAGATTCACACTAATGGTCCTAGTGTAGCAGCAGTCAGCTTTTTATATACCTCATCCCCATTTCACCCCTACCCCCAAATTTTCCTTTGTTCTTTGTTTTTCACTTTGTACATATGTTGAAATGTAACATGCTATAAGTTTCTAGAAGATGCAAAATTCTAATAGAAAATGATGCCATCCCCGGATGATTTGAGGGTGACACTTTGGCACACGGAAAATAGATTCTACATTAAAGGTACCCTTCTGTGGCATAAAAACCATGCTTATATATTTGATACAACTGAAAACAAATGTATATACATTCCTCCATGGAATGAGATACAAGCACCCAAACCTAGTAAACTAGAATGGATATTCCTGCGTACCCTGACAATTTTTATATTTTCTACCAGCCTGAATCTCCAACCAACTCAATTAGAGTTATAGGAATACCTACCATCCATGATATCACCTCAAAACTAAGGGTAATATAAATTATTATTATCCAGATAGAAATGTTCTTAAAGAACAGAAGACTGACTCTACACATTTACAAGAATTTCTTCTATATCTGTCATAAATAATAGAGAAATAGGGTTATATAATCAAAGGCATGAATAATTGGGCATTCCTACATAAAGGTGGAGTAGTTTATTGGGACCATAATCCTACAACCATTTGTATTCCACTATTTACTACCTTAAATTCCCATCATAATATTATTTCTATATATTTCTCCAATAAATATATCTATATATTTCTCCAATATCCTTATATGTGATTATCTGGACACAAACTTCATGAATGTGTCATTTATATGTGAATAAGAAGCAGTTAATGTACTAATCATGTTTTTATGTATGGTTTACAGAGCTATAAATAATGCCTTGCCTTCATCACTATCAAAAAATAATCAGAATCATCAGAAACATCTCTTATCCAAAATCAACTGTGATAAAGAAATGAAGGAAAACTGCAGAACAACCTTGGCTACTAGCAAAGATACATTCCAGCTTAAACTAGTGGAAACTCAGAAACTCCTAGAAAATCAGCATCTAAGCAGTTTGCAAGTATGAAAATACAAATATGGTATTAATATTTTAAGATCTAGTAATAATTCTGTCAATTTTTGCAGTATTCACCACTAAAGAAATGTATGCTATTTGCTAAGGATAGACCATGAAGGAGAATGTGATGAGTCAGCACAAAATTCATCAGAGATGCTAAAAAAATAATCTCTTAGTTTTTTCTTATCTTTTACTCATTTTCCTCTCTGCTTTCTCTATTCTTCTTTTTCCATCTAATATTTAAAGAAATATGCTTATGAATGTTATTTTCTGACAAACATACAACCTATTTGAAAGTACAATGTAATATAAGTGTCACTAGTAGAGTTTGGATTATAAAGTGCAACCTGAAAATTATAATACATGTGAACATTAGGTTCTTAATGGAAATAGGATACAATTAGCTAGAAATGGTGTTTATATTTCATCTCTTAGGGCACTTACTTTGTAATTTTCCCACCAATGAGTGGGAATTGAGCTGATTTTCCTGAAACATTGATTGATACACTTTATTTTTCATGAGTAATTACACACATTTATCAGATTCCTGTAGGCTCAGATCAACGTTATATTTATAACTTTGGCCTGATTCATTCAATAACTAAGCAATAGTGGCGAAGCAAACAAAACAGAGCAAGAGACTTCTTCTGGCTATGATAAGGTGCCATCCCACCATAAACGACTATAATCCCGAATAAAATGTATGAGACAAATGTTTTTAGACATTAAACAATAGGCAGTATAGAATATGATCTTGAAAAAAAAGAAGAACAAATAAAATAAGCCCTATGATCAACATATTCTCTTGATAAGACTCAAAATAATCCACAGGTTACCCATCTGCCTGTCAAAATAAACAAATAAAAACACTCTCTTAAACAAGATTGAAAACTAGACATACAACATAATCCTTACAATATCCAACATTCAACCTACTAGACATGTGAGGGAACAGGAAAATATAGCCCATAACTAGGAAAAAAATAGTTAATGTAATTAGATATTGAAATGACCAGCATGATGGAATTAATGGGCAAGAATTTAAAATGATTTTTATAAATATTTTCAAGGAATTAAAGTAAAAATGAACATGCTGAAGAAAGATTCTTTAATGGAACCAAATAGACCTTCTAGATCTGAAGTGTATAATATTTAAAATGAAAATTTCACTGGATAGGTTTACCAATGTAGGCATTACAGACAAAAAGATCAGTGGATTTAAAGACATGGCAATAAAAATCATCCAGTTGAATCACTGAGAGGAAAAAAAGGCTGGAAAAAATGAACAGAACATTATTGACCTATCAGACAATATCGAGCAATATAACATGTATTTAATTAAAATCCCACAAAGGGTAGAGGAATATTTAAAGAAATAGTGACTAAAAATATTTCAAATTTGATAAAACTATACATTCACAGATCCAAGAAGCTCAACAAACTCCAAGAAAGTTAACCATGTGCATATGTGCCCATATGCATGTGTGTGCATGCACACACACACACACATACATACCACAAAGGCACATCAAAATAAAATTAAACCAGAAGAGAAAATGGTACATTACATGGATATAAACAAAGATAAAGAGGACCACTAAGTTGATGCCAAAAGACAATGAAATAACTTTTAAAATTCTGAGAGAAGGGGGGAAATGACCAATCTAGAACCTGTATCCAACTAAATTATCCTTCTGAAATGGAGGAGAAATAGGCATTTTCAAGTAAACAACTGAACACCACTGTACTATACCAACATGTGCTCTATAAGAAATGCTACAAAAAGTTTTTCAGGCAAAAGGAAAATTATATGAGATAGAAACTCATCTATAGTGACAGAAGGCAGATTAGTGGTTGTAACGGTGGCTAGGGATTGACTACAAAGAAGCATGAGGGAACTCTTGGCAGATGGAAAAGTTCTATACATTGTTTGGTATGGTGGTTATGGGTGAATAATTTGTCAAAACCCATTGAACTATACATTTAAAATAGGTGCCTTTAGTGCACATAAGTAGCCTCAATAAAATTTATTTAAAAACTAAAACACAAATAAACCCCCACAAAGTGTGTTAAGTCTAGTACAGTTTATATCAGTAACTTACAAGCAATACTTGAAGCTAATCATAACATTTTATTGTTTAGTGGTAAGAAAAATTCTGGAGAAAAAAATACAGCATAGTGAAATTAGTACTGAACTTCTTTTGAGGTGCTTTGGGAGATGAAGCCATTTCCGACCTATTCAAACAGAAATCCTAGAACCATAGACATTACATTTACATCTAGAAGGACCTTCAAACCTAGATTTCTACATCTCATTAGATGCAATATCAAAGTTATCCCGGCCAGGTTTCCTTATCATTAGTAATTAAAATAACTCAATTTCAAAAACAGGAATTGGAGAAGCTATAATCTGTTTTGTTCTCCTAATTAGTTTGAAGTGAACCACACTTTAAAAAGAGATCACAGTACTGAACTATGTTATAAACAGGGACCAAATGCTAGTAATATTGAACTCTTGTGAATCATTTAAAAAGTTGTTTCACCATAATATATCAATCAATGAATATTAACTGTACAAACTAAAATATTTCTATTCTATAACTAATTTTCTTGGTTTCTTTCTTTTGTGTGTGCTAGAAAAATAATATATGTTGGTTTAATATCAGGATAAACTTGTATAAAAATGTATGAAAAATCTTAAGAGACACTAATTTTCTTTCTTTGAGTTTAACTCTTTGACTACATTTACAATTTAAAGTCTTAAATTTATTTCTATATATGTGACACATGATTAGTGCATTCTAGATAGATGTGAGAAATCAGAAATATCTTAAAACATAAGAATGTGGAATTTATGGAAATTATTACTTTGCTAAATCTCAAAAAGAAAAAAAAGGAACCATTAGAATTATTTAGGGAATTTTAAAATAATAATAATACCAATACATGAACTCCATCCAAGTACATATTAAATCAGTAGGACCGAGGCATAGATATTTTTACAAAGCTCCTTATGTAATTTGAACATGCAGCCAGAATTGGGAGAACTCTACCATGTGGACTGCGAAATTAACTTTTGTAAAAATTAATGGACGAGAATTTAAAACCATTTTATAAATATTTTCAAGGAATTAAAGTAAAAATGAACATGCTGAAAAAAGATACTTCAGTGGAACCAAATAGACCTTCTAGATCTGAAGTGTATTAAGATGTAGCCCTTCCAACAGGAAATTCACATTAGGGTTACAGAGTTTTTAGGAGCTTCATTCAAGTCCTGTGAATATTTCAGGAAAAAAATGCCATTGGTAAATAACTTTTTCAGAATTTCACATGCTATTATGAAACCTTCAAGAAACCTCATGCTATGAATGGAATAGCAATAGCAAAATTATTTTCTAAGATATAACTAGTTAAAATAATTGAGTAGTTGTTTTAGGCATAGAAATTAAGGCAACAACTTTATTATTCAAGTCTTTGTTAGCTCCCTCATTTTCAGTCTGAGGACTGCTCCAGGGAGAGATGATTTGTATACCCACACTGTTTATAATCATTTTACTGTATTTTATATGTCAAGGAGAATTTGGCTCAGTAATAAAAATGTGTTGAATCTTAAACTTTGGCATATAAAAAATTTCTAAGCTGTAAAACTTGTTCTTTCTTCTTTCAGAAATTTTGTGATGAAGTTAGTCAGATAACAAATTCTGAAACCCTCTCAAGTATCGACAGTCTTGAGGCTGGAGAACGTGAAGAACTCTATTTAACACTTAGTAATAAGGAGCCTTCCACATCAGTCCAGCAGAATTCTGTTTTCCTCAAATCAGCAAATCTTCAATCAACTAATCTAAGCTGCTTTGATGAAGATAAACTGTCATTCTCTAAAACTCAACATATAAATAGTTGGCTAATAAATTTAGGTGATCCAGATACTCAAACTGTTACACCTTTCTCAGATGTTTTAAGTAAGCCTAATGTTCTAACTTCATGTGAATGCTTTAATAGTGAAGAACGAGACTCATCTGCTCTATGTAGAACTGAAGAAAGAGCCACAAATACTGCTAACAATTTAGTAGGCTTTGGATGTAGTTCACCCATATTTGTACATGATAAAAAAAGCAAAAAGACCTCTAAAACTAGCACTATGGGGACAGCTGACTCCTCTTCTGGGGTATTCAGAAGAGAGAGATTATTACTTACTGAGAGCCCAACATTTAAACTCAACAAAGCCTGGAGTGCTCCGGATTCTGTAACCCAAGAAGTGGCTACAACCTCAGACCAAGTAAAAAATTCTGAATTAACTCAAGAAAATAGAACTACTTCAATTTCTACTTCATTTGTACCTGTGGCATCAGCTTCAGCTTTGCCATCTAACACACAATCAGCTAGACCTTTACCAAAGAACAGTATGCCTATAGAAGAAATCAATCCAGTGCAGTGTTCTGATAAGTTAGGGGAATTGAAAGATGTTAAAGATAAAAAGATAAAATATTTTAATTGTAATAAGGATGAGTTTCTTTTATTTTCAGACAGTTTTCCAGCTGCCTATATACCTCACAACTCTGATTCAAAAGATAAAAAACAGAAAATAACTGAAACGTCAACATTATCATCTAACGTAATTTCTAATTATGACTTAGTTGTTCAGCACAGGAAAATAAAATACAATAGTCATGAGAGAAGCAATGCAAGGTTTCTTACAAGTATTTTAAAGAAAGAATCTAAATACAAACATGATTATTTTAAGGCACTAGTTATAAATCAAGGCTTTACGTTAGGGAATCAAAAAGCAGAAGCTATCAGAGATAGTATTGAATTAACCAAGCAAAAAGGGAAAAGTGCAGAAATTCCAAAGACTATTAAAAAACTTAGGTGGTTTGATGAAACTGGAGTTACAGGGAAAAACGCTGAAGATAATCATTCACTAAAAAATAGGATAGAAATATCTCAACAGCGGTCTCATCCGCTTCATGTTCAAACTAATATTGGTGTTGACAGCAACATAATAAGTGTTTCTGCTTGTGCTTTAAATTCTGCTAATAGAAGAAAGCCCAAGGATGATTCTATCTCTGAGGATGTTGCTGCTTTAGGAGGATCTGGAACAAACCATGTGTCTTTGAACTGTTTTACACCTTCAGATTTTAACACTGCAAAACAAGCCTGGCCAGCCTCAGAAAAAGAGGAAAGTAAATATTTTGTACATAGTGGTGATTCTAAAACTCAGAAAACTAATCTACAAAAAGGTAAAGCAAAGGTAACCAGAACAAAATCTGCTCAAGTCCAATCAAAGTTTATACATCTGAACAGAAAAGGCACTGTTATTCGAGCACATTCTGCAAGCAAAGACAACACAATTTTACAAGCTCAGGGCAAATTAATTGTACCTCATTCTCCTAAATCTCCATCAAATATTAGGAGTGATAAAAATATACAAGTTTTTCAGTGTCAATTAGAAATTCCTGAAAATTCTCAAAACATCATTACAAATAACTATTTTAATTCAGAATATGTGCTTCCAACAGAATACAAGTTGAATCAGTGGAATCCAGAAAATAGACTTCCACTCTCGCATCTTTGTTCTGACTCAGTCACTATGATGCCATCTCTTCCATATTGTTCTTCTGAGTGCCAAACTGTAGCCAAAATAAATCATTCAAATGGCACTCAAATCATTGCCCCACAAGATGGGCCATTATTTTGTACCCAAAGAAGTTCTGTTTATGAAGAAGGTCATTACTCTGTGGCTTTTAGACCTACTAAAGAAGAATCTGTTCCCTCAAAGAAAAGACAGCATAAAATTCTGGGTCAAAATGAAAAGGCTACTGGTAAGAATGAATTTATATATTTTTATAAATAAAATGTACAATGTTTTAAATTTATGTGAAATTTTTTTATTAAAGTATAGCAATATATATACCTTATAGAGATTATTGTTAAATAATAACAACTTTAGAGTCAACTTATCTTCCTTAATATTGTACCCTTGTCAACTTATCTTCCTTAATATTGTACCCTTGTCTACCTAGTAGCTGAAGTTTTCAAGAGAATTACCCATCCTTTGCTAACTAAAATTAGAAACTTTTGCTAGCCTCCATTATTTCCATGACTTTTTTTGTTGGTTTAAAAGAGGGAAGACAAAGAATAGGGTCTAATTCTTCATCCCATATCATTCTGTTATTACCCCAATATTACATTCAAAATATCTATCGAAAGAATCATAGTAAAAATATCTAACTAGATAAAAAATGTTGTTATAATAATTTTCTTTTAAATGTTTATTAAATTGAATTATTTAAGCTAATGTTAGATATGCCAAACCCCTCTATCACCTTCCAAAAGAGTAGCATCTCTACTGTTTTTATATGGAGAAAAAAATTATAGCATTCCTTTAAACTTTTTTAAAAATTAATTCTCTATAGAATATCATTACCCTTCATAGTTGGCTGATGCCTCATGAAGCTACTTTTCTCTGAGGAAATGGACTAGGAGCTCATAAATTTTCCTTCCAGTGGGAATCAGTTGCCTATTGAGAAATAGATAGGACTTGGTGAGGGAGTCAGAAAAGCAATACTTTCCTTTCCCCAAAGGTATGAATAAATATTAAAGAATATAAAGAGGGAGTTAGTTTAAAATTGAATAGTTAAAGTCTTCAATTAAATCATGAGATTTTAAGAACAAGGGACTTTTTTTGTAATTCATCACTGTATCTCCAGGTCATAAGTATGCCTGGCACTTAATAAACACCCCAACTTTTCTTGAATTGAATGGACACAAGCCATATTGGCAGATGGAAACCAAGTGCAAAATCTAAAAGTCTTCAGCACTTATCTTCAGAAACCTAGGGAGAGTGCAACCAAGAAAGTAATCTTCCACTCTCACATGTTTGTTCTGACTTACTACAATGCCATCCCTTTTCACCCAGCTATTTCACAATGTAACTTTAGTTTTCACACTGCTTCCAAAAAATGAAAGTGTCATACAGATTTGACATTCTGAAATAATGATAAATAAATATGAATGCATACCTTTTTTGAGTTCCTACTCTGTACCAGTTATAATGCCCAGTGCTTTATACTTGTTCTCATTTAAACTTCACAAAAATCCTGAGAAATAAGTATTTTTTATAATACCGTTTGCAAAGAAAGAAATGGAATTGCCCAAGGTCAAGATCTAGTAAATAGCAAAATTGGCATTTTAATCCAAATATATATGACTCCAATCTTCATGTTTTTCTACTAAATCTATATAATAAATATAGTTATTAAGCAAATATCATATTTCAGAGTCTAAGTTGATCAGGAAAAATAGTTTCCTAATAGCTCAAGCACAGAAGGGTAGCATATTAAAATTATGTTTTCATTCTCTGATAAAAGAACATATATGTTTACCTGGAGAAACCAATATTTAATCAAATGAGGTGGTTCTTAGGAGTGTTTGTATAAGGGACACTGGAAAATGTAAAGAATTTTAACATTTTCAGCCATGTTTCTAAAGAGAAATATTCAAACTGTTGTATTTGACTATACTTCTCAATACAGTGATTATACTTAGAAAATCTAATACTGACAATACTAAGTACTTTGTATGTTCAGTCATTCAAACGTGTTTTTTAAAACTATTTAAATATTGAAGTTTGAAGATGAAACCTTTGCTAATACTAGATTATAGTTCAGAAGGCATCTATTCATTTTTTATTCTACTCTATTTACAAGGTCATTTTTAGTCTCACAGTGTACTCAGAATTGAAAATTATGGAGGGCATCTTCCTCTTTATTAGTTTTTCCAGAACTTATCAGCAAAACTCTCCAGTAAAAATTCTACTTCCTAGAGGCCCAAGCCATTCAACTATACAACTTCCTGACCTTTCAAGTTATTTCCTCCTTCACAGATGACTTCCCATCTGGTTCACAATCTTCCTTTCTATGCAGTCTTTGCCAAAATACTGCTGGTTTCGCATTCATATGGATGTACAATCCAGCACCCTGAAATCTCTCAGTTCTTTCTCATCTCTAATGATTTTCTTTACCATTCTGCCTCATATACCCATTCCTTTTGTCATACCCTGGACCTTGTCAACACCTGTAACTCATCTACATCTAACATCAGTAATTAAATTTACATAATCCTCTCTGACTACAACATGGTATCTGCACAAAGATATTTAGACCAATGGAAAAGAATAGAGCCTAAAAACATATATAGATATAGATATAGATATAGATATAGATATAGATATAGATATAGATATAGATATAGATTTTTTTTTTTTTTTTGAAACCCACATGCTTGACTTTGGCAAAAGTTGCACTGCATGCCAGGGAGAAAAGACTTGTCTTTTCATTACATTGTGCTGAGTCATTTAGATGATTATATGGTACTAGTAAAATGACCCTTAATTCATACCATACATAAAAATCAATTCTAAGTAAATTGTAGATATAAATACAGAAAATGAAAATAAATGCTTCTAGAAGATAACAGAGACTTTAGAATGAGCAGAGATTTCTTACCCAGACATAATAACACTATCCATTAAAGAGAAGATAGATAAATTGAACATTAAAATTAGAAACTTTTTCATTGAAAAATACCATTAAGATATTGAAAAAACAAACCAGAGTGAGAGAAAATATTTATAATGTATAATACTGGCAAAATGCTCAGATCCCAAATTAATAAAGAAATCCTACAATTAACAAGAAAAAGACAATCCAATTATGTCAGTGTTCAACCAGAGAAGCAGAAACAATAAGATATATTAAGATTTATTGCCAGGGACTGTCTTATGTGAAAATGGGGACTGTCTAGGCAAGTCTGAACGTTTTAGGGCAGGCCATGTGGTTAGGGGCAGGCAGTAACTCACAGGAGTAGACTACAATTGCTATCCATAGGGAGAATTTTTTATTCTCACAAAGAAGCCTCAGTCCAGCTTTTAAGGCCTTTGAACTGATTGAATCAGGTGTACACATGTTATCTAGGATAATCTCTCTTACTTAAAGCAAACTGATTATGGGATTGATTTTATATTATTTTTTAAAGTGAGAGGAGGGGAGATAGACTCCTGCATGCATCCCAGTAAGGATCCACCTGGCAACCCCATCTTGGGCCAATGCTTGAATCAATTGAGGCATCCTCAGCGCCTAGGGCCGACGTTTGAACCAATCAAGCCACTAGGTGTGAGAGGGAAAGAGAGAGAGAAGGTGGAGACAGAGGAGAAGAGAAGCAGATGGGTGCTTCTCATGTGTAACCCGACTGGGGAACAAACCCAGGACATCCACACATGGGCCAACACTCTGTTCACTGAGCCAACTAGCCAGGGCCTGATTATAGATTTTAGTTACATCTACAAAATACCTTCACAGCAACACCAAACTTAGTGTTTGGTTGAATAACTGGGGACTATAGACTAGGTGACACATCAAAAAGGCCATCACACTGATTTTTTTAAGAAGCCAAACTATATGAATAAGCTTTTCATAAAAGGGGATAGCCAATTGGTCAATAAATATGAAAAAAGGTCTCAGCCTTAGTCCTCAGGAAAATTTGGATTAAAACAACTAAGATACAGATTTATTTGAAGTTGTAGTAAAAATATCATATCTAGAATTTTTATAAAAGACTAGAAATTTGGCCATATATACCAGTACACACTATATTATATTTGCAAAATACCAAGTTTTTCAGCTATCATATTAACTAGTAGATAATATTTAAGTGCATGTATGTGAATTAAATACATAAACAATTTTAAGCTTGCACTGTGTCTGTTCCTGGGATCGGTAGTTTACAATCCATAAAACTGAACATCTACACCAAGAACCATAAAGCATAAAAACAAATGTTACAAATCAAGAAAGTACAGAATTTCTGTTAGTAGATCTTTCCTCTAGAAGATTTATGAACAAGCTGAAAGAAGGGATAAATTCTTGATGCAGCAATTATATGGTCAAGTTAATTATCATTTAAAGTATTTTTAAAGCTCTTCAAAAATGCAAAGATAGGGACTCCACAAGATTTAGGGAAGACAAAGTATAGCAAACAGCCTAGAAACTTTATCACTGTCTAAATTATTTCACTAGAAACTATAACTATTTAATATATGTAGCATTTAGCTTATTTAGCATACCCATGTAATATAGTGCTTTCTAAACTATAGATCATGACTTATTAGTGGACAGTGAAATTAACTTAATGAGTGGTTTTTAATGAAATTTAATTTTAGAATTAGAATTTCTAGAATAGACACTACCACAGTGCTTCATGTATTGTAAGGGTATATCTGTTTCACAAAATGGTATATGCACCCTGGATCACAATGCAAAATATATTTCCGTAAAACACAGTCAAATCAGAATGAGAGCCACTAGCATGAAGGGTAAGAACTAGAATTTTAGATTTTGGAGACTTAACTGCTTGAGGATAAATCCCAGCTTTTCCCCTTGATTGACTCTCTGACCTTAAGCAAGTTAGTTATCCTCTCCTGTGCCTCAATTTATCTGTAAGAATGGTGATGATAATAGTGCCTTTAGCTTTAGAAGACCCTCGGCAATTATAAATGCTCAACAAAATTAGCTAGAGTTATGTTATTTCTTACTCTGAAAGGTCAGATGTTCAATTACTAGCCAACTTCCTTAGAAGTTGAAAGCTTTTGTGTCTTTGTTATTATATAGATTAGATTGACATATAGTTATAGTTTTATATAGAGAGTTATAGTATATGCATGTAGTTATATTGGGATATGCAGAACTATATGCATATAAATAGCTACATAAAGAAAATATATATATTAGCTATAGTAACATAAATTAGATTCAACATTCAAACTCATGTTCTCCAGTACATAATTTTAGGGCTAAAAATATTTTCATTTTTTTTCCTACCTGAATTTTTTATCACAAACACACACACAAACTCCCATATATTCCCCAAAATGCTTGTATGCTTACACACATACTCATATTCAATGCCCCAGACCAATTGAAGTTTCTACCTTTTAGCCCTCAAAAACTTCTTAACACATCCATCAATGTTAGTTTATGCCTTTGTACGTAATGTTCTTTTTGACTAAAAGGGTTCTTTTACTTGGGAACTTACTCCTCCTTTAAGACCAAGTCAAGTATATCCTTCTCCGTGAAACTTCTCTTAATTCTTACATGAACACTCTATCTTCTGTACTTTCATTTAATTCCTTTTTTATTAATTTTAATGGGGTGACATTAATAAATCAGGGTACATATGTTCAAAGAAAACATCTCCAGGTTATCTTGTCATTCAGTTATGTTGCATACCCATCACCCAAAGTCAAATTGTCCTCTGTCACCTTCTATCTGGTTTTCTTTATGCCCCTCCCCTCCCCCCTTTCCCTCTCTCTCCTCCTTCCCCTCACCCCGTAACCACCACATTCTTGTTCATGTCTCATAGTCTCGTTTTTATGTCCCACCTATGTATGAAATCATGAGGTTCTCAGGTTTTTTTCTGTTTTACTTATTTCACTCCGTATAATGTTATCAAGGTCCATCCATTTTGTTGTAGGTAAATGATCCGATGTCATCATTTCTTATGGCTGAGTAGTATTCCATAGTATATATGTACCAAAGCTTTTTTAAAAATTTTTATTTTATTCATTTTAGAGAGGAGACACAGAGTGAGAGAGAGAGAGAGAGAGAGAAAGGGGGGAGGAGCTGGAAGCATCAACTCCCATATGTGCCTTGACCAGACCAGTGCAGGGTTTTAAACTGGCGACCTCAGTGTTCCCAGGTCAACGCTTTATCCACTGCGCCACCACAGGTCAGGCATGTACCAAAGCTTTTTAATCCATTCGTCCTCTGACGGACACTTGGCATAAGAACAGGCACATAGATCAATGGAACAGAACAGAGAACCCAGAAATAAACCCACACCTTTATGGACAACTGATATTTGACAAAGGAGGAAAGAACATACAATGGAATAAAGACAGCCTCTTTAACAAATGATGTTGGGAGAATTGGACATCTACCTGCAAAAAAATGAAACTAGACCATCATCTTACACCATTCACAAAAACAAACTCAAAATGGATAAAAGACTTAAATGTAAGCAGTAAAACCATAAGCATCCTAGAAGAAAACATAGGCAGTAAGCTCTCCGACATCTGGCGCAGCAATATATTTGCCAATTTATCTCCATGGGCAAATGAAATAAAAGGCAGGATAAACAAATGGGACTATATCAAACTAAAAAGATTTTGCACAGCTAAAGACAATAAGAACAGAATAAAAAGACAAACCACACAATGGGAGAACATATTCGACAATACGTCTGATAAGGGGTTAATAACCAAAATTTATAGAGAACTTGTGAAGCTCAACACCAGGAAGACAAACAATCCAATCATTTAATTTTGTTCATAGCTCTCCATACAATATATGTATACTGTAATAAGCCATTTAAATTCTTCTAAACTAATAGACTTCAAAATTTTTTATTGTAACACTATTAGTAAAAATTTTGAGCACATATATATGCTATACACATGTATTCCATTAAGCACCTTAGCCAGAAATTGAATATTTAAACAATGAAACATATAAAATACAGACTTTTAAATAACCTTGAAATTTTGTGTTTTATACATAATATACTTTAAAATAATTATGACATAGTTTTATTACTTATAAAAACTTTTTCTATCATATATTATTAATAATAATTCACTGATCATTTCAAATGCCTTATCAATTATGACTTCATTTCATATGCTATCATTAGCTAATACCTCCAGGCACAATATGCATTTAGGGTGAAGTTTACTATGATTTTTTGCATAATTTTTTATTTGTGATTCTAACTCTTTTATTAACATGATTATACTGTCATTGTCATTTTATAGCAAAGAGTTTCTAATGAATGAGAATGAAAATGAGAGATATATCAGCTGTACCTTTCTCATTCACCTGTGTTTGCATTATTTAGATTATCTTTGATCTCTGATTTTGCAAGAATATATTTTAATTAGTTATACAAAAAGTCTATAAAATAATAAAAATATTCATGTACCCATCACTCACGTTAAATATTAAACCATTACACATGTAATGGAAGCCCTACAAGTGTCTTTCTTAGCCTTGTTTTCATTTGGTGAGGACTCATTCAGATACTACAAACTATCCATAATTCACTTACACATAAAATTTAGTACATTGAAGAAAGCAAAAGCACACTAATGAATAACACTGCCAACTTCACACACTTAGAATCTCTACTCTTCCTCCAAGACAACTGTCTCTGTGTGCAATATTTGACCGTTTACCTTGCAAACTGACAAGTGTTAACCATATACAAATTTCTGTCCACAGTTTGGAATCCGTTCAGTGCCGGGGCCACACAAGTGTGTGGGTGGTCAAGACCACTAACACACACACCCCCACTCTGAGTTATTCAGTGGTCTACTGTGTTACCACAGTATAAAGCTTAATGATTAATTTTTAGAATATGAATATGAAGCAGTATTCTAGTATGTTCTTCCTGCACAGCAGTGATTTATTTTGGTGTTGCACCACACTTTGGAGGTCACTGCGCTAGACTTCAAAAGCAGAAATTTTGTTTAATTCATGATTGTAACTATGCCATGCATAGCACTTATTAAGAGAATAATATGTAAAACAATAAAACTTTGCTAACTGAATGAAACAGTTTCTGTAATGTTTGAAGGTAATTTGGAAGTTTGTGTTGGATATATGCTATCTACTCAACTTGTATAACTTTGACATTGTACTGGTATTTAAGATTCTACTATTTTGAGAAGAAAACAAATTGTTGAAAATAAACAGAGGAATCTTTTAGAGCAGAAAAAAAAGCCTGGATCTGTAGGACAGAAGTGCAGTGAGCAAATGAATGTAAGTACATTATTCGTAAAAATTTCTATTGAATAGTGGAAAACTTTAGAAAACAGAATATTCTTAAATGACTGTCCTCTTGCTGTAAACTGTGCTCTGCAACATACATATAAGTATATCCAAAGCCATTGTAAAGCAGCCTTGGAATCTCTGCTAGGAGCTTGCTGTACTATAATTGTTTGCAATATAGTAAAAAAAATTGTTATTCACAACAAAGTTATTTAAATATACATTAAGAAAGAAAAAGGAAGCCCTGGCCTGTTGGCTCAGCGGTAGAGCATCGGCCCAGCATGTGGAAGTCCTGGGTTCGATTCCCAGCCAGGGCACACAGTAGAAGCGTCCATCTGCTTCTCCACCCTTCCCCCTCTCCTTTCTATCTCTCTATCTCTTCCCCTCCTGCAGCCAAGGCTCCATTAGAGCAAAGTTGGCCCAGGTGCTGAGGATGGCTCCATGGCCTCTGCCTCATGCACTAGAATGGCTCCAGTTGCAACAGAGCAACACTCCAGATGGGCAGAGCATCGCCCCCTCGTGGGCATGCTGGGTGGATCCCAGTCGGGCGCATGTGGGAGTCTGTCTCTCTGTCTCCCCACTTCTCACTTCAGAACAAAAAAAGAAAGAAAGAGAAAGGAAAAGTATATTAGAACCATGGATAAAGGAAGCAAGTATGCTAATTATAAAGACTAATATAGTTCCCAGTGTTTGGATCTGAGCTTCCTGGAAGACATGGAAAAAGGAAAATAGGATGTCTTATAGGTCTCAGCAGATTTTGATAAGGATGTGTTTGAGGCATACTATTTAAAAGACATTTCCCATTGAGGATCTTCTATAGTGGACCTTGAAGTTCATAATGGACATTTCCCTCCCTAGTAGTAACAGTGGACAACAAATGAATAGGGAGTTTCATATGGCTGTTTGAAATAGAGATCTTCAGTAAAAGTCAAGCATAATACAATTAATTTTAAAATTAGTGGAGGTAATTCTGTGAGAGCTAAGTAAATGTGACCTAAATATGACATATTCTAGGTGTCTAATTTCATCTAAGGGACTGAATTTAAAATATTAAAAATTCTGGGCCTGACCAGGCGGTGGCGCAGTGGATAGAGCATCGGACTGGGATGCGGAGGACCCAGATTCGAGACTGCGAGGTTGCCAGCTTGAGTGCGGGCCCATCTGGCTTGAGCAAAAGCTCATCAGCTTGGACCCAAGGTCGCTGGCTCCAGCAAGGGGTTGTTCGGTCTGCTGAAGGCCCACGGTCAAGGCACGTGTGAGAAAGCAATCAATGAACAACTATGGTGTTGCAACGGCAATGAAAAACTAATGATTGATGCTTCTCGTCTCTCTCTGTTCCTGTCTGTCTGTCCCTATCTATCCCTCTCTCTGACTCTCCCTCTGTCCCTGTAAATAAATAAATAAATAAAACATTTAAAAAAAAATTCTGGATGGATGAGTGAATAGCATTTCTTTTGGAGTTTCTACCATAAATATCACTTCTGATCTTTTTTAACAGAATTGGAATAGTGCCTTATTAAGAATTTATATTCTAAGTGATAGATTGAGGATCCTATTGTTTGTATGTTGTAGGAACTATCGATTTTTATGTGAACAAAATTATTAACATGGAGAACTATCTACCATGATATATCTTATCAGCCAACAAGCCATTTATTTATGTAAATTAAGTTCTATTACCAATATATTTTTACGGCTCAATACCAAACATAGTACTAAATTATAAACATAACTTTCTGAATACAAACATTATAATGCCTAATAAGTCCTTTGTTTAACTTCCATGTTGTTCACATCAGACATCTCAAAATCTATAAACTGAACAAAATATAATCTTTATTATTTTATTTTTATTAATATATTTTAAGTTTAAAAGTAACATGTAATTGTTATAACAAAAATATGAACAAACTAAATTTTAATGGCTGTTATTGCACCCTCTCTAAATTCCTCTATATTTTTCTGGGTTTTATTCTGTTCTTCTCTGTCTTCCTCCTTTACATTCTCTATCACAGTCTTTAGAGCAGTGGTTCTTAACCTGGGTTCTATCAAACCCTAGGGGTTCGATGAGTTGGTCTCGGGTTCGGAGAAGCCTCTGCCGCGGAGGCCAGAATAAAGTAATACCGTAATTTGTTGTGAGTTCATGCAATTTGTTGGTTTTGTTCTTTGAGCAAGGTGATGTTCATGCACGGCTTATTTTGTGCACCAGTAAAAAAACATATACCTATATCTTGAATTTGGAAAAAAAGAATCATATTTTATTTATCACTAAAGAAGGGTTCGGTGAATGCACATATGAAACTGGTGGGTTTGGTACCTCAAAAAAGGTTAAGAACCACTGCTTTAGAGTTTCATTTTTGTCCTTCTTTCCAGAAGCCTTACTTCCACTTTCACATACACATCTTCCACTCACACACCCACTTGACACATGTTCCAAAGTTAGCTTTAGAATATAGGTCAGTGTTCCTGAATCATAATCAAGTTTGAAGTTTTATTTTTTTTTTCAGTTTTATTGTTTTGCTTTGATATTGGACTTTGAATTTTGCAGGTGTTTTTGTTTACTTGATCTGTAGGGTTTAGTTACTATAGTACTGGCCCCTATCACCTTGTATTAGGAAATGTATTTTATCATTCTGTACTTTTCCCAATTCACTACTTCTAAGTAGAGAGAATCTAAGAGATCAGTGAAAGATAGAAAAAGCACAATTACCACTTTGTACCAGGGTCTCAGTCCAAGGTGTCTAATGTCTATAATGAAGATGACAGGCTATGAGAGCTATTCAAGGAAGGCTGTTGCAGAAACCTGCATTGGTTACTCTTCCAATCAGACTGAACAAAGGTGAGGTATAGTCATAGCCAGACAGTTTTATCTGTGAAAAAGTCATTTCTAAAAGTGAAACAGAATGGGAGTAAAAAAGCAAAAGAAAACATATCCAGGAAAGGAGAGTTGGTATCCCTCAGAGAGTGCTGAATGAGTATACTAATTGCTCTGAGATTTCCCATTTCCCAGTTCTATGTGGCACTGAGGCAGTTATTTCTGATTTAAACTTTGTCGTCTAAGATACTTAAACCATTATGGTATTAGCCATAATCCAAGGCTTTAGGCTAATAATTGTGATCCACCCTTACTATGATAAATCAACTAGATTAGAAACCTTAACATAATTTTTAGCTTTCTTTTAATAAGTACTTTTGAGTGCCACCCAACTCACTTCTCTCTTCCAAATATCCAAGACAATGTTGCACCAGAAAGTTATCAAAATTGACATAAAACATTTTGTCAAATAGTCAGGTACCATAGAAAGGCCTTATTTCAGTAATTCTTGATTTATACTTTAAAATATATATATGTACATTACATGAATAGTGATAGCTGAAAATACATATAGCTAGCAATACTTTCTAAAAAGTCAATGTATATATCATGAATTTTAAATATGGAATTATGTTGATTTAATATTCTATTTTTATAGAATTTTGGACAAAGTGTCCCGCTAAGTTCAAGTGAGCCAAAACAAAATTCAAGGGGTACTTCTAATATTAAAGAAGGTATGTTTTAGTTTAAATGTTTTCCTCTGACCTTTGTTCCCAGTAATTTTTTTTTCTATGTGTATTTTTACAAATACATACTATGTGAGTATTAAACCACCATTTGGGACTTAATCTCCTCACCTTGAACATTCAGGTGGCTGCCAGTTTTTCTTTATTCTAAATAATAATGTACCAAACATCTTTCTACATCAAGCCTCTTCCTGACTTTTCAATTATTTCCATAAGGTAGATCCCAGAATTAAAATTGTCATGTAATTGGTACCTAATAAATATCTATTGAGTGAAAGTTTATATAGTAAATAAATTCTGAATCAAAGCATATAAGTATTGTTTTGGCTTGTCATACATATTGCTAAAGTATTTTCCTGAGTGTATTAAAATTCTGGGGTGTATGCTTGGGGTAACTTGAGGTAAATCACTTCTATTATTTGCTTATATTACAAGCAAAAAAATGATATTTTATTAGTGTTGATTGGTACATCTTTTATTAATATGATTAATAGTTTTTGTGTATGTGTTTATTTTTGGTGAATTGTTTCTTCATATTCTTTATCCCCATAGCTATTGGAGTTTTGGTGTTTTCTTACTGATTTCTGTAAATTAAATATAAGAATTCTTTTTCTTTCCTTTATTTTTTTGGTGACAGACAGAGAAGGACAGACAGGGACAGACAGAGAGGAAGGGAGAGAGATGAAAAGCATCAATTCTTCATTGTGACACCTTAGTTGTTCATTGATTGCTTTCTCATATGTGCCTTGACGGGGGGAAGTGGGGCAACAGCAGACCAAGTGACTCCTTGCTCAAGCCAGCAACCTTGGGCTCAAGCTGGTGAACCTTGCTCAAACCAGATAGATGAGCCTGCGCTCAAGCTGATGACCTCAGGGTTTCCAACCTGGGTCCTCTGCGTCCCAGTCCAACGTTTTATCCACTGCACCACTGTCTGGTCAGGCTAAATATAAGAATTCTAATACTTATATTTGTTTCAAATATTTTTACTGCTTTATTAGTTACATTTTATTGTACTTATGTTTTTTGTTTGTTTATTTGTTTTAGCAAGTAGGAAGGAAGAGAGTTGAGAAGCATCAACTCATAGTTGCAGCACTTTAGTTGTTCATTAATTGCTTTCTCATATTTGACTTGACCAGGGGGCTCCCACCAACCCAGTGACCCCTAGCTCAAGCCAGTGACTTTTGAGCCCAAGCCAGCAATCATGGGATCATAGCTATGATCCCATGCTCAAGCTGGCAACCCCACACACAAGCTGGATGAGCCTGCACTCAAGCCAGTGACCTCAGGGTTTCAAACCTGGGTCTTCAACATCCCAGGTCAATACTTTATCTATTGCACCACCACCTGGTCAGGCTGTACTTATGTTTTGCTTTTACATATAGAAGTCTTATTTTTTATTCAATAAGTAATTATTGAAAGCTATTTTCCTGCCTGCAACTAAATATTGGACATACAGTAATGAAAAAAACATAGAAAAGTCTTGCTCTTCAAAATTTTAGTCTATTGGCCTTAAATAAACATGTCTTTAGCCTTTTTTAGTAATTTCTCCATTTCTTTTAAGCTCAAACAAATTCAGTATAGAAATTTAGAAATGTTTCTTTTTCCTCTAGATTGCTTAAATAGTTTATTTCTTTGGAATTTGTTTAAATGGATGGTGTGAAGTGAAACTTCAACTTGATTATTTTATAAACAACAAACTAATCTATTACAGAATCTTTCCTTTTTCTAATTTTTGATCATATGTTAAGTTCTTATATCTAATTTGATCTGTTTCTATGCCGTCCTGTTCAGTTGATCATCTAATTTTCTAATCTTTTCTTAAGTTTCTTTTCTCTTACTCTTTTATTAGTAATTCATCTTAATTACTATTACAAAAACAATCTATCTTCTTTTTGTACTATCAATGAATGACCAAAAAAATAAAATCACAAAATATAATTTAAACAGAATATATTCTTTTCTTTACTTCACTCTAGGAATTGTTTTTACCTCAATGCCATCATTTGAATATGTTTTATTTAATTTTTATTTCTTTTAGTTAGGATTGGGGAAATGCTGCTAGTTATAGAGGATTCTGATAAAGAAAATGCAAAGTAACAGAAGATTCACTGTTAGTGAAATGAATGCATATAGACATGTCAGTTAAGTATGTATAAGTGCTGATCCTAAAGACAAATGGCAATCCAAGAGTAGTTCATATAAAGTTTCTTTAGTTTCAGACAGTACTTCTGAATTTTTGATGGCTGAAAATCTAGTGAAATCTTCAGTGCCTGAGGATGAAATTCTAACTTTCATGAGTAACAAGCAGCTACAGAAACCAAATCAGGCTTTAAATAAGACACAGCAACTCAACATTTGTGCACTATCAGCTAAAGAACAGAAGATCCTACAGTCGCTTAATCATCTCAATGAAAGGTTGTACAGTAAGTATGGAAGAACACCTATAAGAAGTGTTATATTTTGTACTTAGACTTATTTTAACTTAAAATTTAATTTAACCTAAAAATTGAAAATAAAAATATAAAAATGTATCTAGATTATCCCCTCTTAGACCAAGTATATAACAATTAAAAATATATTTAAATATGCCATACTATTATACCATATTCATAGTCTTTATAAATAATATATTTAAAATACAAGGATATGGAAAAGCTTAAAGTATAAAAATAAAGATGGAAAATATGTAACAAGCCAATTCAAATTAAAGGAAACTGCTTTAAACAAAATTTACTAAAGCAGAATGCATTACTATATACAAAGCAAATAACCTTGCATTGGTCAAAGTTTTAATTCTGCAGAAATATATAAAATATTTTTTAACCATGGTGAGAGATATTTTTTTACATTGTCTGTAATTGATAGATTAGACCAAAAAAAATCAGATATATAAAAATTTAACATGATTAACAAATTTGATCAAAGGGACATGTTCTTTGAAAGCACACATAGAACATTTATAAAAATGGATCGTATATTATACCATAAAACATGCGTTGACACATGTCAGAAGACTGAAATTATGTAAATCCTCTGACAACAATGCAATTTAACTAAAAATGATAACCATTGAGAAAGGCAGTTCTAAATAAACCATAGTTCTGAAAAAATACCAGTCAACAGATTGAGAAACAGAAATGACCTAGGTGATTTTAAATAACTATGACTACTAACAGGTTATAGTGGGTAAAGTGGACAATATGGGACACATAGACAACATGCATGAACAGATGGAAAATTCAGCAGAGAGATGAAAACTAGAAGAAAGAATCATATAGAAAAGTGAGAAATCTGTAACAAGTAAAAAAATGTTTTCTATGGGCTAATCAGTAGCCTCAACACAGCTGAAGAATCAATAAATTTGAGAAAAGTAATAGAAACACCAAGAGAGAAAACAAAAAAGTAGGGGGAAAGCGAGAACAGATGATCTAAGATCTAAGAAACAACATAAGCCTCTAACAAACATGTAATTGGAATCCCCATGTGAGAAATTGCAGCCTTTTTTTTTTTTTTCTTTCTGAGAGAAGGAACTACTGATTTCATAGGAAGCTGGATATAGGTCCAGCTCGTCTCACATGGAATAAAAACCTGTTCTTGGATCACAGCTATGAAGAACTGATGGGGTCATTTTGAGACAAGCTGTTTGTCACTCCATATTGGAATAAATGGATGCCAAGTAAAAAGAAATTAAATTGAACTCCTACCAAATATCATCCATAAAAATAGATCCCAAGGTAATTAAAAATTAAATGTGAAAGAAAATATATAAAGCTTTTAGGGGATAGTATAAGTATTTTTCTTTTTTTTTTTGGTTCGGTACAGTGAAGTTTATCAATGGTGCATGACAAGGTAGGGCTCCCTATGCCCCTCCCCTTCTTCAGGAGATCTGAGATGAATTTAAGTATTTTCTAGCCTTGGGGTAAGGAAGGACTTTTTAAGCAGAGTAAAAGGAATATAATCTATAGAGGAGAAAATAATAAATTTGACTATATTAAAATTACAAACTTCTGTTCATATCAAAACAGTGAAAAGACAGGTCCCAACTAAGAGAAACTAATACCTAAAATAAAAGACTTATTCAAAATATGTAAAGAACTCCTATAAACTGATAAGAAAGAAAGACAACTCAAAAATAGGGGGAAAAGACTTGAACAGGAATTTCACAACAAAGGAAATGCAAATGACAATAAACATTAACAAATATTTACCTTCATTAATACTAGGAAAATGGAAATTAAAACAATGAAATATAGTTATATCCTCATCAGAAAGACCTCAACTTAAAAGCCTGGCAGTGCTGTGTTGGTCAAGTACAACAATTAGAGCTCACATATAATGCTGGTCAGAGCGTAAACTGGGGCAACCTGTTAAGGAAATGTTTCCCACCACCTAATAAACTGAACATAAATGTACCCTACAACCTGCAATTTCACTTCTAGATGCATATCCATAGATAAAACCCTGCAAGTATACATCAGGAAACTTGTATAAGTATATAGAGATCATTATTGTTGAAAAGCCAAACTTGGAAAACTTTAGATGTGCTGGAATACTGTTTAGCAAGGAAAATTAACAAACATCTACACACATCATTATGGGCAAATCTAAATAATACATACTGTAATTTTGAGCAAAATAAGGAAAAGTCACAGGAGAATAAGACAGTACAGTCTAATTTATGTGAATTTCTGAAACAGGCAAAACTAAGCAATGTTCTTTGGAGGGTATATCCATATGTGTTAAAATTATAAAGAAACAAAGTCCAACCAAAAAGGACATACAAATGGCCAATAAGCATGTAAAAAAATGTTCATTGTCAATAATCATCAGAGAAATGCAAATTAAAACCACAATGAGATATTACCTCACACCAGTCAGAATGGCACTCATCAGCAAAACAACACAGAATAAGTGCTGGCGAGGATGTGGAGAAAAGGGAACCCTCCTGCACTGCTGGTGGGAATGCAGACTGGTGCAGCCACTGTGGAAAACAGTATGGAGATTCCTCAAAAAATTATAAATGGAACTGCCTTTTGACCCAGCTATCCCACTTTTAGGAATATATCCTAAGAATACCAAATCACTGATTCAAAAGAAGATATGCACCCCAATGTTTATTGCAGCATTATTTACAATAGCCAAGATCTGGAAACAGCCCAAGTGTCCATCAGTGAACGAGTGGATTAAAAAGCAGTGGTACATATACATAATGGAATACTACATGGCAATGAAAAAGAAGGAAATCTTACCTTTTCTGACAGTATGGATGGACCTGGAGCTTATTATGCTAAGTAAAATAAGCCAGGCAGAGAAAGAAAAATATCATATGATCTCACTTATATGTGGAATCTAATGAACAAAGTGAACTGAGGAATGGAATAGAGGCAGAGACGGGGTCACAGGGAGCAGAGGGACAGCTGTCAGACAGAAGGAGGATGAGGGGATAGGATCAGAGAAGGTGAAGGGATTAGTGAGATTATATATTCATAACAGAGATACAGATAACAGGACAGCAAATCCCAGAATGAAGGGGGTAGGGAGTTAAGAGGAGGGGAGCAAATGAAATATAAAAAGGGTCACCGGGGGGGGGTATGAGGGAGTTATATTCAGTGGGACACTTGAATCCATGTAAACACAATAAATTAAAATTAATAAAATTTTTCAAAAATAAAAAAATAAAATCACCTGAAAAAAACAAGAAAGAAATGAAGTTCATACAGTGGGTGACCACTGTGAGCAAGGGCAAGGAGTGCAACCCACAGGGCAGTGTGGAAGTGGGGAGCTCCAAGATGCTTCTAAAGAAGGGATAATGTTCAAATTTACTAATCTAGGCAGTGACATAGATACTATAGTAGTTTCATTACTATTAATTAAAATATGCATATATATTTTATATACTGTCCTAATTCTGAAATACTTAAAATAGTATATTAATAAAAGGGTGCTACAATCACAAAAACAATATAGAACTAGAGCTATAACTTTAAGATACATAATTACGCAGATAAAGAGAAAAAAACCCTCAAGTCAGTTTTCTGGAGGGTTTTTTTTCTTTTTATGCACTTCCACATATCTAAATGCATCCTGTAAAAGATTCTGCCTAAATTTTTCTTTCTTTTGCCCAGACCCTTACTATAGTATGTACGAAAGCCCAAACATTGCAAAGGCAAGAGTTAATCAAATTACTCAACTTTTTGGAGGTCTCATTAGCTAAATAAACATTTTTTATTTCCTGAAATGATCCAAAAATGAAATTCATTTATTTTTAAAGAAGAAAAGGGAAAAAAGAAATGAAAACCTGGCATTTGAATAAAGATTGTTATAAATAGTCAAAGTGCTAGAAATTCCTGTTTATCAACATAAATTTTATGTATCATTTTTAATAAAGTTATTTCTATTCCTTAACCTAATCTAAGTCTAAAGACTATGTCTGGCCTGACCTGTGGTGGCGCAGTGG
This sequence comes from Rhynchonycteris naso, assembly GCA_037038555.1. NCBI lineage: Eukaryota > Metazoa > Chordata > Mammalia > Chiroptera > Emballonuridae > Rhynchonycteris > Rhynchonycteris naso. The sequence continues at coordinate 291,003,482 of CM072995.1, read as the reverse complement.
ATAAAGCGTCGACCTGGGAACACTGAGGTCGCCAGTTCAAAACCCTGCACTGGTCTAGTCAAGGCACATATGGGAGTTGATGCTTCTAGCTCCTCCCCCTTTCTCTCTCTCTCTCTCTCTCTCTCTCTCTCTCTCTCTCTCTCTCTGTGTCTCCTCTCTAAAATAAATAAATAAAAAGAAATTTAAAAAAAAATTAAATACTATGTCTGGGAACAATAGAATAAAATTTCTTACTCATTTAGTATTTGATTTAGTCATTCTTCTCTTCCAATATACATGACTAAATTATTTTTGTATTATGGTATAACTATTTCAGATGTACAAGAAGCCATTTGCAAAAATCCATCCATCAAAAATACCTTACAAATAATGCCATTTCTGGTAAGTATTTTAAGAAGCTTTCTTTTTTGTTTTTAGAAAATGTCATGGTTTCGTGTATAAGAATCCTCTATTGATATTAATTTTTTAGACTTTTTTTTAAGGAGTTTTCTCCCCAATCAACTCTCAATTATAAGATGTTTTGTTAGAATCAAGCAGATATCCTCTCATTTTAAAAAAAAAAATTGTAAATACTTTTAAGTCTAGAGTATTTCATCAGTCATGGGAACAGAGACAGGTATCAGTGCACTACTCTTCAAATAATTTTAGATATGTAGCCTAATTGGAAAATTGTTAAGAAATTTATATTGGCACTGATTACATCCTTGCCCATATTCCTTCCGTCTTCAGAGTTAAAAACTAGACATTACTGGCCCTGGCTGGTTGGCTCACTGGATAGTGTTGGTCTGGTATATGGATGTCCTGGGTTCAATTCCCAGTTAGGGTACACAAGAGAAGCAACCATCTACTTCTCTTCCCCTCTCTCTCTCATCTCCCACAGCCAGAGGCTCAATTGATTCAAGTGTCGGCCCCAGATACAAGGAAAGCTCAATTCGAACATTGGCCCCAGACAGGAGTTCTTGGGCGGATCCCAGTTGGGACATGTATAGGTGTCTGTCTCACTATCTCCCCTCCTCTCACTTTAAAAAAGCAAAACTAGACATTACTATTTTTAATTTTGTCTTTTGCCTTGGTACTACACTGCCCACAATAATTAGAGGATCAAGGGATTTGCAGATGCTCCAGTACTATCAGCCTTTTGTATAGTGCATTTTCACCAATGAAATAAAAGTTGGTTTTGCATCTCATTTGCATAATCAAACACCTTTCTTTGACATGTCATTTGTTTTTCTGATGTTCTTGATTAATAAAAGAAAATCAAATGCGTTTCTTAATCACTTCATATTCGTTTTGAAATATCTCCTAATTTTTGTGAACAGTATAGATTCTGGTAAAGAAAGACATAAAAATGAATAACAGTGATTCAGGAATTTTCAGTCTAAAAGGAAGAAAGACACACATGAAGAGTATATGCAAATAACTAATACAAGGTAAGCTAAGACTGTGTGATGCACAGTCTTAGGAAATCACGAAAGGAAAAATCAAGTCTACCCATAAGAGATCAGGAGACATTCTGGTCTATGGCAAGGGCATCCACAAACTAAGGCATTAATTACCTGTACTTTCAGTTTTCAATTTAGGTGTTCACCAAAGAAATATTTTGTTAGAGAATTGACTGCAGGTTTGCACAATTGTTTTTCCATTATATGCTCTCAATTCTGAAATCTTGACAGGAAGAATTAAGATTATCTGAGTATACTTTATTTCTTATTTACTTTTTACATATAGTTATACATTTCTTATCCATGTTTCAGAATTTTGCTATGCTGAGTACAATAGTGATTAATAGTTTTTAAAAAACTGTCCTTTCCCTCATGAAGTTTATTATTTACTGGTGGGCACATGTTTCTTAATGATAGCCTTTTTGATGTGGCATTCCTGATGATGTGATATTTTGTGTATGTGTCACAGAGACAGAGAAACATAGGGACATACAGGGATAGACAGACAGGAAGGGAGAGACATGAGAAGCATCAGTTCTTCATTATGGCACCTTTGTTGTTCATTGATTTTTAACTCACTTATATAAATCAGAAACTCCATTTATTTTCTGGGAAAATGGTATACAATCATAGAACTATTAACTGCCTATTTAAATAGCAAATATCAATTGCCCTCTCTCCTCTCCCATCAAAACTTATTTGCCATATTCTGCATGGATATTTAAATAATTTATTTGTTTTTGCCCTTTTTTCTGCTATTTTTATTTTACTTTATTGTACTCTTCACTTGGATTCACCAGTTGTTGACATTTTGCCACTCTTGCTTTATCTGATGGATGCTAATAAACTGTTTGAAAGTAAATTACAAGTATAATGATACTTCCCCTCTATATACATAATCACAATACCATCATCATATCCAGGAAGTATAATATTGATACAGTATTATCTGATATACACTCAATATTCAAAGACAAAATTCCTTAGTTGTCTGAAAAATATTGTCCTCTGTGGCTATTTTCTCTGATCCAGGATCCAACCAAGGATTATATACATTGCATTTAATTGTCATGTCTCTTAGCCAAGAAAAGTCTCTTCACTCTTCTTCATCGTTTATACACAATGACACTTTTGTAGAGTCCAGACCAGTTTCTTGTTGAATATCCTATGATCTGGATTTGTTTGATTTTCTTATTATTAAGTTCAAGTTAGCATTTATAGTGGATATGTAGTTTTAAAGTTTATATTTTATAGATTTTTTGTTTTATTTTTATCACCTAGGATTACTTCTACCTGTATCTTGCCTTTGAGTTTTCTATTTAGCTGCTTATAATTTATTTTAAGTCTGGAAAACATATGTCCAAACTTTTCGAGTTATGCTTAAAGCAAGAATTGGTACTTATGCCTCCTCTGGGAATAAAGTACATGGACTTTAGATACATTTGGTCTTTTTAAAAAGCTATTAAAATTTATTCCTGGAAACTATTGCATTTCAAATAAGTAAAATTATTTAATATATAAGTTTTTGAAAGGCAATATATACCCCTAATTCTAAACTTTCTGTATGAATGACACCAGAGACCACCAAAACTGTATTGTATTTACCAGGATAGTTGTGATACAAGCCAGTTTTTCAATAGGTATTTTTCATAAAAAAAGGATTTTCATCTCTCCATACAATGACAGAAATGTCTATTTGAGAGTTTTTGTTGCTTTGGAAATGTTTCAGCTAAGTTTCTTATTAACGTTTTTATTTTCTTTTATTTTCAGCTCCAATGTTTTTATACCCATACGAACTTACAAAAATTTTGTTTTTAAATGATAACATGTCATGTAATATATGTCTAGCTTTACAATTTACATATATTGTATAGTTAATTCAGGACTGAATTTCTTAGCCTAGCAACATTATACCTATGGGATTCCTACCATTGGAAAGAACTATGCCAAATGTTTCATACATATTCTATTTAACATTCTAAATTCAGGGCATCGAGTAATTTTCTCAAATCTTAGAACTGCTCAGTGGCAGGGCCAGGATTTAAACTTTCCCCTCTCCTCCCCGCCCAACCCCAAACTATGTTCTACATTTTATAATTCTTTTTCTTTAATTTTTATTTTTAATTTATTATGTTGACGTGGTTTCAAGTGTCCCGCTCAATATAAACTCTCTACACACCGCATTATGCCCCCCTCCTTCTACCTTTACCTTCTTTTCTCTCTGGTATTGCTACCCTGTTGTACCTATATATGTATTACATATATATGGTTTTTGCTAATACCTTCACTTTCTTTGATCCCATCCCCCCTTCCCCTTTCCCTCTGACAGCTGTCCCTCTGTTCCCTGTGACCCTGCCTCTGTTCTATTTTGTTCCTCAGTTTATTGTGTTCATTAGGTTCCACATATAAGTGACAGCATATGGTATTTGTCTTTCTCTGCCTGGCTTATTTTACTTAACATAATAATCTCCAGGTCCATCCATGCTGTCTGAAAAGGTAAGATTTCCTTTATATGCCATGTAGTATTCCATTGTGTATATGTACCACAGCTTTTTTTATCCACTCATATACTGACAGTAGGGCTGTTTCCAGATTTTGGTCATTGTAAACAATGTTGCGTTGAACATGGAGGTGCATATTTTCTTTTGAATTGTTGTTTTTGAGATTCTTAGGGTATATTCCTAGAAGTGAGATAGCTGGGTCAAAGGCAGTTCCATTTATAATTTTTTGAGGAAACAACATACTGTTTTCCACAGTAGCTGCACAAGTCTGCATTCCCACGAGCAATGCATGAGGGTTCCCTTTTCTCCACACCCTCACTAGCATTTGTTTGTTGGTTTGTTAATTGGAAGCCATTCTGGCAGTTGTGAGGTGATAATTCATTGTGGTTTTAATTTGTGTTTCTCTGATGATTAGAGTGATGTTGAGCATTTTTTCATATGCCTATTGGCTGTCTGCATGTCCTTTTGGGGAAGTGTCTACTCAGGTCCTTTGCCCATTTTTTAATTGGATTGTCTTCCTGGTGTTATATTTTATAAGTTCATTATAAATTTTGGGTTTTAACCCCTTTAATAATTTTATTTCATTTAATGACACTGTCATTCACCAAATTTCTCAGACAAAAATTTGTGTCTCATCCAGGTTTCTCATTCTTCCATAACCCTAGACAATAATCCTCCTAATAATACTGACTTAAGCCATCTGAAATCTATTCACACCTCTCCATTCCTACTAATAGTATCTTAGTTTAAGAGAAGTAGCTTTTTGAGGCAGCGTGGTATTTAGTGTGTTCTTTATCAGCTTTAATCATGGTATACTGTAGCCAGGGCACCAGAAAGTGCAGAAGATGGTGGTGTATCCATCAATCTCATCTTCAGATACTTCCAAAACAGATATCAAATTCAGGTGTGGCTTTATGATCAAGTGAATATGCAGATAAAGGGCTGTATCATTGGTTTTGGTGAGTATATGAACCTCGTATTAGATGATACAGAAGAGATTCACTGTAAAACAAAGTCAAGAAAACGAGATCAGATCATTCTAAAATGAGATATTACTCTGCTCCAAAGTGTCTCCAACTAGAAATGACTACTGAAGTGAGAAATTGTGGAATAGTGATGGCAATTTGCCTCTTAGGTGTCCTTTGTTGGGAGTGTAGTTCTTAAATATTTATTCCTGTTGCTTTGATTATCCCTATGTGATTACCAGATGACAATAAATGCTGCGGGATTGTTTTTATTTAAAAAAAAAAAGAGAATTAATTCATCATGTCTCATCTGGACCATTTCAACAGCCTCTAGGTCTGCTCTCTCCACTGCATCTTTCACATAATTACTACCAGTTATTCTTTTTAAGACACAAATATGAACATATCACTCTTCTGCTTAAAACCTAACCTCAGTGGTTACCCATTACCAAAAAGATAAAATTTAAACTTCAGAGAACTGCTTTCAAGACCTTTTTATCCTCATTTCCATACACTCGTCAGCTTATAACATGCGTACCGTTGAGTATAGGCTGATCTCGGTAGAGCTCCTTGCATGCTTCCAGGGCCAATGCTGTCCCTACTGCCTCATGGGATTTGCTTTCTTAAAAGCCTTTCTCGCCTGACCAGGCGGTGGTGCAGTGAATAGAGCGTAGGACTGGGATGCAGAAGACCCAGGTTCAAGACCCCAAGCTCACCAGCTTGAGCGTGGGCCCATCTGACTTGAGCAAAAAGCTCGTCAGCTTGGACCCAAGGTTGCTGGCTTCAGCAAGGGGTTGCTTGGTCTGCTGAAGGCCGCGGTCAAGGCACATGTGAGAAATCAATCAATGAAAAACTAAGGTGTTGCGACGGCAACGAAAAACTAATTATTGATGCTTCTCACCTCTCTCTGTTCCTGTCTGTCTGTTCCTATCTATCCCTCTCTCTGTCTCTCTCTCTGTCCCTGTAAAAAAAAAAAAAAAAAGCCTCTCTCTTATTGTGTGTGTGTGTGTGTGTGTGTGTGTGTGTGTGTGTGTGTGTGTGTCACAGAGAGAGAGAGAGAGAGGGACAGACATAGGAAGGGAGAGAGATGAGAAGTATCAATTTTTTGTTGCGGCTCCTTTGTCTCCTTAGTTGTTCATTGATTGCTTTCTCATATATACCTTGACCTGGGGGTCTACAGTACATTGGGTGACCCCTTGCTCAAGCCAGCGACCTTGGGCTTTAAGCCAGTGACCTTAGGCTTCAAGCCAGTGACCTTAGGCTTCAAGCCAACAACGTTTGGGCTCAAGCTAGCGACAATGGGATCATATCTATGATCCCACGTTCAAGCCGGTGACCGCATGCTCAAGCTGAATGAGGCTTCTGTCAAGCTGGCAACCTCAGAGTTTCAAACCTGGGTCTTCTACATCCCAGTCTGATGCTCTATCCACTGCACTACCACCTGGTCAGGCTGACTTTCTCTTATTCTTTGAGAATCAACTTTAGTGTTATCTCCCCTACTCCCCTAGAAAAGCTTATTCAGCCCAAGCTTTGTCCTGTCCAAAATTTAGTATGTCCTCCTTTTGGCAATTATAGCACCTGCCTTTTTGTGTTGTTTTTTGTTAGAAGTTATCATATTGGTCTATTCATGAACAGATACTGCCTAAATCTTACCATGTATCAGGTACTCGCTAGGGCTGGGACTAGCAAGAGGAAAACACATTTCTGTCCTCAAATAGTATATATTCTAACAGAGATGATATGCAGACAGTGCAGCATAATACTGCTGCTGCACAGCATGCTCAGTACAACTGCCATGATTGTTCAATGTAAAAACAATGACTCTTAGAAGCAGAATTTTCATTTGAAATATTTTATTTACTTTTTTAAAATAAAATAAATTCAATGAATTTTAACTCTTACGTTTCCAAGCAACTTCTTTAGCCCAATAAGTATTGCTAAACTACTCCTAGGGTGGTAAGTGAGTTTTAAGTACATCCTGTAGAAATGAAATTACTAAATTTTGACCACTTACACATCAGATTATGATTTTCAAAAACCTCTTAAGCACATTTTTCTAATAGCAAAGAGTACAGATTACAAATTATTATAGTCAGATGCCTTACATAAAATGGTACTTATTATGTTGAGATTGATGCATATGTAGCATTTGGAAATAAGAATTATTAGTTTAATCTTATTAAAATCTACACTCTATAAGGAGGTCTACCTTAAAGTCCATAATACAGCAGTAAAAGAATATTTTGAAATTATGTTACAGAATATCCAGCCAAGGACCAGTCTGTCTCCTGATGTGGGATCCAGATTGCAGAGAAAATACTGATGAAGTATAACAGTACTATTAAATGGCATCATTATTTTTGAGACTCTTCTGTAAATATATCATTTATTTCTGCAATTTGTTAATTATTAACTCATATAACCATAAAATATAAATAAATTAGAACATGGGTAATGGAGATAAGTTAACTAGTTTACATTCATGCTACAAATTATAGTTTATTATGTATTTTATTAATAAGTATACTTTTAATGAATGGAAATACTTTATTATTTATAATGAGCATGCTGCTAGAAATAAATTTATTATATTTAAAAAGAAAACAAAGGCTAATTTGTTATTCAAATTATGTATTAGTTACAGTTGAGAAGCTTTGTTTTTCTGATATTTCTAATAAATTCTATTTTTGTATAGCAGTGTAAAACATTTATGATTAATAATATCCCTCATAAATAGTAAAACTATTTGGTTAGGACTTTGAAGTATCTCTGTACTTTGGAAATGTTACCAAGTGGTCTTATTCTCAATTCTTCATGTTTAAAAATTAAAGTCATCACTATACACAGGGGCAACTGGTCTCTAACTAACTGACTACATTAGTGAAGTTCACAAGGTAAATGGTAAATATAAAAAATAAACTGCAGTTCCCACTAAGTGACTTGAATTACTTGACCAGTGTGTTCTTTTCCCAGTAGGAATGTCTAATGTGGAAACCAGGCTTATATTAGAAGGTTGTTTTTATAAGTATAGAAATAAAGCCAAAAGTTGTATAATCACAAAAAAATGTATAGAATTATGACAGTCTCATATCTCTTTTTTATTTTTACTCAACTAGTTCTACTTCAGGCTCTCATCTGGACTTTTTCAAGCTGAATTTCTTAACTTTGGCACCAATAAGGCTGCTATAAAGGATAGTATGGCTAAAGTATGAGCAAAGTGGCCAGTGCGAAATTCTGTCTTCTCAGTGTCATCTTAATGGTTTTCAGAGCTTCCCCTTCACTGTTGTAGGAAATGTGCATTCCTTACCATGGTAGATAAGGTTCTTCATATTCTGTGCTACACAATGCTCTCTGTGCTAGGAATACAATAAAAGATAAAAATTAAGTATTTGCCATCATGGAGCTTATACTTTAATGGGGAATACAGATTTTAGCACATAAGAATATACCATTATAGGCGGGAGAAGATGGCGATGGAGTAGGCAGACGTACCAACTTCCAACTCCCAGAACCAAAGTGGATTATAACTCAATTTTAAGAACCATCATCTGGATAAACCAACTTGGAGCAAAACTAAGTGGACTCTTCAACCAAGGAACACTGCAGAAGCCACATTGAGACTGGTAGGAATAGCGAAAATGCGAAGAGGGCTGCCCAGCTCCCCGGAGCAAACGGCAGCCCGGAGAGATCCGCGTGGTGGGAGGAGAGTTTGGCGGAGAGGGAGGGACCTGGGTCCCAGGAACCAAGCCCCAGACTGCAGTCCCAGACCCTAGAAGAGCCGATTGGACAGTATCGAGCTGTGAAGTAAATGAGGATACTATTTGGGAAAAAGAGAGATTCTTCTCAGACCCAAAAATCTTTTTAAAGGGACAGCTCAGAAAGCCTCTCTCACAAACACGCACCCGGGGCTCCGGGGAACTGGGACAGAGGAGAGGAACAGAGCAGCGGGAACAAAGAGTGGACTGAAGGCACGAGGACACTCTGAGGGACAGCCACCCCGACCCATGGGCTAAGTCACTTCCCTAATCGAAAACGAATATTTCCCCGGGAGCTAGCAATACCAGCAAAGGGAGACAGGACACTAGCCAAACAAGCTCTCCCGCGGCAATTAGAGCAGACCTGCCTAGAGGGAGGGAGCTCCCAAGCCTACAGTGTGGAGACTTAGGGCACTTCTAGCCCCCTGAGGTTGCTGAAGCCTATGGTCGGGACAGGACGCCGAAACGCAGTCCTGTCGGTGTGGGCGTAACAGTGAGGGCTCGGGCTAGCCTAGCAGGGGCAGAGGTGACGCGCTAAAGCTGTCCGGCAGCTGCGGGCCGCCTGTGACCCCACTTGTGGGGAAAAATACGGGCAGAGATCAGCCCTGCGACCCTGCGCTAGCCGGCCCTGACCGCGGGCACCGGGCTAAGACCAGGGACGGGCGAGGGGCCCGAGGCTCACGCTGCCAACCCCGCCCAGAAGGAGAAACCCCGGCGTGCCATCTGTGGGCGCGAGCGGGCTCCTAAGGCGGGGGCGAGGGAGACACTGAGACCAGGGGAAGTTCCCTGCGGAGATCACGCTGCTCTCCCTGCCCGGCCGGAGAAACCGCGGAGTACTGCCCTACATGAGAGAGCTTTCTCCGAGCGTGGGGGCGGGGTAGGAGCCGGAACGACCGGAAGCTAGCCGCTGTGCGCACGCCAGCAAACACGCCCGGCCCAATAATCCCCGGTTTTCGGTTTCAGTCCCTGAGCAGGAGGGCCCTGGCCTCGAGGGCGGGGCTAAATTCTGAACGGGCAAAGGCTCACAGCTGAGAGCACGTAAAAAGCCCCGCCCAACCCACAAAACGGTGGCGAGCAGGCTCGGACTGAGGGGGCGGGGCGTAAGCCTTCCAGAAAAAGTCCGGGTCCGCAGCTGAGCAAAGGTGCTCACCTCTGCCCTGCGCGCTAAAGCTAGTGGCTTGAGTGACAGCCCCTCCCGCAAAGGAGAGGCAGAAACCACAGCAATAGCTGCAGTGAGCCGGCGCTGGCAACGCCCACACCAAACCGCCCTAGGCAGCGACAGAGGGGGTGGCAAGCCTGCAGACAGACCACACCTAGAGAACACAAAGGCAACACATACTGGACTCCAGTGGCCACAACTTGCTTACACTCAGATAAAATGGGCAGACAGAGGAATGCAAACCAAATCAACCAAGAGAAATCCCCAGAGAAGGTCCTGAATGAACCAGATATAACCAAACTACCAGAAGCAGACTTTAGAATAATGATAGTTAGGATGTTCAAAGAAATTAGAGCAACAATGGATAGTCACTATGAGCACCTAAATAAAGAGATAACAAGTATAAAAAATGAAATTGAAATAATAAAAAAGAACCAGACAGAAATGACAAATACAGTATCAGAACTGAAGACCACAATGGAAGGAATTAAAAGCAGGATAGATGACGCTGAGGATCGAATCAGCGAGTTAGAGGACACAATAAACATAGTTACAGAAGCAGAGAAAAAAAAGGAAAAGAGATTCAAAAAATGTGAGGAAACTCTAAGGGAGCTCTGTGACAACCTGAAGAGAAACAACATTCGAATCATAGGGGTACCTGAAGAAGAGGAAAGAGGACAGGAAATGGAAACTTTGTTCAATCAAATCATAGCCGAAAACTTCCCTAAATTAAGGCTGGGAAACATTCTACATGTCCAAGAGGCGCACAGAACCCCATTAAAGAGAAACCCAAAAAGATCTACACCAAGACACATCATAGTTAAAATACCAAAGCTAATAGATAAAGAAAAAATCTTAAAAGCTGCTAGAGAAAAAAAGACTCTCACCTACAAAGGAGCCCCCATTAGGATGACATCGGACTTCTCAACAGAAACACTTCAGGCCAGAAGGGAATGGCAAGATATAATCAAAGTAATGCAGAACAAGAACCTACAACCAAGACTACTTTATCCAGCAAGGCTAACGTTTAAAATTGAGGGAGAAATAAAGAGCTTTCCAGACAAAGAAAACCTCAAGGAATTCATTAAAACCAAACCAATCCTGCAAGAGATTTTAAGGGGCCTAGTGTGAACAGTTCAAAGGGAGAAAAGAATATAGCAAAAAAAAGAAAAATACAGCTTTAAAGAATAAAATGTCAATAAACAACTACATATCAATAATAACCTTAAATGTAAATGGACTAAATGATCCAATCAAAAGACATAGGGTAGCAGCGTGGATAAAGAAACAGGACCCATACATATGCTGTCTACAAGAGACACACCTTAAAACAAAAGATGCTCATAGACTGAAGGTAAAAGGATGGAAAAAAATATTTCATGCAAATGGAAATGAAAAAAAAGCCGGGGTAGCAGTACTTATATCTGACAAAATGGACTTTAAAACAAAGACTGTAGTAAGAATTAAAGAAGGACACTACATAATGATAAAGGGAACAATTCAACAGGAAGATATAACTATTATAAATATCTACGCACCAAATATAGGAGCCCCGACATTCATAAAGCAGACTTTGATGGACATTAAGGGCGAGATTAACAGTAATACTATCATAGTAGGAGATTTCAATACCCCACTAACATCACTGGATAGATCCACAAGAAAGAAAATCAATAAAGAAACAGCAGACTTAAAGGATACACTAGATCAACTTGATTTAATAGATATATTCAGAACTTTTCACCCTAAAGCAGTAGAATATACATTCTTCTCAAGCGCTCATGGTACGTTTTCTAGGATAGACCACATGTTAGGACACAAAAAAGGCCTCAACACATTTAAGAAGATTGAAATTATATCAAGCATTTTCTCTGATCACAATGCCATGAAACTAGAAATCAACCACAAAAGAAAAACTGAAAAATACTCAAACACTTGGAAACTAAATAGCATGTTATTAAATAATGAATGGATTAACATTGAGATCAAAGAAGAAATAAAAAAGTTTCTAGAAACAAATGATAACGAGCATACGTCAACTCAAAATCTATGGGACACAGCAAAAGCAGTCCTGAGAGGGAAGTTTATTGCACTACAGGCATATCATAAGAAGCTAGAAAAAGAACATATAAGCAACTTAACCCTGCAGCTAAAAGAACTTGAAAAACAACAACAAATAAAATGCAGGACAAGTAGAAGGAAGGAAATAATAAAGATCAGAGCAGAAATAAATGACATAGAGGCTAAGGAAACAATACAGAGGATCAATGAAACCAGAAGCTGGTTCTTCGAAAAGGTAAACAAGATTGATGAACCCTTAACTAGACTCATCAAGAAAAAAAGAGAGAGGTCTCAAATAGATAAAATTAGAAAGGACACTGGAGAAATTACAACTAATTCAACAGAGATACAAAGCATTGTAAGAAAATACTATGAAGAACTCTATGCCAAAAAATTTGACAATCTAGATGAAATGGACAAATTTCTTGAATCATATAAACTTCCAAAAATCAATCTGGAAGAATCAGAGCACCTGAACAGACCAATTACAACAGAGGAGATTGAAACAGTTATCAAAAAACTCCCAAAAAAGAAAAGTCCTGGTCCTGATGGCTTCACAAGTGAATTCTATCAAAAATTCAAAGAAGAATTAACTCCTATCCTCCTCAAGCTATTTCAAAAAATTCAAGAGGAAGGCAGAATTCCAAACTCCTTTTATGAGGCGAGCATAATTCTGATCCCCAAACTGGGCAAAGACAACACAAAGAAAGAAAATTATAGGCCTATATCCCTGATGAATTTAGATGCTAAAATTCTCAACAAAATATTACCCAACCGGATTCAGCAATATATGAAAAAAATCATACACCATGACCAAGTGGGATTTATTCTGGAGAGGCAAGGCTGGTACAATATTCGCAAATCAATCAATGTGATTCATCACATAAACAAAAGGAAGGACAAAAATCACATGATAATTTCAATAGATGCAGAAAAGGCATTTGATAAAATCCAGCACCCATTCATGCTTAAAACTCTCAATAAAGTGGGAATACAAGGAACATTCCTTAACATGATAAAGGCCATCTACGACAAACCCACAGCAAACATCATACTTAATGGACAAAAATTAAAAGCAATCCCCTTAAGATCAGGAACCAGGCAGGGTTGCCCACTTTCACCACTTTTATTCAACATAGTTCTGGAAGTCCTAGCTACAGCAATCAGACAAAAAGAAGAAATAAAAGGCATCCAAATTGGAAAAGAAGAAGTAAAACTGTCACTATTTGCAGATGATATGATATTGTACATAGAAAACCCTAAAGTCTCAGTTAAAAAACTACTGGACCTTATAAATGAATTCAGCAAGGTGACAGGATATAAAATTAATACCCAGAAATCAGAGGCATTTCTATATACAAACAATGAACTGTCAGCAAAAGAAATTAAGGAATCAATCCCCTTCACTATTGCAGCCAAAAAAATAAAATACCTAGGAGTAAATTTAACCAAGGAGGTTAAGGACTTGTACTCGGAAAATTATAAAACATTGATAAAAGAAATCAAGGAAGATACAAACAAGTGGAAGCATATACCGTGCTCATGGCTAGGAAGAATAAACATCATTAAAATGTCTATATTACCCAAAGCAATTTATAAATTCAATGCAATACCAATTAAAATACCAATGACATACTTCAAAGATATAGAAAACATACTCCAAAAATTTATATGGAACCAAAAAAGAACACGAATAGCCTCAGCAATCTTAAAAAGAAAAAATAAAGCAGGAGGCATCACTCTTCCGGATATCAAGGTTTACTACAAGGCCATTATACTCAAGACTGCCTGGTACTGGCATAAGAACAGGCACAGTGATCAATGGAACAGAACAGAAAACCCAGAAATAAACCCACAGCTTTATGGACAACTGATATTTGACAAAGGAGGAAAGAACATACAATGGAGTAAAGACAGCCTCTTTAACAAATGGTGCTGGGAAAATTGGACATCTACCTGCAAAAAAATGAAACTAGACCATCAACTTACTCCATGCACAAAAACAAATTCAAAATGGATAAAGGACTTAAACATAAGCCGTGAAACTATAAGCATCGTAGAAGAAAACATAGGCAGCAAGCTCTCCGACATCTGTAGCAGCAATTTATTTGCCGATTTATCTCCACGAGCAAATGAAATAAAAGGCAAGATAAACAAATGGGACTACATCAAACTAAAAAGCTTTTGCACAGCTAAAGACAATAAGAACAGAATAAAAAGACAAACTACACAATGGGAGAACATATTCGACAGCACGTTTGATAAGGGGTTAATAACCAAAATTTATAAAGAACTTATAAAACTCAACACCAGGAAGACAAATAATCCAATCAAAAAATGGGCAAAAGAAATGAATAGAAATTTTACCAAAGAAGACATACAGATGGCCAAAAGACATATGAAAAAATGCTCAACATCACTAATTATTAGAGAAATGCAAATTAAAACCACAATGAGATATCACCTCACACCAGTCAGAATGGCGCTCATCAGCAAAACAACACAGAATAAGTGCTGGCGAGGATGTGGAGAAAAGGGAACCCTTCTGCACTGCTGGTGGGAATGCAGACTGGTGCAGTCACTGTGGAAAACAGTTTGGAGATTCCTCAAAAAATTAAAAGTCGAACTGCCTTTTGACCCAGCTATCCCACTTTTAGGAATATACCCTAAGAACACCATAACACTGTTCGAAAAGAAGAAATGCGCCCCCATGTTCGTGGCAGCATTGTTCACAATAGCGAAGAGCTGGAAACAGCCCAAGTGTCCGTCAGAAGACGAGTGGATTAAAAAGCTTTGGTATATATATACTATGGAACAATATTCAGCCATAAGAAATGATGACATCGGATCATTTATAACAAAATGGATGTACCTTGATAACATTATATGGAGTGAAATAAGTAAATCAGAAAAAAAGAAAAACTGAGAACAGCATGATTTCAAACATAGGTGGGACATTAAAATGAGACTACGAGACACGTACAAGAGTGTGGTGGTTACGGGATGGGGGGAGGGAGGGGAGGGTGGGATAGGGAGAAGGGGAGGGACACAGGGAAAAACAGATAGAAGGTGACAGAGGACAATTTGACTTTGGGTAATGGGTATGCAGCACAATTGAATGATGGGATAATCTGGAGATGTTTTCATTGTACATATGTACCCTGATTTATTGGTGTCACCCCATTAATGTTAATAAAAAAAAAAAAGAATATACCATTATAAAAAATAATATGCCATCAGATAGTTATAAAGTATACTGGATAAAAACCAAAGCATGGTAAGGGGACAGAGTGATTAGCAGTATTATTTTAGATAGAGAGGTAGAGTGTCAGGGAAGGTCTCTGAGAAGGTGACATTTGAGCAAATTTCTGAATGAGGTAAGTGAGCTAACCTTGGTGGCAATGGAGAATAGCATTCTACACAAAGGGAACTATACAGGCACATGCTGTTATACAGGTACATGCTGAATATGCTTAACAGATAGAAAGGCAAGCATGGCTAGTGAGCAGCCAACAAGGTGAGATTAATGGGAATAAGGTTAAAGAGGTAACCACAGCAGGATCATGTAGGGCTTGTAAACCATAGGAGGAACTTGGGAGTAATATTAGAATGAATCCTTTGCAGGGTTTAGAGTAAAAAAAGGCTATGATTCACTTAAGAGGATCTTTCACTCTGGTGTCTGGAGAATACACTTGGGGAGGAAAGAAAATGACAAGTATTTAAGGAGTGGGACCAATTAAAGAGCTTTTTCAATAACCTAAATGAGAGAATTTTATGGCTTGGATCAGTTAATAATGGTGGTGACAATAAGGAATAGTCAGATACAGGGTATATTTTAAAATATTTATGATGGAATGAATGTGAAATATAGAAAAAAAATGAGGAATCAATAATAATTCTAGTGGTTTTTCAACCTGACTAGCTGTTTAAATGATGGAACCATTTACTGAGATGGGAAATACAAGGGGAAAAGCAGGTGCGGGTTGAAAACCAATTTCCAGGTTTCATATTCCTTTTGGTTATGCACGTGGTGATATTAAATAGAATTTAATACACAAATCTGGAGTGCAGGGGTGAGGTCCTGGCTGAACATATGACTTGGAAATGATCAGTTTGTGGATGTTATGTACAAGCCATGAAATTGGGTGAAATCATCTAGAGAGAGCGTGTTGACAGAGAAGAGATCTGAGTAGCCAAGCAAGAAGAAGGGAGGAATTAAAAGGACCTAAAGCTGACAAATGTGAGCTAGATTAATCAGACAGAGACTCCCATTGGATTTGGCTATCTGCAGATCACTGGTGACTTTGACAGAAATTATTCCAGTGGCCAATTGGGACAAAAACCTAATTGGAATGGTCTCAGGAGAGTAGAAGATAAAGTAATAGAATAGCCTGACCAGGCAGTGGAACAGTGGGTAGAGCATTGGATCTGGGACGCAGAGGACCCAGGTTCAAAACGAGGTCTCCAGCTTGAGTGCAGGGTCACTGGCTTGAACATAGGATCATAGACATGACCCAGTCATCACTGGCTTGAGCCCAAAGGTCGCTGGCTTGAGCCCAAGGTCACTGGCTTGATTGAGCAAAGGGTCACTCACTCTGCCATAGCCACCCCCCCCCATCAAGGCACATATGAAAAAGGAATCAATGAACAACTATAGTGCTGCAATGAAGAATTGATGCTTCTCATCTCTCTCCCTTCCTGTCTGTCTGTCCCTCTCTCTGTCTCTGTCACAAAAAAAAGTAATAGAATATTACTAGCAACTTTATGATAGCAAACTGAAAAGTTAGACAAAATAGAAGTGGTAAGCAGAATAATGATCCCCCAAGATGTCTATATGTTTCTCTTCGGAATTTGTGAATATATTACTTTGCATGGCAAAAGGAACTTTGCAGGTATAAGTTAACGATCATAAGGTGGGGATATTAACCCAGATTATCATGATTTCCCAATATAATCATAAGAATCCTTATAAGTCAAAGAAGAAGGCAGGAAAGTCAGTGTCAAAGTCAAAGCAAGATTTGAATATGCTAAATTGCTGTTTTTGAAGATGGAGGACACGCCCACAAGCCAAGAAATGCAGGTGGCCTTTGGAAGTGGGAAAAAGCAAGGAAACACATTTTCCCCTAGAGCAGTGTTTTTCAACTGCTGGTCTGCAGAGCAGTGCCTGTCCAACAGAAATTTCATGCAAGTCTGGGAAAGAGTTAACCACCCTGATGTTGTATGAAGATTATAGACCCAGTTATCTTAGTGAAATTCACTTATGCTCAGGATGATTGCCACATATCAGCTTGCATCATCAGTGAAAATACTATTGAGGTTCTCTTAGATATCTTTGGAACTTGTAGGCTTATTTGAACAAACTTTTGTATCATGCAGAGCATTTACAAATCATGCACAATAGACAAAAAGCACTCAAACTTATGTAGTATTTAATGTTTCATATATACATGTGGAATTCACAAATCAAGTACCAGCTTATACCTTGTTGCACTGTTATGCACAGTAAGATAAAACTTTACTGGTTGCATGTTTTCATTTCCAGTTGGCTAGGTCACCAGTCCCCAAGTGTAAAAAGGTTGAAAACCACTGCCCTAGAGCATACAGAAGCAACTAAGCTCTATAAACACCTTAAATTTAGTCCACTAAAACCCAATTTAGATTTCTGACCTTAAGTGTAAAGTAATAAATTTGTATTCTTTTAAGCCTCTAAGTTTAATTTGTTGTAGCAACAATAGGAAACTAATACACTGTTTTATATATTCATGGATTCTGGGAATTAGAATGTGAACATCTGCCCTGGCTGGTGGCTCAGTGAATAGAGCGTCGGCCTGGTGCATGGACATCCCAAGTTTGATTCCCAGTCAGGGCACACAAGAGAAGTGATCATCTGCGTTTCCTCCCCTCGCTCTCCCTCTACTCCTCCTCTTCCCCTCCCACAGCCAGTGGCTCGATTGGTTTGAGCATGGCCCCAGGCATTGAGGATGGTTCGGTTGGTTGGTCTGTCTAAGTGTGTCAGCCACAGACACAAAAAATAGCTTGGTACCAGAGCATCGGCCCTACATGGGTTGCCGGGTGAATCCTGGTCAAGGTGCATGTGGGAGTCTGCCTCACTATCTTCCCTCCTCTCACCTAAAAAAAAGAATGTGAACATATTTGGGGGATCATTACTCTGCCTACCATAAACCAACTTCTGGCCCCCAAAGATACACATCCATCCCACATGCAAAATATATTCACCCCATCACAAGGTCCCCAAATGTCTTGTTAGATTACAACATTAGCTCAAAGTCAAAAGTTTCCTCTAAAATCTTATCAGATCGAAAGTCCCAAATCTCATCATCTAAATTAGATATGGGTGGGACACAATTCCTCTCTGTTTACCTGTGAAATTCAAACCCAAGTTACTGCTCTCAAAATGCAACAGTAGGACAGGCATACTACATCAGTGATAGACATTTCCATTCAAGGGGAGATGAAGGAAAAAAGAGTCACTAGTCCCAAGAAATTTTAAAACCCATCTGGACAAACTCCACTAGATTTCAAAGCCTGTTCAAGGCCCCACCTTCTGGCTCTGCTCCACTCTCTGGGCCAGTCAGTCTGTCTTTCTCAGGAAAGGTAACACATGTTTGCTACTGAGTAGTCCTATCAGCCTGATTCCTGCTTGTAGAGTTTTGGGTACCAGATAGCATTCTTTTATTTCATATTCTCTCTGTCCTTTTTGGTCCAAGTTGACACTGTTTTTGCTAATATGAAATTCTCAATAACCTTTGGGTCTCCTGGGTATGTTATAGGAATTCATTTTATTAGACAAGAGGCTCCTCCGAGATGGTCACACTTGTATTTTTGGCTTCTGCTGAGATAGTTGAAGGGAACTACAGTATAAGCCACACATGAATCTCTTTACAAAGGCATTTTTGTGACTGAATACTGTAACCTCTTTGTCCTTCCATGACATTAGAGAAAGATTGTATGGCCACATCCTTAGCTTTTTCTAGTCTGACAGTGAATCTTATCTTTTGAAATATGTTTAGGCTGAGAATTTCTCAAGTTATCAAGTCATTTCCTTTAACAGTTCTTCCCTAAATCTGTCTCCTTTATCTGGTATTTTACTATAAGCAGCAAAAAATAAATTAGGCTGCACCTTTAACACTTAGAAATCTCCTCAGCAGAATGGTTTCCTGTAGGCAAGTGTCAGACGGTGCATTTTTATCTCCCTATGTGTTTAATCTATACACAGAACATTTGGTACAAAAAACTGGGCTAGACCCAGAGGAAGGAGGAGTGAAAACTGGTGGAAGAAATATTAATAACTTAAGATATGCAGATGACACCCATTTTCCTGGAGGAGAGTAACAATGATTTGAAAGACTTCTGATGAAAGTGAAAGTAGATCGCATTTGAACATCAAGAAGACAAATATCATGACTATGAAAGAAATACACAACTTTAACATAACAATGAAGACATGGAAAAGTTGTTTAAAATTGTGCTTAGCTTCGTTAAGTCATCAATTCAAATGATGACTGCAGCCAAAAATTCAAAGATGGCTGAGACTTGGAAATGCAACAAAGATGTGTCATTAGAGACCACGGCTGATCATCCATGCCCTTGTGTTCCTAGTTACTCTGTACAGATGAGAATGTTAAGACAGTGAAGTAGGCTAATGGGAAAAATATTGATTCATTTGAAATATGTTAGAGGAGAGTTCTACAGTGTTGGCCAGATAAAATATATTATGCTCACTTTGTTAAAGATGGCACTGCCCACATGGAAGCCTATCACCCAGGTGATATTAGTTGCCCTTATACTTGAGATGGGTGTAATTATATTATTGGGTGTGGGGGACAGTCTGTAAGCAGGCAGAGTCCTTATAGCCCAAGGCTTAGTTTTAAGAGTAAGCTTTTCCCCACACCCTTGACTGATTGGATGATGTTGGGTGGTGCACTCTCATGAGGAATCCTCCCATTATGCCTCAGATAAGTGACTGTATCAGACTTTCTTGTTTGTAGATTGGATTAAGGGTTTGGATTTCTACACTATAAAGTGGGACAGACTGGGAGCTTGCTCTCTCTCAGTTCCTGAGGTATTAGCATTAGAGAGGAGAGCAGATTAAGGCCACATGGAGGAGAAGAGAAGCAGCCAAGATGGCGGAGTACTGAGAAAGAAGCCAGTTTGTGCAGAGTTTGTGCAGGAGGAGATGGGGAACAGAGATGAATAAGTCTGGTGAGCTAGAAACCTTTGATTCTAGGAAACTTGGATAAGTCAGTAGCTTTGTGAGCATTGAATGAGTAGGTTTTGGAGCCCAGTGTGTGTTTTTGCTTGCCAGCCAGGTGCAAGCTAGAATTAAAGCTGATGGCTCCCCAGTTCTTGGCTCCGTTGTTTCATTACCGACTGTCCGAATCTAATGAGAACCTGCACTGGCCAGGTGGCTGTGATGGTGGCCGTGGACACTGGCTTTACATATAGATACTCTGGACCACCAGAAATGAGTGGGTTCTAGGCAAAAATGACAAAGCAGAATCGCCATTTGGGCACATCATGAGAAGAAAAGGTTCTTTGGAAAAGACAATCATGCTGGGAAAAAGAAGGCATAAGGAAAAGAGGAAGACCAAATATGAGATGGATTGACTCCATTAAAAATGCCATAGATCAGTTTACAGAAACTGAGCAGGGTTGGCAGGAGTCAGAGTATTTAACAGCACTTCACACACACACAAGTTCCACTTTTTTAAAAGCTTTTATTTACTCATTTTAGAGAGGGAGGAGAGAGAAAGAAAGGGTGAGGAGAGGAGCTTAAAATATCAATTCATCACTGCTTTCCGGATGAGCTTTGCCCATGCAAGCCTGGGGTTTCAAACCGAACTGGTGACCTCAGCATTACAGGTCACCACTCTATTCACTATGCCACCACAGGTCAGGCTCCACTTTTCCATTAACTACAGGACATAATTCCACTAAGCTTTCTACCACTATATAACAAGGATGGCCTTTCCTTAAGTTTTAGTGACATGTTTCTATTCTATTCTGCGTCTTTACCAGTAGCTTCTTAAACATTCCACATTTCTACCAACAGTCAGTTCATGATATTCTCTAAAGTGGTATCAGTTTTCTCTAGCTCTTCCCTTCCTTCCGAGTCCTCACTGGCAGAATCAGTAACTCCGTTCTTCTGTCTGCTCACGGCACTCTAGGCTTCTTCTGCCTTGCCCCTAAAAATTCTTCCAGCCTCTGCCCATTGCCACTTCCACATTTTTAGGTATTTATTATAGCCACACCCACATGTCCAGATTAGAATTGGCCAAAAGAAGATGGAAGTGACCAGAAGTTGTTATTCTTAGAAGGTCACCATGGTAAGTCACAATGATAGAGAAGAGCCCAACAGGTCCCAGTTAGTCTTCACTTTTCTGCATTCTGCAGCATCTTCCCAACGATAGACCCTGCTGACCAAAAGTAGCCCCCAACCCACCCTCAGGAACCAGGCTGCAGACCCCAGAGACAGCTTCTTCTTTTTTTCTTTCTAGTGTTCTTTTTTATTTTAATTTATTGTATTTACATAGATTCTAGTGTCCCCCCGAATGCATCCCCCATCCCCCATGTTCCCCACAACATGCCCCTTTCTCCCCTCCCCACAATGCCCTCCCCCTTTCCCTCCAGGATTAGCTTTTCTGCTCTCTATAACATTGTGTTATGTGTGTATAATGTCCCATCCTATCATCCCCTTTCCCTCTGGACCCTTTGATCCCGCCTCTGTCTCTATTCCATTCCTCAGTTCACATTGTACATTGGATTCCTCAAATGAGTGAGATCATATGATATTTTTCTTTCTCTGCCTGGTTTATTTCACTTAATAGTTTCCAGGTCCATCCATGTTGTCGCAAAAGGTAAGATTTCTTCATTTTCATGGTCACTTAGTATTCCATTGCATATATGTACTACTGCTTTTTAATCCACTCATCCACTGACGGGCACTTGGGCTGTTTCCAGATTTTAGCTATTGTAAACAACACTGCCATAAACATGGAGGTATATTTCCTCTTTTGAATCATTGATGTGGTGTTATTGGGATATATTCCTAGACAGCTTCTTCTAATAGAGTTCTCCTACATGAAGCAGTTTCCATAGATTACGTCAAACTCCCTCTTTGTGTTTTCACTTTGGCAGCAGGGCATGCTCAGAATATCAGATGTTTCTGCAAGCTTCAACTTGCCTACCGACTCCAGTTCTCCAAGCAGCCTGAATACTGACTATTTCTCTGATTCTCACTGGCATTCCTCATTAGTACTGGTTAGATTTTGTTTCCCTGCCCCCTGTACTCTGGTCCTCCAATTCTCCCCTTCCAGACCTTTATTTTCTCACTCCTCACATATTTAGTAAAATATCATTCCCGTAATAGGTCCTTAGTCATATAATCCTTACAATGGCTTTGTTATCCTGACTGATACAGTCTGATGGAGAAAACACACAAATAAGTGTGCACTTTTAAACCAGTAAAGAGTGCTAACTTCAGAAGCTATCCAAATTCATATGCAATGAATGACATTCCAAAATCTGAAAGAGCTTCAGAGTTCACCACATGAGTATTGCTTCAGAAAATGAGAAAGAAAAAAGAACATCCCATGCCTAAATGAGCTAAAGAGCCAGAAAAAAGAGAGAAAAAGCTGGAAAGAGAAGTAGGGCTGAAGTACTTACTCCATAGGCTTCCTTTTGAAGGATCTTAACTGCACGGATTTGTATGTCATTTATAAAATTTATCAAATAAAATTCCAATGGGGTAAACAGGCAAATAGGGTATGCCATAGTGTTTCTGATGCTTCCCAAGCACCTCAAATAAATACCCTTACTTTTTTTAAAGGATTTATATTTCTGTTATTATAGATGTATTCAGCAGCATCCTTCCTGCCAAACCATCTTCACAGTTAATAATCTCTACCTTTTACACAAAGAAGGTCTCTACAAACAAAAAATTATTTATCATAGTTGTAATCCAAAGTCAAGTTAGGCCAAAAAAAGCTTAACTAGTAAACTGGTAGAGCAGGACAAGATTCATTTTACTAGTATTCGTACATTATGACACTGTCCTTTTATGAAACTACGGTATGATGAGAATCCTTGTGCAATACTGGAGTAACTCCTCTAGAAAGTGTTGTTGGAATTTTAGTAGACGCAAAGTAGGTTCATTGAAAGTGAATGAAATCATAAAGATGTCCTGTGAATTAAAGTAGAAGGGAATAGCATTTTGCATGCTATAAAAGTGAAGCCTAAATGAGAATGTGACAAAGCACACATATAAGATTTTAAAGTAATATAAGAAAGAAAAATGCCTTATACAATAAGTTTTAAGTTTTAGGAAATAAAAGAATTCCCCTTTAAATTGAGAAGTTAAGTTTAAAGGAAATCAAAGAAGGTATCACTTTCCCTAATAAAAAGAATTATAAAACTCATTACAAGTGATAGTAATCTCTTGGGCAAAAGACATAAAAAATCAAAGGAATAGTTTGGATACATTTATAAGAGGCAGAGCTTCTAATAACTGACAAGAGAAGTTTAGACAGATTTATCTTTAAAACTGTAATCAAGGAAGATTATTTGCTTACAAGAAGAGCAGTTAAACATTTGAATATTTGATTTATCTAAGGATGTGTCCCTGGAAATTTTTAAGTAAATGTTTTAATTAAAGTATAATATATAGAAAATGTGAACAAATAATATGCATACATAAGTTGATAAAATTTTATGAAATTGACACAACTGTGTAACCACCATCCAGATTAAAATAGGGAACATTACTAGCTCCTCAGGAATATCACATGTTACTCCCCAAAGATAATTGCTATTTTGACTTCCATCACCAGAGATTTGATTGTCCACTTTGGTCCTTTATGTAAATGAAATTATATTAGGAAATAATGATAAAATAAAATAGACACCAGACAAGATTGCCATGACATTATTTTAAATTTATGTTGGCAATAAAATGTACCACCACCATCCAATAAAAAAAAATTTTTTAATTAGAAACAACTTTTTAAAATATTAGTTTGAACCAGAAAGGCAACACCTGTGTTCCTGTGACTGTTTACGCATTTAGAGAAAACTACATTATATAAATATGTAAATAAAAGTGTGTTTACACAGTTGTTATAGATTGCAAGGGGAATGGGGGGGGCAGACAGAGACAGACAGACAGGAAGGGAGAGATGAGAAGCATCAACTCCTACATGAGGTGCCTTAGTTGTTCATTGATTGCTTTCTTTTACATTCTTTGATCGGAGGGCTACAGCAGAGCGAGTGAGCCCTTGCTCAAGCCAGCAACCTTTGATTCAAGCCACTGACCTTGAGCTTCAAGCCAGCGACCATGGGGTCATGTCTGTGATCCCATGTTTAAGCAAGCGACCCCATGCTCAAGCAGGATGGGCCTGTGGTTAAGCCAGCAACCTTGGGGTTTAGAACCTGGGTCTCAGCGTCCCCAGGCCAATGCTCTATCCACTGTGCCACCGCCTAGTCAGGCCACAGTTGTTATAGTTCGATAAATTATTACATGTACTATCTATTCTCAATGTCATGTAACTTTATCTTTTTCAATAAAAGCACTTCTTTAAACATATAACTAAGTATAATTTTATTTTCATATCTGTATAAATCTTTTATATAAAAAATTCCAAAAATCTTTATTTTCCTTTTTTTTCCTTGACATTGAGAATCCTGGCTTTCATTATTCACAATACATGCACTAATTTGTTTAACCCTAGTATACAATGAAAAGTATTTTCAGAACTGCCAACTCATACACTTATGAAAAATAAATTTATCCACTAAAGTACAGTGTTTATACCATTCTTTTTGTCCTTAGATTCACTGATTCACTTAATACACTATTTTCCAAAGTTACTTAGGTCAGCTCTTTTCTTCCCCATCCCTTTCAGTGTGGTTGTGTTATTAATTTTAATATAGTTAGATATACTCATCACAATCTACATTCCATGTTGAATCTAACAGCTTGACTGATTTTTTGATTTGCACTCAGTAAAATACACTTTTTATAGCAAACAATTCTATAGGAATTGACAAATGTATAGAGTCCTGCATCCATTACCACAAAATCATGAAGAACGGCTTTATTGAGCCAAAAATTCTCTTGTGAAGCACTGACCAACAATTAATCCATTTTTTGTTCTTATGATTTTACCTGTTTGAGAAAGAAAGAATTCTAAAATAAAACCTGCTAGCCAAGTTGAAAACATAGCCACTTTACCCACTTAGCCAAGTAAATAATACTAGTGTAAGAAAGGGATGAAGGCCAGGAGGTGGCACAGTGGATAGAGCGCTGGCCTGGGATGCAGGGGAACCAAGTTTGAAACCCCAAGGTCACCTGCTTGAGTATTGGCTCATCCAGCTTGAGTGCGGGGTCGCCAGCTTGAGCGTGGAATCATAGACATGACCCTGTGGTCGGTGGCTTGTGCAAAGGGTCACTGGCTCCGCTGAAACGCCCCCACCCTCCCCACTTCCCCACCCCCACCACAGTCAAGGCACATATGAGAAAGCAATTAATGAACAACAAAGGCAACACAACTATGAATTGATGCTTTTAAGCTCTCTCCCTTCCTCTCTATCTGCCCCTGTCTGTCCCTGTCTCTCTCCCACACACACACATACACACACACACACACACACACACACACACACACTTGCTTTAAAAATAAAAGGGGGGATAAAGAAACAAGCATGATTTATTCTCATTCATACATTTGTAAAGTGCTTATCATCCCCCAAGGTGTTATGGAAACCTCAATTATTCTCCAAAATTCCCTTTCCCTTTCTTATTTGGCAAAGCCTGGTTCTCCCTCTCCATCAGCAAATCACAACAGCCTGTCTTTGGTTTGCTTTAGAGGTTGATAGCTGTTTTTTTTGTGGTATGTCTGCAGTAGTGGGATGCAAATAATTTAACAACTGGTTTTCTGCCCTAATGACCATTTTAAGTATAAAAAAAGATATACCAAAAGGTACTTTATTATTTCATGCATTTAACACTTAAAAACAATAGAAGAGGTACCCAAAACTAATTATGTTATAAGAAAGAGTTTTAAAATATTAATGAAAAAATATTAAATAATATCTGACAAAAACAATAAAACTGTTAAGATATTTCCATATTGCTTCTTGATTGGCATCCTCACTTGCAATTTTTTTCACCTATGGACAGAATGAACATTACTATAGGTGCTTAGAATATGCTGTTGTGCAGATGAATGTTAAAAAACAGTAAAGAATGTAAATTTGTGATTTCCACATTGGGCGCTGCCACCCATCCACCTTAGAGAGAACCCTGATTACAAATGCCATTTTAACAACCAGTTCACTGAACTTAACAAAAAATTAGGTAGCGGTTCTGCCAAATTAGTGTTGACGGGTTGAATCCCACCACTGTATGTCTGGAAGGAGAAGACAGAAGGATCAATGGAGAGATTAGGTAGAAAATGATCTCATTACATCATCTGTTCATAGCACTTTTATTTTCTCATTTATTAAATATGTATTTTAAGCAGTATGTGACAGGGACTACCACAACTAGAAAAACAAAAATAACACATCTTCTGCCTTTCAGTAGCCCATTTCCTACAGAAAAGAGACATACCGTATTTTCCCATGCACCCTTTTTCAAAAAATTGGGGGTCTAAAAACTGGGTGCATCTTACACAGTGGTTATAGATTTTTTTTTACTTATATTTCCCACTTTTTAGTGTGGATGAGGAGCTGTATGAGTTTTATGATGAATAAAACTTGAGTTCAATAACTTTATGTAATACATTTTTTTCAAATTTTGGGCCCCAAATTAAGGTGTGTCTTATACATGGGAGTGTCTTATACATGAGGAAATACAGCAAGTAATCAACTGTAATAGAAATAAACTTGGCCGCAAAAGAGTGAATGGAGAAGCACATACCTGCATTGATCTCTGCCCTGAGAAAGTCAGGACATTGGGGCTTGAGGTGTAAGTTGGAGTTAACCAGGCAGAGAAAAGAAAGCACAAACAGTATTACAGAAAGAGAGAACAGTATGTGCAAGACAACTACAAGTAGTTCAGCATGACTGCAGGTCACGGAGCAAGTTGAGTAGTGGCAGTATATGAGGTTGGAAAGGCAGACATAGGCCAAAAACACATGGATAAACTACCTTCTGTTACCATAGTTTTGTTCTTCCTTAATTATAGAACATGTTTTAATTCATCAATATATCAATAACTCAATGTATGCCACATAACAGGGCCTCAAATAACATTAAATTAACAGCCCAGTATGTTCCTAAGTATAATTTTATGTCTATGAGTTGTGTAAATTTTATGTAATCAGTTGTAAAACTTGGTCAATATGTAGTAAACTATGTCTATTTTTTTTAAACTAGTGTAACATACTGCCCTCTACTGGTTATAGTCAATGGCTTTTCTATCATAGTCCATACCAGTAGCTTTCACTCCTTAAACAATACATACTGCCTTTTGACCCAGCTATCCCACTTATAGGAATATACCCTAAGAACACCATAGCACGGTTCGAAAAGAAGAAATGCGCCCCCATGTTCGTGGCAGCATTGTTCACAATAGCGAAGATCTGGAAACAGCCCAAATGTCCGTCAGAGGACGAGTGGATTAAAAAACTTTGGTACATATATACTATGGAATACTACTCAGCCATAAGAAATGATGACATCAGATCATTTACAACAAAATGGATGTACCTTGATAACATTATACGGAGTGAAATAAGTAAATCAGAAAAAAACTGAAAACAGCATGATTTCATACATAGGTGGGACATAAAAGTAAGACTATGAAACATGGACAAGAGAGTGGTGGTTACGGGGTGGGGGAAAGGAGGAGAGATTGGGATAGGGAGGAGGGGAGGGGCACAGGGAAAACCAGATAGAAGGTGCCAGAGGACAATTTGACTTTGGGTGATGGGTATGCAACATAATTGAATGATAAGATAACCTGGAGATGTTTTCGTTGTACATATGTACCCTGATTTATTGGTGTCACCCCATTAAAATTAATAATAAAAAAGAATATATATAAAGAAAAAAATACATACTGGTTGTTTCCTTATCTTGCCTGTTGTAAATAATGCTGCAAAGAACATAGGGGTACAGATAGTTTTTCAAGATAATTATTTTGTTTCCTTCAGATAAATACTCAGAAATGTAATTGCTGGATCATATGGTAGTTCTATTTTAATTTTTTAAAGGAATTTGAAAGTTGCTTGGATATTAACTAAAAATCTTGTGGTATCATTTTGCAGGATATACATATATCAAATTATTACATTGTACATCTAAAATCAATACAATGATATGTGTCAATTATATCTCAATTTTTTTAATGCTAGTTACAATCAATAAGATATATTCACTCACTAATAGCTTATCATCCAGTTGGAAAATCAGTGGTCTCTGACAAAACTTGTTTTATTTTAACATACTGTTTTATATTTCTATATGAATATATGTATATATGTCACATAGACTATGGTTCATGATATAATTCATTCTGAAAGTAGATATGATCTAACTTTTTCTCAAACAGTAAGTTGGTTAAATTTAATAATACTAATAACAAATAAAATTTCCCATACCGTAATACAAATAATTAAACAATAAATATATTATTTTCTAATTTATATACATTTCACATGTATTATCTCAAGTCTCTACTACAAAATTCTACTTTTACTTTTTCAGAGTTAAAGACTGAATATCCTCGAAGATAGACAAATATATGTAATAAAGCTTATTATTATAATAGGAAAACTTATTAAAGCACTCTACAAAACAACAAGAAATGTATTACATTAGGTATATTCATATGATGACCATTACACAATCATTAAAAATCATGTTTTAAAGAGTACTTAATGATGTAGAGAACTAGCAATGATTCATAGCCAAGTGGAAGTAAAAGGCTGCAGAACTGAGTGTTCAGTGCGTGTCTTAACTATGACAGGAAGCGAGCAAGCAGAGAAAGAAAAGCCAGAAGATTAATGCAACAGAATATTATCAGTAATGGTTCTTTGGTAGGATTTCAGGGGATTTTAATTATTTTTTAATAAAATTTTCAATATTTTTCACACTACTTCATGCATTTCTTATTTTTTATCAGATAAGCCCAAAAAAAAATACAAGCATATGAGATTGTCTCCTTTGATAAAAGTGTTCACATGAGAGGAGAAAGAATGCTCCTTCAAGCCAGCCTTTCCAGATTTCCCGTGAAACTGATTTATAGGCCGTATAACAGGTTTTCCATAATGTTGCTTTGAGTTTGCTTGCCACAAAAGCATTTTCCAACACATTCTTTACACAAATATTTCTAAAAGTGCTCTTGTACCTTCAGAATCAGAAGATGAGTAGCTAAGCATAGACTTGCTTTAATTCCTCCTGTAGATGAATATCACTGAAAAACTCTTCAAGCACTTCCTTTGGAATGGTTACATCAGCCTGACTTTTGTTTCAGTGGCTGTTGAAAACAAAGTATAATAAAACATTATTAAAAGTATTGCACTATAAAATGGTAAACTAAGCAAAAATAAAATACAGTGGCCCCTCATCTATCACGGAGGTTAGGTTCCAGAACCCCCCACACACACACCCACACACACACAATAGGTGAAAATATGTGAAGTAGCAAACTTATATTTATTTATTATTTTTAATCTTATTTTAATTTTATTCATTTTAGAGAGGAGACACAGAGTGAGAGAGAGAGAGAGAGAAACGGGGGAGGAGCTGAAAGCATCAACTCCCATATGTGCCTTGACCAGACCAGTGCAGGGTTTTGAACTGGCAACCTCAGTGTTCCCAGGTTGACGCTTTATCCACTGCGCCACCACAGGTCAGGCGCAAACTTATATTTATTTTATTATTTATATATTTTAAGGCTTTATAAACCCTCCCCACACTCTTATAAACCATTCCCACAAAATACTTAAAATAATAAATATATAAAAAATACCTATATACCACAAAATCCCATGATATAGCAAAAAATCTACGATACAAAATTAGGTATATATACATATACAACTTAAAAATCGGTGATACAGTGAGACTTCGAATGGTAAACTGCAATATGGCAAGCAACAACTGTATTAAATGTTTGCTTTAATGATGGTTAACTGTTGGGCAGATAAAATATAATATGCTCACTTTGTTAAAGATGGCGCTGCCCACATGGAAGCCCATCACCCAGGTGATATTATTTGCCCTTGTGCTTGGGATGGGTGTGGGGGAAAGGCTGTAATGTAAGCAGGCCAGGTTGTTATGACCTAAGGCTTGGCTTTAAGAGTAAGCTTTTCCCCACACCCTTGACTGATTGGATAATGTAGGGTGGTGCACTCTCCTGAGGAATCCCATTATACAGAGATTTCCTTGTTTGTATAATTGGATTAAAGGTTTGGATTATCTATGCTATAAAATGGGAGAGACCAGTAGTTTGAGCTCTCTCGGTTCCTGCTATTGCCATTGCAGGGGCCTCCCTGATCCCTTGACCTCCATGGGAAAAGCTGGTTTTCTGCTTCTTCCTTGTCTTCTCTTGTGGCTTGCCTGTATTGGTGAGACACCAATAAACAGAATGACCTACCATCCTCCGACTCTGCCATCTCTTCAACGTCAGCCCGAATCCAATGGGAACCTGCATGTGAATGGCCACGATGGCGGCTCCTGGCCTTACAGCTGGTGTAGTTTGCGGCAGGATTCGGAGATCGGTATGGGGCTACCACCCCTGAGGGGTGGGGTAGAGGACTGGTTGCAGTTCTGGCTTCCCATGGCTATCCTTTTAGGAGCTGTGGGCTGCGTGTTTTTTACTCAAGAGGTGTAAAGCCAGTAGTCAAGGCAACTATCACAGCAGCCTGACCCAAGCAGGTTCGCATTGGATTCGAACAGATGGCAATGAAACACAGGAGCCAAAAACTGGTGAGCCATCAGCTTTAATT
This sequence comes from Rhynchonycteris naso, assembly GCA_037038555.1. NCBI lineage: Eukaryota > Metazoa > Chordata > Mammalia > Chiroptera > Emballonuridae > Rhynchonycteris > Rhynchonycteris naso. Next base: position 290,972,625 of record CM072995.1, on the reverse strand, counting down.
CTAGCTTGCACCCGGTGGGCAAGCAAAAACACACACTGGGCTCCAAAACCCACACATTCAGTGCTCACAAAGCTACTGACTTATCCGATTTTCCTAGAATTAAAGGTTTCTAGCTCACCAGACTTATTCACCTCTATTTCCCATCTCCTCCTGCACAAACTCTTAACAAACTGGCTTCTTCCTCAGCACTCTGCATCTCGGCTACTTCTCCTCCACATGGCCTTAATCTGCTCTGCTCTCTAATACTTCAGGAACCAAGAGAGAGAGATCAAGCTACTGGTCTGTCCCGCTTTATAATGTAGAATCCAAACCCTTAATCCAATTATACAAACAAGGAAGTCTGATACAAAGTCACCCGTCTGAGGTATAATGGGATTCCTCCCTACATCACCACCCTACATCATCCAATCAATCAAGGGCGTGGAGAAGAGCTTACTCTTAAAGCTAAGCCTTAGGCTATAATGACCTGGCCTGCTTACATTACAGCCTTTCCCCCATATCCATCCCAAGCATAAGGGCAAATAATATCACCTGGGTGACGGGCTTTCATGTGGGCAGCGCCATCTTTAACAAAGTGAGCATATTATATTTTATCTGCCGAACAAGAGGAAACCAAGAGTTCTGTGAAAGAAGCTGCTCGAGGTTGAAAGCTTCAGTATGAATTGCAAATCGAACGGCAGAAAAGGCTGGAATTGGAGCGAGCACTGGAGAAGGAATTACGGGTTCGCAAGTTGCAGTTTGCCCTGGAAGCTGAACGTTTGCACCGGCAGTTGTTGGAGAAACAACTGCGGATTTAAGAGCTCGAGTCTCAGCTTCCGGCCAAAAGCCAGCAGCCACAGGAGCCTAAACGGTCGCCAAAGGAGCAGCAGCACCCGTGCCGGTAGACTGGTTTTGAGTCAGCGGGAGCAGGCGCTTGCAACTCCTCTTCTGAGGATGAGAAGGCTCAGGCTGAAGCTGCCATACGCACACTGAGAGCCCAACCAGTGGTCGCCAAGAAGGTAAAAACCCAGCAGCGTAGAGTCCCTCAGGGGCAGCCACAGCCTCCTGCCCAGGTAATGGAGCACTCTGTGGTCCGGCCCTATACCCAGGCAGAGCTGATGGAGTTGGGGGCACAATTTAGGCAGAAACCTACTGAATCCCTGGTAGCCTGGTTACTACGATTATGGGACATAGGGGTGGATGGCATCATGCTCTCTGGAACAGAGATGGAGAAATTGGCCGCCATTACCACACACTCCTCCTTGAGGCAGCGTCTTCAGAACTGCCATGGCAACCCAGGAGACCATACCCTATTAGAATGGGTGATGGCTGCCATTCGTATGGTCTGGCAGAATGCTGGAGAATTGCCAGGGGCAATGAGTTGGTGGCAGTGCTACAGCGAGTTAGTAAAGGTCCTTCGGGAACTAGGTATGAAGAATGCTGTTTTCAACCCTGGGTCCCGTGGGCCAGATGAGGAAGTGTTTACGGCAAAAATGAGGGAATTTATTCTTGCTAGCGCCCCGTCAGCCCTTTTTGGGTCACTTGTGGCTATCTTGGGCCCCTATGTGGGGCAGCGCATCAATGCAGTTACACAGATGGTAGCAGATTTGGGAGAGTTGGAAGCCGCTAGGGATCATAAAGCAGTGAGGGCTGCTGCCCATGTTGCCCCCCCAACTAACAAGGGAAACAGGCCTATAAAGGTTACCTGAACATAGATGTGGGTAGATTTGATTGCGGCTGGAGCAGATAAGGGGAAATTGGATGGCCAGTCTAATAAAATTCTTTTGGAGCTTTGGCGGCAGCTTAAACCAGAACAGAAGTTCCAGCCATTGAGACGAAGGGCCCCAGCAGCTACCAATAAAACATTTGGTGCACGGGCAGCTCGGTTACAAGATTATATGATAGAGACGGCTGAGGGAGAGGAGAACTCCCAAGACCCATTGTACCAGTTTGAATAGGAAAAAGGCCGAGGGACCAGTCTAACGGGGATGGGTGGGGACCGGAGGCCACACGTGGAACTGGCTATCCACTGGTCCCCTTCCAATGTACAACGGGTGTTGGCCTTGGTGGATACAGGTGCAGAATGTTCCCTCCTCTATGGGAACCCAGAGCGGTTTGCTGGGACCCCAGTGGCCATTGATGGCTATGGGGGCCAAACTGTTCAAGTGAAGCCAGTAACTATTCCATTGGGGATAGGAAGACTGCCTCCTAAGCCATATAAGGTGTATGTATCTCCTATTCCTGAATATATTTTGGGGGTAGATGTCTTGCAAGGACTATGGTTGGAAACTACAGCCGGGGAGTTTCGGCTACGGATCAGGGTTGTGAAGGCAATGTTGCGGGGACATGCATCACATTCCCCTTTGCAATTGCCCATCCCTCGGCGTGTGACTAACACCAAGCAGTACCGCCTGCCAGGTGGTTATGAAGAAGTCACGGCGTCAATCCTTGAACTAGAAAAGGTGGGGATCATTCGGCCAGCACACAGTCCTTACAACTCCCCGGTATGGCCTGTGAGCAAACCAGACGGAACCTGGAGAATGACAGTAGATTACAGAGAACTTAACAAAGTTGTTCCCCCTTTGCACGCTGCTGTTCCCTCGATAGCTAACATGATGGATCGGCTAAGCCATGAGTTGGGGACATACCACTTTGTGACAGACTTGGCCAATGCTTTCTTCTCCATTGATATAGCTGCAGAGAGTCAAGACCAATTTGCCTTCAGTTGGGAAGGGAGACAATGGACCTTTACAGTACTACCCCAGGGCTATTTGCATAGCCCCACCTTGTGCCATGGGCTGGTGGCTGCTGACCTGGCTAAATGGAAACAGCCAGAGGCAGTTCGCATGTATCATTATATTGATGATATTATGTTAACTAGTGATTCTCTTCCAGAATTGGAGCAAGCAGTCCCTACCCTGCTATCCCATTTGAAAGCATTAGGCTGGGCAGTCAATGAGGACAAATTACAAGGACCTGGGTTATCTGTTAAATTCTTGGGAGTTGTCTGGTCGGGTAAAACAAAAGTTATCCCTGACGCAGTTATAGATAAGATCCAAGCATACCCCGTGCCCACTACGGTAAAACAGTTACAGGAATTCTTAGGTCTGTTGGGGTATTGGCGAGCATTTATACCCCATTTGGCTCAGTTACTACGCCCCTTGTACAACCTTATTCGGAAGGGGGTTCGTTGGGATTGGACTGAGCAGGCGCAAGGTTCATTTGCAGCAGCTAAGAGACCTGTCAAGGTGGCACAGGCCTTGAATGTGTTTGATCCTGCCAGGCCCTGTGAGCTAGATGTTCATGTAACCTCGGAGGGGTTTGGATGGGGCTTGTGGCAACGAACAGAGCGCTTACGGCAACCTATTGGGTTTTGGTCCCAATTGTGGAAAGGTGCTGAAGTTCGTTACTCATTAGTAGAGAAGCAGCTGGCAGCTGTGTATGCTGCCCTCCTGGCCACTGAGAGTATTACAACCACAACACCAGTTACAGTTAAGACAACATACCCTATTGCAGGATGGGTGAGAGATTGGGCGACCAAATCACATAGTGGTATGGCCCAAATGTCCACCCTGGCCAAGTGGGGTGCCTACCTGCAACAACGCTGTGCTCTTAGCACCAGCCCGTTGAGGGCAGAACTGCAGGAAGTGTTGAGTCCAGTCACCTATGCAATCTTAGAGTCAGGTGCAGCTGGGGCTCAGGAGGCAGAACCTGAAGTCAGTCCCTACCAGGAGGAGCGGGTGCCCATCCCTGAGAATGCCTGGTATACTGATGGTTCCAGCAGGGGCCAACCTGCCAAGTGGACGGCCATAGCCTTCCATCCAGCCACTGAGACTATTTGGATGGACACGGGTAAAAGTCAAAGCAGCCAATGGGTAGAATTAAGAGCTGTTTGGCTAGTTGCCCACAATGAACCTTCACCTCTGGTGATCTGTACTGACAGCTGGGCTGTATATCGTGGACTAACCCTTTGGATTGCTACTTGGCACATTAACCAGTGGATGGTAATGCACCTCCCACTATGGGGTCAGGCCATGTGGCAGGACTTATGGGAAATAGGACACCAGAAGCAGGTGACAGTATATCATGTCACGGGGCATGCCCCTCTAGCCCATCCTGGGAATGATGAGGCAGATACATTGGCAAAGGTGCGATGGTTGGAGACTGCACCTGCAGGTGATGTGGCGCAATGGCTCCACCGGCGCCTGCTCCATGCAGGACAGAAAACTATGTGGGCTACGGTTAAGGCGTGGAACTTGCCTGTGTCCTATGCAGAGGTACTTGCAGCTTGTGAGCAATGTGCAGTGTGTTCCAAGGAGCACCCTTGGAGACCACTGGTGTCACCTGGACAGATCCAGAGGGGTCATGTTCCACTGACACGATGGCAGATAGACATCATTGGACCCTTACCAAAGTCAGAAGGGTACCAGTATGCGGTCACTTGTGTAGATACTGCCACCGGTCTGCTCGCTGCTTATCCCGCCCGTAATCCTGACCAGAGGGCAGTCATACAGGCTTTGGACCGCCTGAGTGCTGCATATGGGCGACCACTGGTCCTTGAAAGTGACAACGGTACCCACTTCACTGGTTCAATGGTGAGGCAATGGGCTCAAGAGCTGGGGGTGGACTGGAAATACCATGTTCCCTAACACCCCCAAGCTGCTGGTATCATTGAGCGGTATAATGGACTCTTAAAGCAGGGACTGCGACAGGAGGGGGGCACCAGCTCCCTTACTGGATGGACACTCCGCTTATGGACAGTACTCCGGATTTTGAATGAGAGACCTCGACGTGGGAGCCCAGCTCCAGTGGACGCCCTCCTGCATCGGGCAGCTGCCCCCATTCAGTTGCAGATACGCACCAAGGACATTTTACTCAAGCCAGGCTTTGGACAGCAGGGCAACGTGCTCTTGCCTGCCCCAACAGCCCTTCTTAAAGGCCAACGGCTTCAATGGACTTGGCCCTGGACTGTCCAGGCCCCCCATCTGAGATGGGTGGCCTTGTTGGCACCATGTGGAAAGGGGCTAGAGGTGGACCTCCAGTTAACTCCTTGGGCAACCAGCACCTGGCCACTTAAGGTAGAAGTGTATTATCCTTTGAGTGCTCAGGGGGACAGCATAATGAAGGGCACCTTTGTAATTTCTTTATGGCCGATAATGAGTTCTCCTATTTTACTACACATAGAACCAGCAGATGCTGGTGTATTGGCCAATAAGGTTTGGTATGCCCGCTCAGGGCAGCCTCTGGTACCAGCTACGGTGCTGTCTGCAGATAAAACTCTGGCCTGTATTCTGCCAGAGGGAAAAGATTTGCCTCTCTTGGTGCCGTTGACAGCTCTGTCATTTCGCCCATAGCTTTTGATTTGTTAATCCTATTGCTGTAGTTGGTACTGTTTCTGTTTATGCAATGTACCTTTGTAATTGTTGAAACTGTATGATTTGTGCTACTGCTATAATTTGTGTAATGTACTTAATTTCCTTGTGCAGGGATGCCGGTGGTGTGAATTGTGGGTAGTAAAGTGAGCATAGGGGTGGATTGTTGGGCAGATAAAATATAATATGCTCACTTTGTTAAAGATGGCGCTGCCCACATGGAAGCCCATCACCCAGGTGATATTATTTGCCCTTGTGCTTGGGATGGGTGTGGGGGAAAGGCTGTAATGTAAGCAGGCCAGGTTGTTATGACCTAAGGCTTGGCTTTAAGAGTAAGCTTTTCCCCACACCCTTGACTGATTGGATAATGTAGGGTGGTGCACTCTCCTGAGGAATCCCATTATACAGAGATTTCCTTGTTTGTATAATTGGATTAAAGGTTTGGATTATCTATGCTATAAAATGGGAGAGACCAGTAGCTTGAGCTCTCTCGGTTCCTGCTATTGCCATTGCAGGGGCCTCCCTGATCCCTTGACCTCCATGGGAAAAGCTGGTTTTCTGCTTCTTCCTTGTCTTCTCTTGTGGCTTGCCTGTATTGGTGAGACACCAATAAACAGAATGGCCTACCATCCTCCGACTCTGCCATTTCTTCACAGTCAGCCCGAATCCAATGGGAACCTGCATGTGAATGGCCACGATGGCGGCTCCTGGCCTTACAGTTAACACTTATATTTTCTAAAATTTGGATTATAACCCAAAAATATTTATAAAACACCTAAATATTTTGTCGAAACCATTTTTCAAAATCTCTTCTCCTTTTTTAACATTTTATCCTTATATTTAATTACTTACATAATAGTTATCGTAATGCCTTTCTCCTAGAGACTTTTATAGTGCCTAGATATTAGAAGTTAACTAGTGTTAGTCAAATAAGTTTGTAAATATGATATATATGTTTTTTTTGTTTGTTCACTTACAGTTTGCATGGGGTGTGGGAGACAGGCTGTAAGCTGGCAAAGTTATTATAGCCTAAAGCTTAGTTTTAAGACTAAACTATTCCCACCCCTTTAGTACTAAGATCTTCTCAAAACTAAACTTTTTTCCATACCCTTGACAATTCCATGATGTGGGGTGGTGCACTTTTATGAGAAATCCCATCTATGCCTCAGATAAGTGGCTTTGTATCAGAGACTTTCTTTATTTGCATATTGGCTTAAAGGCCTTAATTTTTACACTATAAAATAAGGCAGACCAGGGGTTCTCTGGCTCAGATCCTGCCATCAGCATTGCAGAGAGGCAGCCATGATGGCAGAGTGTTGAAGGAGAAGCCAATTTGTGCAGAGTTTGTGCATAGAAAAGGAGATGGGGAACAGAGGTGAATAAGGTTGGTGAGGTAGAAATTTTTGATTCTAGGAAACTCGGATAAGTCACTGGCTTTGGGAGCCCTGAATGGAAACAGAAGTGTTTTCTCACTGTGTGTATTTCTCACCTGCCGAGTGCAAGCTAGGATTAAAGGTAATGGCCCACCAGTTCTTGGCTCTGTTGTTTTATTACCGTCTGTCCGAATCAAATGTGAACCTGCGTGGGCCTGACAGCTGTGATGGTGGCCGTGGCTACTGGCCTTACAACTAGTAAACTTTCAAAGATTTTAAAGTAAGAAAGATCTTTACACATCATCTACTCCAAACCCTTCACACTGTATTTTTTAAATGGCATTGGTTAAAGCATTAACATCTCTGACTCTAATGTTCATGGAAATAAAACTAGTATTTTGCCTATTTGGTTTCTCCACTCCAGCAAAGAAAGAAAGAAAACCTTTACAGGAAAATGAGAGTGTTGGGCAAATCAATGTGCTTCAAGTGTGGAACAAGTGTGTTTAGGTTTGCTCGCTTGTACTTTGCATTGGCCTGGGACGGTGCCCTATGTGTGTGGTCTTTGGAAGGCTTGGTGCTTGCCCTCAGAACGGCAGATTGCAAGTTGTGGATCGCCTGCCTCCATGGGGATGGGCAATTGTTTGCTATTGTTCAGCCCAGCCTGGAGAGTGCTGAGGCTGGTGGGGACCTGTGAGTACAGGAAGTGTGTATAATGAGTCCGGTGAGTTCTGATTTTGAGCAGCTTGGGATCCCTGGGTGAGAGGGAAGCAGTCTTCCCTGCTTGTTTGCTCCTCTGCCACTAGGAAACTTTAGTGAATGGAATGGCCCACTGTTGGGCAGATAAAATATATTATGCTCACTTTGTTAAAGATGGCACCACCCACGAGCAAGTTTTAAGAGTAAGCTTTTCTCCACACCCTTGACTGATTGGATGATGTGGGGTGGTGCACTCTCTTGAGGAATCCTCCCATTATGCCTCAGATAAGCGACTTTGTATCAGAAACTTCCTTATTTGTAGATTGGATTAAGGGTTTTGAATCTACGCTATAAAGTGGGGCAGATTGGGAGCTTGCTTGTTCTCGGTTCTTGAGGTTAGTATTAGAAAGGAGAGCAGATTAAGGCCACATGGAGGAGAGGAGGCAGACAAGATGGCAGAATGCTGAGGAAGAAGCCAGTTTGTGCAGTTTGTGTAGAAAGGAGATGGGAAACAGGTGAATAAGTCTGGTGAGCTAGAAACCTTTGATTCTAGGAAACTCGGATAAGTCAGTAGCTTTGTGAGCACTGAATGAGTGGGTTTTGGAGCCCATTGTGTGTTTTTGCTTGCCCACCGGGTGCAAGCTAAAATTAAAGCTGATGGCTCACCAGTTCTTGGCTCCGTTGTTTCATTACCAACTGTCCGAATCTAATGTGAACCTGCACGGGCCCGGTGGCTGTGATGGTGGCGACAGCTACTGGCTTTACAGTATCTAAATCAGATTTGGACTATGAAGGCTGCTTATTGGAGAATGTTACTACTCAGTGAGGACCTGAAGGATGTGTCTTTGAACAGGAAGTCTTTGGACCAGTGTCAGTCCACCAGAAATGTCCTACCAGTCTGGGGAAGAGTTAACCATCCTGATGTTGTAGCATACCTGCAGTGGTCCTGGATTGCCATTTGAAAAATACTTTGGTAGACAAGCAAAGATGGAGAAGGAATAAAGCATCATTTCAGGAATTAGAAACAGCATTTGTCAAACTCCACCTGCTTTATCTTTGTTTCATAAATCTCCAAATCAGAATACGGAGAGAGCTTCCAGGCAAGGAGAGCATTTGAACACACACTTTTAGCACTGCTCCTTCCTGAACCCAACTTAAACGATTGAACAATAAAAAGGAGAAAATACAAGGAAAAATGACTAGGAGAGAAGACAGCAGCAAACCTTGAAGATTAGAAAGCCGGTGGTCAAGTAGTAACAGATTTATATGATCAAAGATAGCTAATAACTTTGCTGACAGCAGTGTAAGCCTAATAGCAAGCCAGTTCGTCCTGCAGAGGCACAGGAAAGAGCAGGTGTGAAGGACAACAGGTAGTTCTGAAACTGAGGTAAAGGTGAGACTGAAACCGGATTAGTTGAAAATATGTTTAAAAAGCAAATAACCCAAGATCCAATTCCCTATACAACACAGCTGGGCAACTCCCCTCTTTTTATCAAAACAGGAACTTTTAAGTTCCTAAAAATAAGAGAATTTCCTTAACCCATTAAAGGGCATCTAGTGCAGTGGTTCTTAACCGTTTTTGAGGTACCAAACCCACCAGTTTCATATGCGCACTCACCGAACCCTTCTTTAGTGATAAATAAAATATGATTTTTTTTTTCCAAATTCAAGACATAGGTATATGTTTTTTTACTGGTGCACAAAATGAGCCGTGCATGAACATCACCTTGCTCAAAGAACAAAACCAACAAAGTGCATGAACTCACAACAAATTACGGTATTACTTTATTCTGGCCTCTGCGGCAGAGGCTTCTCCGAACTCCTGAGACCGACTCATCGAACCCCTAGTGTTCAATAGAACCCAGGTTAAGAACCACTGATCTAGTGGTTGCTGTGATTCCCACTCCAGGGCCCAGGAGCCTGCCCAGATGGTGGGAAGGTCTGCAGAGCTGCTCTCAGTTGAGTCACCCTCCATGCATTCCCTCGGGCCAAATGACTCCTCCATCAGGGTCACGCGCAGTCCCTGAGGGCAGCCCTTATCCATTGCCTCATTGATGTGGAGTATAAAGGCCAGGCCCCTTTGCCCTAGCTAGGACAACTCTGAAAGCCATAACTCTACATCAACAAGAAGCAGAAAAATGTAACTTTTTTAAAGAAAAGTGTTGGGCAGATAAAATATATTATGCTCACTTTGTTAAAGATGGTGCTGCCCACATGGAAGTTTGTTGATATTAATGTGCGTTCTGGAACAGGCTGTGGGCAGGCCGGGTCGTCATAGCCTAAGGCTTAGTTTAAGAGTAAGCTTTTCTCCACACCCTTGACTGATTGGATGATGTAGGGTGGTGATGTAGGGAGGTTCTTTGTTTGTATAATTGGATTAAAGGTTTTGAGTCTGCTATAAAATGGGAGAGAGCAGTAGCTTGCTCTCTCTCTCTCTCTCGGTTCCTGGGTTCCTGAGATTAGTATCAGAGAGGAGAGCAGATTACGGCCATGTGCAGGAGAAGCAGTCAAGATGGCAGAGTGCTGAGGAAGAAACCAGTTTGTTAAGAGTTTGTGCAGGAGGAGATGGAGAACAGAGGTGAATAAGTCTGGTGAGCTAGAAACCTTTGATTCTAGGAAACTCGGATAAGTCAGTAGCTTTGTGAGCACTGAATGTGTGGGTTTTGGAGCCCAGTGTGTGTTTTTGCTTGCCCACCGGGTGCAAGCTAGAATTAAAGCTGATGTCTCACCAGTTTTTGGCTCCCGTGTTTCATTGCCAACTGTTCGAATCCAATGTGAACCTGCGTGGGTCAGGCTGCTGTGATGGTGGCCTCAACTACTGGCTTTACAAAAAGGTATCATTTACATCAATGGCAAAATTTAAAGTACCAATGATGAATAATTTAAAATGATCTGTGTAGGGCAGATAAAATATATTATGCTCATTTTGTTAAAGATGACGCTGCCCACGGAAAGCCCATTGCCTAGGTGATATTAGTTGTCCTTATGCTTGGGATGGGCATAATTATATTATTGGAGGGGGGCAGGCTGTAAGCAGGAAGGGTCATAATGAGGCTTAGTTTTAAGAGTAAGCTTTTCTGCCTGACCAGGCGGTGGCGCAGTGGATAGAGCATCAGACTGGGATGTGGAAGACCCAGGTTCGAGACCCCGAGCTTGCCAGCTTGAGCGCGGGCCCATCTGGCTTGAGCAAAAGCTCGTCAGCTTGGACCCAAGGTCACTGGCTCCAACAAGGGGTTGCTCAGTCTGCTGAAGGCCCACGGTCATGGCACATGTGAGAAAGCAATCAATGAACAACTAAGGTGTTGCGACGGCAACGAAAAACTAATAATAGATGCTTCTCACCTCTCTCCATTCCTGTCTGTCTGTCCCTATCTATCCCTCTCTCTGACTCTAAAAAAAAAAAAAAAAAAAAAAAAAAAAGAGTAAGCTTTTCCCCACACCCTTGACTGATTGGATGATGTGGGGTGGTGCACTCTCATGAGGAATCCTCCCATTATGCCTCAGATAAGTGACTTTGTATCAGAGACTTCCTTGTTTGTAGATTGGATTAAAGGTTTGAATCTACGCTATAAAGTAGGGCAGACCAGGACCTTGCTTGCTCTCGGTTCCTGAGATTAACATTAGAGAGGAGAGCAGAGAAAGGCCATGTGGAGGAGGCCAGAAGTAGCAGCCAAGATGGTGGAGTGCTGAGGAAGAAGCCAGTTTGTGCAGAGTTTGTGTAGAGAGAAGGAGATGGGGAACAGAGATGAATAAGGCTGGTGAGCTAGAAACCTTTGATTCTAGGAAACTCAGATACGTCAGTAGCTTTGTGAGCACTGAATGAGTGGGTTTTGGAGCCCAGTGTGTGTTTTTACTTGCCCGCCGGGTGCAAGCTAAGATTAAAGCTCATGGCTCACCAGTTCTTGGCTCCATTGTTTCATTACCGACTGTCCGATCCAAATGCAAACCTACACTGGCCGGGTAGCTTTGATAGTGGCTGCAGGCACTGGCTTTACAATCGGCAAGACTTTTCTTTAAAAAAAATATTGTAAAGCCAGTTGCCACAGCCTCCATCACAGCCACCTGGCCAGTGCAGGTTCGCATTTGATTCGGACAGTCGGTAATGAAACAATGGAGCCAAGAACTGGTAAGCTATCAGCTTTAATCCTAGCTTGCACCCGGCAGGCAAGAAATACACACAGTGGGAAAACACTTTCCTTTCCATTCAGTGCTCCCAAAACCACTGCTTCTTCTATCCTCCACGTGGCCTTTCTCTGCTCTCCTCCATCATGGGCTCCTAGAACATAAACACTCTTCCCCAGAACGTGATCTCTCTTCCTTTTAAAACCTTTTAGTGTGAAAGCCTTCCCCAAACACACCTTAATATAATCATGCCATCTGTTGGGCAGATGAAATATATTATGCTCACTTTGTTAAAGATGGCACTGCCTACGTGGAAGCCCGTCGCCCAGGTGATGATATTAGTTGCCCTTCTTGCTTGGGAGGGGCATGATTACTGAATGAGTGGGTTTTGGAGCCCAGTGTGTGTTTTTTCTTGCCCACCGGGTGCAAGCTAGGATTAAAGCTGATGGCCCACCAGTTCCTGGCTCCATTATTTCATTATCGACTGTCTGAATCCAATGCGAACCTGCATGGGCCAGGCAGCTGTGATGGTGGCTGTGCCTACTGGCTTTACACCATCCCAAGCAAGAAGAGCAACTAATATTATCACCTGGATGACAGGCTTCCACATGGGCAGCACCATCTTTAACAAAGTGAGCATAATATCTTTTATCTGCCCAACAAATATAAAATACTGAACAACATTTTAAAAGACTTTAATAAATGGAAGAATGATATACCACATTTTTGGATTTGAGACTCAATATAATAAAGATGTCAGTTTGTCCTATTGATCAATGCAATTCCAATCAAAACAGTAAAGGGTTGTTTGTGGTACTTGACAATCTAATTTAAAAATTTATGTAAAAGAGGAGAGGAACAAAAATAGCCCGGATACAATTGTGTAAGAAGAACAATGTGAGGTTTGACTTTATCTAACAAGTCAATAGAAAACTCTCATAATTAAAATAATATAGTATTGCCACTGGGATACATTTTAAAAAAATCAATGGAACAGAATAAAGAACCCAAAGTTTCATGCACACAAAGAAACCTGACTTATGACAAAGCAGAGACATTACAGATCAGTGGACAAAGGATAGCAGTGGCAGCCATGGGGTGCACTACTCAGATTTACTTTCACAAGATAACCTGTGCCAGGGAGAATATTAGCTTATCTGTCTGTAGGGCCAGTGCTGCCACCACCATCACAGCCACCTGGTCCATGCAGGTTTGTATTTGATTCGGACAGACGGTAATGAAACAACGGAGTCAAGAACTAGTGAGCCATTTTTCTTTATTCTAGACTCATACCCGCCAATGGCTTTGTATCAGAGACTTTCTTGTTTGTATAATTGGATTAAAGGTTTTGAATCTATGCTATAAAGTGGGCAGACCAGGAGCTTGCTCTCTTGGTTCCTGAGGTATTAGAGAGGAGAGCAGATTAAGGCCATGTGGAGGAGAAGTAGCCAAGATGGCAGTGCTGAGGAAGAAGCCAGTTTGTGCAGGAAGAGATGGGGAACAGAGGTGAATAAGTCTGGTAAGCTAGAAACCTTTGATTTTAGGAAACTCGGATAAGTCAGTAGCTTTGTGAGCACTGAATGTGTGGGCTTTGGAGCCCAGTGTGTGTTTTTGCTTGCCCGCCAGGTGCAAGCTAGAATTAAAACTGATGGCTCACCAGTTTTTGGCTCCATTGTTCCATTACCGACTGTTCAAATCTATTGCGAACCTGCATGGGCCAGGCTGCTGTGATGGTGGCCACAACTACTGGCTTTACACCTTCCTTTTACTCTACCTTTTCTATGTTTAGGCATACAAATACTTACCATTGTGTTGCAAATGCCTACAGTATTCAGTTCAGTGACATGCTGTATGTACAGTTTTTTAGCCCAGAAGCAATAGCTATGCCATATAGCCTAGGTGTGTAGCAGCCTGTACCATCTAGCTTTGTGTAAGCACACACTATGATGTTTGCACAATGAAGAAATTGAAATTATCTAATGACAGATTTCTCAGAACATATCTCTGTTGTTAAAGTGATGCATGACTTTAGTGAATATACCAGAAATGATAGGGGGAACTAAAGAGTTAAAATTTTAGCTTGAGTAATGGCTTTGTTTATGGTCAGTGGGAATATTGGTTAATGCAGGTAAAAGCTTTGTTCCAGGAACTGGGACACCTTAACAGGCCTACATGACTTAACAAGATCTGTGAGTGATCCACTTTGTTCCCCTGGGGCACAAAGGCCCACTGACTATGATCCAATTAACTTTGACTATGATCTGATTAACTCTCTTTAAATTCCAAAACCCTTACCTACCCTTTTCTTCCCCTTATAAGGGGTTGAGGTGATTTGGAAATGTAACCCCATCTCCCCAGATTGCCCACCATCTGAATAAAGTTCTCATACACAATCCATGTTTCTACTTTTTGGCTGAACTGATGTCAAGCAGCACAGACTCTGATATTTCTGGTTTCAGAAGCACATCATGCTTGCCCAATGGAGACTCTTCTAGTGAGTAGTCTTAAGTGCCTCATTAGCCTAAGCAAGACATTTCCTCAGAGCTTTGTCTTCCTTCACTCTCCTTTCTCAGATGTCAGACCCACAATATAATATCAAAGATTTCTTAGCTTGTCCCTGCTCATGTTCCACTTTAACCTTCACAGGTGTCTCCTCCCCATAAGTCCCATACACTTCTGATTCCATGGTGCTTCTCAGAAACTGTATTGACATCAGTGTGCTTGGAATGCTGGAAGAAAACTGCCTGTAGGGCAGAGATAGGATCACTTACCAACTGGCAAGGGGAACCCAACCTGAGTAGATGGTTGGCCACAGATTGTCCTGACATAAGACAATGGCTCAACTTCTGAATGTTACACAGATAATGAATGACCTGGGGAAACATTCCAACAGAGTAAAACAGACTAACCAATGCAATAATTTAGGCCTTTAAACGACACAGGAGTGACAATCCCTGCAAGGAACATGAGTGGTTATTACTAAGTGATTGAAGCCCTTCAGAAGGATAACGACAAACTGAGGACAGTTAACAAACAAAGTATAAGTATGAGAGCCAGTATATACTTGTTGAGGCATTGCCTACAAAGATATTCTTATATCGTTACAGTGGAAGAGATCACAGCTAAGGAGCAATCACAGGATGTCAGAGTTAGAATGTGGGGCTGCACAGGCAATTAAATGCTGTTAGACTAAGTAAGAGCACTGAAACATGACATGGGGACATCTGCTCAGAATTTAGGCTCAACAGACCCCCAGCCCTATGTCCACTCTCCTACCACCAGCTCCAGACTGCAGAGAGCCACCACTGAAGTTCTCAGTGATGCTGATGCGTCTCCCACCATACACATCCTTCTTGCAGACCTTTCATACCCAGTACTTCCCTAGCTGTATTGTGCTAGGATTTAACACTAGTTATCTTCCTGTCAGCCAAGAGAGGAAGTGGGGATAGCTCTGAAGGGTATTTATTGTTTGTCATAGAGGAGCCTCAGTAGGGTCCTCTCATAGGGGGTAAGTGCTAGTTCTTAAAGAGAGAGGTGATATCACTGAGAACGTCTGTTGGTTCTCCTCTGTAGACCAAGGCAGAAGTTATGAGATGGGGGTCACAGAGCCAGTCTGGTTAATAGTGATGGATATGATGAGCACCCAAATTAAGAGAGACCTGATAGCAGCATTTAACTGTCAGAAGCCAAGGAGCTACATTTATCCTAATGACCAGCTGTGTTAAACAGGCAGCCAAGAGAACGTGATTGGGATGATTAATAGAATTGGGGGTTTCTAGAGGCAAAATACCTAGGCTTCCTTAAAGGTTACTACTTAACATCTATAAGCTAAAAAAGATAAGACAGGAGAAACAGGAAGCCAATGACTGTGGTCCCTAATAAAAAGTCACAATACTTTGCTCAGTCAATACGGAGACCTAAGCTAATTTTTAGATCCGGACTCCAGATCCTTCTAACTTTTATGTAATAACATAATTTTTAAGCTCAGCCTATGGTCTAGTTTTGGTGAAGTTTAAGTTTAAAGCAATTATTTAAAAAACAATGAGCTAGTGCCTGACCTGTGGTGGCGCAGTGGATAAAGCGTCGACCTGGGAACACTGAGCTCGCCAGTTCAAAACCCTGCACTGGTCTGGTCAAGGCACATATGGGAGTTGATGCTTCCAGCTCCTCCCCCCTTTCTCTCTTTCTTTCTCTCTCTCACTCTCTCACTCTGTGTTTCCTCTCTAAAATAAATAAAATAAAAAAAGAAAAATTAAAAAAAAAATGAGCTAGCAAAAATTTGACAATCATATGTAAAATATATAAAGAGTTCTTAGAAACCAATAAAAGGCAAAACCCATGTAAATATAAGTGATTCATAAAAAAACCAAAAATTTAAATAAGAATGTGAAAACATTTTATTTCTGAATTAAATGTAAGTTAAAAGGAAGAAAAACAATGAGACTACTAGATATATTCCCAAGAGAATTGAAAATATATGTCCACACAAAAACTTGTACCCAAATGTTCATTCATATCAGCATTATTCATAATAAGCTGAAAAGAGTTGATGAACCCAAATGTTCATCAACTAATGAATAGATAAATGAAATGTAATATACCGCATAATGGAATATTATTTAGCAATAAAAAGAGGTTCTAATACATGATACAAAATAGGTGAATCTTTTTCTTTCAAAAAGGAATTTTTTAATTTTATTTATTCATTTTTAGAGAGAGAGATGAGAGAGAGAGAGAAGGGGGAAGGAGCAGGAAACATCAACTCTCATATGTGCCTTGACTAGGCAAGCCCCGGGTTTCAAATCAGCGATCTCAGCGTTCTAGGTCAATGCTTTTTCCACTGTGCCACCACAGGTCAGGCCAAAATGAGTGGATCTTGAAAACATTATGCTAAATAAAAGAAAACAGTCAAGAAGGGCCCATACTGTATGATTCCATTAACATAAAGTGTCCAGACTAGGCAAACTTACAGAAGCAGAAAATAGCTTAGTGGTCGCCAGAGACTGGTGGAGGGGGAAACAAGAAGTGACTGCTAATGCTATGAAGTTTTTTTACGGAGTTATAAAAATAGCCTGAAATTAGATAGTGGTGATGACTGCACAACTCTTATTAATCTATTAAAAACCACTGAGCCTGACCAGGCAGTGGCGCAGTGAATAGAGTGTTGGACTGGGATGTGGAGGACCCAGGTTCAAGACCCCAAGTTTGCCAGCTTGAGCGCAGGCCCATCTGACTTGAGCAAAGCTCGCCAGCTTGGACCCAAGGTCACTGATTCCAGCAAGGGGTGGCTCCGTCTGCTGAAGGCCCGCAGTCAAGGCACATGTAAGAAAGCAATCAATGAACAACTATGATGTCCCAACGGCAACGAAAAACTGATGATTGATGCTTCTCATCTCTCTCCATTCCTGTCTGTCTGTCCCTATCTATCCGTCTCTCTGACTCTCTCTCTCTGTCTCTGTCTCTGTAAAAAAAACAAAAAACAAAAAAACCCCACTGAATTGTATACTTTATAAGGGTAAATAGTATGGTATGAGAAATATATCTCAATAAAGCTGTTGTAAAAAGATAAAATCATGCCTGACCAGGCGGTAGCACAGTGGATAGAGCAGAAAATCAGCCTAGGAATCAGGGAACCCAGGTTTGAAACCCCAAGGTTGCCAGCCTGAGTGTGGGTTCACCAGCTTGAGCACGAGGTCACTGGCTTGAGCGTGGGATCACAGACGTGAGCCCATGGTCGCTGGCTTAAGTCCAAAGGTCGCTGGCTTGAAGCCCAAGGTCACAGGCTTGAGCTCAGAGATTTCTGGCTTGCGCAAGGGCTCACTGGCTTGCCTTGAGGCCCCAGGTCAAGGTACATATAACAAACAATCACTGAGCAAACAAAGTGCTAAAACTACAGGTTGATTGTTTCTCATTTTTCTCTCTTCCTCTCTCTCTCTTCCTAAAATAATTAATTAATTAAATCACAAAAACATTAAAAATATCAAAAAACAGCAATGAAAAATGTAGAGCAGAAGAATGTAGTAAGATTAAAAGAGGAAGAAAAAAGAAGGAAAGCAATAAAACACAATTTAAGCAAATGTATTTTATGGTTAAATGAATGATAAATTATAGAACTCTCATTCATGGAGCCACACATTAAACTTTATGTCTCAGATTTGTACACAATAGGTATAAAGGTCATATTCCTTTTGATGTGTCATTTCTGTATTCAAGATATTTTATTTTATATACCAATTACCACAAAAAAAATGTTCAAATAGCTCAATAGTTTTGTAAGGGCTAGGGATTAGACTACAAACATATCACAGAATCTATTTCAACAACAAAGACAAGTAGGGTTGTTTTCTTCTTGGCTTGAGAAAAGAAAAGAATAAGTGGGATTTTTAAAAAATGAACTATTAAAGCCACGAGCTTAGCAAGCAGATACCAAATTTCTAGGATAATCTAGCTGATCTATCCCAGTGAAAAGTGCTCCGTTGTATTTTAGATTTCTTTCCAATAGTGTGTATTACCTGAAGTGACTAAGGTTTTCAAATGGCTTTTTGCCAAATGGATTGGGAAGGGAAAAACATCATCAAAGACCCAGAGATGCTATCAGAGCATTACAAGAACAGACTTGGAAGGTGTGCGTGGCTGGGAAGCCAAGAGGACCTTTAGTCCAAATAAATCATGAACCAAAAACATCATTTTAAATGGGAGAGAATGAAATCAGTCTCTTTAATAACACCATCTCCTCAATTTCCAGTTTATTTTCATGACAAGCTAGGAATTACATGTAATTTAATTGGCAAGTTTCATTTTTGAATCATTTAAGTCATATTTATAAGTCACATGTAAGCAAAAGGTAATCTAGAAACATCTGCTAGGGTATTTCTTCTATGTGGAGCTTCCACTGACACATTCTCTTGGTCCAATCAATTCTTACGTAGTTCATGTAACCTCATCTTTCAGCTTGGGGACCTAAATAAGCATCAAATAAACACAAATACATTGTTAAAAAATTTTAAGAATAAAAGATGAACCCTTTTAAGGAATAGGGTACTGAAGCAGTGCATTTAAGATATTTGAAAGTCTAGCTAATACATTTGTCTCATCTATTTTTTTTAAGATTTTATTTATTGATTTTAGAGAGAGGAGAGAAAGAGAGAAAGATGGAGGGGGAGGTAGGGGAAGTATCAGCTCATAGTTGCTTCTCGTATGTGCCTTGACTGGACAAGCCCAGGGTTTCAAACTGGTACCTCAGCATTACAGGTCAACACTTATCCATTACACCACTTCAGGTCAGGTGAGTCTATTTTTCATTGTTATTGTAAAGCCAGTAGCCACAGCCACCATCACAGCTACCTGGCGCATGCAGGTTTGCATTTGATTCAGACAGACGGTATTGAAACAATGGAGCCAAAAACTGGTGGGTCATTAGCTTTAATCCTAGCTCACACCCGGTGGGCAAGAAATACACACAGTGGAAAAACACTTCCC
Organism: Rhynchonycteris naso; assembly: GCA_037038555.1. Classification (NCBI taxonomy): domain Eukaryota; kingdom Metazoa; phylum Chordata; class Mammalia; order Chiroptera; family Emballonuridae; genus Rhynchonycteris; species Rhynchonycteris naso. Next base: position 290,953,604 of record CM072995.1, on the reverse strand, counting down.
TTTCCATTCAGGGCTCCCAAAGCCACTGACTTATCTGAGTTTTCTAGAATCAAAGTTTTCTAACTCACCAGCCTTATTCACCTCTGTTCCCCATCTCCTTCTCTCTACACAAACTGTACAAATTGGCTTCTCCTTCAGCACTCTGCCATCTTGGCTGCTTCTCCTCTCCTCCACATGACCTTTCTCTGCTCTCCTCTCTAATGCTCATCTCAGGAACTGAAAGCGAGAGCAAGTTCCTGGTCTGCCCCATTTTATAGTGTAGAAATCAAAACCCTTAATCCAATATACAAATAAGGAAGTCTCTGATACAAAGTCTCTTATCTGAGGCATAAGTGTGATTCCTCATAAGAGTGCACCACCCCCTATTCTGCAACAGTCAAGGGTGTGGGGAAAAGCTTAGTCTTAAAACTAAGCCTTAGGCTATAAGGACGCTGCCGGCTTACAGCCTGTCCCTCACTTCCAATGCAAACTATAAGCAAGCAAGCATATATATCATATTTACAAACTTATTTGACCAACAGTTATGAATCAGAAATGCCATTGCATATTATGTCCAAACTTTTGTTAAAATGATTTTAAATGTTTCTATTAAGTATATTATTTTGGGAATATACTTTTAAAAATAATGACCATTTTTATCTTCTACTATTGACTTTTAAGGTAAAATTCAAACTTTTTATTAATGAAATATTTTGATGTCTTTTTTTACTAAAGCAATCAAATCAAAATAATTTAAGAGACAGTTGTTTTAACATATGTGACAGAAAACAGAAAGACAAGAAAGATCAAATTAAATTTCAGTCAGCCTTTATTAAGGACCCATTTTATGTTAAGCCTTCATAAATTAAAATATTCTAGATAATTTTTCAGAAGTAAACAGTGCTGTGAAGTCATGGGGAGATTTTGAACAAGTGACAATAATGGTAGTTTATTGACACTTAACGTTGCTGTCAATTGATATTGACAATGATACATTAATGAGAATTTAGTGAACACTTACCTAATGTTTATAGCTGCAGTACATGATAATCTCATTTATTGATCTCAACACCTTATCATGTGGGTGGGACAGTCTTCCTCCTTATAACAGTTGGAAACTGTGAAGCATGGAGAGGTTAAGAAACTTGCCCAGAGCCACACGGAAAGTATGACAAGCTCAATTTCTAAATCAGGCGATCTGATCCCAGGAACTATATTATGCTACCTTTTGAAATTCAGAATGAATTTTCCTTTGGAACCATATTGTAACTATAATTCGTTTCACAAGCTAGTCTGTAAAAGCCTAGAAACATGTCTAGACAATAGATTATACACACTTTACTGGAGTTTAATGACTGGAGAACTAATTCAGACACAGAAGAAATTGGTAGCAAACAGTATTTTATCTCTATTTTTAGCAATAGTCATTACTTGGAAATAAAAAAAGAATTTAAAAGCATTTTAAACCCAGAGAATCCTCTTTGCAGTTGAGATGTTATTGAGCACTTCAATTTCTAAAACAGATAAGAGTAGGGCTGTTCAAACTGAAGTGGGAAAGAAAAAGGCATACTCTTTTTCCATCATTCCCCAAAGTAGAGCCCAACATACTTCCCAAAAAATTCAGGGTTCCAAGGAAGACAGGCTGAAGAAGATTGAAGTAGACAGAGAGATTGCCATAGACCTAGTGGATCTTTTTTTTTTTTTCAGGGACAGAGAGAGGGATAGATAGGGACAGACAGACAGGAACGGAGAGAGACGAGAAGCATCAATCATCAGTTTTTCTTTGCGACACCTTAGTTGTTCATTGATTGCTTTCTCATATGTGCCTTGACCGCGGACCTTCAGCAGACCGTATAACCCCTTGCTCGAGCCAGCGACCTTGGATCCAAGATGGTGAGCTTTTTGCTCAAGGCAAATGAGCTGTGCTCAAGCTGGCGACCTGGGGGTCTGTAAAGCCAGTAGTCGCGGCCACTATCACAGCCGCCTGGCCAATGCAGGTTCGCATTAGATTCGAATGGAGCCAAGAACTGGTGAGCCATCAGCTTTAATTCTAGCTTGCATCCGGCGGGCAAGCAAAAACACACACTGGGCTCCAAAACCCACACATTCAGTGCTCACAAAGCTACTGACTTATCCGAGTTTCCTAGAATCAAAGGTTTATAGCTCACCAGACTTATTCACCTCTGTTCCCCATCTCCTCCAGCACTTCCTCTTAACCAACTGGCTTCTCCCTCAGCATTCAGCCATCTTGACTGTTTCTCCATGTGGCCTTAATCTGCTCTCCTTTCTCATACTAACCTCTGGAACCAAGAGAGAGCAAGCTCCCGGGCTGCCCCAGTTTATAGCATAGAAAATCCAAACCTTTAATCCAATTATACAAACAAGGAAGTCTCTGTATAATGAGATTTCTCAGAGAGTGCACCACCCTACATCATCCAATCAGTCAAGGGTGTGGAGAAGAACTTACTCCTAAAACCAAGCGTTAGGCCATAACGACCTGACCTGCTTACATTACAGCCTTTCCCCCTCACCCATCCCAAGCATAAGGGCAAATAATATCACCTGGGTGATGGGCTTCCATGTGGGCAGCGCCATCTTTAACGAAGTGAGCATATTATAGTTTATCTGCCCAACAGGGTCTCAAACCTGGGTCCTCCGCATCCCAGTTCGACACTCTATCCACTGCGCAACCGCCTGGTCAGGCAACCTAGTGGATCTTAAAGTAACTTATGATGTTCTCTATCAACAAGACAGGTAATAACAAGTGTTGGAGTGACTGGAGAAAAAGGAACCCTCATTCACTGTTGGTGGGAATGTAAAGTAGTACAACCATTATGGAAGAAAGTATGGTGGTTCCTCAAAAAATTAAGAATAGAACTACCATATGACCCAGCAATTCCTCTACTGGGTATATACCCCCAAAACTCCAAAACAGTGGTACGTAAAAACACATGCAGCCCCATGTTCATCGCAGCATTGTTCACGGTGGCCAAGACACGGGAACAACCAAAAAGTCCTTCAATAGAGGATTGGATAAAGAAGATGTGGTACATATACACCATGGAATACTACTCAGCCATAAGAAATGATTACATAGGATCATTTACAATAACATGGATGGACATTGATAGCATTATACTGAGTGAAATAAGTAAATCAGAAAAAAACTAAGAACTGTATGATTTTCATACATAGGTGGGACACAAAATTGGACTCATGGACATAGATAAGAGTACAGTGGTTACCAGGGGGAGGGAAAAGGAGGGGAGGGGCATGAAGAAAACCAAATACTAAAGGGTGACGAAGGATGATTTCACTTTGGGTAATGGGTATACAATATAATCAAATGTCAAAATGATCTGGAGATGTTTTCTCTAAATATATGTACTCTAACTGACCAATGTCACCCCGTTAAAATTAATTGTCTAAATAAAATAAAATAAAAAGTATCTTATGATGTCCTCATAGACAAAGTAGATAAATGTGAGTTGGAAGATGTATAATTATTTGTGACAATAAATCTACCCATCTAATGGAAGGTCTATAGTGTCATGCCAGAGGACTTTGTATCTGATCCCATCAACATTTTTATCAATAATTTAGATGAAGTCATAAAAGGTATGCCTATGAAACAAAATGAAAAATATTTGTAAATTATCACCAAACAGAATCAAAGAAAGTGTGAGTGCAAGTAGTTCAGGAATATACATTTTAAATTGCTGAACATCTTCCACAGAAACCTTTTGTGGTGAGACTTCACATGCAGCAGTAAACCCTCAAAGGGGTCAAAGCATTCAAGATGTCATCTTAAACTTAATAAACTCAGAAGTTCACTGACCTCCTTCCTCAGACGGAGTTAACTTACCAGTTGTATGAATTCCTGCCCTCCTCCCAGACCGCAGGAAGGAACTGCTCGTAAAACCAAAGGGAATGCCAAAATGAAAAGAACAGAAAACTAAACTTCAAGAAGCAAGAGTGAACTACAAATTAAAATGTCTAGAAACAGATACTAAAACCAGTGAAAGGCCTAAGAAGAATACAAAAACCAGAAAAGTTGGCCAACAACTGATCCATGGATCACAAAGAGAGGTCTGGGTCAAATGTTGTTCATTTGTTTTGCTTATATAAACCGACCAGGGTGTGGAGCAAAGACTGACAGCCAAGTTTAAAGGTCCAGAGTCAAAATAGACACCATTCTCTCCAAGGTAGGGTAGAATCAGCATTTTCCTAGTTATCCCAATAAGGAAGTTGTAATAAGTTTCAGGCTATTCTTGAGTTGAATGCATATTTATCATGATCTCTTTAAACCCCCCAAATACTATTATATTTATTTTCATTTTTTTATTGATTTTAATTTATTGTGTTTACGTACATTCTAGTGTTGCGCTGAATGCATCCCCCCTCCCTTGTATTCCCCTCAACATCTCCCTTGTCCCCCTCCTCATAACAGCCTCCCCACTTTCCTTCAGATTTATCCGCTCTTATCATCCCCATTTCCCTCTGTCCTCTTTTCCTCTGGTCCCTTTGATCTCTCCTCTGTCTCAATTTTGTTCCTCAGTTCACATTGTTCATTAGATTCCTCAAATGAGTGAGGTCATATGATATTTTTCTTTTCTGCCTGGCTTATTTCACTTAACATAATAGTTTCCAGTCCATCCATGTTGTCGCAAAAGGTAAGATTTCCTTCTTTTTCATGGCCCCATAGTATTCCATTATATATATGTACCACTGCTTTTTAATCCACTCGTCTTCTGACGGACACTTGGGCCATTTCCAGATCTTTACTATTGTGAACAATGCTGCCATAAACATGGGGGTGCACTTCTCCTTTTGAAACAGGGCTATGGTGTTCTTGGGGTATATTCCTAAAAGTGAAATAGCTGGGTCAAAAGGCAGTTTCATTTTTAATTTTTTGAGGAATCTCCATACTGTTTACCATAGTGGCTGCACCAGTCTGCATTCCCACCAGCAGTGTAGAAGGGTTCCCTTTTCTCCACATCCTCTACAGCACTTATTCTGTGTTGTTTTGTTGATGAGTGCCATTCTGACTGGTGTGAAGTGATATCTCATTGTGGTTTTAATTTGCATTTCTCTAATAATTAGTGATGTTGAGCATTTTTTCATATGCCTATTGGCCATCTGTATGTCCTCTTTGGGGAAATTTCTATTCATTTTGTTTGCCCATTTTTTGATTGGATTGTTTATCTTCCTGGTATTGAGTTTTACAAGTTATTTATAAATTTTGGTTATTAACCTCTTTTATCAAATGTATTGTTGAATATATTCTCCCATTGTATGGTTTGTCTTTTTATTATGATCATATTGTCTTTAGCTGTGCAAAATCTTTTTAGTTTGATATAGTCCTATTTGTTTATCCTGTTTTTTACATTACTTCCCTGTGGAGCTAAATCAGCAAATATATTGCTACGAGACATGTCGGAGGCTTACTGCCTATGTTGTTTTTTTTTTAAGATGCTATGGTTTCACGGCTTACATTTAAGTCTTTTATCCATTTTGAGTTTATTTTTGTAAATGGTATAAGTTGGTGGTCTAGTTTCATTTTTTTAAAGGTAGCTGTCCAATTTTTCCAACACCATTTGTTGAAGAAGTTGTCTTTACTCCATTGTATGCTCTTACCTCCTTTGTCAAATATCAGTTGTCCATAAAGGTGTGGGTTTATTTCTGGGTTCTCTGTTCTGTTCCATTTATCTATGTGCCTGTTCTTATGCCAGTACCAGGCTGTTTTGAGTACGATGGCCTTGTAGTATAACTTAATATCAGGAAGTGTGATGCCTCCCACTTTATTCTTCCTTATCAAGATTGCAAAGGCTATATGTGGGGGGTTTTTTGGTTCCATATAAATTTTTGGAATATGTGTTCTATATCTTTGAAGTATGTCATAGGTATCTTAATGGGTATTGCATTGAATTTATAAATTACTTTGGGTAATATAGACATTTTAATGATGTTTATTCTTCCTAACCATGAGCACAGTATATGCTTCCACTTGTTTGTATCTTCCTTGATTTATTTTATCAATATTTTATAATTTTTCAAGTACAAGTCCTTAATCTACTTGGTTAAATTTACTCCTAGATACTTTTTTGTTGTTGTTGCAGTAGTGAATGGGATTGTTTTCTTAATTTCTCTTTCTGACAGTTCATTGTTGGTGTATAAAATGCCTTTGATTTCTGAGTATTAATTTTATATCCTGCCACCTTTCTGAATTCATTTATCAGGTCCAGTAGTTATTTGACTGAGACTTTAGGGTTTTCTATGTACAGTATCATATCATCAGCAAATAATGATAGTTTTACTTCTTCTTTTCCTATTTGGATGCCTTTTATTTCTTCTTGTTTGATTGCTGTGGCTAGCACTTCCAGAACTATGTTGAATAAGAGTGAAGAAAGGGGGCACCCCTGACTTGTTCCTGATCTTAACGAGATTGCTTTTAATTTTTGTCCTTTGAGTATGATGTTGGGTGTGGGTTTCTCATAGATGGCCTTTATCATGTTGAGGTATGTTCCCTGTATTCCCGCTTTGCTAAGTGTTTTGAACATGAATGGGTGCTGGATTTTATCAAATGCTTTTTCTGCATCTATTGAAATTATCACGTGGTTTTTCTCTTTCCTTTTTTTTAATGTGATGAATCACATTGATTGATTTGCAAGTATTGTACCAGCCTTGCCTCCCCAAAATAAATCCCACTTGATCATGGTGTACAAATTTTTTTAATATATTGCTGTATCCCGTTTGCTATTATTTTGTTGAGGATTTTAGCATCTAAATTCATCAGGGATATTGACCTATAATTTTCTTTCTTTGTGTTGTCTTTGCCTGGTTTTGGATTCAGAATAATGCTCACCTCATAAAAGGAGCTTGGAAGTCTTGCTTTCTTTTGAATTTTTTGAAATAGCTTGAGAAGGATAGAAGTTAGTTCTTCTTTAAATATTTGGTAGAATTCACTTGTGAAGTCATCTAGTCCAGGGCTTTTGTTTGTTAGGAGTTTTTTTGATAACTGTTTTAATCTCATTTGTTGTAATCAGTCTGTTTAGGTTTTCTGATTCTTCCTGATTGATTTTTAAAAGATTATATTATTCAAGAAATTTGTCCATTTCATCTAGGTTGTCTAATTTTTTGGCATAGAGTTCTTCATAATATTGTCTTACAATCCTTTGTATTTCTGTTGTGTCAGTTGTTATTTCTTCACTCTCATTTCTAATTTTATTTATTTGAGTCCTCTCTCTTTTTTCCTTGGTAAGTCTGGTTAAAGATTCATCGATCTTGTTTACCTTTTCAAAGAACTAGCTCCTGGTTTCATTGGTTCTCTGTATTGTTTTTTTTTAGTCTCTATGTCATTTATTTTAGCTTTGATCTTTATTATTTCCTTTCTTCTACTACCTCTGAGCTTTAGTTGTTGTTCTTTTTCTAGTTCTTTTAGATGCAGGGTTAGGTTGTTTATTTGAGCTTTTTCTAGCTTTTTAAGTTATGCTGTAGTGCTATGAACTTACCTCTCAGGACTGCTTTTGCTGTGTCCCATAAATTTTGAGTTGTGTATGCTCATTATCATTTGTTTCTAGGAATATTTTAATTTCTTTTTTGATCTAATTGCTAATTCATTTGTTATTTAATATCATGCTATTTAGTTTCCATGTGTTTGAATATTTTTCAGTTTTTTTGTTGTGGTAGATTTCTAGTTTCATGCCATTGTGATTAGAGAAAATGCTTGATATGATTTCAATCTTCCTAAATTTGTTGAGACCTCTTTTCTGTCCTAACATGTGGTCTATCCTAGAGAATGTACCATGAGCACTTGAAAAGAATGTATATTCTGCTGTTTTAGGGTGAAAGGTTCTGAAGATATCTATTAAATCCAGTTGATCTAGTGTGTCTTTTAAGTCTGCTGTTTCTTTGTTAATTTTCTTTCTTGAAGATCTATCTAGTGATGTTAGTGGGGTATTGAAATCCCCTACTATTATAGTATTGCTGTTGATCTCACCCTTTATATCCATCAAAGTCTGCTTTTTTTATATATTTACGTGCTACTATATTAGGTGCATAGATATCTATAATGGTTCTCTCTTCCTGTTGGATTGCTCCCTGTATCATTATGCAGTGACCTTCTTTATCTCTTACTATAGCCTTTGTTTTAAAGTTCATTTTGTCAGATATAAGTATTGCTACCCCAGCTTTTTTTTCACTTCCATTTGCATGAAATATTTTTTTCCATCTTTTACCTTCAGTCTATGTGCATCTTTTGTTTTCAGGTGTGTCTCTTGTAGACAGCATATGTATGGGTCCTATTTTCTTATCCACGCAGCTACCCTATGTTTTGATTGGATTATTTAATCCATTTACATTTAAGGTTATTATTGATATGTAGTTGTTTATTGCCATTTTATTTTTTAAATGTACATTCCTCTTTTACTATATTCTTTTCCCCCTTTGTTCTGTTTACAACAGGCCCCTTAACATTTCTTAAAGCATTGGTTTGGTTGGAATAAAGTTTTTGAGTTTATTTTGCCTGGGAAGCTTTTTATTTCTTCTTTAATTTTAAATGATAGCCTTGCTGGATAAAGTAATCTTGATTGTAGGTTCTTGTTCTGTACTACTTTGAATATTTCTTGCCATTCCCTCTGGACTCAAGTGTTTCTGTTGAGAAGTCGGATGTCATTCTTATGGGGGCTCCTTTGTAGGTGATAGTCTTTTTTTCTTTAGCAGCTTTTAATATTTTCTCTTTATCTCTTAGCTTTGGTATTTTAATTATGATGTCTCTTGGTGTGGATTTCTTTGGGTTTCTCTTTAATGGAATTCTCTGTGCATCTTGAACTTGTGTGACTTTTCCTGCATCAATTTAGGGAAGTTTTTAGCTATGATTTGATTGAACAAGGTTTCTATCCCTTGTTCTTTCTCTTCTTCTTCAGGAACCCCTATGATGCAGATGTTATGTTTCTTCATGTTGTCACAGAGCTCTCTTAGAGTTTCCTAAGACTTTTTGAGTCTCTTTTCTTTCCTGCTCTGCTTTTGTAACTTTGTTTATCTTGTCCTCTAACTTGCTGATTCGATCCTCAGCTTCATTCATCCTGCTTTTAAGTCCTTCCATAGTGGTCTTTATTTCTGATATTGTATTTGACATTTATGACTGATTCTTTTTTATTATTTCAATGTCCTTTTTTATATTTGCTATCTATTTAGGTGCTTGCTATGTCCATCTATTGCTGTTCTAAGGTCTTTGAGCATCCTAACAATCATTATTTTAAACTCTGCATCCAGTTATTTGTTTATATCTGACTCATTCAACTCCTTTTCTGGGGATTTCTCTTTATTCATTTAGGTTGCATTTCTCTGCCTTCCCATTCTGTCTGTGTATAAGAAAGGTGTGGACACAGGAGTCCAATGGGTGTTGCTCTGTGTTCCCTAGGTGTGGTCTGTCTGTGGGCCCCCAATCCTGTCTGTGGCTACCTCGGGAATTCGGGTATGGGCGTTGCCAGTGCAGACCCCCTGCAGTGGTCACTGAGGTTTCTACCTCTCCTCCACGGATGGGGCTGTGTCCACATGCCCAGGCTACAATCCCTGGCGGGCCTTGGCCTTCACTCCATCCTCTCGGGTAGGGATACACTCCGCACAGGGGCCGGAAGCCTTGGCACTGTGGGTGGGACTGCACACCTATGCTCAGCCATGGGTCTCTGCCCATTTCCAGCTTTCTCCCCGCCCCTGCAGGCAGGGCTGTGTTCCCAACAGCAGCAAGACTTGGCTTTTGCCCTGCCCCCAATGGCAGGGTTACACTCACAGACCAGGATGCAAGCCCAGGCTCTTGGGCGGGGCTGTGTGCCCCTGATTAGCTGTGGCTCTCCACCAGTTCTCCTGCTTTCACCCAGCTTTCGCCTTGCCCCTGCTGGCAGAATTTCAGGCAGGACCACTCTTGCTCACTCGGCCAGGAGCTGTGTTGGACCACTTTCGTGCACCCCTTCTGCTCTTGCCAGATGAGACTGAGCTGACGCTAGGCCTCAGTCGTGGCTGGCCCAGCTTTGGCTCCCGCCAACGCGACGGCGTTTTTATGTCCCACTGCCGTCTGCCCTCCGGCAAGCCTTCAGCAGTGTGGGTGGGGGCTCTGCAGCTCAGACCCTAGCACTCAATTTTGTATTTCTGAAGTCTCCCTCCTTCTAAGCAACTCTGCTCTGAGTGCCATGGGAGAGCTTGTTTGGCTGGTGTCCTGCTCCCCTTTGCTGCTATTGCTGGTTCCAGGGGAAATATTCACTTTAGATTTGGGGGGGTGACTCAGCCCAGGGGTTTGGGTGGCTGTCCCTCAAAGTGTTTCTCCCTGTGCCTCCTAGATTACACTCTCTTTCTGGAACTCTGATCCTCTCAACTCTCCCAGTCTCGCAGAGTCCCAGGTGAGTGGTTGTGAAAGAGGTTTTCTGCGCAGTCCCTTTAAAAAGAATTTTGGGCCTGAGAAATCTGTTTCTCAAAAACAGTATCCTGACTTATTTTGCAGCTAGATACTGTTCATATGCTTCTTCTAGGATCTGGGGCTGCATACTGAGGTTTTGGTCCTGGGGCCCAGGACCCTCCCCTTTCCACTAAACTCACTTCCCGCCATGCAAGATCCTCCAGGCTGCCGTTCACTCCCTGGAGCTGGGCAGCCCTCTCTGCATTTCTACTTTTCCTACCAGTCTCAGTGTGACTTCTTCAGTTTTCCTTGGTTGAAGAGTCCTCTTAGTTTAGTTCAAAGTTGGTTTTTCCAGATAATGGTTCTTGAAAATAGTTGTAATCCACTTTGGTTATGGGAGGTGGAAGTTGGTACGTCTGCCTACTCCATTGTCATCTTGCCATCCCCCTGCATTGGCATTTTTAAAGCCTCTCTTCTGGTGCTGAATGGAGAAGAGACCATGTGGGGCAACAGTGGAGTCCAGCAAACTGTGGAGTGAAATGATCAGGGCTGATGAGGGTGGACCTCATCAGAATGGAAGCATGAGGTTTAGAAGTGAGGAGCTTAAAAGTACCAGTGCAGCACCTCCCAAATACTATTATAAATGCATTGAGTACTTAGCTGAGTTGGTGTGAAAAGCCATCTGATGCTTTTCCACTCTGCTGTTTAGTTCCCCATCTCAAATTAACAGAGTTTGGGGTAGAGGGCAGGCTTTCAACTGGCCAGGTGAAGCAAGGAGGTGGTGAAAAATGAGGTAGATAACCATAGAATAGAGGAATTATAGTGGGAATATCATAGTGTTAGTGAATTTCACAAAGATGAAAGTCCTAATCTCCAATTATTGCTCTCTTTGTTGTTTTTTGACAGAAAAGCAATACATACATGTTGGAAAGAGATAAACAGTACCTTTCTATTGTCCATTAACAATAGGTCTGTGTTTTGTACTATTAGTAATACCCACATAACAGTGTTTTTGAGAGAATTAAGTGATAACCCTTAGAACAATGTATGGTAAAACATTACATGCTCAAAAATAATATCTATTGTTTTATTGATATATTATAAACACTATGATAATCATTCTGTTACCTATCAATCTTCTTCAACAGCCTGTAAATCCTTTAGTTATTGGCCAGCTATTGGGGTGGTGGTATAGAAAGATCATAGCAACACAAAACAAGAGTGTTTCAGCTCAGGTCTGGGATAAGGACAAAGCTAGGTCTGGAACGTATAGGAATTACCATCTTAAAAAATTTATTTCAACTGCTTAACATGTGTCTTCTATTAATTTCCCTCTCTGGACCAAATAAGTGGTGATACTTCCTGTAGGCCTTGGCTCTAGGAAGTTTGTGTAGGTTGCAGATAAGAGTAAGAGCAGGAAATGATCTGGGGTGCTCATTAAGCTAGTGTCCCAGTAATGGTAGCATAAAAAGAGCACTAGGGAGGTAGAGTGTCTGATGAAATCTTTACAAGCTTGCAACTAGATAAGTATGGATACACTTTGTTTTGGACTTGGGTAAGGAATATACAACTCACACCGTGACCAACAGTTCCATTTTGAATGACCCCAATTTTGGGGATCACTTTTATTCCCAGCCAGAGTCTGAAAATATCCTTGGGTAAGTGACCTTTGCTCAGGATTCAAGGCCCATGTAGGTCGGGAGGCTGGGATGGAGAGGGAGGTTATATGAGAGTTTATAAGAGCCATAGATAATGCTATTGGCAATATTCAGATGTAAAAGAAGGAAAGACTAAGAGATAGAGGAAAACACATGCAACATATGAGGGAAACTATCAGGCCTCATAATCCAGTTCCATATATAACTCATAGGGACAATGTTACAGATGTCACAGCCCTTAGCAGAAAGTATCAATAAGCCAAGATTACCTCTCCCAAAAAAACTGAACTTAGGGAGCAACTGGACCAGGACTCACAGTATATTCTAGCTTTTTTTCATATATATATATGCACACATATATTATAAATAATAGAATAATTGTCAAATAGCTTTTCTCAGCTGCTCTTTTTTGCCTAACAATATATCAAAAAGATCTTTCTGTATCATTAAATGGTTTTTTATCAAATATTTTACTCATTCAACAAATATTTACTGAGTACATACTGTGTGTCAGGTGCTGTTAGGCCCAAAGGATATAGTGGCAAATACAACAGATTAGGTTCCCAGTTTCACAGAGATCAATCTGGTGAGTAGAATACAAATAAATAATAAAGAGAAATGAAAAGGCCAGGATTGACAGGTGCTATGCAAAGGATTAAAAGAGGGTGATAGGATCTAGTGTGTGAGACTACTTCCCAACTGAATGGCCAGAGAAGGTCTCTCTGAGAACAACTTAAATTGAGATCTTTGACAAGAGCTATCCATGGAAAAATTAGTGTAAGAGTATCCTTCACAAATAAAAAGGTAGGGCAAAGGCCTGAGGCAGAAACAAGCTCAGTCCACAGAAGAAACAGTAAAAAGGCAAGGGTGACATGGTATAATGAGAAAGGTGGGTGAGGTTGCAAAGATTAGGAAGGCCTGGGTACTCTACCAGAGAAAAATGTGGAGTTCCATTCCAAAGGTGAAAGGAAGACATTGGAGGTTATTTTATATTATTTATTTATTTTCTATTTTATTTTATTTTATTTTGAGAGAGAGACAGGAAGGGAGATTGAGGTGGGGAAGAGAGAGGTGAGAAGCATTACTTATAGTTGCTTCATTTTAGTTGTTTATTGTTTTTCACACATACCTTGACTGGGAGGCTCAAGCCAAGCAAGTGACCCGTGACTCTTTGCTCAAGCTACAACCTTGGGCTCAAGCCAGCATTCTTGGGCTCAAGGCAGTAACTTTGGGCTTCTAGCCAGCAACCTTTGGGCTCTACCCAGAAGCCTTGGGATTATGTTGATGATCCCACGCTCAAGCCGGTGACCTCATGTTCAAGCTGGCAACCCACGCTCAAGCTGTAAATCCATGATTAAGCCTTCAAGCTCACCCTCTAGCCTGTGACCTTCAGCTTTTGAATCAAAGCTCTCAGCATCCTGGGCTAACACACAATTCACTGTGCCACCACTGGTCTCAGCTTTATTGAGGTATACTTATTTTACAATAAAATTCCCCAAATTTTATGTCTACAATTTGATTAATTATAATAAATGTATTTAGTTGTACAATCAACACCATGATGTATGATGTAAAACATTTTCAACACTTCAAAAAGTTTCTTCCTTTCAATTTGTAAGTTAATCACCTCTCCCCTAACAACTACTGAGCTGCCACCTGAATTTTAACTTCTCTAGAATATCTTTTCAGTGGAAATATGCAGTCAAGGCAACTACATAATTTGCAGGGCCTGGAGCAAAACAAAACAGTGGGGCACTTTGTTAAAAAATGGTAAAGAGCCTGACCAGGTGGTGGTGCAATGGATAGAACCTCCAACTAGGATGCACAGGACCCAGGTTTGAAACACCAAGGTCTCTGGCTTGAGTGTGGACTCACCAGCTTGAGCACAGAGTCACCAACTTGAGCGTGAACTCACCAGCTTGAGCACAGGGGTCACCGGTTTGACCATGAAATCATAGACATGGCCCCATGGTTGCTGACTTGAGCTCAAAGGCTACTAGCTTGAGCCTAAAGTCTCTGGCTTGAGCAAGGGCTCTCTGGCTTGGCTGTAGCCCTCAACTCAAAGCACATATGAGAAATCAATCAATGAACAGCTAAGGAGCCGCAATGAAGAATTGATGTTTCTCATCTCTCTCTCCCTTCCTGTCTGTCCCTATCTGTTCCTCTCTCTGTCTCTCTCTCTGTTTCTGCCACACACACACACACACACACAATGATAAAGAATTTCATGGCAGCGAAAAAAGCATAAACCAATCACAAGGTCTGTGTGGCAGCACAAATTATACAACCAGGAGGCCAGACCTACATTCACTATGTAGTTTTTGTGTCTGGCTTCTTTCACTTAGCATGGAGATTCACTCATGTGTCATGTTCCTGTAGTCTGTATTCTTTTATTGATGAGTAGTATTCTATTGTATGAACATGTCACAATTTGTTTATCTAATAATGGATGGATATTTGCATTGTTTTCAGTTTGGAGCTGTTATGAATAAACTGCTATGATCATTCAAATAGAAGTCTTTCTGTGATGTCTTCCAAAGAAAAAATATTCAATTTTGATGAAGTTCAATTGATCAATTTTCTGCTTTTATGGTTCTCTCTGTTAGTGTCCTATGAAATCTTTACCTAACCCAAGGTTACCAAGATTTTCTCCCAGGTTTTCTTTCAAAGTTTTATAATTTCAGGCTGAATACTTTTTATGTTCTTATTTGTCATCTACTTAACGTTTTTGGTGAAGTGTCTACTCAAATTATTTCTCTATTTTGTTTTTACATTTAGTTCTTTGAACCATTGGAATTTTTTAAGCAGAAGAATGAGATCTTTTAACAAGATCATAAAGCTATGATTACTTAACAAGATCTTTTAACAAGTTCAGTTGCTATAAGAATGGATTATAATGAAACAAAAGTAGAATCAGAGAGATCAATTAAGAGACTAGTTATGGTCCAAGTGAGAAAATGGAGGTTTGTACTACAGTGGGAGTGAGAGGAAGAGAAGTGGACAGATTTGAAATATATTTTAGAAGTAGAGCTGATAGCAGCTGCTGGTAGATTAACTGTGGAAGATAAGGAAAAGATAGGGAATCTAGGGTAATTCTTATATTTGGGATTTAAAATACAGAATCAGATGAAGGGGCTGTTTACTAGGATGGAAAAGACTATAACGCAGTAAAAGCAGCAGGAGTGGGCGGTGGCCTTTTTTGGCCATATTAAATGTAGGTGCTTTTTTTATATCCATGCCAGATGTTGAGGAGGTGTTAGGAGATACAAGTCTGGAATTTCAGAAAGAGGATATAGAAGAAGAAGGAGGGGGAGGAGGAGGGGGGAGAAACAGGAGGAGGAAGAAGAAGAAGAAAATAAAGAAAGAAGAAGGAATAAGAAAAAGAAAGCATGGCAAGTAGATGAAAAGTGGTATCCCCCCTCCAAAATTTGCTGTTTGAAGCCCTACTCCCCAAGTGATGTATCTGGAGCTAATGGTTAAATAAGATAATAAAGGTGGGGCTCTAATACAGAAGAACTGGTAGCCTTATAAGGAAAGGAAGAAAAACAAATACAAAACTCCTAAAAGGTCGCCTGACCTGTGATGATGCAGTGGATAAAGCGTCAACCTGGAACATTGAGGTCGTATGGTTCAAAACCCTGTACTTGTCTGGTCAAGGCACATATGGGAGTTGGTGCTTCCTGCCCCTTCCCCCTTTCTCTCTCTCTCTCTCTCTCTCTCTCTCTCTCTCTCTCTCTCTCTCTCTCCCTTCTCTAGAAAATGAATAAATTAAATTTTTTTAATTAAAAAAATTAAATGTGCAAAACTCCTAAAAGATCAAGTAAGAGGAAAACAAAGTAGAAACAATAAGACTTAGAAACATTGGAGCAGTCTTAGTGAATTGGTGCAGACAGAAGTTTTACTGGGGCAGAAGGAGGAGAAAATGAAATCAGATAGTGACTACAGACAAGCCTTTAAGATGTTTTGCTGGGAAGGGGAGCTAAGAAATGGGGTAATAACCAAAAGATGATATGGAGTCCAAAATGTTCTTATGGATTTTTTGTTTTTTTAGGATAGAAGAAACAGTGGATGTTTGTGTGAATGATCAAGTAAAGAAGATGAAGTAGAGAATAAATAAAAAGATCTAATGCAGGTAAAAGGAAAACAAATGCAGAAGAGGGAAATAAACTTCAAGTAAAGAATGTGGAATCCAAGTGAAGGATTTGGTGTTTGATGGGGAACATGGCAATGCTTCAAGTAGGTTGACAAACTTGATGGTGTGAAAATAAAGAGATTCTCTCTGATTTCTCCTATTTTTCTCATTCAAGTATGAGGCAAGGTCACCAGCAAAAATGGAAATGGGAATGTATAATTTATAGGCTATAGAAGAAAGTATGGTATGGTTGTTTTTGAAGATGGAAAAGTGAACATACTAGAGAAATCTCATAGGATTGCCCAGCAATGTTGAGAGTCCAGGGAGAAGTCTTCCCTAAAAGGCTTTCAGCTGACGTAGCCTTCTATCTCAACAGTTTAAATGAACTTCAGATTTACCTCTAAACCATAGATTAGAACTGCCATCATGGAGAACACTGACCTCTACCCAACCTGAAAATGTATAACTGTTAGCAAGGAAGAAGGCTGGGTAGACAACCAACACATCTACCCTACTTTGGCAAGTTGATAAGAGAACTAAAAGGACATAATCATTTTAATCTGCACTGCCTTCTTTGATTACTAAAAACACAGGCTTTTTCATTTTGATTGGTTATTTAATATTTTTTCTTTATTTATTTTAATTTATTGTGTTTACATAAATTCTAGTGTCCCTCTGAATGCATCCCCCCCTCCACTGTGTTCTCCACAACATCCTCTTTGCCCTCCTCCCCAAGACACCCTTCGCCTTCCCTCCAGAATTTGCTTTTCTGTTCTCTATAACATTGTGTGTATAATGTCCTATCCTATCATCCCCTTTCCCTCTGTCCTCTTTCCCTCTGGATCCTTTAATCCTGCTTCTGTCTCTATTCCATTCCTCAAATCATATTGTTCATTGGATTCCTCAAATAAGTGATGTCATATGATATTTTTCTTTCTCTGCCTGGCTTATTTCACTTAACATAATAGTTTCCAGGTCCATCCATGTTGTCGCAAAAGAGAAGACTTCCTTATTTTTCATGGCCCCATAGTATTCCATTGTATATATGTACCACTGCTTTTTAATCCACTCATCCACTGACAGACACTTGGGATGTTTCCAGACCTTGGCTATTATAAACCATGCTGCCATTAACATGGGGGTGCATTTCTCTTTTTGAATCAGTGATATGGTGTTCTTGGGATATATTCCTAAGAGTGGGATAGCTGGGTCAAAAGGCAGTTCTATTTTTAATTTTTTGAGGAATCTCCATACTGTTTTCCACAGTGGCTGCACCAGTCTGCATTCCCACCAGCAGTGTAGAAGGGTTCCCTTTTCTTTACATCCTTGCCAGCGCTTATTCTGTGTTGTTTTGCTGATGAGTGCCATTCTGACTGTTGTGAGGTGATATTTCATTGTGGTTTTAATTTGCATTTCTCTAATGATTAGTGATGTTGAGCATTTTATCTTCTGCCTATTGGCCATCTGTATGTCCTCTTTGGAGAAGTGTCTATTCATTTCTTTTGCCCATTTTTTTATTGAATTGTTTATCTTCCTGGTATTGACTTTTACAAGTTCTTTATAAATTTTGGTTATTAACCCCTTATTAGATATATTGCCAAATATGTTCTCCCACTGTGTGGTTTGTCTTTTTATTTTGTTCATATTGTGTTTAGTTGTGCAAAAGCTTTTTAGTTTGATATAGTCCCATTTGTTTATCCTGTCCTTTATTTCCCTTGCCCGAAGAGATAAATCAGCAAATATATCGCTGCAAGAGAGGTCTGAGAGCTTATTGCCTATGTTTTCTTCTAGGATACTTATGGTTTCACGACTTACATTTAAGTCTTTTATCGATTTTGGGTTTATTTTTGTGAATGGTGTAAGTTGGTGGTCTAGTTTCATGTTTTTGCAGGTTGCTGTTCAATTTTCCCAACCACTTGTTAAAGAGACTGTCTTTACTCCATTGTATGCTATTACCTCCTTTGTCAAATAACAATTATCCATAAAGGTGTGGGTTTATTTCTGGGTTCTTTGTTCTGTAACATTGATCTATATGCCTGTTCTTATGCCAGTACCAAGCTCTTTTAAATACAATGGCCTTGTAGTATAACTTGATATCAGGAAGCATAATACCACCCACTTTATTTTTCTTTTTCAAGATTGCTGAGGCTATTTGTGTTCTTTTTTGGTTCCATATGAATTTTTGGAATATTTGTTCTATATCTTTGAAGTATGTTATTGGTATAAGAATTGCATTGAGTTTATAGATTGCTTTGAGTAATATAAACATTTTAATGATGTTTATTCTTTCTAATCATGAACATGGTATATGCTTTCACTTGTTTGTATCTTCCTTGATTTCTTTTATAAATATTTAATAATTTTCCGAATACAAGTCTTTAACCGCCTTGGTTAAATTTACTCCTAGGTACTTTATTTTTTCATTGCAATAGTGAAGGGATTGTTTTCTTAATTTCTCTTTCAGACAGATCATTGTTAGTGTAAAAAATGCCTCTGATTTTCTGCATATTAATTTTATATTCTGCCACCTTGCTAAATTCATTTATCAGGTTCAGTAATTTTTTGACTGAGACTTTAGGATTATCTATGTACAATATCATATCATCAGCAAATAATGATAGTTTTATTTATTCTTTTCCAATTTGAATGCCTTTTATTTCTTCTTGTTTGATTGCTGTGGCTAGGACTTCCAGAACTATGTTAAATAAGAGTGATGAAAAAGGGCACCCCAGCCTTGTTTCTTATCGTAAGGGGATTGCTTTTAACTTTTGTCCATTGAGTATGATGTGGCTGTGGGTCTGTTGTAGATGGCCTTTATTATGTTGAAATATGTTCCCTGTATTCCTACTTTGCTGAGAGTTTTGATCATAAATGGGTGCTGGATTTATCAGATGCTTTTTCTGCATCTATTGATATTATCATGTGGTTTATCTCCTTCCTTTTGTTTGTGTGATGAATCACATTGATTGATTTGCAAGTATTGTACCAGCCTTGCCTCTCCAGAATAAATCCCAATTGATTATGATGTATGATTTCTTTTCATGGATTGCTGGATCTGGTTTGCTAATCTTTTGTTGAGAATTTTAGCATCTGAATTCATCAGGGATATTGGCGTATAGTTGTCTTTGTGTTGTCTTTGCCTGGTTTTGAAATCAGAATTATCCTTACCTCATAAAAGGAGTTTGGAAGTCTTCCCTCCTCTTGAGTGTTTTAAAATAGCTTAAGAAGGATAGGAGTTAGTTCTTCCTTGAATATTTTGTAGAACTCACCTGTGAAGTCATCTGACCCAGAACTTTTGTTTGTTGGAAGTTTTTTGATAACTGTTTCGATCTCATTTGTTGTAATCAGTCTATTTAGGTTTCTGATTCTTCCAGATTGATTTTTGAAAGATTATATTTTTCAAGGAATTTGTTCATTTCACCAAGGTTGTCTAATTTTTTGGCATACAGTTCCTCACAGTATTTTCTTACAATCCTTTGTATTTCTGCTGATTCAGTTCTTACTTTTCCATTCTCATTTATAATTTTATTTATTTGAGTCTCTCTCTCTCTCTCTTTTTTGTTTTTTTGGTGAGTCTGTTAAAGGTTCATCGATCTTGTTTACCTTTTCAAAGAACCAGCTCTTGGTTTCATTGATCCTCTATATTGTTTTTTTTAGCCTCTATGTCATTTATTTCCGCTCTGAACTTAATTATTTTCTTCCTTCTACTTCCTCTGGGTTTTACTTGCTGTTCTTTTTCTAGTTCTTTTAGTTGCAGGATTAAGTTGTTTATTTGAACTTTTTCTAGCTTCTTAAGGTATTCCTGTAATGCTATGAACTTCCCCCACAGGACTGCTTTTGCTGTGTCCCATAAATTTTGAGTTGTTGTATGCTCATTTTCATTTGTTTCAAGGAAATTTTTTATTTCATCCTTGATCTCCTTGTTGACTCATTTGTTATTTAATAACATGTTGTTTAGTTTCCAAGTGTTTGAGTGTATTTTAGTTTTTATATTGTAGTTAATTTCTAGTTTCATGATATTATGGTCAGATAATATGCTTGATATGATTTCAATCTTCCTAAATTTGTTGAGACTCGTTTTATGCCCTAATATGTGGTCTATCCCAGAGAATGTACCACAAGCACTTGAAAAGAATGTATATTCTGCTGCTTTAGGGTGAAAGGTTCTGAAGATATCTGTTAAATCCAGTTGATCTAGTGTGTCCCTTAATTCTGCTGTTTCTTTGTTAATTTTCTCTCTTGAGGATCTATCCAGTGATGTTAGTGGGGTATTGAAATCTGCTACTATTATAGAGTTACTGTTGATCTCACCCTTATGTCCATCAAAGTCTGCTTTATATATTTAGGTGCTCCTATATTAGGTGCATAGACATTTATAGTGGTTATATCTTCTTGTTGAATTGCTCCCTTTATCATTATGTAGTGACCCTCTTTATCTCTTACTATAGTATTTATCTTAAAGTCTATTTTGTCAGATATAAGTATTGCTACCCCAGCTTAATTTTCATTTCCATTTGCACAAAATATTTTTCCATCCTTTTACTTTCAGTTTATGTGTCTCTTTTGTTTTGAGGTGAGTCTCCTGTAGACAGCATATGTACAGGTCTTGTTTTCTAATTCATTCAGCCACCCTAAGTATTTTGATTGGAGCATTTAATTCATTTACATTTAAGGTTATTATTGATAGGTAGTTGTTTATTGCCCTTTTTTAAAAAATCTACACTCCTTTTTTACTAGATTTTTTCCCCGCTTTGTTCTGTCTACAGCAGGCCCCTTAACATTTCTTGCAGCAAGCATTGGTTTGGTTTTGATGAATTCTTTGAGTTTTTTTTTTTTTTTTTGTCTGGGAAGCTTTTTATTTCTCCTTCAATTTTAAACAATAGCCTTGCTGGATAAAATGTCTTGATTGTAGGTTCTTGTTCTGCATTACTTTAAATATTTCTTGTTATTCCCTTCTGACCTCAAGTGTTTCAGTTGAAAAGTCTGATGTCATTCTAATGGGGGCTCCTTTGTAAATGATTGACTGTTTTTCTCTTGCAGCTTTTAGTATTCTTTCTTTATCCCTTAGCTTTGGTATTTTGATTATGACGTGTCTTGGTGTAGGTCTCTTTGGGTTTTTTTTAATGGGGTTCTCTCTGCTTCTTGAACCTGTGTGACTCTTTCCTGCATCAATTTAGAAAAATTTTCAGCTATAATTTCTTCAGTCAGGTTTTCTATTCCTTGTTCTTTTTCTTCTCCTTCAGGAACCCCTATTACGTGTATGCTGTTTCTCTTCATGTTGTCATAGAGGTCTCTTAGAGTTTCCTCAGACTTTTTGACTTTTTGCTGTTCTGCTGCCGTGCTTTTGCTTATCTTATTCTCTAATTAGCTGATTCAATCCTCTGCTTCATGCAGCCTGCTTTTAATTCCTTCTAGTGTAGTCTTTATTTCTGATATTGTTTTATGTCTGTCTTGTTCTTTTTATGATTTCAGTTCTCTTTTTGATGCTTACAATTTCTTTATTTAGGTGCTCATTAAGTCCATTCACTGTAGCTGTGAGATTCTTAAGCATCCTAACAATTATTAGTTTATGTTCTGCATCAGTAATTTGATTACTTCCATTTCATCCATATCTTTTTCTGGGGATTTTTCTTGTTGATTCATAAGGCTTAAGTTTCTATGTCTTCCCACTGTTCCTGTGTAGGACTTGCAGGCTTGTTCCAGTTCTGGTCTCCTTAACTACTAGAGCTACTTTAAAGTCTTAATTTGCCTGCTTTCAATTTGCTTAACTCAGCAGGGAGCTTGTTTACTGATCTCAGCAGGGGGCTTATTTGAAACTGTATCCAGGAATGCAGTAGGTGTGACCTCTGAGAATCCGAAGGCATGTTCTGCCAGTTGCTCTCTGGGAGTTGGGCATGCTCTTGGTATCAGAAAGGGGAGGTGTATCTCAGGTTACACCCGAGTTACTACCCTTCCCCCTTACTTCCTGCTTTCTCCTGTGTCTTTCATGCTGATTGATTGGAGCTGAGAGCTTTTTGAAGATGGAACACCCAGAACCACTTTAGGCTTGTTTTGGGTGAAGGCATCAACCCCACCCCCAGTTATGGCCACCTCCACACTGGAGAATGAGTCAGCTTCTCAGGTAAGCCCAGGCACTCCTCTCCCTGTCACCATTTGCCTCGCTCTCCCACTTTCCTCGTGCAAGACAAGTTAGTCCTCTCTGCCCTCCTCACCCCCGGAGCCCCAGGCAAGTGGCTGTGAGTGATATTTTCTGCTCTGTCCCTTTAAGGCACCTGAACCACTTCCCACATGAAGAACTTTTGCTCTTCTCCCCACTCAGTGCTATCCATCTGTCTCCTCCAGTTCCTGGATTTCTAGTCTGGGTCTCCAGTTCCCCGACTCTCAGGTTCTCTCTCCTTGTAATGAGAGCTCTTCTGAACCCTCAGCCTCAGACTCCCCTTGATCCTGTGAGCAGGGGAGCCCCCACCATGCCCCCACACTCCCTACCAAGATCAGTGTGGATTCTCCTGTGCTCCTTGGTTTTTGTGACCTGTTGTTTTAATTCAAATTGGTTTTTCACAATGATTGTTCCTAAATTTATTTGTAATCCAGTTTGGTGGTGGGAGCTGGCAGTCTGTGTATCTGCATACTCTGGCGCCATCTTGGAATCCCTATTTAATATTTTTTCTTTTGTGACTTGGATGTTCATAAACTTTTTTCAGCTTTCTATTTTTAAATTGACCTTTATGAGCCTTTTCTGTATTCAGAATAGTGATCCTGAATCTATTTTATTCATTTCAAACTTTACTTTCCAATTGTCATTTGGCTTTCTTCTTTTTAGTTATGGTGTTTTTACATGTGCAGACGTTTCTAATTTTCATCTAAATCTGTAGATCTTTATCTTTCTTGAGTATAATGCCTAAAAAGAATGCCCCCAGGTAACTCCTATGGAATCATACTTTGAGGGAAAAACCTAAGCTCTATAAATATTTATATAAATTTATAGTAATTTTATGGTTTTATTATATGTATCTTTGTAATCCACCTGGAAATCATTACACAGTGTGAGATAGATTTGATATTTTTCTGTATGTTTAACCATTTGCCTCAATACTGCTCTGATCATGTTAGTCCTTTAATTAAATATTACCAGTACTGTTCCTACTCTCTTAACTTTAATTCCAAAATATGTCAAGATGTCTTGTGCTGACATTCAAAGCACTCAATGACATTACCCTATTTCTTTTCTGCCCTATTTCACAGATTCTAATTTTTTGTACTAGTTTTCAAAGTGTACTCAGATGACTGAGAGAGTGTGAAGCCCTCAGAACTATCTTGGCATAAGGAAGTAAAACTAGTAAGGGCCTCAGCATTCACTCCCACTTCAAGCACAGAAATTCCCCTTTCACCAAATTACATGTTGATGCTTTCAGACAAGAATTTTATTGGAGATTCAAATGTTTTAAAAGATAAAAGAGATCTCACTTCTCTGGACCAACTGATCCTCCTATGCAAGTCTCACAATGTCTGCTTATCATAAAGCAAGTTCCACAGGTAACAGACTTTGAGGCAAAAATCTATGTATAAGAGAAATACTGAGACATGCACGCTATAAAGGAGAAAAGGAAGTAGGACTAAACAAAGTTGTTGGAACTATGAAGCAGTTACACAGAGAGCCCAATTAGAAGGAAGTCTGAAACTTGGATGAGATGTCCCAAATTAAGTTAAGGGGGCAGCATTGTCTAATCATTGGTTTGTGGCTGCCCTGGCAATAGTGTAAACTTGAATAAAGAAATCCTCTCTGGTTGTGGACAGTTCCTGGAGAGAGACTTAGAGATGTAAACCATCCACAGACCCCCATTCCCAGTGAGGGGATTGAGTACTTCAATTCTGCAAGCAGTTTTGGGTGACACAGCATCTACACTTCTATGCATTGGCTCAGGCTGTTTTGTCAAGGATTATATTTCTCACCACCTGCAAATCCTACCCATCCATTAAGCCTAGCTCAAATACTATATCCTCTATTAAATATTCTCTGATTCTTATCATTGTAAATAATGTTTTTCTCTTCTAAGTTTCAAGCACTATACCTACATTCTTCTTATGGCATTATGACATTTATCTTTGTCTACCTTCCATTAGAACTACTTTTTACTTTAATAAATTTAGAATTTTCAGTGATACAGGCCATCAACTAGAATCTGGGGGAAAAAATGTGAACAAAACAGCTATGATCCTCTTCATACTA
The DNA here is from genome assembly GCA_037038555.1 of Rhynchonycteris naso. Classification (NCBI taxonomy): domain Eukaryota; kingdom Metazoa; phylum Chordata; class Mammalia; order Chiroptera; family Emballonuridae; genus Rhynchonycteris; species Rhynchonycteris naso. The sequence goes on along the minus strand of CM072995.1, from coordinate 290,929,218 downwards.
TATACAATAATTGGAAGTTAAAGAGTTCACAGTAGTGAAAGAGCATTTAGAACAGAATTTAATCCAAACATAGGTGTCAGGGACTAACTCTCTAAAGAAGTGATACTAAATGCAAAATGGTAAGTAGAGAGCAGCTCAGTGAAAGGAGGTAGAATAGATAAGGAGTGGGTTGTATTTAAGTAGGAGAGAGCCACAAATGCTACCTTTGACATTTATTCAACAAATATAAATATATTGATCTCACCCTCTGTGCCAAACATCATCTTAGGTGCCTGAATTCCATCATGAAACAAAACAATAAAATTCCTTCTGCCTCCCCTTCCCCATTTAGGTTACTGTCTAGAAAATAAAAGAATCCCATGTAGATATCATTTAGAAAATGAAGGAGAAAGTGGTTCAATATGGTACAAGATGGGGCTGTATGTGTAGGTAGAGGCAGATCACTCTGCCTGGTGGCCTGGCAAGAATTAGAAGATTTTAATACCATAGAACTGGATAAGACTGCTTTTTTTTTTTAAGTTACACTTTACTTTCAATATTATTTTGTATTGGCTTTAGGTGTACAACATAGTGGTTAGACAATCATATACTTTACAAAGAGTTCTCCTGATATTTGCAGTACCCTCCTGGCATCATAGATAGTTATTGCAATATTATTGACTATATTCTTTATGCAGTACTCAAATAACTTTTTAAATAACTACTCTGATTAGTGTGCACATCCTGTATCCCCTATTATATTGTAAATTTATAGAATATTGCTTTGTAATTAAATAAGCACCAAAGACCGCTTAGTAAATAAAGAGTATCCAATAAATAATAACAACAGATAACACTTGATTGCTTTCTGTATGCAGGAGACTGGTCTAAACACATCCTGTGTATTAATCCTCACAACCCACCATCTCAGTTGACTGATTGAATGAGACGAGGTATACTTATTCATTTGGAGCATTGGAACCTGGACACACCTGAGAATCTACAGAATTACTTGATGTGTATGGAAGAAGGAGAAGGAAGGAGCAAAGGAAAAAAAATCAAAATGCCATATGCACATCTTCATATGCTTTTTTATTCATATCATTTTCAAACTAAATGATTTTAAAACATTCACAGGGAACTGCAAAGATAAGAAATACACGGACATGAAAATGGTGTGCTCCTATAGCCAAGCCAGACTGGTATACACATTTGCACATCTCTAAGACCCTCACTGTATCATGTGTACTAACAATTATTCAAGTGTATGTCAGTATAACATGATGAGGTGGTTTATCAAAATGTGCTCTCTGAGGAGTCATAAATCATAAAAATCTCATAAAATATCAGCAATAGTCCATCCTCCCAGAAAAATATAATTTTTTTTAAATCTTGAGAATTTGTCACCTAGGATCTGTAAACCTACCGGCCTGGCTAGAGATCCCTCTCCCCCATCCCCATAGCTACGTGACATGACGGCACACAAAAGGTTCTCCTGTAGCCTTGAAAAAGGTGTTGTGTCCACCTGAGAAGCTGGCTAAACATTACACTTTTGAAGAGGCACCAAGAAACAGTCACAGGCTGAACCTCACAAGTATACGCCTGTTTCCAAATGAGAAACATCACAGTGAGTCAGGGCATCCCTGAAGATAAGAGAAGGCAGTAAAGGTGTGAGAACACAGCCATTTAGTGAAGGACAGTCTTGTTAATATGGAAGATCTTTGACAGGAATTCTATTTTAATACAAGTGTGAAACAATTTAGTAGTTCTTCCCTTCAAGCAATCCAAAACAGTTCTTAGATTAAGTATAGGTTTAGCTACAGGCTTATTCATAAAGAAAAGTGTACAAATAACAATCAAGAAATCAAGAACCACACATTCCCATACTAGAGCTTATTTCTGCTCATCAATATCTCTAAGATTCGACCCCTGCTCTGTCTCTAGCTTTCTCCCCCAGTCAGTAGTTATAGCCCTTGGCTAGGCCTTATCTCACTCTCAGGGCTCAAGGCGGTGGACAGATCTGAGGAGGAAACTAAAGTACTTTGTTTTATTGCATTTCATAAACTTTGTTTACACAAGTGTAACCAGGATTTTGCCATAAATAGTATTTTTATAGAAATCAAACAAGGCTAACGTGAGTTGTACCCAGCCATTAGGAAGGCAAAGAAACCATTTTTCTTGACAGCCCTAAAAAACTTTAAATTAATGTCAAAGACAGGAGTTCTGTCACAGAACAGAGACACATTCCAGCCCCTACTTGTTTATGTCTTCCTGGGGCCATAACTCCACCCCACCGACCCCCCCTCCACCCCATCCCCATGGGAGACATCTTCCAGAAACAAAAGGCCATCAGATATAACTCTTTCCTTTACCACAAGGCCTTTTAACTGCCAGGAGATTTGTCACATGATGAATGATAGGCTGCAGCTATACTGTCATCAATATCAATAAGCAAATAATAATATTAATTTAGTCAGCACATACCAGGCAGTGTGATAAGCACATATATACATTTCCTCAATAAATTCTTGCAACAACTCAGCTGAGGAAACTAAGGCTTAGAGAAGTTAACTTCCAAGTTACCTTCATACAATTATTAAATGGCAGAGTGAAGAGGATATTGGTTTAATTGACACTAAAATCTGTGGTTTTACAATCTACACTACCTAGAAATTAAAGTTATAAAATGTTATTTCTTAATCCTTGGTTCAAATTGTTTTAAATTAAATATATTATAAATATACTGTATATTTTGCTCCACAAGTTGTACTTTTTCCCCCCTAAAAGTGGAGGGGAAAATACCCGTGCGCCTGATGGAGCAAAAAATATGGTATTTTATTAAACATTTTAACTCACCATTTGGTTCAGAATATTTTTTTTCTTATTTTTCTCCTTAAAATCCTAGGTGTGTTGGCCCTGGTAGAGCATCAGCCTGGCATGTGGAAGTCCCGGGTTCGATTCCAGCCAGGGCACACAGAAGAAGTGCGCATTTGTTTCTCCATCCTTAAAAAATACAGTATTTAAATTAACATTTTGTGGCTAAACTTAATGCTTACAAAAAAATTTAACTGGTCAACTGTGGGGCAGCTACTGTTAGGCTTGCTCATGGTTTTACCAGCTGCTAGCACTTTGTTTGATTAGTGCGTGAGTACCTGGCAGAGGCATGTGTGCATGGCCTATATACAGCTATGGGTGCTTCCCCTGGGCAGCAATTCTACCAGATTGCTCTCCCACCACAGTGAGGTGCAGTTTTTCTTGCTCCCTTAAACTTACTACAAATAGTATATTTTCCTTTATTTATTAGTTCTTTCCCTTTTATTGTTTATTTGCTCGCCTCCAATAAATGGGTATGACCTGACACTTTTCAGCTCCGCAGTTTCTCTACCATCTGCCTGAATTTGATGTGAACCTGCCTGGCCTCAGCTGCCGGCATTACATCAACCTAGTCAAATTATTTGTATTTTTCATGCATATAATATAGATTAGTAAAATCAGAATCATTTATTTATTCAATAAATTTTTTGGAATTTTCTCCTGTATACCAGTCACCAAGAATTCAATGTTGAGTAGAATTATCAGTCTCCACCATCTTGATATTTACTGGCTAGTGAAGAGATAAACATTAACTACAGAAGCACACAAATATTTAAATAATTACACACTGTTATAAGTGCTGCGAGGGACAAGAAATGTTGTGAGAAAATAACTAAGAAAATGATATTGATTAGAGAGTCAGGAAGGTCTCTAATCTGAAACTTGTAGGATGCACCAGAAGTAACTAGGCTAAAAGTGAGGGGAGGAAGATGTTCCAGGCAGAGGTCATTCTTTCTACCAAGACTCTGAGCAAGAAAAGACTTTGGCTCTTTCCAGATCCTTGAGTAGGAAATACAAGAAGGAAACAGGAAATGATACTTGAGAAGAAGAATGTAGACTATCAGGAGTTTGGATTTTACTTGAGTGCAAGGGAAATTCATTAAAGTATTCTCAACAGTGTAGTTTTAGAATCTGATTTATACTTTTTAAAGCTCATCAAGCTGCTGTGTGCAGCATGGATGTCGGGAGGACAAGAGTAGAAGAGGGAGACCAGTTAGGAAGTTTTACTTACAGTCATCCAAGCAAAAAGATGGTGGGGGCTTAGACTAAAGCAGCAACAGTGGAACTTGGAGAAATTGGACAGATTGTATACATATTTAGAAGATTATAATATTTAGGGATGAATTTGATATGGAATAGGATGGGAAGGGGGTGGAACAAGGTGGGATCAAAGATAAGTCTTAGTTTTCTGAATTGAGCAACAGGGCAAACAGAGGCATAGTATAGCTCGAAAATAAGAGTGAGAGAGGGTGGAACTGGTAGGTACTGTCAATGTAAGAAACTTCCAAACTTGTAAGAATTTTTTTATGAGTTTGAGCCAAACTGTCAACAACTGCCAGGAAGCAAAGTCTCTGGAGCACTCTCTCAGTGGGTTGAGAGAGTGCTCCAGAAAATGGCTGTTTTGCCACTCATTTTATACATCAGAATCAAAAAGGAAGACATAAGGAAGTTACATGAAATTGGTGATAGATTAGGGAGATGGAAGAAAGCAAAGCAGGGAAGTCTCTGCGATTGGATAAAAAGTAAAAATGTACAGTCTATGCTAAAACTTATTTTACATAGGCAGGAATAAAATAGTTAATGGCTAATTAACATGATAATAACAATGAGGTTGTTGGCTTATGCTCTGGTGGCATGCCTATCCTTAGGGGGGGAGTAGATTACCCTTACATTTCTAAGGCATATTATCAGGTACAGATACCTTATGGAAAATGCAAAAGAAAATGGACAGGCTAGATAGAGTAAGGTAAGCATAGACCTTTGTTAGAGAAAATGCCTCCCTAGAACATAACTACCCACCATGGGCTGTTTTTAGTTAGAAAGTTTTCATTTCAGGCCATTCTGTATGGTTACTTTTGGTCCCTAAGTCTGTAAGGCCACCATGCAGGCTTTCCCTGAGCTTGTCAGGTTCAGCACGTGGCCCCTTTTTCATCCACAGTACAATGGATCAATATTGTCTAGACCAGTGCACTTCATTTAATGTGTATGTGAATCACCTAAGGACTCCTGTTAATGTGCAGATTCTGATTCAATAGGTCTGGGGTGAGACCAAAGGTGCTACATTTCTATAAGATCCCAAATGCTAATACTGGTGGTTGGTCTATCAACCATATTTTAAGTAGCAAGGCTCTTCTCCAGCAACCTTATCCACACAGGGTTGTAAGCTTTTTGCCATATTAAAAAAAAAAAGATTTTTAATTTAAGTATCATGAGATCCTAAAGAATGGATATTTTACAGAAAGGAGAGAATAATTTAAAAATAAAGTTCTCTAATAGAAAGAGATTTAATTTTAGAAAGAGTATATACATCACTCTTACTTTTCATTTGACCACAAATGAAATGAAATTTTTATTATAGACTGACTAAGCAAAATAACTTATTAATGAATATTTTTCATTTCATATAGTTGTGATCACAGTCACTATTTCATTCTTCTATAAAAGTTAAAAATCTATCATTATTTATCAAGAACATACAACCACTATGTAATGCAGGTGGTTGAGGCCAGGCAGGTTCTCACTAGATTTGTAAAGATGGTAGAGTAATGGCAGAGCCGGAAAGCATCAGGCCATACCCGTTTATTGAAGGCTTGCAAAGATAGGTGAGCAATTAAACAACACAAGGGAAAAAGCTTAATAAACAAAGGAAAATATGTTTTTTGCAATGAAGGATAAGGGAACAGGAAAAACCATACTTCACAGTGGTGGGAGAACAATCTGGGAGAATTGCTGCTGGGGGAAAGCACCCATAGCCTTACATAGAGCACATACATGTCATGCTGCCACGTGCTCATGCACCAAACAAGCAAAGTGCTTGCTGATGGTAAACCCGCAAGCAAACCTAACATAGCTGCCCCACATTCCACCCCTTTAGGGTTGCTTGCCTCACAATCTATTTGACAGGTTTCTTCCCTGCTGGTCCCTATGAGAGGAGTGAGGTACATTACAAAAACCAAAACAGCACAGTCTACAGCAACAGAATTACAAACACAGCTATGGGCGAAATGACAGAGTGTTCAGCGGCACCAAGAGAGGCAAATCTTTCACTTCTGGTAGAATACAGACCTGAGTTCTGTCTGCAGACAGAACAGTACCTGGTACCAGAGGCTGCCCAGACGGGCATAGCAAACTTTACTGGCCTGCACACCAGGATCTGCTGGTTCCATGTGCAGCAAAATGGGAAACCTCATTATGGGCCATAAAGAAATGACAAGGGTGTCCTTCATAATGCTGTCTCCCTGGGCACTCAAGGGATAATACACTTCTACCTTAGGCGACCAGGTGCTGGTTGCCCAGGGAGTTAACTGGAGGTCCACCTTTAGCCCCCTACCCCACATTGCCAACAATGCCACTCATTGTATGTGGGGGGCCTGTACAGACCAGGGTCGTATCCATTGAAGTCATTGGCCTTTAAGGAGGGTGGCTGGGAAGCCAAAAGCATGTTGCCTGCCATTCAAAGCCCGGCTTGAGCAAGCCTTGGTGCATATCTGCAATTGAATGGGAGCAGCTGCCCAGTGCAGGAGGGCCTCCACCAAAGCTGGGCCACCCTGTCAAGGTCTCTCATTCAAAATCCAGACCACTGTCCATAAGTAGCATGTCCATCTAGTAAGGGAGCTATTACCCCCTCCTGTCACAGTCCCTGTTTTATTCTTTTTTTTTTTAATTTCTTTTTACTTATTCATTTTAGAGAGGAGACACAGAGTGAGAGAGAGAGAAAGAGAGAAAGGGGGGAGGAGCTGGAAGCATCAACTCCCATATATGCCTTGACCAGACCAGCGCAGGGTTTTGAACTGGAGACCTCAAAGTTCCCAGGTCGACGCTTTATCCACTGCACCACGACAGGTCAGGCTCACAGTCCCTGTTTTAATAGTCCATTACACCGCTCAGTGATACCAGCGGCCTGCGGGTGGTAGGGAACATGTACTTCCAGTCCACCCCTAGGTCTTGAGCCCATTGCCTCACCATAGAACTCAGGAATTGGGTACCATTGTCACTTTCAAGGATCAGTGACTGCCCATATGCAGCACTCAAGTGGTCCAGAGCCTCTATGGATACCCTCTGTTCTGGGTTACAGGCCGGGTAAGCAGCAAGCAGATCAGTGGCAGTGTCTACACAGGTGACTGCATACTGGTACCCATCTGACTTTGGTAAGGGTCCAATGATGTATATTTGCCACCATGTCAGTAGAACACGACCTCCCTGGATCTGTCTAGGTGGCGCCATTTTTCTCCCTGGGTGCTTCTTGGAACACAGTGCACAGTGATCACAAGCTACAAGTACCTCTGCATAGGACAGAGGCAAGTTCCATGCCTTAACCATAACCCACATAGTATTTTGTCCCACATGGAGCAGGCGCCGGTGAAGCCATTGTGCCACATCACCTGCAGGCGCCGTTTTCAACCATCACACCCTTGCCAAGGTATCTGCCTCATCATCCCCAGGATGGGCTAGAGGGGCATGCCCAGTGACACGGTATACTGTCACCTGCTTCTGGTATCCTATTTCTCATAAGTCCTGCCACAGGGCCTGACCTCATAGTGGACAATGCATTACCATCCACTGGTTAATGTGCCAAGTAGCAATCCAAAGGGTCAGTCCACTGTGGGGCAGCTGTTAGGCTTGCTCGTTGGTTTGCCAGCTGCAAGCCCTTTGCCTGATTAATGCATAAGCATGTGGCAGCACCACACACTTATGACCTATATAAGGCTATGGGTGTTTGCGCTTGAGAGAGATGGGGGTTGCGGACATGTGGATTGCCTTCCCAGCACTGTGAGGGGCCATTTTGCTATTTGTTTGCCTGAGAAGCAGTTTCCCCTGCCTGTGTGCTTGTCCGCCATTGTGAGACTTAATTAAACAGAATGACTCAACCCTTTCTGACCCCATAGTTTTTCTACCGTCTGCCTGAATCCAGTGAAAATCTGCTTGGTCTCAGCCACCAGCATTACAGTCCACAATAGACAGCCCAGCTGTCAGTGCAAATCACCAGAGGTGAAAGTTCATTATGGGCAACTAGCCATATAGCTCTTAACTCCATCCACTGACTGCTTTGGCCTGTACCCATGTCCATCCAAATAGTTTCAGTGGCCAGATGAAAGGCTATGGCCACCCACTTGGCAGGTTGGCCCCTGCTAGAACTATCAGTATACCAGGCATCCTCGGGGATTGGTGTTTGCTCCTCCTGGTTGGGACTGACTTCAGGTTCTGCCTCCTAAGCCCAAGTTACACCTGACTCGAAGGTCATATAGGTGACTGGAACCAAGACTTCCTACAGTTCTGCTCTCAACAGGCTGGTGATAAGAGCACAGTGTTGTTGTAAGTATGTACCCAATTTGGCCAGGCTGGAGGTTTGAGCCATACCGCTACGTGGTTTGGTTGCCCAATCTGTCACCCATCCTGCAATAGGGTATATTGTCTTGACTGTAACTGGTGTTGTGGTCATAATACTCAGTGGCCAGGAGGGCAGCATACACAGCTAGCAACTGCTTCTCCACTAATGAGTAACAGAATTCAGCACCTTTCCACAATTGGGACCAAAACCCAATAGGTTGCCATAAGCACTCTGTCTGTTGCCACAAGCCCCATCCAAACCCTTCAGGGATTACATAAACATCAAGCTTACAAGGCCTGGCAGGATCAAACACATTCAAGGCCAGTGCCACCTTGACAGCTCTCTTAGCTGCTGCAAACACACCTTGTTCCTGCTAAGTCCAATTCCAACGAACCCCCTTCCAAATAAGGTGATATAAAGGGTGTAGAAACTGAGCCAAATGCAGTATGAATGTCCGCCAATACCCCAACAGACCTAGGAATTACTGTAACTGCTTTAAACTAGTGGGCACAGGTTATGCTTAGATCTTATCTATAACTGCGTCATGAATAACCTTTGTGTTACCCAACCGGACAATCTCCAGGAACTTAACAGATAACTCAGGTCCTTGTAATTTGCCCTTGTTGACCATCCAACCACATGCTTTCATATGGGATAGGGACTTCTTGCTCCAATTCTAGAAGAGAGTCACTATTTAGCATAATATCATCAATATAATGATACATACAAACTGCCTCTGGTTGTTTCCATTTAGCTAGGTCAGCAGCCAGCAGCCCATGGCACATGGTAGGGCTCTGCAAATAGCCCTGTGGTAATTTTGTAAAGGTCCATTGACACTCTTCCCAAGTGAAGGCAAATTGGTCTTGACTCTCTGCAGCTATATCAATAGAGAAAAAGGCATTAGCCAAATCTGCCACAAAGTGGTATGTCCCCAACTCATGGCTTAGCTGATCCATCAGATTAGCTATCAAGGGTAAAGCAGCATGCAAAGGGGGAGCAACTTTATAAAGTTTCCTATAATCTACTGTCATTCACCAGGTTCCATTTTGTTTGTGCACAGGCCACACCGAGGAGTTGTAAGGGGTGTGTGTGCTGGCCGGATGATCCCCACCTTCTCTAGTTAGAGGATCGTCCCCGTGATTTCTTCATAACTGCCTGGCAGGTGGTACTTCTTCATGCTACTCACATGCCAGGGAATGGGTAATTGCAAGGGGGAGTGTGCTGCATGTCCCCACAACACTGCCTTCATAACCTGGGCACAGGTGGAACTCCCCAGCTGTAGTTTCCAACCACAGTCCTTGTAAGACATCTACCCCCCAAATATATTCAGGAATAGAAGATACATATACCTTATATGGCTTAGGAGGCAGTCTTTCTATGCCCAATGGAATAGTTACTGGTATCACTTGAATAGTTTGGCCCTCATAACTATCAACGGCCATTGGGGTCCCAGTAAACCATTCTGAATTCCCGTGTAGGAATAGTCTCCACCTGTACCCACCAAGGCCAATACCTGTTGGACATTAGAAGGGGACCAGCGGATTGCCAGTTCCCCATGGGGCCTCCAGTCCCCACCTGTCCCTGTTAGATGGGTCCCTCGGCCTTCCCCCTATTCAAACTGGAACAACAGGTCTTGAAGGTCCTCCTCTGCCTCAGCTGTCTTCATCATATAATCTTGTAATGGTGCCACCCACACACCAACCATTTTATTGGTAGCTGCTAGGGCCATTTGTCTTAGCAGCTGAAACCTCTTTCCTGGTTTAAGCTGCTGCCAAAGTTCCAAAAGAACTTTATTAGGCTTGCCATCTAATTTCTCCCTATCTGCTCCAACTGCAATCAAGTCTACCCACATCTGTGTTCAGGTAACCTTTACAAGCCCATTTCTCTTGCTAGTCATGGGTGGCAAGGGTGCGGGGGGTGGAGCTTGGGGAGGAGCAGGCAGCACAGGCAGCAGCCATCACAGCTTTATGATTCCATGCTGCCTCCAGCTCCCCCAAACCTGCTACCATCTGTATAACCACGTTGATGAGCTGTCTCAACTAGGGGCCCAGGATAGCCACTAGTGACCCAAAAGGGCTGATGGGGCACTACAGAGAATAAGGTTCCTCATCCCTGCCATAAATACTTCATCTGACCTACGGGACCATGGGTTGAAAGCAACATTCTTCATATGTAGCTCCTGAGGGGCCCAGGGCAGTTCACTATAGCACTGCCACTGACTCACTGTCCCTGGCAAGTCTCCAGCAATCTGCCAGACCGTTTGAATACCAAACATCAAATATTCTAATAGATTATGGTTTCCTGGGTTGTCATGGCATTTCTGAAGATGCTGCCCATTTCTCCATCTCTGTTCTGGAGAGTACCATCCATCACTATGTCCCACAACCACAGCAACCAGCCTATCAGGGGCTTGGTGAGTTTCTGCCTGAATTGTGCCCCCCAACTCTATCAGCTCTGCCTGGGTGTAGGGCCAGACAACAGAGTGCTCCACTACCTGTGGAGGTGGCTGTTCCTGCCCATAATGGACTCTTTGCTGCTGGGATTTTACCTTCTTGGCAACAACCAATTGGGCTCTGAGTCTGTGGATGGCAGTTGCAGCTCAAACTTCCTGCCCCTCAGAAGAGAAGGAGTTGGAAATGCCTGTTCCTGCTGACTCAGAGCTACTCCTCTGGCATGAATGCAGCTCCATCTTCTGCACCCATTTCGGCTCTTGCAGCTCCTGGCTCTCTGCCTGAAGCTGAGACTTGCACTCTTGAACCCATAGTTATTTCTCTAACAACTGTCACTGCCAACATTCAGCTTCCAGGGCAAATTGCAACTGTGAATCCATAATTCCTTCTCCAGAGACTGTTCCAGTTCCAGGCACCATTGGTGCTCAGCCTATATCTCACACTGCAGCTCTCAAGAGCAGTTGGCCATCCCACTCCAGCACTTGCTCCAGTTCATGCTGTCACTGGTTCTCAGCTTGACCTGCAGTTCTCAGGTCTACAACTCTTTCTCCAGTGACCATTTCAACTCATGCCGTGTTGCTGCTTGGTCCACAGCTCATCCTGGAACTCTCAATCTTGGGCAACCTCTTGCACAGAGCTCTCAGTTTCCTCTCACAGAGCTGTAAAAAACAACCAGCCCACGACCCCCAAAAGGACTGCCATGGGGAATTATATGCTAGAGAACAACAACCACTCCTCTACCCTACCCTTCAAGGGTGTTGGCATCTCCATGCCCATCTGATCCAAATCCTGCCCACTATGCCAGATGTAATGCAGGTGGTTGAGGCCAGGCAGGTTCTCATTGAATTCAGGCAGACAGTAGAAGAACCATGGAGCTGGAAAGCATTGGTCCATACCCGTTTATTGTTGGCTTGCAAAGACAGGCAAGCAAATAAACAACAAAAGAAAAAGAGCTTAATAAACAAAGAAAAATCTTTTTTTTTTTTTTTTTTTGCAGTGAAGGGCAAGGGAGCAAGAAAAACTGCACCTCACAGTGGCGGGAGAGCGATCTGGGAGTACTGCCACCAGGAGAAAGCACCTGCAGCCTTACATAGACCATGCACATGTGGCGCTGACGCACACCCACACATCAATCAATCAATCAATCAATCAATCAGGCAAAGAGCTCACAGCAGGTAAACCCGTGAGCAAGCTTAATACAGCTGTTTTCTCCACACACTAGAATCAACCTAATATTATTCCTGGCTTCTAAGTCTGTTTGGTAAGTTGTTTTCAAATTATTAGAATCATAGAAAGTTTATACCAAGTAAAATCACAGAAAGAAAATAATGCTGCTTTGCAACATTGATATAAGTTTATATTGGAATTAGTTCCCTCTTCATTTTATTGAATATTTTTGATCAGATTTACTTTAGGTCAAATATATATGTATTCTAAATTATGAGATAAAAGCCCTGGCAACTTTAAATAGTCACTAGTGATCAAGTAAATGATCAATGAGAATAGTAGTATTAAATTTTAGAAGGATGAAAAGGAGCAAGTAGAGTTTAAATACATGAAATAGCAAGGTGACAAAAAAGTACGACTAATCTGTAAGGGCTTGTGTTGGAAAACAGCTGTCAGGCTTGCTCACTTGCACTTTGCATGATTAGTGAAGAAGCACGTGACAGAGCCACGTGTGTATAGCCTATATAAGGCTACGGGTGCTTTCCTTCGGGGCGATTGCAATCATTTGCCCGCCATTGTGACGGGTCATTTTGCTTTTAATTCACCTGCTGCCATGAGAAGCAGCGTTCCCTGCCAGTTTGCTTGTCCACCCTTGTAAGAATCTATTAAATGGGAATGGCCCAACACTTTCAGGCTCCACAGTTCCTCTACCATTGGCCTGAATCCAATGGGAACCTGCCTGGCCTTGGCCACTAGCATTACAGTTTTATATACATTTTGAAATTCCCACAGTACCTAGCAATATTCAGGGTATGTTCATTGGCCAGAAAAGGGAAACGTAAAACCTGAAGGAATAATAACAGCTAATGACAAAAGAAGACTTCACTTGGTAAAATTTTACAGTTAAATGAAATGAAGAGCCAGCAGTAATAATTAACACATTGATTCTGTAGTGCCAATTTACAATCTAAGGAGGCAGTCAGTATTAGTGTCTATGTTTTAAGGATGCAAACTGAGGTTCATAGAAATTAAGCGATCAAAAGCTAGAAACAGTTAACAAAGAAAAAACAATAGTTTCTAATCCAATGTTTCTAGAGTGGCAATTTTCAACCTTTTTTAACTTATTGCATACATAAACAAATTATAAAAATTCTGTGGCACAGCAGAAAAAAATTATATTTTGTGTTGATCAGACATAAAAGAAGAGGTATAATTTGCTTCATTCACACTGGGTTATTGTTGCGTTGGCTGTTGTCATTTCACTTGACGATCTAAAGGAAAAGAGTTTGGTGCCCCTGACTAAATAGTAAGGTACTACATATTTTAAAAATTCTTTTGCCCTGGCCGGATAGTTCAGTTGGTTAGAACATTTCCCTGAAGCACAGAGGTTGCCGGTTCAATCCCAGGTCAGGGCACATACAGGAACAAAATTAGTGTTCCTATCTCTCTCTCTTTCTCTTCCTCTCTCTCTAAAACCAATAAATAAAAATTTTTAAAACTTAAATATTAAAAAAATTCTTGTGGCACACATCAAAAATCAGTGCTATAGAGAATAGCCATAAATTGAACTATTTCAACTCAAACCTTTTTTCCTATCTAAACAAACTATATATTGAGATTCTGTTCTTAGAAACCCATATGAAAATAGCCATTAATATTAATGACTACTATACCCTGTAATTTTAGGTGTCATTGTGATAAGCACTTCATACCAAGTTGTTAATTTAATCTTCATAACCTCATGAGGTAAAAACATTTCATCTTTAACTTACAGATGAGAAAATCTAGACACTAGAGCTGAAATTAGATTTCTGATTGGACATCATTTTCATGTTATTAAACATTGTTGTACTGTGAAAATATCAAAACTGATCATAAAAATCAGTAAACATAAAAGAAACCACAGAACATGTAACCCTAACACAATATGAGAACTGCTTTGTAAATATAAAAGGTTCTGTCCCCCACATATACTTACTTGTCTGGCCAAGGTTTCTTAAAGTGTGAGTCAATGAAACTTACACAGAAGATATCTTTATCTGGTAAATCTCCCTATGGAAAATATTCTTCATTGCTCCAAAAATTAGAAGGATTGTATCTCTTGAATTCTGAGAGTTTGTATTCTTTTTGCTCCACCACCCCCCCATTAGACATGTTGTTTCTGTGATTTTTAAAAATTTAAAAATGATTGGGAGATACAAAAAAAAATTGTCAAGCCTGAATTCATAAAGACTGTATATAATATATGCCAATCATGCATATTTAAGAGATAACCAACAATTGGAAAACTATAAATTTCCAAGTGAACATTAAACTTTAATACTACATACTCAAAATATAGTCACTGATTACAAAGCAGAAAAAAAGATGATGAATTTCATCAACACAACAAAAATTATTTACTTTTGAGTAATGCAAAAAATAAGCAAAGAAGTTCCTAAACTTAAATTAGAATCTTAAACCCAAAATGAAAATAATTATATCTATATTTTTATTTTGGTATTAAAAAAACACAAGGAGCACATATATAAAACTTCATCACATCATACATTTTAAATATGTGCAGTTTATTATATGCCAATTATATCTTAATAAAGCTGGAGAAACCTAGAAAAAATTACTATGTGGTTAGGTCCTGTGGAAAATGATTTTATAATGTAGTAAGCAGAAACAGTCACCAGATATTTTTAAGGCCCACTGCAATTCAATGGGTTAGAAATGTTCAATGTTCTTATCAATATACAGAGCTAGGGTGAAAGGAAAACCATATGAAATAAATAAAATGAGCTTCCAAAAAATTTGTGAGCTGAATCATGGACATAAATGTGAAACGAGCTCCATGAATCTGTGTAGGCAAAAAGTAATATGGCACATAAAAGAAACTTAACTGGACTTCATTAAAATTAAGAATTTCTGAGTACCAAAGCTAAAAAGCAAGCTACAGACAAAAGGAAAATATTTATGCATATAAAAATTGCTCAACAATATTTGCTATAAAGAAATGCAAACTTAAAATCACAACAAGAAATTAATACAACTTCACCAAAATGGCTTTGTGTTTCCAAAATGCAGGACTGGAAATTTCCCACATTACTGGTTGGGGTGTAAATTGATTTACTCTAGAAAACTTTTTGGCTCTGGCTGGATAGGTAGGTTGGTTAGAGCATAGTTCCCAAGCTTAGAGGTTGCTGGTTCCATCCCAGTCAAGGGTACATACAGGAAAAGGTCAAAGTTCCTATCTCTCTCTCCCTTCATCTCTTTCTCTCTTAAAAAAACAACAACAATAAATTAGAAAATATAGCTTGAAAAAAACTTTTTGGCAGTATCTAGTAAAAACCAGTATGCTCTATTCTATGACTGAGCACTTCCGATCTTGGATGTATTTTCAACAGTAATGAGTGCTTAAGTCCATGAAAAGTAAGGTGACCAACTTTTTTACAATGAAAAGGAGGACAAAAATAAATTGAAGGAAACAATATCGTAAATAAAAGAAACATTTTATTCGTTGCAACAATAGTACACTATAATATGATAAATGCATAATAAAAACATTTGTAATGTTTTAAATTGAAATTATATTTACATGCCTATTAAATTTTAAAAATAATTGTAAGACAAAAGTACTCATTTGGTAAAACTAAATATCAAACAAAACCATTAATTTGGAGTGATATTCAGGTGTATTTATCATTTTCTAATTAAAAAACGTCTGTTCTATGCAACTATTTAATCAAAATGCATTATTAATAGATATGGTTTGAGGTTAGATTTCCACTTTAAAACTCGAATTTCGGTAAAATACTTGTAAATAAAATTATACGTATTTAGAAATTATTAAATAAATAATGAATTAATAAAACCTGAATTGTGCTTACCTGTCTATGATTGAATATTCACTGAGAAAGAAATAATCGTGAGTCTACAATGTCGCATACGCCGTGTCATGTTTCAATAAGAAGTATGCAAAGCCATTTGCACACACAGCATATCACGTGCGCGTGGGCACGCGCGCTCTCAAGGTCTCCGGTGCCGAGCAGGAGCATTTTATAATCGCGTCTCGCCGCCCTATACTGATCCTTGATAAATCATCATGTCAAATACAAATACGTCACATCACACGCGATGGGTTGACTCTACATCGATCAAATACGGACATTTACAGATTAGTCTTCCAATATCAAAAAGGAGGACGGAACTTACAAAAGGACTGTATTCCTTAAAGGAGGACAATTGGTCACCTTAATCAAAAGACATCATCCGAAGGTTCATGGCTGCTTTTAGAATACCCTTGATCTGTAAACAGCTCAAAAGGATAAACTGGTATAGTAATACAATGGAGTACTGACCAACAGTGGAAAAAAATAAATACTGTGTGTGTGTGTTTCTCTTTCCCGCTCTCTTCCTGTTGCTTACTAAGGAAAAATCACGGTCAGTTCTTGAAGACTAGAGGGAAAGGAAGCGAATTGGCCAAGAGATGGGAAAGAACTATCCTCTCATTCTGAAGCCAGAAACACTCAATTAGACAAAACGAACGAACAAGAATTACAGACACAAAAGGTAATTTCCAATACAAAATAAGAAATATGTGTTCCTATTAAACAGCATATTGTACCGTAGTGTGTATGGAAAAAACTGTTTTAACCTTCAGATATAACTTTACCAAAAAAAAAAAAAAAAAGCCAAATGGTAAAACAGAATCGTTTTCCAAGTAGCCACATGGACATTCATCTTCCAAAATAGATAAACCTAAATAATGCAGAATAATTTTTCTTCGGAAATGTTTTGAGTCATCGAACTTGGATAACTATAAATACAAGATTACACCGAGATTAGGAAATCAACTCATGCACAGTAATTATTTATTAAAATTTAATTTCTACAACGTAGTGGCAATTTTTCTTCGTCCCGGAGCCCTCCTTACCAGAACCCCTAGGCCCCGGTGGGAGGCGGGCGAACGCTGGGACTCCGGACGTACTTGGCAGTAGCCCCCTGAAGAGCGGACGCTGATTTCCTCTTCCGACGACAAGGTCGGGATTGACGTCTGGCCCCGCCCCCACGGCATCGGGTCGCCAAGTCTCTATGGAAACGGCTCCCACTTCGGGGTAGCCGGGACTACAATGGCGGCAGGGGAGCAGGGAAATATGGGTGGCTACTACTTCAGATTCCTGCCTCAGAAAACCTTCCAGTCTCTGAGCACGCGGGAGACCACCAGCCGGCTCCGCCAGTGGTGAGAGGCCGAGGGGCGAGGAAAGAAGAGCCGCTCGGCCGTCGCCGCGATGGAGACGCGGGCCGGTTAGGGCGGCCTCATCCTGAGTGAAACAGCAGAGCAGCGTGACACCCGCGCGGGGGTGGGTTCCGTGGGTGGGACTGGCCGAACGTGCCCTCGGAGGGTTCCAGCCCCAAGCTGACTTGTGTTTCTTTCTCGGCTCCAGGTCCATGTTGGGCAGAATCGAGGCCCAGGCGTTCGGGTTTGACCAGGTGTTCCAGGCCTATCGCAAGGATGAGTTCGTTATGGTTGGTATGGGCTGTGGAGAGTTCCGTGGGTCTCTATTGGTGTGAATGAAATGAAATTTTTCCCACTTTGGCGTAGATTGTTGTGAACACTCCATTACTCAGTGACGTCGTTTTCTTGGAGTTTGAAATAATGAAAGATGCAAATGATAACTTTTATTGATTTTTCAACTTTTAGAGACTTTATTTTCCATTATCCTCATTTCTATTCTGTTTATAAGTTTGTGGAAGAAGAGCTTAAAACCACTCGGGTTGTTCCTGCCCAATCAGTGGTCTGAGCAGTGGGGGC
This sequence comes from Rhynchonycteris naso, assembly GCA_037038555.1. Lineage (NCBI taxonomy): Eukaryota > Metazoa > Chordata > Mammalia > Chiroptera > Emballonuridae > Rhynchonycteris > Rhynchonycteris naso. The sequence goes on along the minus strand of CM072995.1, from coordinate 290,911,400 downwards.
TGCAACCCCGTCTTCAGTAGCGGGTTCAGCGCTCCAGGCGTCAGCAGGGAACTGCTGGACGGGCACAGAGGGCACCTGCACGCCTTCAGCCTGCGACCTCAGACTGAGCGGCAGTGAACTCGGGAGCTGGAGCAGTTCCTTCACCCTGAAATTCCTCCTTGGTCACAGCCTTTACAGCAATGACCTGCTCTTCCTTTTCAATCTCGAAGTTCTCTCTGTAGAAGTAGACATCGGGCATGACCTCCCCTTGGCATCCACAGACATGGTGCCCTGCATCTGCACTACTTCTTGGGCAGCATGATAAATTTAAGAAGAAACTTTTACATTTTCCATCACCGTACATTAGCTCATCTTCAGTATCCTTCCATGGAGATCTTATAATTTTGGAAAGTCAGTCTCTATTTTTGATAGGCACACCTTATTCTTTTTTTTAAAACATATGTCCGAATTCTGCTTCTTTAATTTATTTTATTTTTATTTTATTCATTTTAGAGAGGAGACACAGAGTGAGAGAAAGAGAGAAAGGGGGGAGGAGCTGGAAGCATCAACTCCCATATGTGCCTTGACCAGACCAGTGCAGGGTTTTGAACTGGCGACCTCAGTGTTCCCAGGTCAACGCTTTATCCACTGCGCCACCACAGGTCGGGCTAGGCACACCTTATTTTTAAGTAGTTATTATCAGGTTTAAAACTAGGCTTAGCCTCAGATTACCTTTGCTTGTTTCTCAAAATCAAATCTACCTTAGTGAGAACAGGCTCTAAGAGCAGTTCCAAATGAGAAATTCCAAAAAAGGAAATAAGTGTTTAGCTAGAAGTGAGTGCTTTGAAGAGGGAAAAACTCACTTGAAAGTACAAGTTCTGGTGTGTCGTTAAAATTCAGTCACATTATTTTAATTCCTGGGTTTTTTCTCAGTCAAATGGAAAATACTTTTATGGTCTGTGATACTATCTTTGCCATTCTTGTCCTTCAGGCATTGATTTAGTCACTCATCACAAACACTTCCTGAGGGCCTACCATGTGCTAGAAATTCTGTCCTGCTGAAGATACAAGACAGAACAAGACAGAAGCCTGGCTTTCAGGGATCTTACAGGACTGTGGCAACATTGCCAATAAACAAAAAAATCAGGTCATCTCATATACAGTGATGAGTGCAGTGAAGAAAATAGCCTGATTAGTAAACCAAAATATTTACTGTGAGGGTGTATTAATTTCTCAGTACTGTAGCAAAATATCACAAATAGGTGGCTTAATACAACAGAAATGTATTTTCTCAGTTTTGGAAGCCAGAAGTCAAAATCAAGGTATCAGCAGAGTTATGCTCGCTTTTAAATTCTTCCGTAGGGAAGAATCAGGGACCCTCACTGGCTCAGGCTCCTTCCTTGCAGAAGCCCCTTCCAAGAAACTCTGAGAGACTCTACCAATATGGTCACATGATCATATGTTTTTAAACTTTAAAAAAAATAGGTGTTTTTGTATTATTCATAGAGGCCCTGAAATATATAAGCTTAAAGGCCTATAAAACCTGGATCCTCTCAATTTGTTCCCTTGTTAGCTGTCCAAATTTCAGCTGTGCCACTAACAAGCTATATAACATTGGGGAAGTTAACTTAACCTCAGCCTCTATTTACTTTTCTTCAAAATGATCACATGCTTGACGCATAAGTACTTTTTTATTTTTTTAAAGACCCAGTGAGAATTCATTATAATACAATTAACAGGGGATTTAGTGACATTTTTAAATTATGACATAGCATTATTCCAGACATACCAAATGTGCAGGAATTTCATATAAATATACCCTTAAAAAATTACCATTTCTCTTTGACAATGCTTCCCATATACAGTGTGTCCGTAAAGCCATGGTGCACTTTTGACCGGTCACACGGTCAAAAGTACACCATGACTTTACGGACACACTGTAATTTAGCATATCAGATAAGCCTAAATTGTGTAATATCTCTCATAACAAGGGAGAAGAGATCTTTTGAGAATTTTTTCAGGGGCACTCTGGAAGATCCAAGAATTCAAAGTCAAGAAAACATTTTGAATTTGATTTTTGTTGTTTGTTTAAAGTATCAAAAGATTTAAAATACTTGATTGAACAGGATCATAGATTACTGTAAAACAATACTTAGTTATCCATTTAAACAAAGTGACACTTGACCTGTGGTAGTGCAGTGCATAAAGTATTAACCTGGAATGCTGAAGTCGCCAGTTCAAAACCATGGGCTTGCCTTGTCAAGGCACATACAGGAAGCAACGACTATGAGTTGATGCTTCTGGCTTTCCCCCACCCTCCTACTCTCTCTCTCCTCTCCCCTCTCTAAAAATAAATAAAATTTAAAAATATATTTCAAAAATAAAGTGACAAAGACTTAAACAAATACAGAAAGTTACATAATTGTAAAACTTACTTAGCTTTTTTAATAGAAAAACCTGTTTTCTTAAGTAATCAAAGACCTGATAAAGAAATCATGAAACACAGGAAATTATTGTGATAAAATTCAGAATCCTTGTTTTCTAGGCAAATTATTATTATTTTTTACTTTTTTTATTTTTCAATTATAGTTCACACACAGTATTATATTAGTTTCACTAGTAAACCCAGTGATTAGGCATTATATAACTTACTAGGTGATCATCCCAATATATCTAGTAACCACCTGACCATACATAGTTATTATAATATTATTAACTGTATTTTCTGTGCTGTACTTTTTATACCCATGACTATTCTGGAACTACCAATTTGTACTTCTGTATCTATTCATCTTTTTCACCCATCTAACTAACCCCTCTTACCTGGCAACTATCAAAATGTTCTCTATATTTATGAGTCTGTTCTGTTTGTTTATGTTGGTTTTTAGATGCAATTGTTGGTAGGTATGTATTTGTCATCATTTTATTATCTATGTTTTTTTTTATCATTTTTCTTCTTAAAGATGACCTTTTAACATTTTATGTATACTGGTTTGGTTGTGATGAACTCCTTTAGCTTTTTCTTGTTGGGAAAGCTCTTTATATGTCCTTTGATTCTAAGTTATAGCTTTGCTGGATAGAATAATCTTGGTTGCATCCTTGCTTTTCATCACTCTGAAAATGTCTTGCCAGACCCTCTGGCCTGGTAAGTTTTTGTTAAGAAATCAACTAACAATCTTCTGGGAGCTTCCTTGTAGGAAACTAACTGCTTTTCTCTTGCTGCTTTTAAGATTCTCTCTTTGTCTTTAACTTTTGGCATATTAATTATGATGTGTCTTAGTGTGGGTCTTTTTGGGTTCATCTTGTTTGGGACTATCTGTGCTTCCTGGGCTTGTATGTGTTTTTCCTTCACCAGGTTAGGGAAGTTTTCTGTCTTTTTTTTTATGTAGGTTTTCAATTTCTTGCTTTTCCTCTTCTTCTGGCACACTCATGATATAAATGTCAGTACTTTTGAAGTTGTCCCAGAGGTTCCTTAAGCTGTCCTCATTTTATTTGAACTTTTTTTTTTTTCCTCTTCTGGTTGGGTGTTTTCTGCTTCCATTTTTACCAAATCTCTGATTTGATCCTCTGCTTCATCTACTCACTTTGATTCCCAGTCTCATCCCCTTTATCCTTAGTAGTAAGACTTCTTTTCAGCTAGATTCTAGGCATTTCTGAATAATGGTTGTTCTGTAGTTTAGTTGTAATTTTGATGTTGTTGTGAAAAGACATGAGTCATAGCATTTACCTATGCAGCCATCTTGATCAGAAGCCCCATAATTATTGAATATGAAAATAATGCTGAATATCTGGAGAATTGTTATGAAGATTAACTATATATATTGTGCAAGTGTCTGGCTCATATTGTTAACATTTGTATACTACTTTACAAAGTGCTTTACCTATAGCAATATTGACTCCTGTTTGCCAGATTCATTTGAGCACTTTTTATACATGTATCACTAATCTTTATAACAATCTATTAATTTTGGTGTTTCAATCCCCATTTTGTACCTGAGGAAACTAAAGCTTAGAAAAGGTAAATAACTTGTGCAGGAATGCTCAGAAAATGGCTAATCCAGACCTTCTGACTTAAATATCCATGTCATTTCTACTACAAAACTTTATAACTGGCCTTGCCTGTGGTGACATAGTGGATAAAGCATTGAACTCAATTGCTGAGGTCGCTGGTTTGAAACCCTGGACTTGCCTGGTCAAGTCACATACAACAACCAATCAGTGAACAACTAGAGTGAAGCAACTATGAGTTGATACTTCTCGCACCACCACCCCCTTTCTTTCCTCTCTCTCTCTAAAATCAGTAAAATTTTATAACTGAACAAAGTGTATTGCTTAAACTAGAATTCCAGATGTTGGATTTTTCCTTTCTATTTAAAAACAATTATGTTACAAAGATCATTGGTGAGGTAGTAAATGGATGGAAAGAAGGAAGAATACATTCATCCAGCAAACATTTCTTTAGTTCCTAGGTCTGTACAGATGAACTAGACAGTTAAGGAGACAGAAAATTGCATTGCAGATGAGCTATGACACCAGGCATGTTATATGCACAAGGTACTGTGGTGGCCCAAAAGAGAAAGTCACTACTTTTGACTGCGGTGGTCAGAGGAGGGTTTATAAACAAAGGACAAGTCACTTGGAAGATGTGAAGTTTGTCAGATAGACAAAGTAGGGGGACAATGTTAGACAGATGGGTGGGACAATATTTTAGAAGACCCTTTGAGCCATGCAAAGGAGTTTGAGCTTAATCTACCTAATGAGGAGTAACTGAAAGGTTTTCAACAAGACAGTAAAACGTAAAATACTGAGATCACTAAGGCAGAGCTGTGGAGGATAGATAGCATGGTAGGACTAGTCTGGAGGCACTGGGACCAAATTGGAAACTGTTGTCTTTCAAACAGTATATGGTGATATTCTCAATTAAAATAGTAGCACCAAGTTAAAAAAATAATAATAATTTTTTAAAAAAAGACAGTAGCACTGGAATGGCCTGGAGAGGTGTTTATGAAAAAGGCAATACAGAAGGACTGATAAAATACTGAGAGTAAGGCAGAGACGGACATGTAGGATAACTAAGTTTTTTATTTGATTGGCTAGAGTGGCAGATGATACCATTAAATGCACAGAAAATGCAAACAAAATAAGTTCAGTTTAGGCAGGCTAAATATGACGTGTAGCCAAGTGGCAATATCCTTGGTAATTGGATAGAAGATCTCACTTTGAGTCTCAAGAGAGCACTGGGCTCAGTATACAGTGATGGCACCCTCACCATGGGACTAGGTTAGTGAGGGGGAGGGGGTCTTACACCTAAACTGCAAGGAAGAGTCTTAATTGACAGAGAGCTCTCCTGAAGGTCTGCACAACACTTCTATTTCATGACCAGACTCCGCATACATCCTATGGCCACATCCCACAGAGACTAGAAAGTGCAGAGTTTTAGCTGAGCATATGGCTGTCACAAATAGAATTGGGATTCCTTAAGGAAGAAGAGAGAATTGATATTGGATCAGAAACAAGCTATGTACCATACAGATGATATAGTCAAATACCTACTTTTATTTCGTATGTGTAGTATATAGTAGACATTAAAATTACATAGAAAACAATATATTAATTTAGAAATACTTTTCAAACATTTTATGAAACAAAATTCAAATCTTCACATGCATTTTATTATCAGTATCTCTTATCACTGTAATAAGTTTTTGAATCATCCAATATTTTTCCAAAGCACATCAGTTTTCCTAAGTTATTTGAGATAACAGAGATTCCCATCTAAAACCTCACTGGAAATTCTCTAACCCCAAAAATATTTGCATACATTAAGGTAAGGTTTTTTATATTTGTTTTTTGTTTTTATTCTTTAGATGTATAATTTTAACCCAATAACATAACTATTATATTGATTTATTTGAGGGGCTTTTATGAAGACTTACTTCCACTGGCTCCAGGCCAATTAACTGTAGGGCACTTAGCCTACTTCCATTTACTATACTTAAATGTATTTGTAAGTTGATAACCTGCAGAAAAAATTAATAAATCTTAATTAAATTCCTCCTTCTACTGATTTCTTCAGAAGACCTCAAAAAAGCACTCAAAATCAAGGTTGATTGAGGTTAATTGCACCTTGTTACCTTTCAAACATATGTTATATAAACTAAAATAGTTGCACAGACACTTCATTTTGACTTTGTAAAGTTACAAGACAACTTCCTTTTTTTGTGAGGAATAATTTTGGGGAAAAATTACTTTGTATACTTGGGCATATATGATACCTGTAACATGTTTACCTTTTTTCCCCACCAATAAATGTAAACTCCAGTGGAACAGGGACTTTATTTTGTTTGGCATAATGTAGACATTCACAAATACTTGTTTAATGTATTAATCTTCACCCCACACACCTGGTCCTCCTCCCTGTTCCTTTCTCATTAAATGACATTCATTCTGCCTGTTTTATGCATGAAAAATTTCCAGGTGTTATCTTTGACTTCTCTGGCTTCCTTTGTCTCTTCCTCCTGTATATTCATTTACTCCCTCCACTTCCATACCTCCTTATTTGCGATGGGCTTGACTGATGTGAATATCAGATTTTCCTGGATTATAGCAGTACCATCCCTCCTAACCAGTCTCTGTAGCCCTTCAATTAATTTTCTACACTTCAGCCAGAATGATATGACTAATCACTTGTCCTCTCCTTAACTCCCTTCAGTGTTTTCCTACTGCCCTTATATCAAAATACTGGTCAATCTAGATTGATCTTAGATCAATATCAAAATTTTTTACTTGACCCTGATCTGTGGTGGCACAGTGGATAGAGCTGTGACCTGGAAGGCTGAGGTTGCCAGTTCGAAACACCAGGCTTGCCAGTTAAGGCACATACAAGAAGCAACTACTACAGGTTGATGCTTCCCACTCTTCCCCCCTTTCTCTTTTTCCTCTCTAAAAGTCAAATCTTAAAAATAAAAAATAAATTATTTTTGACTTGACCTATAAGATCTACTTTAACTCCCCAACCTCATCTAACCATTATTGTCCTTTGGAATCTGATCATGTTGAATCTCTTTACTTTCCTTGAATGGGATACCTCCTTCTTTCTCACATTACAGACCTTAAACTTGCCATTTTCTCTCTCTTAAAAATATATATAATCTTTCCTGTGTCATGCTAGAGCAAGATCAGAATGACTTGACTGCTAAATTTTCAGGTATCTTTTCTGATTGCTAAACAGTTGGCAACTTAGAGTCCACCATGGAAATCAGCAGATGCTACAAATCAGGACTTTTTTGGGAGGGAAGTGTTTTAGTCATTAAACATTTACCAGCATGCCCCTTTGCTAAGCTAACTGCTACTCACCTTTCTGATACAAACCTAAATGTTCTTTCTGCATTAACCTTTCTTCCTAACATCATTAGATTAGGTCTACCTATTATCACATTGTGGTCCAGTAGTTTTATTGCTAGCTTTACGCAGTGGCCAGGTAAGTTTCTATTGAATGAGTACAAAAAACATTTTACATAAATGTGAAAGGCACACTTTAAAATTAAATACCAATTGCATTTTGAAGTTATTTATTACGTGTTCTTACAAGCTAATATATTTTTAAAGTATGATACTTTGTAAAACAAGCTTTAGAACAGAATATGGAAGAATTCTCATGATCTGTCCACAATGTGTTATGTACTTCTTCATAATACTCAGGCATGTTAATATTTCCACTTTTAGTCTGTAAACTCCATGAGGTCAGGTATTGCACCCATTTGCTTTTGGAATTAAGTCATGTACTTTTAGTTGGGAAATGGGACCAGGAGCAAGATACAGAATAATAACAGAGAAGTGAAACTAAGTAAAACTGATAGATTCCTCTTTCGACAAGCTACACAGCTGACAAAAATTAGGGGATCAAGGAATCTGCAGATACTCCAGTACTTTCAGCCTTTTGTATAGTGCATTTTCACCAATGAAATAAAAGTTGGTTTTGCATTTCATATGCATAATCGAACAACTTTCTTGGACTTGTCATTTCTGATGTTCTTGTTCAATAAAAAAAAAATTAAATGCTTTTTTTTCTTGCTTCATATTCATTTTGAAATATCCCCTGACTTTTGTGAGCCTGACTGGTGGTGGCACAGTGGATAGAGCATCAATCTGGAATGCTGAGATCCCAGGTTTGAAACCCCTAGGTCACTGACTTGATCGTAGACTCAGCCCACCTGTGCACAGGCTCAACAGCTTGATTGAGCATAGGGTTGCTGGCTTGAGTGTGGGATCATCAATATGATTTCATGGCTGCTGGCTTGAACCCAAAGGTCACTGGCTTGCACAAGAGATCACTAGCTCAGCTGGAGCCACCCAGTCAAGACACATTCGGGAAGCAATAAACAACTAAAGTAAAGCAACTACAAGTTGATGCTTTTCATCTCCCTCCCTTCCTGTCTCCATCTCTCCTTAAACAATAAAAGAAGCTATTTAGAAAGTGATGAAAGAAAGTTTGAAGTGAATGTCAAAATAAGAGAAATATTTATTGCAACAATCTAAGCACAAAGAAAAACTTACAGAGTCAATAACCTTTATCCCAATCTAATTCTGTCCCTTACCTTTTCCACCCACCCTCTTCCCACAACACTACGACCACCACTTCTAAGGTAACTGTTGTTAACTATTGGTATGTATTTCTCCATACTTTTCTTTATGATTATATAAATATCTTGTTTGCTTGTTTTTTTATCATAAACATTACTTCTTTTTTTTTCTTTAGGGTTAGAGTTAGTGTTAGGAGAAGGGTTAGGGTTAGGTTTACGGTTCCATATACACATTACTCTTAAACTACTCTTTTTCTACTCAAAATGCTTATGGTTTTCCTTCAGAGTCAATACAGCAGATGTTTATTGAGTAACTGCTAGGTGCCAGGCCTTATTCTAGGCCCTGGGAATGTAGCAGTAAGAAAAACAAGGCTACTTCTGTGGAGTTTGCATACTATTCTATTCATTAACTGCATACTATCTAGTGTAAATGTGCTGTATTTTATTCACTTCTATTCATAGACATTGAATCTGTTTCCAAGTTTTGACACTGCAAATAATACTATAAAAAATTCCTAATTCATAAATTTTAATCTATTACTGGTGATTTTGTTTCTGCAGGACATAAAACCAAAGGGGGATTTGTTGGATCATAAGATATGCATGTTTTGATTAATATCCATTTACTTCCCAAAAGGTTGTAAAAATTCATACTTCCATTAGCAGTGTGTGAGAGTGCATATTTCCTGGTCCTTTTGCCTAAGTCACCAGTCTTGCCAACGTAATGGATAAAAGTTATATCTTCTGGCTTGTATTTTTATTTTTGTCACTGCTCTTGATGTTGAGTATGTTTTCATAAATTATTTTGGCTATTTGTATTTTTATATGATTTTTATATCCTTTGGTCTTGTTTAAATCAGGTTTTTTAAAATCTTAGTCATCAGGGATATCAGCCCGTTTTTTTAAAAAAAATCTTATTTGCCTGACCAGGTGGTGGCGCAGTGGATAGAGCGTCAGTCTGGGATGCTGCGGACCCAGGTTCGAGAACACAATGTCGCCAGCTTGATTGCAGGCTCATCTGGTTTGAGCAAAAGCTCACCAGCTTGGACCCAAGGTCGCTGGCTTGAGCAAGGGGTTACTCGGTCTGCTGAAGGCCCGTGGTCAAGGCACATAAGAGAAAGCAATCAATGAACAACTAAGGTATCCCAACGAAAAACTAATCATTGATGCTTCTCATCTCTCTTCGTTCTTGTCTGTCTCTATCTATCCCTCTCTCTGACTCTCTCTCTGTCTCTGTTAAAAAAAAAAAAATCTTGTTTGTTGCAAAATCTATTGTTTTTCTTTTCTTTTATTGCTCATTGTCAACATCAATTTTTACTGACTGTCCACCTTTTTTATTTTTCTTTTTAGAGAGAGATGGAGAGACAGGGGCAAACAAACACGAAGGGAGAGAGATAAGAAGCATCAACCCATTGCGGCACTTTAGTTGTTCATTGATTTGATTACTTTCTCATACAAACTTTGACCAGGAGGCTCCAGCTGAGCCAGTGACCCCTTGGTCAAGCCAGCAACCTTGGGTTTAAGCCAATGGCCTTGGGCTTCAAGCCAGCAGCCTTTGGGCTCAAACCAGTGATTATGGGGTCATGTCTATGACCCACATTCAAGCCGGCAACCCCTGCTCAAGCTGGTGAGCCCACGCTCAAGCCAGTGACATTAAGATTTCAAACCTGGGTCCTTGGCACCTAAGAACAAGTGCTCTATCCACTGTTCCATTGCCTGGTCAGGAATGCTCAGCACCTTTTAAACAAACGTGATTTGGGGTAATTTTATTTGTAGGAAGTCCAAAGAAGAACCCAAAATACTTGTTGCCTCCTTTGCACTCAGAGCATAATCCTGGGGTTCAGGTCTTCCCATCAGCCTTATCAGTGCAGACCTGAGATCTGAGCAACTGAAAGGAAGCAGTGCACAGAGAATCTATTTTACAGCAGATGTAGTGGCAGAGGTATCAAGCTTCCAGGCAGGGCAGTCCTGGCTGGGCAGTGGCCTTAGTGAGGAGAACACATGGTGATAGCTTCCTTTAGTGCTTGGTGAGGCTGCAGGAAGGATGACTGTTTCCTCATCATGGCAATTCTGTATATGATTTTGGATTGTTCTCAGGGCACAGCCTTTAGCTGATTCTCTCTACCTCCTGAAAAGTATGTGGACTGCCTGAGATACTTCATTAAGTTTCTCTTCTGATCTTTTCAGCCAGACTCAGCTTCTGGTGCTTGAAACTAAAACTCATGACTACTTTATTTTCTTGTGCCATATAGAAAATTTTTATTTTTACAAAGTTAAATCTATGACTTATCTATGGTCTCCCTGGATAGCATTAAATTGATAGTCACTTTTAAATTTAGATGTAGTTGGGGAGTGGTGGTGGTGATTACCAAGGCAATTGGGAAAACAAGACTAAAGGAAAACAAAAAACTTTCAAACATTATATAACCTTTATACTGTAAATCATTTTCTTAAATTAAGTGTCGGCTATCTATACTTTGACATATAGTGTTGTTCACACTGTTACAACTTGAAGGTAACAAAACATTTCTTTATAAAACACTTATTACTTAGATATTTTGCCAATTTAAAATTGTCTTTCCCCAATTAACTTAATGAGTTTTTACTATAGTTATTTTAGAAGTTAATTTTTATTATTATTTATAATAAAACATCTAACTTATTTTCCTCAAATTTGTATTTTAGGCTTTTTTCAAAGACCCAAATGTTATTCCCAATTTGAAGTTACTTTCAGATTCTGGACAGTGGATTACGTTAGGTAAATAAAATTTATTTTTATCTTTTCAGATGAGTATTTTACTATTATAACAAAATTTTGCCTGAGGAATATTTATTAAAATACTAATTGCGAAAAGTCATTTGTTTGGTAACATCAAGGTCAAGTATAATCAGCTGTGCCCGGCCTGCCCTGCACTTTTCTCCTGGCTTAGCACATAAGAGCAGTATTTCTCTTTTCATTAATTTAGTATTTCTTTTGTGCCTTTTATGGACTCTGCAAGATAGAGGGGACATTAGGATGAATAAGAGAAGACCTGTATTAGAGAACTCAATATGCAAAAAAATATGTGTAGTAATGTATCACAGGCGCTAGCATAGCAGTGGGAGCAAAAGGAGGGAAGTGGTCAATTCTCCACCAAGGGAAGGGGTCAGGTAAGAAAGAGTCCACTGCTTTGAGGATGCTTGGGGCAGGGTAATGGATTTCTGATAGGAGCAGCTACTATGGAGCATTCTTTAAAAAATAGTAATACCTGTAACCACAGTAAATTTAATTTAGAAACAGTAATATATTAAATTTTGGAGATGTCTTAAATTCTCAAAAGGAAAACTTTGCGTGGCTAATGTTTTCATGGCACATTGAAACACAGCTAGAAATCTTTAAAGAAAATTACACAAACATATAGGAACACTCAAATCTCTAAATGACTGTCAGGTCAAGGGATAAATCAGAATATTAATAGAGTTTTTGAAATTTTGAAAACAAAAACATTAACAATGTATATATTTTAAATTTCTATTTTATTTTTATTTTTTAAATTACAGTTGACATACAATATTATTTTAGTTTCAGGTGTACATCTCTGTGATTAGACATTCATATAACTTATGAAGTGATCACCTTGATATGTCTAATACCCATGTGACACCAAACATAGTTATTACAGTATTATTGACTATATTCCCAAAACTATACTTTACATCACCATGACTTTTTATAATTAACAATTTGTACTACTTTATCCCTTCATCTTTTATACTACCCTGCTAAACCCCCTCCCATCAGCCAACCATCAATTTGTACATAAACACTATATTTTAAATTTTGGATTGAAGCCTCTTAACAATAATCATTCCATTTAGAAGGGAAATCTGGTTGGTAATGTGAATTTGTACTCAAGAAAAAGCAAGTTGATTTTAAATTGGATGGGGTTGTTTTGGTGAATTCTTACATTGTATTTTATGGAATCCTAGTAGCCTTGCACAAAAATAACTTTTCTTAGTATTAGTCAAAAACAAGATTACAAACAGTTCATGACGTTAAACTTAGTAGGTCAGATTTTATTGCTTTTGGCTAAAGGCTACTGCAAAATTTATAAAGTAAAAAGCTGGTACAGCATGATCTTCAGACTACTTACAAAGTTAAACTGAATGTCTGAGCAAATATATTTACCAGTTCAAAATCTTTAAAAGGAAATAATCAAAGCCAGGTATCACAATATTTATAAAGCATGTTTGCTCTAACCAGTCAATTCATTTACAAAAAATAAGATTCATTAAAAAAGGTATTCAACCTTCCCCCATGTTGATCCATACTTCAGAAAACACTTTTTTCTATTTTTTAAAAAAAGGTATTGCAAAAAGAGAGGTTCTAAAACTCCCTATGTGCCTGACAGAATCAATTAGAAATACCCTGAAAAAAAATAAAGAAGATTCTCAGAGCACTCATTTCAGAAGCAGACGTTTACAGTGAATTGCCAGTATGCTTCCATTAGCTTGTTTTTATCTCCCCCTACTTACTTTCCTTCTTCTGAAATATGGTCATCATCTCTCTAATTTTACTCTGGGGGTGTTGGGCAAATAAGTTTGTAAAATTTGTGTTATTTGTGGACAAGAGAGTGGTGGTTATGGGATGGGGGGAGGGAGGGAAGAATGGGATAGGGAGGAGGGGAGGGACGCAGGGAAAACCAGATTGAAGGTGACAGAGGACAATTTGACTTTTGGTGATGGGTATGCAACACAATTGAATGATAAGATAACCTGGAGATGTTTTCATTGTACATATGTACCCTGATTTATTGATGTCACCCCATTAGAATTAATAATAATAAAATATATAAAAAAAAAAAAACAGCTTCATAAAAAAAGAAAAGCCAATCTATAGGCATCTCTATCAAAACTCCGTTTTGTAGCATGATGTCTCAACATAAGCAGTGAGACCATAATTTTTCATCTGCTATCTTGTATATCAAATACACTTAAACTTGTATCACCAAAAAAAAAAAAAAAAAAAATTTGTGTTATTTGATTTTGCTCACTTTTATTGTTAAAAATGGCCTCTGCCCACGTGAAATGGCTAATTATCTTCCTGCTTGGGAAGGGGCTTTGTTATGCTAATGAGTGTTGGAGGAGGGATTTTTTGCACCAAAAAGTTTTAAGTTTGTGAAGAAAAAGGAAGCTGGAGGCTGTTTTTGCAGAGAAGCAGCCAAGATGGCAGGGTGCTGAAGAAAAAGCCAGTTTGTACAGAATTTGTGCAGAGATAAGGAGATGGGGAACCAAAGGGGACTGAGCTGGTGGAGGCCTTTGATTCTAGGAATACCTGGATGTGTCAGTAGTTTTGTGAATGCTGAATGAGTGGGTTTTGGAGCCCACTGGGTGCGAGGCTAGAATAAAAGGATGGCCCACCAGTCTTCAGCTCCACTATTTCTCTACCATCTGTCCGAATTCAGTGAGAACATGCATATGCCTGACTGTGACGGCAGCCACAACTACTGGCCTTACAGGGGGCCCTGATAAATGAAGAAAGCTTTTTAAAATGAGAGAAAGAGCATTCTTCTAGCAAGTGAACCAATATTAAAGGGAGTGAGAGGGAATCCCCACACACACTACCAACTGTGCTGCCGCTGCTGTTGTCAGTGCTGCTTCATCCTCTCAGCCAGTTGCCTTTGTTACATACTTTGTCCTTTTTAATTTATATACTATAATGGGTGCTTTCTATGTATAGCTCAGCTAACAGCGTTATATGTTATTCTCAAAACAACTCTGAGAAAGGTATTATATATCCCTGTTTCACAAATGAGGAGTCAGAGGCATGAGCTAAGTAATTTGCATAGCTTTAAGAAAGAGTTAAGATTCAGATCCAGACTCTGGAATTTAAGACCTTGACCACTTCACCATCCTGCCTCTGCCACTTCCACATTAATGAGGTTGCCAGAAAAGCACCAGCTTAAACACAAATTAAAAATGAAACACCCAGTGTATTATAATGCTAGTATCAAGGGGGAGAAATACAGTTCTGACTTTCTGTATGATCATAGTGATACATTATATATCTAATAAATGCTGGAGACATAATCAGTCAAATTCCTATATAACAGATAGCATGTGCTATAGGCTGAATTGTATCCCTCCAAAATTTTTACATTGAAGCCTTCAATGTGATGGTATTTGGAAATAAGGCCTTTCAGAGATAATTAGGTTTATTTGAGATATTGAGGGGCCCTCACGATGGGATTAGTGTCCTTATAAGAAGAAGAGAAAATACCAGAGCACTCTGCAGTGTGTGGACAAAGAAGACAGTTATTTGCAAACCAAAATGAAAGTCTTTACCAGGAATCAAATCAACCAGCCCCTTGATCTTGGGCTTCCGGGCCTCAAAAACTGTAAGATATAAATGTCTGTTGTTTAAACGACCCAGTCTATGGTATTTTGTGATAGCAGCCTGTATGGCCAATAGTCACAGCCATCACAGCCAGGCACATGCAGGTAGGTTCGCATTAGATTTGGATGGACGGTAGAGAAACAGCGGGGCCAAAAACTGGTGAGGGAGCCTTTAATTCCAAGAAAAACCAGAAAAGATTCTCCTGGTTGTGGAACCAGAGAATATGTGAGTGGGTTTTGATGCCCCATGTGTTTGTTTTTATTCACTGGCCGGTTGCAAAGCTAGAATAAAGGCATGGCCCAGCAGTTTTTAGCTCCACAGTTTCTTTACCATGTGTCTGAAATCAATGAGAACTTGCACGTGCCTGGCTGTGATGGCCACGACTACTGGCCCTACACAGCCTGATCTAACTATACAAATTTTTGAAGTGGAGTGCTGCTATAACAAATACCTAAAAATGTGGAAGTAACTTTGAAACTGTAATGGAAATGGGTATAGGCTGGATGAGTTTTGAGGTGAATGCTGAAAATATGGATTTAAAGGTTTATCCTAGTGAGGTTTCATATGGAAATGAAGAACATATTATTGGAAACGGGTGAAAAGGCAATCCTTGCCATAAAATGGCAGAGAAGTTGGTGGAGCTGTTGTAGTGTTTTGTGGAAGGTAGAATTTAAAGTGATAAAATTGGATATTTAACTGAGGAGACTTCTAAGCAATGTGTCGAAGGAGCAGCTTAATTCCTCCAGAATGCTTATAATAACATATGAGAGTGCCGAATCCTAACCACTAGACCACCAGGGAGGTTTATAATAACATATGAAAGAGATAAATTGAACAAGGAATTATTAAGCAAAAAGGAGACAGAAATTGAAGATTTGGAAATTTCTCAGCATATCCATATTGTAAAAATATGAGAAAACTCATTCTAAAGATAACACTAAGAGTGTGACTGAGCTACCAATTGATAAAGAAATCACAGATTCAATTTATTGACTTAATTAACCATTTCAACAGAAGCCAGGAATAGAGATGGGGATTGTACCTTTAAAGACACTGCAGTTTGAACTAAAAGGAACAGAAAAAAGTGAGATGAAATGAAGTCTATCAAACATCTTAAATCCTAGAGGACCATACCTTAGAACCATTCGGCTACAAACAAGCTCTATTTTTCAAGAAAAGAGAACTGAGAATGCAATTCAGAGATTATTGGGGCCACCTCTTCAGTTTCAACAACACACTGAGCCTGGAGGAGAGCAGCACAGAGTTGTGGCCACTGCCCTGGTGGATCTGGAAGGCAGTGCATTGAACCAAAAAGGATTATTCTTAGGGCTTAACATCTAATGGAATTTGCCTTGATAAATTTTAGGCTTGCTTGGAACCATCATTCCTTCCTTCTTTCCTATTTCTCCCTTTTGGAATGGAAAGGTCTATCTCTATGCCTCTCTCACCATTGTATTCTGGAAGCACATAACTGATTTCACCAGTTCATAGCTGGACAGGAATTTTGGCTCAGGATGAATCACTTTTAGACTTTAAAGTTGATGCTAGGGTGATTAAGACCTTTGGTACTGTTAGGATAGAATAACTGTATTTTCCTTATGAGAAAGACATGAATTTTGGGGTCCAGGGCAGAATGATATGAACTGAATTATGTCCCTTTAAAATTCATATGTTGAACTCCTAACCCCATGACCTTATTTAACCCTAATTATTTCCCAACGGCCCATGTCCAAATACCATTACTTTGGTAGTTAGGGCTTTAACATGTTAATTTTTATTTTTTAGACAGTTAATTTTAACAGGGTGACATTGATCAATTAGAGTACATAGATTTAGAGAAAATATCTCCAGGTCATTTTGACATTTGATTATGTTTATAGGGACACAATTCAGTTCATAGCAAATGCTATTTCTATGCTTCAGATTAAGTAGTTTGTATTTAATTACCTTCTCTCACTATGCAAACCCTCCTGTCACTCCTCAACTCAGAGTTTGGGTACATTTG
The DNA here is from genome assembly GCA_037038555.1 of Rhynchonycteris naso. Taxonomy (NCBI): domain Eukaryota; kingdom Metazoa; phylum Chordata; class Mammalia; order Chiroptera; family Emballonuridae; genus Rhynchonycteris; species Rhynchonycteris naso. The sequence goes on along the minus strand of CM072995.1, from coordinate 290,894,458 downwards.
TTAAAATGGCAAGTTGCCCAGTGATAGTCCTTCAATCTGTGGCCACCAACCCATCTTTGAAGAGTGTCTTGCTCTCCACTGCTCTTGTTTTTTGGTTTTCTAATACTGCTTAGACCTACTGATTTTTTTTTTTGCTTTTTTGTTTTTTTCCTACTGATTGTTTTCTGTGGTCTTTTCCCTTTAATCTCCACAGAAAATTTTTTACCTCCAAACCAGAGCTTTTCTTAGCAGCTTTCAAAATTACTGAAGCATAGACAGTTTCTGGCTCTGGACATCCTTCTTGCCTTTACGCTAGCCCAGCTCAGGTTCTAGCAGAACTCTGGATGTATAGCCAGAGGGAGGAAGTATAAATAATCACCAGTATTACTTCTCTGAATATCAAGCGACTTCTAAGTTCAAAGGTCTGACAAATGTGTTGGGAGAGGACACACCAAGGGCCACCACACCTCGTTCTGTAATCTCCCTAGAAGTTTGAAGGAAGAAGAATGCCACCTTTCTATATCTGAGTGAGAGCATGTGTATACTACATGTGTGCATTAAAAAAAGGTTGACCAAGCCTGACCTGTGGTGGCGCAGTGGATCAAGCATTAAACTGGAACACTGAGGTCCCTGGTTCAAAACCCTGGGCTTTCCTGGTCAAGGCACATATGGGAGTTAATGCTTCCTGCTCATCCCCCACTTCTCTCTCTCTCTCCTTCTCTCTCTTCTCTAAAATGAATAAATAAATAAAGTTAATTAAAAAAAAAGTTAGACTATTTAAAAAAAAAAGGTTGACCAAGTGACTCACTGAGGCAATAATAAAAATATTCATTTTAATATTTATATATTTCTAAAATTAATAGAAATTCTAGCAATGGAAAATACATCAGGAAATTAGTGGGGAGGGGGAAGAACGAGTACTACAAGAGAAAAATAGACAAAGCACTATGAGTTTAAATTTCTCTAATCACAAACTCATGATTAAGGTCTGGTTTGAAATATACCTTAAAAAGAAAAAGCTTTTTTTTTTTTCAATAAACCCTGTAAATGAGATCACAATGAGAAAATTTTAAATGGAGAGGAACATTTTCAAGACACCTTCAAGGGCTTTGGAAATACCCATTAGTTAATTAAAATTTTTGTAATATGCGTTAAGCATAATACAACTACAAAGTTATATAAATTAATTCTTGTGCTTTTATAGGCAATTCTGATATATGCTTTAAAACTAATCTAAGAAGCCCTTGCTACACAAAAAATTATTTCGTTTTAAAGCACTTACTACTTTACACATCCTTCATCTAGGCTTGAAATGATGAAATTTTGTTGTGAACTTTTAGTGATAAATAAAAGTTTAAAAAGCTGCAAAATAAAAATGTGATACTCTTGTTGGTTGGTTAGCTAGAGCATCGTCCCAAAGCACAGAGATCGCGGTGTGATTCCGGGTAGGGTACATACAGGAACAGGTCGATGTTCCTGTCTCTATCTCGCTCTCTCCTCTCTCTAAAAATCAATTTTTTAAAAAAATCACCCTGGCTGTATTGCCCAGTTGGTTAGCGCATCATCCCGTAGCACAGAGGCTGCAGTTCAATCCCGGGTCCAGGTACATACAGGAACATGAAACAGATAGATATTCCTGTCTTTCTCTCCCTCTCTTTCTCCCTAACCCCTCTCTCTAAAATTAATAAAATAAACATTAAAAAAAGAATTTAATAAAATCCCTAAACTAATATACTATTTAAGTATATCAAAATGTGTCAAATTTCATTATTTTGAACCTCTGCATAGTAATACTTGTTTTGGAAATAATTGAGAATGCTAAATTTTTCTATGTCTATAAAATTTTTTTTTCAGGAACTGAAGTGAAAAAAATCGAAGCTATAAACATTCCTTGCACACAGCTTTCAATGTCATTTTTTAAACGGTTATACAGTGAAGATATTGTACGAGAAAGTGGACATATTGTTAAGTGTTTAGATTCTTTTTGTGATCCCTTTCTTATTTCTGATGAGTTACGAAAAGTAAGTACAGAATTTTTAAATTTCACAATAGAAGTTTATTTCAGGAAATTCTTTATGTCAATAACTTTTACCTGTCTAAACCCCTTAAAATACCCTTTATCAATGAATAATGATCAGTAACAATTATTACATTGGTAGGTTTCTTCTTGGATGAGACTTTTACTATCAACTTAATTATTTGTGTATTTTAGTGGTTCTCAAACAGGTGCTACTGACATCTAATGGATTGAAGTCCAGGATGCTGCTAAACATCGTACAATACACAGGACAGCCCCTCAGAACCAAGTTATCTGGCCCAAAATGTCAATAGTGCTAACGTAGAGAAACCCTGTTCTATGTAATTGATGGCTATTTTTCTGCAATGTGGGGCTCTTAACATATCAAATGAGTATTTAAAAACATACCTGGAGTAAAAGAATCTTTTTATCTCATCACTGAAATCAAAAAAGCCATAGGATTCAATGTTAATTTTTGTTTTAGTGAGAGGGTTACTGAACTTGAAATCAGAAGTCATAGATTATTTATCTAATTTTTGAGTTATTATTTACAAGACAATAATAACCACATGCAAATCATTCAGTAATCTTGAACCTCAAGATCTTTCCTGTACAACATGGAGATTAAAATGTCCATTCAATCTTCTTCCAGAAATCATTGAGCAAATGAGTGGAGAGAGCATTTCAATGGACTTTTTAAAAAGTATGAAATGTGCCTGACCTGTGGTGGCGCAGTGGATAAAGCATTGACCTGGAATGTTGAGGTCACTGATTTGAAACCTTGGGCTTGCCTGGTCAAGGCACATACAAGATTTGATGCTTCCTGCTTCTCTTTCTCTCTCTCTCCCCTCTGAAATGAATAAAGTCTTTAAAAGAAAGGGGAAAAGAAGTATAAAATGTTTTTAAAATAGTATCATTATTTTGATTATTGAAAAAGAGTATTTTCAAAGTGATTACAAATTAGGGCTTTGTTATCAAGTATACATAGGTTCAAATCCAGGCTCTTCCACTTAATAACTGATATTTAACCTCTTTCTAAGCCTCGGTTTCTGTGTCTATAAAATGGGAATAGTGTAAGAATTATGTGAGATAATGCATTTAAAGTGGTTAGCACTATATCTAGCACGCAGTAAGCTTTTGATAATATTAACAACTAATTACTGTTAGCATTCTGCATTAAGTGAGAAGGGAGATGTACAAGTCTAATGTATTGCAAATCCAGATAGGAGCTACTGATACACCATAACAGACGTAGCAATCTTGTCTGTAGGAGACCAGGAAGAATCCAGCTAGTCTATACATTGATCTACACTAGTACAATACCTAAAAGAACTCTTAGTTGAGAAAATAAGATAAACGAATTGAGAATTACCAAATTTACCCAATTGAATGAGACTATATATAGTTTGGTCTTAGGTGAAGTATATTTATGTACAACAAGATAATGTAAATATTCAGTGGGAAATCTGATATTAATGTCTGCTCCTTAACAAGGATTAGAAATTATCATTCAGAAAGTATTTGGTGTAGTCTGAGTTTTTCTCCTTTCAGGTATGACTAATCTCATCTCTTTGTCCTGGATCTGTGTTGGCATTCTTAATCTTTTTGTCTCAAAGTCCTTACCCCTAATTTTGGAGAGTTCACCAACACTTCTACAGAGAGAGCCTCTGCAATGGATTTTTTAAAAGGAAGATTTGCCTTCCAATAGAGTACTCTGAAAACTGCCTGCAGTGGCCTGTCTTATTTATGCCATGAATAACACTTCTATTTAGAAAGTGCTGAGACTCAGTGTTTTTCTGTTAGTTGCCTGTAGTTTTTGCTCTTGTGTTCTTGGCTACTCTGTGGCAACAGGGAAAATTTTAACTTGGTTGCTTTCTGGCTGAAAAATAAATATCTTCCAGATCTGGCCTGAAATAAAAAGGATCCCCACTGTGCAGCAATGCAGATTCCATTGGCACACTGTGTAACATAAGTTCTGATAATAATAACCTCCTTCCTGACCGTGGCTCAGAAGTTCAGCTCATTAGTCATACAACTGAACAAATCTGTATGTGAATGGAGAGTGAGAGCAACTGTAGAATGTTATTGTTTTCACATTCATTCCAAAACCTTTTTCTAATTATTGTAATTTTTAAGTTGCACAGCCTAATCAATTCAATATACTAGAGTGCTCATAAGGAATATGTTAACTGTTTATAAAATAAACTTATTAGAGAGACATTGTTTAATAAGACTATATAGGTTTTAAGATTACCCTTCTAGAATATATGATCTATATGTTGCATTTTCATTATGTGCCTACCACCAAAAGTCAAATCATCTTCTGTCATTACATATTTAAAATATTCCTTCTTAAGGGCTTAGTCACCCTTGTAGTAAGCCAGATCTTTAGGCAGCTACAAACTTGGACGTTAGTATCATACCATTCCTTACAGAGGGGTAGGGAGGGGGAAAGGGGAGATGTGCAAGTGGCACTCCCAGAGAGTGGGAAACAATGGACCACTTCCCCTTACCTATCTTTTACTATATGCAACTTTGGCTCTCATCAAGTCATTATGAGTAAACTATATATAGACAACACCATGGAGTTTATTATTTTTTAAAATGCCTCATGTAATGATCTTGTGATGGATTTTCACTCAAGATCGGTGTAAAATGTGTATGTAAAATTTTTATAGCTTTTCTCCATTTAGAGTTTCTTATTGTATTTATTTTCTCTTCCCATTTCATTTCTTGGTAACAGTTTTTTTGTCTTTTATTATTTTTATCTATATTGTCAGCTATTTCACTTATTTTTAAGTAGGTAGGATTTAAACAATTTAATAAAAGAAATATATGTTTTAACATACATTTATCACCTTGTCAACAAATTAATCAATTACCTGTACTGCCCAATGGTATAAGAAAATCCCCTACATCAGACCTAGTCAAACTATTTTCTGAAAGTGGTAGCAAGGTCTCAAGACAGGAAAGGTCAATGTGGATTGGTGATGTATAAGGTGATATTATTAAAGGAGAGCAGGTAAAGGAGAGGTGGTTATGGGGCTCTAATTACCTGAATGGTTCAAAATAGAGTAACTGGAGGTTAAGGAAAGTAGTGATCCAAACACTGTAAGGTGAGAGGACTTAGAAAATGACCACTGTGTTTGGCCCCCATAAAAGCAAAGATTACAGACCTAAAGCAATGGAGAGATTTTTTCATTTATTTGTGCTCCTATTGTTTCCAAATAAGATTTAAGTTGACTCAGCACTAAATTGCAATAGCACTAAAACAATTACTTAAAATATAAATTATAGCTAAGAAATAAAGTAGAAGAAAAGGCTTAGCTTTAGATTTCTTTCTTTCATTGAAGGTCAGTACTTAATGATAAAATGGGGTGAAAATAAGTGCTGCCGGTCTCATAGATCCCTTTCTTAAGTGCCTCAGGATTGGTTATTAAAGTAGCACTAAGATTATTTTAAAATATGTAAATTGAAACTTTCAAAGAAAAATTAGAACCTTGTATTATGTTACATTAAGATGAATTTTATCATCTTGCATAGGTTTTGCTAGTGGAAGACTCAGAAAAATATGAAATATTCAGCCAACCAGATAGAGATGAGTTCCTGTTTTGTCTTTTCAAACATCTTTGCCTTGGTGGAACCCTTTGTCAGTATGAGGATTTGCTTAATCCATATCTGGAAACAACAAAGCTTATCTATAAGGATCTAGTGAGGTAACCTAGATTACAAATGTAAACCTCTGGTAAATAGAGTAAATGATGTGTTTATCTATGGTGGGATTACCCGGAATCTGTGGCCCTGTTAGCAACCAAAGTGTATAAAAATGGCATTATCATGACCCCCTTATCATAGGCTCCTCCTCTTCCAGGCTATGAAATATCTAGATTTCCTTGACCCTCTTTTAGTGCCCAGTCCCCTCATTCTTCATCTGCCTCTCCTTGTTTCCTCATTAGCAACTGCCATCTTCTTTTTTTACCCCAGGCCTCCTTTAAATTTCAAGAGAAAATGAGATCTCTCAGAATGTTTGAATTTGCTTGTCTAATAGTTTAAAAAATAAAAAAAGGAAAGAAAAAATTACCTTTGTTCTAAAGATATGGAAGACTTTTCATGTAGGTGTATGTAATCTTTACTTTTCAAACTAATGCCATATCCCAGTTTGTTTAAGGTATTCTACTAGGGGGTAATTATTTTTTAATTTAATTTAATTTTTTTTAATGAGAGAGAGAGAGGGACAGACAGGAAGGGACAGAGATGAGAAGAATCAACTCATACTTGTGGCACCTTATTTGTTCATTGATTGCTTTCTCATATGTGCCTTGACCCAGGGGGCTGCAGCCGAGCCAGTGACCTTGGCTTCAAGCCAGTGACCTTTGGGCTCAAGCCAGTGACCATGGGGTCATGTCTATTATCCCACACTCAAGCTGGTGACCCTGGGGTTTCAAACCTGGGTCCTCGGCATCCCAGGCTGATGCTCTATCCACTGTGCCACTGCCTGGTCAGGCTTTTTTATTCTTTTTGAAGATAAAAGGAGGATAAATAAGACTGTATAAGTCTTATTTATACTTTTAAATGAAGTAAAAGATCTTTGGTTGGGTTTTCAGTGATGAAGATATTGGATCATCTTTATAGGCAAAGGGGATAGGAACAAGTGAAACAAAGGGTCCCAGAGTTTAATTATAAAATTTACTAAGAAAACAACAATTTGCTTCTTAACAAACTCTTCATTGTTACTTGATCATACTCAATACTTTAGTTTTCTTACCTATTCCATGTGTCATATAGCTAGCTGTACAACAAACTGCATGCTCTAGCTATTTTATTTAATTAATTTCTGATATATGGTTTTAAAAACAATATTTCTTAAACAGTCTCTAATTTTTATGAAAAAGTTACTAAAGATTGTTGGAAAAAGATTGTTAGAAAAAGAATGTCAGAAAAAGCACATACATACTGTATTAAACATACTGTGTCCTTATCATTTGCAGCTCATGAAAACTTGGACTGCTTCTAACACTCCCTACAGATGCTTTCCGTAATACCCTACATACACACACGCACACCACCACCACTATCACAGTGTGTTGTCCCTCATCATCCACATGAACCTGTGGAATTCCTCACTACCATGCGCTGGGGAAGAGGAAATTCTATTGGAGATATTTAAAATAGAAGTAGCTTTAGAACCTAAACATTAAAGTAATTTCTGTTTTCCCTAACATTTCCTTCCATGGATTCTCACATGTGATTCTCTTGTACACTCTTTGGGTGCTAAGAAAAAGTATGATTCGGCCCTGGCTGGTTTGCACAGTGGATAGAGCATAGGCCTGGTGTGTGGACATCCCACGTTTAACTCCTGGTCAGGGCACACAGGAAAAGTGACCATCTGCTTCTCTTCCCCTCTTGCAGCCAGTGACTCAGTTGGTTCAAGTATCAGCCCCAGGTGATAAAGATAGCTTGGCTGATTAGAGCATCAACTCCAGATGGGGGTTGCCAGGTGGATCCTGGTCAGGGTACATGTGGGAGTCTGTCTCTATCTCCCCTCCTCTCACTTAAAAAAAAAAAAAAGTATGACTCAAAGAGTAATGGCCATTTGTTAAATGAGTAGCCAAAATTCAACATCTTACAAACAAATACGATTTGTGTTCATGGAATCACTTAATCAGGCAGCCAGTAAGTGTTAATATTGTGCACAGAACTCTGCCAAACTCTAAAGAGACTGTAAGAGGAGCATCAGATAGTGCTTGACCTTAAGGAAATTACAACAAACTAACATTAAATAATAGTAAAGTAATGTTGAAAATAATTTTTCAGTAAAATTTTTATATAATCAAATGTTCAATTAATTAATTCTAAGCAAATGATTATAGCTTTTCCTTTTTTACAGGGACAGAGAGAGTCAGAGGGATAGATAGGGACAGACAGACAGGAATGGAGAAAGATGAGAAGCATGAATCATCAGTTTTTCGTTGCAACATCTTAGTTGTTCATTAATTGCTTTCTCATATGTGTATTGACTATGGGCCTTCAGCAGACCTAGTAACCCCTTGCTCAAGCCAGTGACCTTGGGTCCAAGCTGGTGAGCTTTTTGCTCAAGCCAGATGAGCCCACACTCAAGCTGGCCACCTCGGGGTCTCAAACATGGGTCCTCCGCATCCCAGTCCGACGCTTTATCCACTGCGCCACTGCCTGGTCAGGCGATTATAGCTTTTTATATTTTAATAACTACTCCAGAAATTCAAAAGAGGAAATTGTCAATGTCAGCAGTCAGAGAAGGCTTGATGAATAGAGTCATGAGGGCCAGCAAAGAAGAGGGCAGTCTGCTCCCAGGTCGGGAGATGCATGACGAGTCCTCATGTTGGGGAGGCTAAGAAGGAGCCCAGCCCAATTACAGCACAACTTTATTTTAAGAACCAAGATTATTTCTCTCATGATTGAAATGTAAACATTCTTATGAATTTCTTTGCTAAATGAGGAGGGGATATGAAATTGTCTTTCCAGAGCAACTTCAATAGAAAATTTTAATTAGAATAAATATTTGCTTATGGTTGCTTAGGTGCTAAAACAAAGCAATGCAAGGAATACGATATCTCAGAGTCCCTTAAGAGCTATATCACTGCTCTTGGCTTCTAACATTGGTCATGCTTATCTGGGTCAGTTGGTTAAGGTAAAGATGTAGGACGATCAATATAGCAGTTATCAGGGAATATATAAGGAGAGGACACATAGATGGAACTTGAAGTTTCATCAGTAATTTCTCAGAATTGTGAGACATATATCCAGTCAAGTTATTTGTACAAGCCACTTTAACCAAGGGTATTTTTCCTGTCCCTTTACCTGAAATTTGGATGCTTTTGCATTATTTAGAAAAATATCTGCTATCTTTCTAGTCATATATACAGTAGCTGCTTTACAGTATCTAACCAGGCCTTCTAGATAAACATCATCACTAATCCATTCTGATAAAGAAGTCCATTTTTATGTTTGTGGGTATTGGGGGCACATTACAGAGCCTGATTTTAGGAGTGTATGGCTCAAACAAAAGGATAAAAACATTCTTGAGGCATCTTATCCCTTATCCATTATTACAAATCCTATAAAAGATACCTTTTAAATGTTTTGGAAAATGCCTACTTTTTAAGTATTATGGTTCCTTAAATAACATAGGCAATATTTTAGACGCATTTTATTAGAGAGTAAATGATTGTTTCTTTATATTTCAAAAATAGCTGTGCAGAAATAATCATAAAGTTACTAATGCCTGTGTCTTTTCTATTTTAGACATTAGAGACATGCTCTTATAAAAGTTTTTGGAGAGGTTCCATGAAGTACATATCTGTCTTAGATGTGAAATTTTATGATTTGAACTGAGAGGCTTACATTATGGCTTTCAAATGCTAATTAAGCAGTAGGATTCTTGTTTCTTAAAATGATCAGACTTACCTAGTATGGTCTGGATACCATGTTTAGAGTCAATATGACACTGGCTAAGAAATTAGCATAAATAATATTAATAATAAAACACTTATTATATTTTATTTCTAGACCATTAATATAATCACATTTTTAAAGAGAACTATATAGAAATTATGTCCCAGAGTCCTTAAAAACCATAGTTACTGGAGAGTGAATTAGTAATTACCAAAAATCTGGTACAATGCAATTATTAGTAGCATACCTGAGGTCATTAATGAATATCACTTTATATTTCCTTTTCTCTTTTTCTTAAGAGATATCAGATAGGTTATACTGTACTTGACCTATAAAAAATTAGACAAATTACCTTATGAGATATTTTAAAGTAATAACAATATAAGATTAGAGGTAATAACATGGAGTAATATGATTTATTTCTGTTAGGAACCAACTTCTAATGTATAATTGTAGGGTGTTGTTATTTTTAAATAATACACTAATGGTACATGTCAATATGTGTTAAGTGGTTTGTTTGTTTCTTTTAAGTGAGAGAAGGAGACATAGACAGATTTCCACATGCACCCTAACTGGGATCCACCCAGCAACCCCTGTCTGGGGCTGATGCTCGAATCAACCAGTTACCCTCAGTACGGGGGGCTGACACTCTAACCAATTTATCCACTTGCTGTGAGAGGCAAAGAGAGAGCAGGGGGAGCAAGAGGGGTGGAGAAGCAGATGGTTGCTTCTCATGTGTGCCCTGACTGGGAATCAAACTTGGGATGTCCACATGCTGAGCCGACACTTTATCCACAGAGCCAACAGGCCAGGGCCCAGATCAATATTTAAAATTAGATATAACCATAGATATGTTCTGTATTTGGTCTGGGTGATTATGTAGGTGTATAAAAGTAATATAATTATAGCACAACATTTTAAAATGTAATCTACAACATTTTATAAAGCATATCTTGGATATTAGGGAAATAAAAGAAAATGACCTCAACCCATGCTATAGAGATATATGTAAATCAATTTAATTATGTGATTCCTGGTTTTAAATTGGATTGAAATGTTTTAGAGATGAAAACTGCCTAAGAATCTTGAATCCTGAAATGGCTTAGGTCTGGCCATTCCCAATAGGTGCAGAAGTTCAAACACACACACCCTCCCACAAAGTCCACCTTCTTCCTCTCTCCCATTGCTTTTACATAAGTAGTGAGGGAGAAGCAATGCTTTCACCTGATTGAAAGAAAAAGAGGGATCTCTTCCTTCAAATTTAGCCTACACATGACACACTTGAATAAAATACCCCTGACACAGACATATGTATAGAGTGTGGGTATAGAATAAACAGGTGAGTAGGAAAAGAGAACTGGACTCTGTGTCATCTAGGTTCTGTTCCCAGAAATACCACTTTTAATTGGAGTATCTTAAAATATATCACTTAACTTTTCTAGTTCTATTGTTTATAAAATTGGCAAAAGAATGCCTTCCTCACTGAGTTGTGTGATCCTAATGAGGTAAATTATGCAAAGGTACTTTGCATATTATAAAGCATTGTAAATATAATATGTATGTATTTATATGTAGATATCTGCAGCTTATTTTGTCAATCCTCAGTTTGCTTCCTCAACATATATTGCTACAGATAATCTTTTGTGGGAGTGTAACTGAAACACAGCTACTGAGAAAAAATGCTTTTAATATTATATAATTTAGTAATACATAGTTTAACAAATAGTTTACATATATAGTACATTATTCTACTTGATTCTCCTTTAATCCTAGAAGGAACCATAGTATGCCTCGTTTACATATAGGAAATTATTTCTAGCCTTGGAGTCATTTCATCATTTGAGTCTCAGACTGACCTCAACCTTCTAAAATTCGATAGCCTGTGATTTCAACTCAGTTAACTTTGCATCATCCTTCAATGAAACCACAGATGTCATCCTTTTCAAACCACTTTAGCTGGAGCATATACAGTGTGTCCGTAAAGTCATGGTGTACTTTTGACTGCTCACATGGTCAAAAGTGCACCATGACTTTACGGACACACTGTATATTTCCAATGTTGTATATCATTAAGAACTCCTAAATAGGCCCTGACCAGTTGGCTCAGTGGTAGACCGTCAGCCCAGCATGTGGAAGTCCTAGGTTCGATTCTCGATCAGGGCATGCAGGAGAAGCACGCGCCCATCTGCTTCTCCACCCTTCCCCCTCTCCTTTTTCTCTATCTCTTTTCCTCCCGCAGCCGAGGCTCCATTGGAGCAAAATTGGCCCAGACGCTGAGGACGGCTCCATGGCCTCCGCCTCCATGAACTCTGCCTCAGACCCTAGAATGGCTCCAGCCGCAATGGAGCAACCTCCCAGATGGGCAGAGCATCGCCCCCTGGTGGGCACACCGGCTGAATCCCGGTCAGGCGCATACGAGAGTCTGTCTGCCTGCCTCCCCACTTCTAACTTTGGAAAAATACAAAAAAACAAAAAAAAAGAACACCCGAATATTAAAAAGTATCAGTATTTTAAATGTATAAATGTAGAATGCAAGTACTTGTTATATTTAAAATATACCTTTTCTCCCTATTTTAGTGTTCGAAAGAATCCTCAAACCAAGGAAATACAAATTACATCTTTCATCTTTAAAGTTACAGCATATGTAAGTGGAGAGGAAATTTGTTGCCAATGAATTTAATTACTTGCTATTAATGGGGTTGTTACAACTGGAGTCAGACACTAGGGTTGTGTTTTGCCTAAGGAAAAAGAAATAAAATTTAGCTTTTTTGTTAAAATTAAAAGTTGATTTGGAGAACAGAATGAACTTTTTTCCCTACCTTCCTTTCTGTTGTACATGTCTAATAATAGTCCTTACTTAGTTAAGAGCTGAATCTGTGATTCGGGTGGAATAAAATATAGTTTTCTATCAAATAACAACTTATAGGTAAAATAAGTAAGAATGTCATAAATGTCTTTATATCACAGAATTGGATGCTTGAATTTTAGTACAAAATTCATAAAAATATTTTAGTACAAAAATCATACAAAAGGTTATTGGCACATGTGAAGCACTTTCTAAGTATCCTCAATCTGTTCAATATTTATTGATTATTTACTGTGTATTAGCTACTGTGCTGGGTTAGGTGTTTTCCTTGATAAACAAAAGAAACAGTCACTAGTAGTACATATGGATCATGTTTTAAAAGAAAGCGAAGATAGAAGAAAACTGCAAAATAGAAATTTTTGCAACATTAGCACTTTATAAGCACTTTTTCAAAAGACAGGATTTCCTTTAGGACTATAGTTTCTTGTCTTTTCTTTTTTTTAAGCAGGTGAGAGAGAGAGGGACAGACAGGAAGAGAGACAGATGAGAAGCATCAACTCATACTTGTGGAACCTTAGTTGTTAATTGATTGCTTTCTCATATGTGCTTTGATGGGGGTGCCCCAGCTGAACCAGTGACCCCTTACTCAAGCCAGAGATCTTGGGCTGAAGCCAGAGACTTTGAGTTTTAAGCCAGCAACCTTTGGGCTCAAGCCAGCAACCATGGGGCCACGTCTATGATCCTATGCTCAAGCCACCAACTCTGCGCTCAAGCTGGATGAGCCCGCACTGAAGCCAGTGACCTCAGGGTTTTGAACTTGAGTCCTCAGTGTCCCAGGCCAACACTCTCTCCACTGTACCACAACCTGGTCAGGCTGAACTGTAAATTATTTAAGGTCAAGAATTATGCATATTTCTGTAATACCATACATATGTATTTCAGCATAGTAGGCTGTACTGTTAATATTTTTAAACATTAGTTAACTGCCAATTTACTGTCAAAATTTGATGTCTCTTTCATGACATTTTAACAGAAGATATATTAGTTAAATATGTTGATTATTATTTAAATGTTGTTGTATAGTAAATAACTTATGTTTATCTTTTTCAGGATTCTGATGGTGTGTGCTACCCTTCAACAAAGAGTCATGAACAGACATTTTCTTATTTTATTGTGGATCCTTTCAAGCGTCATGTTCATGTTTTATACCACTGTTATGGTGTAGGGGAAATGTCTTAACAGTATTTTTTCAGGTTCTGTTTACTATATTTAATTTAATAATTTTTTTATTTTAAAGCTGATATAGATAAATAATTACTTTGCAAGTTAATTTCAAGTAAAATGTAAAGAACCCTTTTGGAGCAGAAGCAAACAAATGCCAAGAGTCTTTCTTTAAATTTGTTGGAAAGTTAACATGGGCACCAGGTTCCATTTCTAATGTAATCTGTGTCAATATATTTGGAGAATCTTTACAGGAAGTTACAAAGAACTAAAACTGTTTCATTTTCGTTGCTTAAGATTCGAGTGAGTCCTTACGTTTCCCAGATATTTTATTTTAGAAGCTAATTAATTCTGGATTGAATTTGTGGCAAAAGACTATACATTTCTACCACTGATAGTCAATATGAATTGTTAGCTTTCTTAATTTGAATTTTATTTAAATATATTTCTACACTGCATAAAGATTTATATCTCATGGGCTGTATAAAGCATGACTATTACTTTGATTCATTTGTCCCACTTAAGATCCTTAATAAAAAAAATAATGTTCTGAAAGTAGGTAATTGTAAACTCTTTTAGCACATAATAAATTAAAATTGCTGCTGCCCTACAGCTAATATAAGATGTACATGTAATCAGAGAGAGTTGCCCTGATGGTATTATTTAGTTGGCAAAAGAGTCAAGAACAGGGTTTCTTAGAACCATTTTCTTATTATATTCATGGAATTAGATTTTTTAAATGGAAAAAGTAATTGACGTGCATCCCAAAGGTGATGGAGAGCTTGCAAGAAATGTTGAGACTCTGAAGAGGGGCAAGTTTGGCATGTTTGTTTTTGTGTTGTAGGAATAAGGATGATAATCTTAGACTTGAACTTGTGGCTCTATGTCTGGAAGGCAGCTGACAATTTGGGTGTAGAGGTCAGGACCGAGAGTTTATTTTACTTTTAACACCTAGCACTTTAAACATATATTGAATGACTGTTTTCCAGGTCTGTTCAGAATATCCATAGATTTTTTAAAATCATATAAAAAACATAAAATCAAGAACTAAAATATCTACTTGCTACTAGTCTTGCTGCCTGCCACTGAGAACCCCTATAATCTGGGGATCCTCTCTTTATCAATTAGTCAATCAATTCTTTCTGAGTACCAGTTTTGTGCAAGGCATTGTACTATTTACTTTGGGGAAAGGTATGCTCCCTGAAACTAAATAGATAAGGTTATCTATAGGAGTGTGTCTGTGAACAGTGATTGTTACATGAATTCAGAGATGGAAGAGATCACTATGAAGAAGGCCTGGGAAGGGTTTTGTTTGGTTTCTACAGAGGAATGGGTAGGGTTTCAACAACTGAAAAGGAGAAAAGTCCAACTGAATGGAGAAACATGATGTGGCAGACTGCTCTGAGCCTCACTCTGGGGTAAAAGTTCAGAGGCAGATCGTAGGGAACTGATTCTGAGGGTTTACCAATATTTTTTCTTCGTTTTAAGAGGTAGAATAAACCTTTGAAAGAAGACTGAGCCTGACCAGGCAGTGGTGCAGTGGATAGAGCATCAGACTGGGATGCAGAGGACCCAGGTTTGAAACCCTGAGGTTGCTAGCTTGAGCGCAGGCTCATCTGGCTTGAGCGCAGTCTCACCAGCTTAAGTGTGGGGTCGCTAACTTGAACGTGGGATCATAGACATGACCCCATGGTCACTGGCTTGAGCCCAAAGGTTGCTGGCTTGAAGCCCAAGGTCACTGGCTTGAGCAAAGGGTCACTCGGTCTGCTGTAGCCCCCTGGTCAAGGCACATATAAGAAAGCAATCAATTAACAACTAAGGAGCTGCAACAAAGAATTGACGCTTCCCATCTGTCTTCCTTCCTGTCTGTCTATTCCTATATGTCCCTCTCTCTGTACTCTCTCTTTGTTTCTGTCAAAAAAAAAAAAAATCTATTGCTTCGGGAAAATAATCTTAATGACCTATGTGTGATTACGCAAATTTTCTGTACTAAGAGGTAGTAATAAAGAATTTGAGCTAGGCAGTAAAATTGCCTGGGTTCTTAATTCTGCTATTACTTGCTTTGTGACTTTTAGCCTAATTATCACCTTTCTGTGCCTTAGTTGCCTCATCTGTAAAATGGGGAAATTAAGGAACTTCTTTGCAGGTTATTGTGAATATATATATGTAGCTTAGAATGGTGCCAAGCACATAGTTTAAATGTTTATGAATAATTTTTCCTCTTTTGATTCTCTATTGAGGAAATATGAAAAAAATCAGAAGGTAAACAGCATAATAATATAAAAAGCTGTTTTCCTTAAGGTCAGAATTGCTTTTCTAGAGATTACTTTATTATTAATGTAACTAGATAGAGTATATGAGGTGGGATCACTTTTCCCCTCTCTTTGAGCACCAGAGAATATAGAGGACCTAAGCTTGGGTTCCACATATTTCTTTGGCAGCATTTTGTGCACTTAGAATCATTTGCTCAACTACTTGTAATTATTTAATGTCTCTCATGAAAACAGGAACTTTGTCTATTTGGTTCACCCTGTATCCTCAACCCCTAGCATATTGCCTGGTACCTAATTGGCACTCAGTATGTGTTCCCTGAATGGGTCTATGTCATGAAGAGAAGCTGCCCCCTGGAATGTGACTGCCGGTGTGGAGAGTGAAGGGGCAAGGAAGGATGGGTGACTGAGGTTACAGAGCTTCAGTGGTACAGTCGTTCCAGTAGTTATCTCTAACCTCATGTAAAAGTCTGCACACTAGAGGTGTGCTATGTGGAATTAGATCTGCAGCCTTGAAGTGTGCCTGGGACAGAATTATCTCTGGAGATCAGCAGCAGTAGCCTATAGAAGCCAGCTTTGAAAGAGCAAGTTGAAATAACTGAGGGTGAACGATTATTCTGGAGTGAGAAACTGACCATGGTGACAAGTGACCACACAATGGTTTTCTGAGTCTTGAGAACATTTTTCAGAAATTCTGAAAATGATTTAAGAAGAGAAGGCTTACAGAATTATAATTTAGACATTCAAAAAAGGGACTTAGGATGAAGACTGGAGAACTTGAGACACTTAGGTCTCAAGGGAAAATATAAACATGGAGACAGAAGAACATAAGGTGGTTTGGGGAGTACACTGGCTAGTTGGAACTGAGGAGTCCTGTTCGGGAGTTCTGGCTAATAACACAGAGAAGACAGATTAATGGGGAACTGGTCACTGAGGGCTGTGTACAAAGCTAAGAAATTTAAATCTTCTAAGTAGATGACGTTAGCAGTCATTAAAGACTTTTGAGCAGGGTAGTAGCATCATGAAAGTGATATTCTGGAAAGATTAGTCTGGCAGTGATGAATTGGGGTGAAGAAAGTCTGAAGTCCAAAGATCAAACAGAAGATTATGGTAATTGTCAAAGCACAGAATTGACTGATCTAAGCTAATAGCAATGAAAACCTTTTTTGGAGTCATGAAGTATGTGACAATGGAATGCAGATTAGAAAAATGAAATATGGACCCCCAAAAGTTTAGTGACTGGGTGAATTATTAAGTGTTGGGTGTTTGAGGTACTGAGGACTGGGAAGTGGGAACTGTGGTAGGAAGATGTGGTCAAAGAGGGAAATTCCTTGTCCAGCCTTTCATTCCTGTCTCAATCCATGCTCAGCCAACTCTGGGCCTTACAACTTTGAAATCCTAGGTCTGAAGTTCCTAAAAAACTCTCTGGAGGTTTATGAAAACCATTGATCCTGAAGGCTTCTTAGTCATTCAATTAATCAACAAGTATTGAGAACCAACATCATTCTTCCATAAATGTTTATAGATTACCTACTATGTGCTGGGCACTTTTTAGGCACTGAAAAGACAGCAATGAACAAAACAGACATAAGTTTCTATATTAGGGAGTTTACATTCTAGTGTTCATAACAGTGTTAGGTACAATGAGAGAAAGAAATATCCAATTACTCTCAAGAAACGAAGTTTTGTTGGAGCCATGACACACTCATGTTTTTAAATATTTTTCAATCTGGTGGCTTTGAAATGGTACTTATGATTTTAATTGCTCCGACTTTTTATATGAGGTAGAAGATTATTTTGTGTATTTCCACATATGTATGTTGATTCTGGTGGGCAATTTCAGGGTTAGAAACCACTGTTTTACTTTGCTGCTTTTCTAGTTTAAAAAAAAATGGCGGGAGGAGGAGAAGAAAATATAGATGAAAACAGCAATAAAGAAAAAGGAAAGAATAAAAGACCAGGCAGTGTGCTGCTCTCTTACAGTAGAAGCTGCACTAATTAGCACTAGAAACTGCACTTAGTGCCACATTTAGCAGTGTTCAACTGGCAGGCTAGCAGTCGGTATACCTGATAGCCTCTAATGTAAGTCTGCAGTCTTCTGACTTGGCACACATGTGAAAGTTCATTCAAATAGTAAGTCTAACCTAGGTTAAATAAATTTGAAACTTACCATTCCTGTTATCTTTTTTTTTTCTGTAACGAGGAAAAACATCACTGAGAATCTAGAAATTATTTTTCTTTTTCATTACTAGAAAGGCGTGTGAAATAGTGAAATGAAAACAGCCTATGACAATATAAATGAACTTATTCAACCAAATTTTTTATCAACTGTCACTTTTTATTCTCTTAACATATTATAGAACAATACACTTATTTTTAAAATACTTCATACATATAAAATAAGGTTAAATATACCATTGAAGTTTTGAGGGCACCCAGAATGCTCAGTCAAGGATGATCATAATGGAAGGCTTTCCTGAAAGGGAAACTGAAGCACACCTTGGAAGGAATGTCAGTCATGAGTTCGCTTAGGGGAGGAAAGATTTCTAGGCAGAGAGAATGTTTCTTGCTATAGTGTTGTGTTAGAAAATACATGCATTATTACAAACTTCCTTGAATAGAGCAGCAGATATGCTTAGAAAGGTAGATTGTTTAATGTCTACTGTGTCTAATAAATGGAGACCATCTAGACATCATCTCCATCTAATAACCCATTATATACTTGAATATAATTATTTTCTTCCTCAGTCTTTTTTCCTAAACAGCCCCACTTTTTAAACCTTTACTTGATATCATGTTTCTGAATTCTTTAATCATCTCCTTTCCATCCTCTCAGTCCTCTCCAAGTACCCCATGTTGTTCTCTAGTTCAGTGTCACAATTATGCTATATACTGTCCAAGAAGTCATCTCTACACAAATGATTAACATTTGTGACAATCATTTACATAATTTCTGTGTCTATAAGTATAATTTAACATTTATTAGAAATATATTTTGTTGTTGAAGTTAAAATTTGAACTCTTACAATGTGCATATGCATTTCCGTGCTGAATTAGAATAACAGCATTTTAGACTAAGAGGCAACTTAACCCAACTCTCTTCTTTTACACAAGAACTTGAGGTCTTGAGAGATTATTCTGCTCTAATATGGTAGTCACTAGACATATATGAAATAGGAAATTCTATTTCTGTCATACTAGCCACATTTCAAGTACTCAGTAGTTACACGTGGCTAGGAGCTCTGGTATTAACACAAATATAAAACTTTCCTCTCATCACAGAAAGTTCTGTTGGGTAGTACTGGGTTAAATAACTTGCCCAAAGCCATGAAAGTTCTTCAGTGGCAAAACCAGAACTTCCAGTTCCTGGTCCAGAGACCCCACTAGACCTTTCTAAAAGGGCAAAATATGATAGATTACTTATCCTATCTACAACATTTAAGTTTTTGTACAAGCATTGTGCTAGGCCTGGCCCCAACCAGGTTTCAAGAAAATTACTTTAGGTGGCTTGCTGCCTATATAGAAATTCTTGCAGTTCTGAGTGGAGAGCATGGGTGAAAATGGCACTTGAGGGAAATGGGTGTAGAATCATAGAAGATTGATGGAAGTAGGAAAAGCCGGATGGAGCCTGGGAGACCAGCCAGGAATTGAGGTGTGAGCTGACAAGTGTCTGATGCCTCTGGGAAGGTCATAGGGACTGGAGACATTTTAGTAAACATGCACATACCTCCTCACATGCACATTTACATACACATATACATTAAATAGCTGGAGGTAAGAAGGGAGATGTAACTAAAATACCTGCCACAGTCTATGTAGGCAGCAACCCACTTAAAGTAATTTGGTAGCATATTCACATCTTTAATGTGACATGTTGCACACATAAATGTTTTTAAACTCCTTAGTTTAAAAACAATTTCTTTTGGGTCCTGGCCAGTTATCTCAGTTGGTAAGAGCATCGTCTGGAAACCCCAAGGTTGCGGGTTCAATCCCCAGTCAGGGTACATACGGGAAGCAACCAATAAATGCATAATTAAGTGGAACAACAAATAAATGCTTCCCTCTTTCTGTCTCTCTGGAATCAATAAATAAATTAAAAAAAAATAAATTTCTTTTGAGAATATACCAAACTCTGAGGTTTGACTCTTATTATCTAACATTTCCTCTTTAATTTAATGGTTTTAAAAACATTTTTTTTATTCCACATGTCATGTTGAAGATATGCATATGTCAAAACTGTCACAGAATGTTAAAACTAGAAACAAATTGGAATCACTGCTTAAAAGATCTTTTAAAATAAGATTTCCAGCTTTCAGGTAAGATTTGAGACATCATTTGTGAGATCCTCTGCAACACAAATGTTACCAAATAAATAGATTTTTTCAATTATCAAAAACATGTTATATACTAGATATAGATATTTATTAAATAAACTATGAGATTAAAGGGATATTTATAAAATGGTGAAAATATTTACCTTGATGCATAATGTTTACAAAGCAAGTTACTTAATATTTACAGAATAAAAACAGAATGTGGAATACAATATAGAGTAGTCTTCTCAAACATTAGTGTGCATTAGAATTACCTACAGGGACTTGTTAAAACTCAGATTCCTGTGTCCACTTCCAGAGTTTCTGATTCAGTAGATTTCGGTTATGGCCTGAGAATTTGTATTTTGAAACTTGATTGGTAGGTAATATAATATGTTTAGTATTTTTAGAAGATACCTTGTCATTTTTTGTGTAATTTAGTAAAGTGCAGTTAATGATGAGATCTAGTAGCCTTACCTCCTAAGCCTTAGTGCAGAAAACACAGCCTGAATCTGACAGTCTGTCTTGCACTGTGCACTTTGGGGCCTCTGTTCCATGCTGCAGCCGGTTCTGTCCTGAGCCTCAAGGACTTCAAACTCTGACATTCCTCACATCCATCTCTCAGAACAAATCATTTCTCCTATTTGGATATCTTTAGCTAGATTTTAGGAGGAAAAGGAATCCGATTTAAAGTTTTGTTGTTTTTTTTTTACTGCAGTATATTTGACTTTATATATATATAAAAAAAGAAGAACCCTATTAACCAAAGTGCATCTATTGTGGTATAATGTGAAAAGTACATATAGTATTTGAAAGAAGTGGGTCTTTCTGTAATAGGCCTGACAGGTCCTCCAATGTAGCAAAAGAATAGGATTGAGCAATTTACCTGTGCCCCCAACCCTTTCTGGAGGGTTGTCATACCCTGGTGTATTCCTTATCAGTTTAGGCAACTAGTTCAGCCAGGTAGTAACCTGAGTTGCTCATAAATATTTTTTCTGCTATCAGGGGGAAATGCCCATTATACAATCAGTGTCAGAGGAGCCAATTTAAATGAACGAAAAGTTGGCATAATTTTTTTTACGAAGTTTTGTCATAGATTGTGGCTTCTCACTCCAGCTCTCCACTCCAACTGACACTGTATAACAGGGTAAACATGATCTTGGTTTTTAAGATAATTACTTATATGCTGATGTTCATTTGTAAAGTACTGTACTTTAAAATTGCTTATTCTCTAAAATTGGTAAACAAAGATGAGACTTTTCCTTTCTTACTTAGATTTACGACAGCTATCGCCTAGGGAAAAAACCCAGTCTAATACCACTTACTGTTACATCCCTCAAAGTAACATAACAGATTCTGACAGACCTACTGTGTAGTTTAGTGTATAGCTTTGTGGGGACCCTGTCTTCAAACATCTATCTGTGTGCCAATTTTTTTTTTAATTCTGACAATATCTGTTAAATAATAAGAATTTGTACTAGGTTTTGATTTTTTTTTAAGAAAAAGGGTAGTTTACAGTTATAAATTAAAGATGGGGTTATGAGGTTTGAGATTCCCTTCTACCTATAACTAGACTAAAAACGTTTTTAAAACACAAGTCTCCTGATCATTACCATATGTATTTATTGTTCATAGTTGTTTGTTGCTATTTCAGAGGGATCTTCTAGTCAATCTATCTCATAATTATTGATTAGTGTCTAGTGTGGAACATACATAACAATCACCAAAGGCTATGGTAATAAATACTTTATATTTGAGTATTCAGAACATGAATTAGAATGAAAATAATTTCAGGGCTATATTATTTACAAACTATCTTCTAAATGTTAAAGTGGAGAATTCTGAAATATCCTGGAATTGAATAGTCAAATCCTATCAGGCCAGAAACTATTTTTTAAAATAATTTATAATTTGTTGATTTGGGAAGAGGGAGAAGAAAGAGAGAGGGAGGGAGAAGAGTGAGAAGCATCAACTCATAATTGCTTCACTTTAGTTGTTCATTGATTACTTCCTGTACATGCCTTGACCAGAGGTCTCAAGCCAAACCAGTGACGCCTTGCTCAGGCCAGCAACCTTGGGCTTCAAGCCAACAACCTTTGGGCTCAAGCCAGTGACCCTGTGCTCAAGCTGGCAAGCCCAATGGGGTTTCAAACCAGGGACTTCAGCATTCTGGGTCACTCTATCCACTGTGCCACCACTGGTCAAGCAAGAACTTTCTTCAGCTAACTGTGCCTTAATTTGTCATCACGTAATTATACAAATCAATCTCAGGCTTTCTTAATCCACAATAATAACTCATTCACATTTCCTATTTAAGCCTCCTTATTCTGTGAAATAAAAATTATTATACCAATTACTGCAGTTCTTGGCACATAATCAGCACTTTACAAGTACTTCTGCAAATGTTTCACCTTAATTTCATCCACTCAGTGCTTTTCTCTTTTGCTCCCCCGCCCCCTCTCTGTATTCCTTTCTCTCTCCTTCTACCCTTTTCTCTCTCTCTCAAATTAATGGAAATTTTTTTTTTCATCATGAGGAAGAGAAGTGAGGACTTCTCCAGTTTTAGTGGAAAGGGAAGCTGAGTGCCAATAGTGGATCACTATGACAGGGAAACTATGACAGAGAGTAGTTGATTCCAGGGGATTAGGATATCACTGCTAATGTAGTTAGAACTACAGCAAGTCCTGAGCAAGACACAGAGCTCCATGAAACCTAGCTCTACATGCTAGGGCTGTATTTCCCTTTCTCTCTGTGAATTCTTCAGTTAAACCCTCATTAACTGAGATAACCAGTGTCTGACAGTATGAAAACCTCTAAAAAGTATGTTGTCCAGTGATTTTTTTTTTCTGAACTCCTTTGGAATGAAAGATTTTCTCTTCAGACTTTCAATATGACTTTCCAAAGATCAACCCATCCTTTTTGCTTAATGTTCAAAACTACATAACCCATAACTAGCATTTATTGGCCAATAAAAATAAATAAAACACTCCTTAAATGACAGGGTTCCTACACCCCCTTATCCTACATGCATGTATTGGTCCATAACCCCCCCTTTTTTTTTATAGAGACAGAGAGTCAGAAAGAGGGACAGATAGGGAGAGACAGACAGAAGGAAGAGAGATGAGAAGCATCAATTCTTCATTGCGGCACCTTAGTTGTTCATTGATTGCTTTCTCATATGTGCCTTGACCTGGGAGCTACAGCAGAGCGAGTGACCCCTTGCTCAAGCCAGTGACCTTTGGGCTCAAGCCAGCAACCATGGGGTCATGTCTATGATCTCACGCTCAAGCCAGCAACCTCAGGTTTTCGAACCTGGATCCTCCGCATCCCAGTCCAACACTCTAACCACGGCACGACCGTCTGCAGTGGTCAGGCTAAATCTACATTTCTGATTCCAGAGCTCTAACTCCCCATCAGGAACATTATATTTAATTTTCAGACAGTTCAAAAGGGTATGGATAGCCTGACCAGGCAGTGGTGCAGTGGATAGTCAGACTGGGACACGGAGGACCCAGGTTTGAAACCCCGAGGTCACCAGCTTGAGCGCAAGGTTGCTGGCTTGAGCTAGGGGTGACAGTCTCATGCTCTGCTATGGCCCCCCAGTCAAGGCATATATTAGTAAGCTATCAATGAGGAACTAAGGAACCGCAGCGAAGAATTGATGCTTCTCATCTCTCTCCTTTTCTGTCTGCCAGTCCCTATCTTTGTCTCTCTCTCTATCACACACACACACACACACACACTCACACACACACACAGAGAAATGTAGATTCAAATTCTATTCTAACAATACAACTTTGGGCAAGTTAACTTATTTGTGTCTCAGTTTCCTCATTTATAATAGGTTGTTTTTCATTTTCATTTTAAAGAATTGTTATAAGGATTAAATGAGATACTCCATTTAGATAAGGTGACCAACTTTTTTACAATGAAAAGGACAAAAATAAATTGAAGAAAACAATATCATAAATTAAAAAAACATTTTATTCATTGCAACAATAATACACTATAATATAATAAATGCATAATAAAACATTTATAATATTTTATATTGTAATCATACTTACATGCCTATCAATTTTTAATAATAATTATAAGAAAAAAGAATGAATATTTTTTGTCAGTGTGTCATCTTGTAACAATATATTGGAAATATATGAACAAGAAGTATTCTTCAGCCTGACCAGGCGGTGGCGCAGTGGATGGAGCATCGGACTGGGATGCATAAGACCCGGGTTCGAGACCCTGAGCTCGCCAGCTTGAGCACGGGCCATCTGGCTTGAGCAAAAGCTCGTCAGCTTGGACTCAGGGTCGCTGGCTCCAGCAAGGGGTTGCTCAGTCTGCTGAAGGCCCCCAGTCAGGGCACATGTGAGAAGGCAGTAAATGAACAACTAAGGTGTTGCGACGGCAATGAAAAACTAATGATTAATGCTTCTCACCTCTCCGTTCCTGTCTGTCTGTCCCTGTCTGTCCCTCTCTCTGACTGTCCCTCTCTGTCCCTGTAAAAAAAATAAAATAAAAAGTATCCTTCATATTGAATTTTACAGCAAGTGTTGCAGCTAGAGTATCAACATTCAATCTAGATTTCTCACTTGTCCAAAAATCATTAGCAATTGAAAAACTCAACTGCTGCATTAGTTTCAGGGCAGCACAATGTAAATTGAACAAGAATAAATAATTTTCACATGGAATATGTTCATTTTTGAAATGGCTGAATATTTCCACCCATCTTTTATCAATTTTGATTTGTTCATTTTTCCATTGTATTAATTTTTCAGAATTTAAATATACATTCAGTCTTCTAATTTCTTCAAAGAGACAATTGTTGTCTATTTTGATGTCTGGCATTTCTATAGATAAAAGCTCAATACAAGATTCAATATCTGGCCAATATACTTGCAATGAAGTAAAAAAACATCATTGAAAACTGTTATTTCCCGTGATGTTTGTTTCAGACCATTCTTCGTTATGTTGAAAACATGTCTGGTAAAAATTCTGCATTTCTTTGATAAACTTTTCTGTTATGCCCAGATTTTATTTCTCTAAGTCTGACAATTTTCTTTTTATAATTAAAGGAAGAAATTTTTCTTCAAAACAAGATTTATATTGAAGGATAAAGTCATTCAAAATAGACTAACTTTCGTAGCTGAAATGTGTTCACCTTCAATCTTTTGAATCGTTTTGTGAAAAATAGATGCTTGATTATGTACAAAATATATATCTCAGATATTTTATTATTGAAAAATGATTCCAGGATTTTAGGACACTTGTCTAAACTTAAAAAATATGAACGGAGAGGCTCAAATAATTGTAGAACACGCTCTATAGCAGGTGTAAGAGCAAGCCAAGCCATCTAACTTTTGAACACGTATGGTAAAATGACTAAAATGCAAATAAATTGTAGTTATTTTTACTTCTACATCAATTGGCATGGCACATGACACTGTTTTGATTCCATTTGACAAAATATGTGCATTACAACCTGTTCCTAGTATTTCCTTTTGGAGTAACTCCTGTAATTTTACATACACATTACTCACCCCTTTGCATCTTCGCCCACCAACATTTGTGTTTGTATTATCAGCTGTTAGTGCAACAACTTTGGATTTTAAATTGTTTTCATCCATTACTCTGTATAGATGGTTTGACAAAATTTCAGAAGTTTCACCCTTAATGGATTCTAAATTTAAAATTTTTACTTGAATGCTCTGGGTAACATTAAAATATCTTACTATTATTGGATACAATTTAATTTCATTATGATTTGATACATCAGATAAAATCATTACAAATGCTGCAGTTTCCAAGTCCTCTGTAACTATTTTGTCACAGTAATTTTTAAATACTGATTTCAAAATAGCCTCGCATTTTGTCCTAGCACATGAAAATTTTGTGAGACTTTTCCAATAATTTAGTTGTACAATCCATACTACAAAAACTTTGATTGTGAATTATGGTATGAAATGCAAATATTTCCTCCATTGCAGCCAACTGTTTTTCATCTTCAAATAATTTGAAGTTTTTAAAAACTTGTTACTTTACAACTGGAAGCTGATGCAGCTAATGATTGCTTATGTTTGTTGGTGGTCAAGTGTTTCGTTATCACTGCTCTGCCCCCAACTGCAATACAAAATTCTCCACTGCAAATATTGCAGAAAACAATGGTATCTTTCTTTGATTTGAGGAATGGAAATTCCTTTTTCAATTTATTGTTGAAATGACATTTTCTCTTTTTTGATTTTTCCATCCCTTAAATGAAATTTAAAATTAAAAATAAAATATAGAGCTACATGAACAATGCAAGCACATTAGGAACTGAAAACATTACATCATGGTAGATGAATTTTCCAGAAGCTAAATTAACAAAGCTAAATATCAAACAAAACCACTAATTTGTAGTGATATTCAGATGTATTTATCATTTTCTAATTAAAAAACATCTGTTTTATGCAACTATTTATTCAAAATGCGTTATTAATAGATATGGTTTGAGGTTATATTTCCACTTTAAAACTCGAATTTTAGAAAAATACTTGTGAATAAAATACGTATTTGGAAATTATTAAATAGATAATAAATTAATAAAATGTGAATTGTGTTTAGATGTCTATGATTGAATATTCACTGAGAAAGAAATAATTGCAAGTCTACAATGTCGTATGTGCCATGTTTCAGTAAGAAGTACACAAAGCCATTTGCGCACATGGTATATGGCGTGCTCTCTCAAGGTATCTCGTGTGGAGCGCATGTGTCTCATAATCGTGTCTCACTGTACTATACTGATCCTTGAAGAATCGTCATGTCAAATACAAATACATCACATCACACAAAATGGATTGACTGCACAGATCAGTCTTCCAAGATCAAAAAGGAGGACATGTAGAAGGACACTTTTCGAGGGAGGACAGAATTTACAAAAGAAGGACTATCTTCCCTAAAGGAGGATGATTGATTGGTCACCCTAATTTAGAGCACTTAGTACAATAGCACAATTTTACTGTTATGTTTATTCCATCAAGAACATTTAAAAATTCAAACAGATTCATTAGTATTTAAATGTTGTGAAGTCTTTTTTTTTTTTTTCAGGAACAGAGAGAGAGAGAGAGAGGGATAGATACGGACAGACAGACAGGAACGGAGAGAGATGAGAAGCATCAATCGTTAGTTTTTCATTGCCGTTGAGACACCATAGTTGTTCATTGATTGCTTTCTCACATGTGCATTGACCACGGGCCTTCAGCAGACCGAGCAACCCCTTGCTGGAGCCAGCGACCTTGGGTCCAAATGGCGAGCTTTTGCTCAAGTCAGATGGGTCCCGCGCTCAAGCTGGCGAGCTCGGGGTCTCGAACCTGGGTCTTCCGCATCCCAGTCCGACGCTCTATTCACTGCGCCACCGCCTGGTCAGGCTGTGAAGTCTTAGAGGTATATGACAGATAAACATCTGTCTGCTTTGTGGAAACTAAATTTTCAAAATTGGAATCATGGCAACCAGTTAACTGTTTGAGATTCAAACCCATACTTTTACTCTTGGGCTCTGGGATTCTGGTTACTTTTCTCTTCTATTCTGGACTTACTGTTGTTAACCGTTGTTGGCATGGGGATAAATAGATGGAAGCATCCACAGTGGTTTGGCAACACAGACAAACAATTACAACAAACTATGGTAAATGCCATGATATAGGTGGTGGGTGGATTCTGTGAGAGCCCCAAGAAGGAGCCTCACACCTAGTGTGCGGGGTGAGGACCAGGGAGAAGGAGAGAGATAAGGAGGGTTTTTTGTTAGAGGTAGATACAGGTGAAAAGGGAGTTCTAAACAGCAAGAATAACATCTTCGGAGCACAAAGGATGAGAGAAAAAAATGGCTTGTCCAAGGAACTTCAAGTGATTCACTATGCCTGAAAAACCTAATAGTTACAGGTGAGTTGCAAGAGGTCAAATGAGGAGAGAAGCAAGGACTAG
Organism: Rhynchonycteris naso; assembly: GCA_037038555.1. Classification (NCBI taxonomy): domain Eukaryota; kingdom Metazoa; phylum Chordata; class Mammalia; order Chiroptera; family Emballonuridae; genus Rhynchonycteris; species Rhynchonycteris naso. The sequence continues at coordinate 290,866,462 of CM072995.1, read as the reverse complement.
AATGGGGAAGAGCCTTATACACCATGATAAGGGGTTTGAATTTGTTTTGAATGATTCACACCATGATCAGACTTGCATGTTGGAAAGATCACTCTGACATCAGAATAGAAATCTCATGTAAAATTAGAAGCAGGGACATGATTTTGGAAGCTCTAAAGAAAAGGATGATAGGAAGTGAAGTAGAAACAGACCTGGAGCTGGGCAGCAGAAGACTTTCAGAGACCTGGAAGAACACTAATACAATTATACTGCTCACAAAAATTAGGGGATCAGGGAATGTGCAGATACTCTAGTCCTTTTGGCCTTTTGTATAGTGCATTTTCACCAATGAAATAAAAGTTGGTTTTGCATCTCATTTGCATAATCAAACAACTTTCTTCGACTTGTCATTTGCTTTTCTGATGTTCTTGTTTAATAAAAAAAAAATCAAATGCTTTTCTTTTATTGCTTCATATTCATTTTTAAATATCCCCTAATTTTGTAAGCATTATATTAACTGGCTTGATGTCAATAATGGTAAAAAGAAGTGATTAAGAGGACACTTTTATGCTTGAGTAAGGGAGTGGATCATGATGCCTTACTGAGATGGTGAATCAGAAGGAGGATGTGGCTTGGGAGGGTGTGTGTGCAGTTGGAGGTGGAAGAGGGTAGAGGTAAAGAGGTCAGTTTTTGATATGTTGAGTCAGAGAGTAAATGAACAAATGGTAAGGAAGTGAAGAACAAACATGTGGACTGCTCTTTCCAAAAAAATATGTGTGCAGGGAAAGGCTTGAATGCGTGTTTCTTTAGGTTCAGGAGAAGATTTTTGGGGCTTTTATACATGGTGGCCTCCATTCTCTGAGCAGTCGGAGGTGATGTGATGTTCTGAAGGGTAAGTGGATGATGAATGACCATGATGAAGGTAAAGTTTAGAATAGCCATATCTAAATTTTAGAGAGAAGCTGATTGCAGACACAAGGAAACAAAGTTAGAGACTATAAATATGGAAGGACACCAATCCACTCGCCTGAGAGATTCCCTCCAGCTTTCCCCAGAAACCTGGATGTCAGCCAGCCTTTCCAGAGGCTGAGACAGGGCTGGATACCTCCTCTTTTCAAACCTCCAGTACACTCAAGCGGGCTGGAGTGCCAGGAAAGGGTTACAAAACCAAGGTGTGCTTTTAACACACAATGATTACAATGCAATGTAATTGTGCTATTCATCAGATAATTACAGAATTTACTCAAAATACCAATTCATAAAGCATTACAGAGAGTGTCTGATAATAGGACAAAGTTTTAAGTTCTACAATGAATGCCTTCTTGTAATTGTGTAGGTATATCTCTAGGATGATAGTATAACCTCAGTTTGACAAAATGTCAAAAGTTTTTGATTGAAGCTTTAAATAAATGTGTGCCCCAGGCCCCCATAAGCCTTAGGTGTTGGAATGGAAAAGACCAGATGACTGGATTAATCCAGGTAAAAAAATTCAGTTCATTGAAATACATGGGACAAAGTAATTGAGGTTACAGATGATTAAAAGAGGTTGAAGCAATGAGTTGTGATTTCTAAACTGATTGGGAAAGAAGTGAAAACAGGAGGGAGTGACAGGATGATAGGAAGGAGAGAGGTAAATGAGATGTAAGTAATGAACCCAGAGAACCAAATGAGAATAGTATAACATACTTTGATTTCACAGCTGAAGTATTTCTGGGTTTGGACATAGGAGTGGGTGGCTAAGGTGGAGTGGAGATGAGGATCCCCTGTAGTTTGGAAGACAAGTCATTGGAAGATTAGCATTCTGAGGTAGTGATCTACAGGGACATTGAAAATGACCCCAGATAATGGTGGATCTTTGCATGAAGAAGGCAGCTAACTCCTATTTCAAAGTGTCATAAATTGATAGTTGCTCCAAAAGTGGGGCTGAAGAGGAAGAGAGGGGACAAAGAATTGAACACGTGTTATCGTTATCCCTTACAGACGGATGATCAAATTTTATAGATGAAGAATAGAATAGTACAGTAAATTATAAAATCTTAGTTGATGCTAGAAGTGCTTATAGAACATAAAGTCACTCCAAACAGTCTTTTAATCCACTTATCAGAGCAATTTTGTCCTCATTTTAATGGCAGGTGAAACAATATCGAACAAAGCAACCTCTGCTGTACCCTAAACCCTTTAATTAGTGTTTATAGTAGTAAATGCTGTAGTTAAGGGACAGCTTCCATTACAACCCCAGGTTTTTAATCTCTTTGGTTCTTAAAGGCTTGTTTAAGTCTCAGTTGAAGTTTTTAATGCCTAGTTTCTGTCCAACGGCTTTGTGTGGATGGATCGGACATGAGAGGAAGGGACTGCCCACAGGATCCTGAAGGGGTGCTGCAAAGGAGAGGCCATGTCACTACACATGAAGTCACCTGTAAACATGGACAATGATAGTCGACATTTATGTATAACTCATTACAGGCCCAAACCTGGGCTAAGTACCTATTTTATGTCCAGTTGACTCATTTAACGCATTTAATGTAAGAAGTAGCTGTTATTACCCCTGACCACAATATTAAAGAAATTAAAGAACAGGAAATAAGTAACTTGTCCAGTCTCACAGCTAGTAAATGGTAGAGCTGGGATCTGAGCTCAAATCTCTATATAACTCCAGAACCAACAAGTTTATGGTTAAATGCACTTGACATTTTGGTATGGGGATAGAGATAAATCCAAGAAGCATCAGAGGCATCATGAGGGGGATTCCTGTCTTCAGATAAAATTGGGGTCCAAAGCAGGTGATTAGAACCTTGCTTTAGAATCTGGAGTGCCTGAAGTCTCTTCCCCTGACCCCACCCTCCTGCACTAAGAGATACAGATCCTTCTTCAGAGTTCTTCTTGGCATGTCCTGGCTTGAGGAAGATTAGCTTTCTGCTCAGGGAACCTTTTCTTGTTTAAACCTATTTATACATCTGTTCTACTAGCATTGCAAACAAAATCATTAAAACGAGAAACTAGGTTTCTTTAGAATGGGCTGGTGGATTTACAGTCAGTGATATTGCACAGTCCTGTGAATAGGCCGAAAATACCGAATTGCTTAAGTGGAAGAATTGTATAGTATAGTGTAATTATATCTACTTATTAAAAAATCAGAACGCGTGAATTAAATTTTTTTTCATTGGTTTTAATGATTTCAAATAGACTCGTTGCACTGCCACTTAGAGAACCAGGGACCTGGGGTAAGATCCTCCTATTCATTTCTTATTCAGTCGACATTCATCAAGTCCACCCTTGTGCCAGGCACAGGGATGAGGGGTGGACTCCCCTCCCCTTGAGGGTGAGAGGCAGGTACGTACACAGCGGAATGCTTGTAACCGAAGTTAAGCACTGATATTTTTCCGCTGAGGTTTTCATGACTATGTTGCAAGTTTCAGTGCTAAAAAAAAGTTTTCACTTTTTAAAAAGGCAATTTTGTTCTTTTAGTAAACTACATCAGTCACAAATCTAGTCTCAAAGCTTCAATTACAGTAATCGTTAATCCCTTTGAAGGGAGAGGTTGCATTTACGAAGTGAAAAAAAGAAAGCTGGTGTTTTTTAAAAAATGGACCCTAATTAAAATCAGGGCCTGTTAACGGGTGTCTATTTTAACTCCAACCTATCCTTCAGGCTTTAAGTTCGCATGGCCCTCCGGTTGGTCCAGTTTGGCTAACGCCGGGAGGGTTTAGTGGATTTACACGTCCCCTCCCGACTTTTTTCGGCCTTAGCCACTTCGCATCTTGGGGCGAACTGGAAGCCCTTCAGCTTTTCCCGAGAACTGGCCGGGAAAGGGCCGGGCTGGGCGGGAGAACTTCCTTTGGCCAAGGGCGGCCGTGCTCTCCGCAGAGACCAGTTCCGACCCAGACTGGACTCCCGTCGGTCGTCCGGCCGCCCGGGGGAGCCCGGGCTGAGGGCAGCTTGGTCACGTACGGCCGGGAGGGGCGTTGGAGATCGGGAGTCTGCAGGAATGCTGCAACTCGCAGGGAAAGTTTCCCTGGGCGGCCGGCCCGGATTCAGTGCGCGAGGGCGCGCAGAGGAAGGAAGAGTCGCGAGGAGGCGGAGCCGCTGAGCGGCTCGGGCGGGCGGTTCTCTCAACTTTAGTTTTGGCAGCTGAGGCGAGTTTCTGTCTCAGTCGGGCGCAGCCGCCGCCGGGGAAAAGAAAGAGAGGAAGGAAGGAACAAGAAAAGGAAATAAAAGAGAAAGGGGGAGGGGAGAGGCCACGAGCTGTCCGGCATCCGTCAAGGGAGTGAAGGAAAAAGTTCTCAGGCGCCGCAGCTCCGGGTCTCGCAGCCCCTCCCGAGGCGCAGCCGCCAGACCAGTGGAGCCGGGGCGCAGGGCGGGGGCGGAGGCGCCGGGGCGGGGGATGCGGGGCGGCCGCGCAGCCCCCCAGCCCTGAGAGCGAGGAGAGCCTTGCTCCCGCCGCCTAGCCGGCCTCGCCGCTTCTCGCGTCCGGGCCCGTCTAGTCGGGGCGCCCGGGCGGAGCCCTCGCCCGCCTGGTCGGGGAGCGCGTCGGGGGAGGCAGAGACCATGGATCCCGGGCAGCAGCCGCCGCCTCAGCCGGCCCCCCAGGGCCAAGGGCAGCCGCCCGCACAGCCCTCCCAGGGGCAGGGGCCGCCGTCCGGGCCCGGGCAGCCGGCACCCCCGGGGTCCCAGGCGGCGCCGCAGGGCCCCCCCGCCGGACACCAGATCGTGCACGTCCGAGGGGACTCGGAGACCGACCTGGAGGCTCTTTTCAACGCCGTCATGAACCCCAAGACGGCCAACGTGCCCCAGACCGTGCCCATGAGGCTCCGGAAGCTGCCTGACTCCTTCTTCAAGCCGCCGGAGCCCAAATCCCACTCCCGACAGGTAACCTCGCCGCTCCTCTGCCCACTTCCCCGTTGGGCGGGCCGCGGGCCCAGGCGCTCGGGAGCGGCGGCGGCCAGCCCTGGCCGGGAGAGGGGGCCCGGCCGCTCTAGGGGGCGGGGGCAGGGGTCTCCCGAGCAGTGGAGAAACTGGAGGCACCGCCGGGCCGCGGTTCCCGGCGCCCCGCTCCTCTGGAGTCCGGGGCTGAGATTTGTTTTTCCCCTAGGAGTTTCTGCGGTTCCAGCCGCGGGGGGCGTGCTTTCCCCCTTCTTCCTTTCTTTCTTTCTTCCTGGGGTTCCCGGGAGGTTGGCGGGACTGGCGGGGGAGGTGGGTAGGAAGGAAGTGGGGGGGTCGGCCCGGGCCGCGGTGGGCTTGCACAATGCGCGCGCCTCCGCGCGCTCTGCACCTTCGCTCCCGCCGCCGCCGGGCTGGGGGCGGGGGAGGAGGAGAGAGAGGGGGGCCTCTGGCATTTGTGTGTGGGTGAGTTGCCAGCGGCGGCCGAGTTTGTGAAGTTGAGCCCCGAGCCCCCTTTCCTTCGAGGCCTCTCGGTCCACTTCAGTCTCCTGGGGAGTCAAATAATTGTTCTCTTGTTTTCTAGTGTTGATTCGGGGTGGGGGGTTAAACCAGCCCCTTCATTTTCTTGCTTTTCCCCCACCCACTCCTCCCGAAAGCCTTTATTTTCCTCACGGCCCCGGCGGTTTCTGAATACAGGATCCAGACTTTCCTGGAAGTTGTTTATTGGAGTTTGTGCTTTCACCCCTTTGCTTCCCTTGTGCCTTGGAACTTGGGCAGGCTCGCGCTTATCAAACTTGGTAGTTTCACGTGTTGGTTTCCCAATTGTAGACTATTATTTACAGCGTGCTGAAATGCTTTTAAATTAGCCACATATGCACGTTGTGCAGGACCTGAGTTGCTCTTTATAGTGCCTTGGTTTTAACATAAGCCTTTGATAATACATTGCAGGTTGACTCATAGGCCGAGTCCTGCCTAGTTCAACTGTGATTAAAAGTTACTGTTTGGGAAGCGATGACTAATTCGAGGCTCCCCATTGCTTTTTATTGAGGATATGAACATGGCTGTTCCATACAACAACGTTCGATTATTTTGCCAACTTGATGCAACATCGAAGTGAAACTATTACAAAAGTGTTAACATTCCGACAGGTTCCAATAGGTTTGTTTAACGTAGGCTTTTCTTTCTTAACCTTAAAAAAAAAAAAAACTTGCTTCAGGCTAAACTTTACTTTAGGAACTTTGCCCAAAAGTTAATTGGTTTTCCAAATACTGCGATGTAGTTAGATCACTTGGGCTGAAACGAGTAAGAAGAGTTAATCGTCCTCACTCCCATTCCCCTACCTATTTGCAAACCTGTTGTATGTTCTCCTGCCGCAGACCATGGGGTTTTGAAAAAACTCATTTAACCTGCTGACAAAAACCTGGGTTAAGGAGGAAAGAAAAACAGTTTAGTTGCTTTCCTAAACATTTCAGTTTGTAAGAAGTGGACTTTGTGCCTTTTTCTCTTATTTCTGCAAGTGGGTTTCTGGACTTAAGAGTAAATGTATGTTGGTATTGCATCCTACAGACTGCATGCCTATACTGCTAATGTTTTGAAAGTATAGTACACATACGAGATTGAATTCCCCATTTTGAGGCATATATAAGCCAAAAAATATGACAACTGGAAGATTGTACTTATTCTTCTAGTAAATGATTGCACCAGAATTTATATTCAGCAGTTTATGGATTTATACTATTAATTGTCTAATATTGTTTTGTTTTTTAATAAGCTTCTTAACTAAGTGTTGAGTATAAGTTTGACTTTTATTTCTGCTAATGATTTTCTTATGCAAATATATTCTAATTGGAAACTCCAAAATGTAGGTGATTTTAAGGCATAAATGCCTCTCCTGATTGTTTCCACTCACCCTTCCTTGTGTATATGAATATAGGGAATCCTAACTTTTTGGTAATCAACTAATTCTAATAATGGAATTTAAATTACTGAGTTATGAATAGTGTCAATATGGGTTGCAAATACTATTCTCAACTTTTGGATATGAATTCATCTACACACACACACACACACACACACACACACACACACACATTTTTCACCATGGGATAAAAGCTATTTTACAAATGAGAAAGACTCACGGAGGTTCAGATATTTATCCTAGCTCACTTGAATTGGAACCTAGCTCTTTGGGGTCTGAGTGCAGAATTTTTTCTGCTGTTACACAATGGTAAATATATAAGTGTAACTTAAGTTATAGTGTAATTGAACTGCTGACATATTTATCATCTAGGTATAAAAATATGGTTGGGTTTTCATTTCATTCATTAGGTGGCTTTTAAGAACATTTGGATAGTTCTAAATCTTTTGCATTCATTAAAAGTTGTATAACTTGTGATGATTGTTTTATGGATGGCATTTGTCCATGATAAGAAAAAAAATCACAGTCATCATGTGTTTAGGGCTTGGCTTAGGGGGGAAAAACTACTTAAAACTGAGTTTAAAAAATACTGCATAGTTATTGTATTTCTGGGGTTGTGTTTATACCTGGAATATTTTAGAACTTAGCAAAGCACCCATACTGTGTTGGCCATATAGAAATAGGTTTTAAAGTTCAACATTATTATTTTAGGGATGTGTCATTCATTCTGTACTGTGCCTGTAAATTAAGTAGAAAGCATATCAAATGTGTAGTAGATAGAAAATTCACTTAGATGGAATGCTCATCAATTACAAATGTTTATAAATGTACATATTAAAATTGCATAAACCATTAAAAAATACCCATCTGCGAATCTAAATTGTTCTGAGTCAAATATTAAATGTTGGCATTTGCTTTTGATACTTAGATATTTGGTTGCAATGAAAGTCTATCTAGGAAGTTTAAAGGGACTATTTAAAAACAATTTTTCCTATTTCTACAGGCCAGTACTGATGCAGGCACTGCAGGAGCCCTGACTCCCCAGCATGTTCGAGCTCACTCCTCTCCAGCTTCGCTGCAGCTGGGCGCTGTGTCTCCTGGGACGCTGACCCCCACTGGAATAGTCTCTGGCCCAGCAGCTGCACCCACTGCTCAACACCTTCGACAGTCTTCTTTCGAAATACCTGATGACGTACCTCTGCCAGCAGGCTGGGAGATGGCGAAGACATCTTCTGGTCAGAGATACTTCTTAAAGTAAGTGAAAAGAATGATAGGGATAGTTTTCTGTCTTTCCAAAATGTAGTTTGGAAAACAGTACAGTGATAGCAAGGAATAAAATGTCATTTATTTATATATATTTTTTACTATTTTTGTCAAGGTCAGTTATACCTTCCATAACTTTTGTTTTTCTTTTGCTATGATCTAAATACCTTCTTTAGCCTGGGTAAAGCCGCTTAATAATCTTTTGCGGCATTTGGGTATTCTCATTTTGAGTTTGTGCCAGACCTATTAATTAGCCTAGGTCAAAATTGAAAGAATATCATGAAAAATTTCAAATTATGAGAAGTCCCTATAGGGCTGGCATAGTCTTATGAAATATATAGTACTACTGATATCTTTTCAAATAAACATTTTATTGGTAGAGAAGAGCTACAAAATATGTAGGACTTCTCTTTGGGAAATAGTTTAGATAGTGAAATGACAAACCCTTTAGCTGCAGTTTGATGTGATTTATTACATCCCCCTACCCCCACCACAAATGTGAAGAGAAACAGAATTTTCAGGTTTGATGTACAATCTCTTAGAGACAAACTTATTTCAAGATAGTAGGTCTTCAGAATTTTATCGCCTCTCACTTTAAAATCATAGATAAGACTTTAATACTTCTGTCTCATTTGATTTGTGTATAAAAATGTTTTCTAAAAGTATTGCAGACAAATTGCTATTTTTTTAAAAAAATAGCATACTTGGTACTGTTTAATCAGATTGAGATAATAAGTGAAAAACAATTTGTATTTTGATTGAGATCTGTCTTGACAGCCTACTCCCAAGGCAAATGTAACATTTATTCATTAGCTCAGATAATGATATTGTTTATTGTGTGAGTCTTGGTAAGTAGTTTATATTCATTGTCTTCCAGGTTGGTTGTTACTTGTAATGTGAGACAACAGTTTTCGGACAGGCTTATTTAGGAGATGAGCAGAGGAAAAGTTTGATCTTGAAAAGTTTCTGCAGTTTTTGCCCTCTTTCCTGAAACATTTTTCTTCCATTAATTGGTTTTATGGTGTCCTGGTATCCATTTCAAAGGGTCAGGTTTCAACCAGAACAATAAAGGGCCTGAGACTGGAAAGTACACACAAGTCTGGCAAACTCATTGGCATGAGCAAGATCACTTCTTCTCAAGCAGGCATCCAAAGTAAATGATTGAAAGAGCTGCTAGCTGTGAGGATGTGTCTTCAAGGGAAAAGATGTGGAAACAAACCAGGTTGTTAGGCGGAAAAAGAAAGGCTGTACTTCTTTGAACCTTTCCCTGCTGGGTCACATGCTGACCTGGGGAGATTTTTAAGCAGCTTAATAGGCTGCTTGCCTTCCTTCTTTGGTTGATTCTGTAGCTAAAAGTACAAGGTTAAAGAGCAATATTTACGCTCTTCTTAGTCTTTTGTATCTTGTAATAATTGCTTATTAATGACATCTGCCTACATTTTCATTTTGAGTGATCTTATTGTTTTGAGCTGAAATAAATGTTCTATAATTTATTTTTTAAAGTCTCCAATGGTTCTTCCATTGAGAAGAAGTGTATCTTTTTTTATATTTTAATTTATTTTATTTTTTAATTTTATTCATTTTAGAGAGGAGACACAGAATGAGAGAGAGAGAGAGAAAGGGGGGAGGAGCTAGAAGCATCAACTCCCATATGTGCCTTGACCAGACCAGTGCAGGGTTTTGAACTGGCGAACTCAGTGTTCCCAGGTCGACGCTTTATCCACTGCGCCACCACAGGTCAGGCAAGAAGTGTATCTTTTAAAGATACTGCTAAAGATGGATCATGAAGAGTGTCTACACATACACACATCACTCCAAACACCCCGCTTGAGTGGACCTGTAGGGAGGATAAACCAGGCTAAAGTGATAGGAAAATTATGCCATAAGAGTATGTTACAATAGTGGAGAGAAACTTACTTGGAGAAAAAACAACTGGGAAAAAGATAAACATTGTTGTTCTTCAGGATTTTTTAATATTTGAAAATTGTGAGGAGGGTCAATCTTAAAAGTTCTTACGGAAATAAGTTTTGTAACTATATAAGGTGACATGTTAACTATTCTTACTGTAGTGATCATTTTACAGGGTATATACACACTGAATTATGTTGTACACCTGGTTAATAGTGTATGTCAGTTATACCTCAATTTTTAAAAAGTGGGGGAAAATATTTTTGATGGACTCTCATGTGGAAATAAAATTAGGCTTATTATATGTTAAGAAGCATGAGGATTTTTGACTCCATGAAATAATTTTCTCATATATTACCTTTCAGAAATAGAAGGGTTTTCTCTGAGAGATAGATGTGTTAGTAAAAGCAGGCAAAATCATGTATTGATGCCTGTCAGGAATTGCAGAGAGGGCTCCTAAGAATTGGATAAGGAAGATGGTGATTTTTCTTCTGTTCTTCTAAATAGTATCTGCTTTAGATATGCAATTTGGAGAAGTTTTAAAAAGTTAGTTCACATCTAATTGTTTGCTACTTCCATGATGTTATAAGTTGTTGTAAACAACTTATTTTTACATACTGCACACACAGGTAAATGATTAATATCTGTCCTGTCTATGAGTCAGAGATGACGAATGAAGCTTTTGGAATCAAGGTGCTTCTGCCAAAGTGCATTTTTTTTCTAGTTTTGATTTTTTAAAATCAGGTTCTCTTTGCAATCAGTACTTACATATTTTCGTTTTGTGTCTAAAGAGGGTTCGTGTTGCCAGCTTGATGTAGAATGAAGGCTTAAACTAGTTACCTATTTTACATTCATTTCAACAGTGAAAAATTAAACAAATACTTGTTGAAACTAACTTTTAAGTTACAAGTATATAATGTATTGATTTATACTTTTCATGAAGAAATATGATAATAAATGGTCCAAATGTGGAAGATGATATAATTTGATTGAAAACTTATAAATCTTGACTTTGGAAACAATTATTGCATTGGGCACAGATGAATGACTTTTTGAAGTCAGTTAGTCCATCCTTTAGTTTTAAGGCAGCTTAATTACTGCAGAATTATAGACAGGTGATCGCTGGTATTTTTAAAACCTTTCCTAGGTCAGCGAGATCTTCTGGAGAAGCCTTTATTGTACCTTAGCTTGGCAAGTGATAGAGTGGAATTATGATGATACTAGCTACATTTATCAATGAACATATTTAAGTGCTGGCATGATTGTGAAGTATGTAAAAAAAAAAGCTTAGTCTGTATATTATGTATAATATCTTTTACTGAATTTACTGTTTAAGATAAGTTCTTCAGAGTTGTATATTGAGCTTTTATTTTAAAAGAATCCTTTGTCTTTATTACATTGAAAATTATTGCCTTCTTCAGCTGTCTTATAGTTTTCCTACAGGAAATAGTTCTTCAAGTAGTTGGTCAACAACTTCCTATTTCTTTATAAGCTGCTGAATAACTTCCTGAATTAGTATTCTATAATATCTCTGGTTACAAGGAGTGTTTTTCTCAGTCATTTTATTGAATCTGATACCTTGTAACTATTACCATGTACAAAGAACTTATTGTATACAATGTACCATCTAGGACTTTATACTTTGATTTAAGAAATCTAATCCAGCAATTTTAAAAGTTTGTAGATTTGCATTGTTTAACAATTCTAATTTTTAAAAAGTCATTTTGTTTCATTTCTATTATTTATCACTTTCTAAGTAATTGACCACAGTATTTTCAAACCTTGAAGATTCAAGGTTTCTTGTGGCTGTGATCAGATTAAAAGTTATGAGTATTTTGATCCACAGTTTAAAAAGGTGTTTTTTCAGGATTCAACATTGTACATCATATAAATTAGCCAGTTTTACAACATTAAGTGAGCTTGCCTTATAGATATTGTTGGTCACTATTAATGGTTTGATTATTTTTTTTTTACTTCAGAAGTTAATGCTCCACTGCTCTAATCAAAGCTACCTTAGAATTAAAGGAAATGAGTTAAACTATGTCTTGTTATAATTTGATCTATGTTTCTCCCAAACACTTGCCCTACAGAAGACTATAAATACATGCATGCAGTGGTTTTTGTTACCGTAATAAAGATTACATGTTTTTTTAAAAGGAACAGTTTTATAAAGAATAAGGCTATTCTGTTTTTTTGTTTGTTGGTTGGTTAGTTTCTTCCTATCAAGTTTAACTTGATATGATTTCCTTTTAAAAGTTGTAATATTACCATTGAATGTTTAGCTGCCAACAAAACAAAACAAAACACACAATTCAAATTGTAATCACAAAGTATTTTCCTATCTGAGGGGAGGGCCAGTCTCTGCCTGTTTGTCTTGCTATTGAGGTTGAGTGGGGAGAGAAGATGAAAGTATGCCCTCAGCTCTAAGAAAAAAAATGCTTGTTTCAGCTCAGTGGGTGGGCATCCCAGAAAAGAATGGCCTGAAGTGCCACAATGATTTAGGCAGAAAAATGCTGGAGGAACTGTTGAGTAAGTACAGTGGCAGAAGAAAAACAGTTGGAAGATAGTGGATGTGACAGAGTAAATAGAACATAGAGATTAATGTATTTTCTGAGAGGAAACAAGGAGTATTTTTAGTGTGGACTAAGAAAGCTGTTTAGTTAACAACCTAGATGTTTAAATGCAGCAAACTCTCAGTGGGCTACAAGGTGGTAGGTTAATTTTCTTTTTTTGAAGATTTTATTCATTTTAGAGAGAGGAGAAAGAGAGAGAGAAGAGGGGGAGGGGTGGAGAAGCAAATGGATACTTCTCCTGTGTGCCCTGGCTGGGAATCAAACCCAGGACATCCACATGCCGGGCTGGCACTCCACCACTGAGCCAACTGACCAGAGCCTAGGCTAATTTTCTTTTAAAATATAACATTCAAAAAATATTCCTCCCCAAAAGCCTCATGTTAACTATTAAGGAAAATATCTAATTTTTGATAATTGAAACATTAAAAAAATGTTTTTGATACCCAGAGATCAGTCCTCACTAGTAATGTATAAAAATGTGTTTCACTTTATAGTTAGAAAAAAATGCAAATTAGCATCCTAAAGTAGTAATGCTAATATAATCTAATAACTGAATTGCTTTTTACCTTAAGGCTTTGAGGAAAAGGTAAACTCTAAACCTAACCTTTTAGTTGTCAAAATGTATAGTGAGCCCTGGCCAGTTGACTTAGTGGTAGAGCGTGGACCCAGTGTGTGAAAGTCCCGGGCTCAGTTCCCAGCAGGAGAAGCACCCATCTGCTTCTCCACCCTTCCCCTTTTCCTTTCTCTCTAGCTTTCTCTTCCCTTCCCTCAGCCAAGGCTTTATTGGAGCAAAGTTGGCCCTGGTGCTGAGGATGTTTCCATGGCTCCACCTCAGGCTCTATAATGACTCCAGTTGCAACGGAGCAACGCCCCAGATGGGGCAGAACATTGCCCTCTGGTGGGCTTGTTAGGTGGATCCTGGCCAAACGCATGCGGGAGTCTGTCTCTGCCTTCCTGCTTCTCACTTCAGAAAAATTTAAAAAAAAAAATGCATATTGGAGGTTAGGCTTAGGATAAATCAAAGTGAAGTCATTTTAAAAACAGTTCCTAAGACTTTAGATTATTCAAACTTAATTTGCCACCATCAGTAATAGCATAATTTAGCCATTAATTATGGCTTGAAAGTTTAATAGTTGAGTAGCATTATATACAGGGAGGTCTTAAAAGAACTGTATGGTTCTGTAACTATGGTTACTAAGTCATGCAGTTCTTACAAAAAAGGCTTCTAATTCTAGGATTAATCAGAACTTCAAGCCATGAAATGGGGCATTGCTGTTTTTATGAAGAACTGCTTGATGGTTCTGGTTGCTCAAATACTGTAGCGCCAAGTTTCTTGGGAACAAATACTGCCACAGTGGAAGCACTTCTGTTTGGGCAGGGCTTGGCCCCCCTCTAAAAGCAAACAAAGAAGTTTAGTATAAGTCATGAGGGTCTTTATTTTTCTTGCTCTCTTTAATATTTTAAACAAGAAAAATTGGTCATTAACTTAATTCTCATTAGCATGAGAAGAATCATAATCTTGAATATGTCCAATGGTAAGATGTTTCTCTGAATTATCTTTCAAATTAACAAAATAATGCAAAAGGAAGTATCTATTAAAATTTTGCTGCTTGCTTCCACCAAATATTTACAGTACCATATATGTGCCTAGTGTTATAACTTATCTTCACTTTCTTGTGGTTCCCTAACTCTTATCAGATCAGCAGGGTCCTGATTTGGGGGTGGTGAAGGTTCTTTTCATTAAAAGCTCCTTCCTTCCTCTTGCATTTGCTTACTTAACCTAAAGTGAGGGGGTTTTCTTTGTTTTTAAAGCAGGGTCTTTATTTGACCAGAAAGTACCTTTAGAGAGAAGTGTGGTTTTTGATACATTTATAGAAACTTCCTATAGACTGTTTGATTTGGGGTTTAAAATAAAGACACTTTTCTTCAGTGTGATGCTACTATGTGCATTCACAAAATTAAATATGAGCTAGAAAGTTTTTTGAAATATCTCACATATTCAGATGTGACCGTAATATGGAGTTGACTTTTGGGAAGGCTCCTACCATCTAGGAGATGCAAATAAAATGCGGACTTGTTTTTTCTTTTAGTGAAAGGAAAGAAGGTAGAGGCAGACTCCTGTATGCACCCGGGCCAGGATCCATCCGGCAAGCCCACTAAGGGGTGATGCTCCACTGCAGCCAGAGCCATTTTTTAGCACCTGGGCAGAAGCCATGCCGGGCCAACTCACTCCAATGAGCCATGGCTGCAGGAGCAGTGGAGAAGAGAGGGAGACAGAGACAAAGAGAGAAGTGAGAGGGGGAGGGGTGGAGAAGCAGATGGGCACCTCTCCTGTGTGCCCTGACTGGGAATCAAACCCAGGACTTCCACATGCTGGGCCGACACACTACCACCGAGCCAACAGGTCAGGGCCAAAATTTGGATTTTTTAATGTACAGACATGTATACGAAGTTCCTTTTGTTTTATATCAATAAAACTGTCCTCCCTTCTTCTTTCTCCCAGTGTATCAGATTTTACAGCTTTTTAATAAGGTGTATGTTTTTTTTTATGAAAGTAACAAATGTTCATGTTTATACTGGGACATTTTTTCCCTCTCTTCTGGCAGGTCCCAGCATCACTCTTGTTGGTTGGTTACTCTCTCTACCGCTTTTCTCTTTCTTGATTTGCCCACTCTTAGAGTTGGCTTATCCCACAGGAGTTTGCTGAGAAAGTTACATGGTAGGTAAGGGCATTGAGATCTTTTATATTTAAAAATACGTGTTTTTTTTTAATTTTTTTTATTAACTTTAATGTGGTGACACCAATAAATCAGGGTACATATGTACAATGAAAACATCTCCAGATTATCTTATCATTCAATTGTGTTGCATACCCATCACCCAAAGTCAAATTGTCCTCTGTCACCTTCTATCTGGTTTTCCCTGTGCCCCCTACCCTTCTCCCTTTCCCACTCTCCCCTCCCTCCCCCCACGCCGTAACCACCACACTCTTGTCCATGTCTCATAGTTTCACTTTTATGTCCCACCTATGTATGAATTCATGCTGTTCTCAGGTTTTTTTTTTCTGATTTACTTATTTCACTCCGTATAATGTTATCAAGGTACAACCATTTTGTTATAAATGATCCGATGTCATCATTTCTTATGGCCGAGTAGTATTCCATAGTATATATGTACCAAAGCTTTTTAATCCACTCGTCTTCTGACGCACACTTGGGCTGTTTCCAGATCTTTGCTATTGTGAACAATGCTGCCACAAATATGGGGGCGCATTTCTTCTTTTCGAACAGTGTTATGGTGTTCTTAGGGTATATTCCTAAAAGTGGGGTAGCCGGGTCAAAAGGCAGTTTGATTTTTAATTTTTTGAGGAATCTCCAAACTATTTTCCACAGTGTCTGCACCAGTCTGCATTCCCACCAGCAGTGCAGAAGGGTTCCCTTTTCTCCGCATCCTTGCCAGCACTTATTCTGTGTTGTTTTGCTGATGAGTGCCATTCTGACTGGTGTGAGGTGATACCTCATTGTGGTTTTAATTTGCATTTCTTTAATAATTAGTGATGTTGAGCAGTTTTTCATATGTCTTTTGGCCATCTGTATATCTTCTTTGTAGAAATTTCTATTCATTTCTTTTGCCCATTTTTTGATTGGATTGTTTGCTAGGAAGTATAAACATCATTAAAATGTCTATATTACCCAAAGCAATTTATAAATTCAATGCAATACCAATTAAAATACCAATGACATACTTCAAAGATATAGAAAACATATTCCAAAAATTTATATGGAACCAAAAAAGAACACGAATAGCCTCAGCAATCCTAAAAAGAAAAAATAAAGCAGGAGGTATCACTCTTCCGGATATCAAGGTCTACTACAAGGCCATTATACTCAAGACAGCTTGGTACTGGCATAAGAACAGGCACATAGATCAATGGAACAGAACAGAGAACCCAGAAATAAACCCCCAGCTTTATGGACAACTGATATTTGACAAAGGAGGAAAGAACATACAATGGAGCAAAGACAGCCTCTTTAACAAATGGTGCTGGGAAAATTGGACATCTACCTGCAAAAAAATGAAAATAGACCATCAACTTACACCATTCACAAAAACAAATTCAAAATGGATAAAAGACTTAAACATAAGCCGTGAAACTATAAGCATCTTAGAAGAAAACATAGGCAGCAAGCTTTCCGACATCTGTAGCAGCAATATATTTGCCGATTTATCTCCACCGGCAAATGAAATAAAAGGCAAGATAAACAAATGGGACTATATCAAACTAAAAAGTTTTTGCACAGCTAAAGACAATAAGAACAGAATAAAAAGACAAACCACACAATGGGAGAACATATTCGACAGCACGTCGGATAAGGGGTTAATAACCAAAAAATACCTTTTTTAAAAACATTTTGTACATTTAATTTATTTTTCCAATGATTTTTTTAAGAGAGAGAAACATTGACCTGTTGTTCTTATTTATGCGTTCATTGGTTGATTCTTGTATGTGCCCTTACTGGGGATCGAACCTGCAACCCTGGTGTGTGAGAACGAGGCTCTAACCAACTGAGCAACTTGGCAAGGGCTAAAAATATCTTTATCTGTTAAAATGTGATGGGGAGTTTGGTTGTAGGATTCAAGGTTTAGTTATTTTCCCTTGGAGTTTTAAAGTCAATGCATCATTTTATTCTAGCTTCTAATTTTTTTACTGAGCAGTTAAATCCAATTTGCTTCCTTGGGGATTTTAGTATCCTCCCTCCCTTTTTGGTGGAGGGTGGTCTTAAATTTCACGGAGTGACTTGATGCATTTTTTTCTTTTCTTTTTATTTGTTGTAAAGATCTCATGGTTTGGAAACAGTCTTCATTGTGAATGGTGCACCTTAACATTTTGCATTTTAGTTGTCCTAACTGTCCTTTGGTCATGTAGATAATTGTTTTATTAGTTCTTGTATAATTTCTTCCAGTCTGTTGAATCTATTCTCTTTTCCTAGAATGGCTAGTCAGAGTAAAGCTTCAATTTTCTTATCTTTACCCCCTATTTTCCTTCACTTAACCTTTTATTCTGCTTCCTGGGAGATTCCTTCAACTTTAACTTTTAACTTTTCAGTTGATTTTTTTCCCAAAAAAAGCTACTTACTATTCATAATTTCCAGGGACCTTTTCTGAGCTCATTGTTCTTTTGTTATTTTTAATGACATGCTGTTCTTCTTTCATGGATGTAATAATAAAATATTTCTTTGAGGATAAAATAGGTGTGTTTTAAATGTTTTTCCTGCTATTTTTAGTGTCTTAAGTGGGCTTCCCTGAACTGTGATGTAGCAGGGAACAAACAGCAAGGCCCTGAAGTGGTGGGGGCCCTAAATGTCAGAGTCTTAATTAGGTTCTCTTGTAGTGGCCAGTTTCTTCAGATAAAGGTCTGCAGCCCTCTTTCTAGAGAGCAGTGGTGGTAATGGGTGTTAAGACTTCTTGTTGGTGTTTTAGGGTTGACCAGTGTGGGGTTTCATCCCTGGGCTTAGCTGTGCCAGGTTTCTGAATCCAGAATATCTGGCACCAT
Source organism: Rhynchonycteris naso (assembly GCA_037038555.1). NCBI lineage: Eukaryota > Metazoa > Chordata > Mammalia > Chiroptera > Emballonuridae > Rhynchonycteris > Rhynchonycteris naso. The sequence goes on along the minus strand of CM072995.1, from coordinate 290,848,389 downwards.
TTCTCTGGAACATAAAATTTCCCATTTCCCTGGCCAGGGACAGGACGTGTAATAGGTTTTTAAAAGTTGTATGTAGGCTAAATTTTTGTAAATTGAATTTGTGATTATTTGGTTGACTATGTCAAGTTTCTAAGTTGCAGTTTTCTAAGCCCAAAACAGTCAATAGACAATTTTATATGATTTAACTTAAATTTAAATACTACAGGATCATTTTTTTTTTTAATGAATACCTAAGTATTACCAGGCAAGTGATTAATTCAGTTACATTTGTCCTATTTGATGCCAAATTTTCTAGTTTACGTTTTCACGTGTTAGGTTTTCTTAAAGAGGGAACTGTATACTTTGATACCAGGGTGTTTGGCATTGGAAAATGCACAAATTTTCTTCAGTGTTTGGATTCTGAAATAGTGTGAAGACTGGAATCTTAATTCCTGTTCTTATTTATGATAATGGAGATAATTATATCTGTATGTTATATTCAAATACTTTGTTTAGTGTACACAGCTTTAAAAAGTAGGCCTTTAAAGTCTTTAACAGCTTTAAGAAGTTAACATGTATCTGTCTTCCCACATTCATTCTTCCTGTCTAGTTTTCAGCAACATAAATGGTGTTGGGATAAGGGAAATATTTATGTATATTTAAATTGATTAAATAATTATTGGTATATTTATTAACCCCCAGAGATATAGAACTTGATTGAATTTTAGTAAAGGTTGTTGCTTTCCCCGGCAAGTGCTCTTTTAACTCAGCAAAGTAGACTGTGCTGTTTTCAGTACCATTGTCAATGTCATAGAATAATTTTCTTATAAAACCCTGTCTGGGTGGTTAGAGCATTGTCCCGATACTCAAAGATTGTGGGTTATATCCCTGGTCAGGGCACATTACAGGAACAGATCAGTGTTTCTTTCTCTTTCTCCCTTCCCCTCTCCCTAAAATCAATATATTTTTAAAAATATATATTGATATAAAGAATTTTTTTAGAACAATTTTATTTTTGTATTTTTAACACATTATTTTCAATTACAGTTTACATTCTATATTATTTTGGAGAGGGTATTTTCTTTACCTATAAACTAACCATGGAGATGTAAGTAGTTAGAATTTCATGAAAACTGAGTTTAGGCCTTGGTCAGTTGGCTCAGCTGTAGAGTGTTGGCCCAGTGTGTGGAAGTCCAGGTTCGATTCCCAGTCAGGGCACACAGGAGACTTGACCATCAGCTTTCCACCCCGATTTCTCTCTTTCTCTTTTTTTCTCTTTCTTTCTCCCTCTGTTCTTTCCTCTCTCTCCTCTTTCTCATTTCCCCTCACTTCCCCTCTCTTTCCTTCCCGCAGCCATGGCTCAAACAGTTTGAGCAAGTTGGGGCACTGAGGGTGGCTCTGTTGGGCTAAAATGGCTTGGTTGTTGAGCAACCTTGCAGCGCCCCCAGATGGGCAGGCATTGCTCAGTAGGGGTCTTGCTGGATGGACCCTGGTTGGGGTCATGCAGGAATCTATCTCTGCCTCCCCACCTCTCACTTAAAAAAACAAAAAACCAGCTCTGGCAGGTTGGCTCAGTAATAGGGCTCGGTCCGGTGTGTGGAAGTTTCGGGTTCAATTTCTGGCCAGGCACACAGGAGAAGCGCCCATCTGCTTCTCCACTCTTCCCCCTCTCCTTTCTCCCTGTCTTTCTCTTTCCCTCCCACAGTCAAGGCTCCACTGGAGAAAAGTTGGCCTGGGTGCTGAGGACGGCTCCAGCTGCAGCGGAGCAACGTTCCAGAGGGGCCGAGCATCACCCCCTGGTGGGTATGCCAGGTGGATCCCGGTCGGGCGCACACGGAAGTCTGTCTGACAGCCTCCCCGCTTCTATCTTTGGAAAAATATTTTTAAAAACCCATGCACACAAAAAACTGGGTTTAAATTAAAATGGATTCACCTAAGGTGAGGACTAAGATGCTTTAGGACCCTTTGTTGTTAATGATCTCTAGTTGAATTTTTTCCAGGCTCACTTTTTTATCAGTCTCTGCCTTGATTAGGTAAAAAGCAGTTATATATGGTAATTTTTTGTGGAAAAGAGGATGCAAACCTTTTTAAAACCATATAAAAACTTAAGTGACCAGTGCAAAACCAGACCTGGGCCCTATAGTCATCAGTGAAAAGTGTTCAATGATACTGAAAAGTGGATACATTATTGATTTTGGAGGACTGAAACAAAATCAGTACATTTTGGTTAACTATGTAGAGTAAGGAAGTGTGTTAAAATAGCCAAGTGCTAAGGTTAGAAATGAGCTAAATAAACAAGTGGAGATTTCTGAGACCCTGCCTGGAACTAGCCTTACCAAGTGATAGGGTCACAGTTAAAATTTACCTAGCTCACAGGCTCACCTGGATAACTTTTTTAAAGTTCATATATATATATATATATAAATAAATAAAACTTCTGGGGAAGAGTTGGCCATACAGATGTTTCTGTTTTTCCCTGTACACATGTTCAGACTGATATAGGTTATGTTTCAGAAATTGTGTAGTTTGGATGGGCTCCAGATGATGTAATAGGATCACTTTTATCCCCTCCCAGCTGGAGGGTGTGCAGACTTTCCTGTTAGGACTGGTACAAATCTCGTCTTATGGGTGACAAAATAATCACTGTGTCCAGACAATGATAAATAAAATTATCATCATTGTCCTCTGTACTTGACAACAAAGCATACCCTTTGTGTACCTGTCTTTTCTTGTTTTCAGTTAGTGCCCATCACACCACAAGTAAGAATTTATACAGCTTATCTGTCAGTGTTCTGACAACTTCTACTCCCTCAAACATGGGGTGATTTTTCTTAAAAACTACCTGGGTCTGGATGGTGTGTGTTGGGTTGCTTGCATTGATGTGGATATAGTTTCTTTTTCTCTGCTTTTTTTTCCCTAAGTTATTGTCTTTGAATTCACTCTATATGCTTAGTAGTTTTCTTGATTTTATGAAAAACTTCCTCGTGGTTTTATGTAGCAGACACTATTTTAAAGATTCACTGGGTCCCATTCTGTGGAGTTGGGACAAAATTAATAGGATGTCAGTCTTGATGAATTGAATGGGTCTCAAGACTCCATTTAATGCAAAGCATTTTGTTTGCCTTTTCATTGCTAACTGTCTCTTACTGGAGCACCTGTTGTATTTTGTCCTCTTTGTTCAATCTTATATATGTAACTCTTGATATGTTTATTGGCAGATGACATCTCCTAGACTGTCCATTTATTTCAGAGTCTATTGGTCGAGAGTCACCCTGATTAATGCCTTCAGTCCCTGCATAATTATTATAACTAGAACTATTTTTAAAAAATATACTTGTTTTCTGGATATAAATGAATAGCAACTGTTCTACTTAGTGTATTATAAGTCTCTTCCATGAACAAGGAATATTTGACTGCTTTAGAATTAAATAAATAAAAGATAAAATTTTGTTGTAAAAATTGTTACCAGGGAGTAGACTACTGTGGGTGAGTTCAGGTGAAGAGATAGTACTTAAGTTATGGAATTAGCATTTCCAACTTGGTAAATATTGAGTGGAGGAGGTGGGGAGTGAGAGACTGAGCTGCAAGAAGGTTTTCTGGTAACAAAGGATTTGATTTTCCTACCTGGATGACATTTGTGTTTTAAGAGACTCGTTCATTCATCAAAATGAAGCTGTTAATTGTAGTTAAATCTGCCCTCTCACTGTGGGCATAAAAAAAAATTCTAATATCAAAACACTTGAAAAACCATTAAAAGACTTGACTTTACTCACTGCTTGAAAAAAAAAGTTGGACCATCTAAACATAGTTGTATCCATTAAAAGTTTGTTTTGATATTACAACCTATTTAAGATTTTTTTCTTTTTGCAACTTTTTGACACTATTATTTTTCAGAAAATGCTAACTGAAAGGAATTATTTTCATTTTTCTGTTACTTGTTTAAGTTTAGCTTAATGTTCATTCGTTTATCAAGTGAATTATAGACTTATGCAAAGTAGTATAAACTCTTCATGCATTGGTTATTTCTGTTTTACATATCACTGCACAAATTGAATAAATAGCAAAATATAGTGTAAAAACTACACATTTTTAATATTTAAAGTTACCTAGGAACACTGCTGATAACCAAAACATTTTCTTTCAGAGATTTAAAATTTTTTTTAAATTAAGCATTAGAATTCATTCTAGACAAACAGAATCAGATGGTTTAGTCCATTTTACATTACCATAACCAGATAAATATTTGAGAGCTTGTTTATTAATCAACTATATTAAAAATAAATTGTAAAGCAAATCTTATTCTCTATCACCATTAGAAGTTACTGTGGAAACTAAATTTTGTTTTTTAAAACACTCTAGAATTTTAAACTTAATAACATTTTCTGGGACACAGAAAATGTCACTCAGAATTCTTTACCTAAACTTACTGAGTTTAATTTGGTTTTGAAAAGAAGTTAGGAGTTTCAAGAATGCCAGTAATTAAGAAATGAATATAGTCTACAGCAACATATTAGGCTAAGATTTCAACGCTTTTTTTTTTTTGAAACAAAGAGAGGGACAGATAGGGATAGAAAGGAAGGGAGAGAGATGAGAAGCATCAGTTCTTCGATGGGACTCCTTAGTTGTTCATTGATTGCTTTTTCATATGTGCCTTGACCAGGGAAAGTGACCCTGTTCAAGCCAGTGACCTTGGGCTCAAGCCAGTGACATATAAGGTCATGTCTGCGATCCATTGCTCAAGCCAGTGACCCCGTGCTCAAGCTGGTGAGCCCACGTTCAAGCTGATGACCTTGGGGTTTAGAACTTGGGTCTTCTGCATCCCAGTCCAGTGCTCTAGTCAGTTCCCCACTGGCTGGTCAGGCTCAACTCTTTTATAATAAGTCACATGGAGATTATTTACTGTTGCTAGTTGTCTTAGTAAGCTGGGCTGGGCTGCCTTAACAAACCTCAGACAAGGTGGCTTAAACAGCCATCCAGTATTTCTTACAGTTGTAGAGGCTACAAACTACAAGATCAAAGTGCCAGTAAGGTAAGTTGTGTTCCAAGGCTTACTCTCCTGGCTTGCTGTGTGCTTTTGCCTGACTTCTGTGTATACAAAGGAGCCTCTTAAGAGAATGAAGGCAGAAGCTGCAAAGCTTCCTGAGGCCCCTACATTATGTCACTCCTACTAATTCTTAAATCTGTTGGTTTAAGCATTTGACAGAGTCAGCCCAGATTCAAGGAATTGGGAAGTAGACTGCCTCTTGACAAAAGGAGTTGCCAAATATTGTGGCCATGTTCTTAAGTCTACCATACTTACATGGGAAGTTTTAAAAAATATTGTTCAAAATAGAGAAGTATTATCTGGGGCCTAAAAAACTCAGGGTAGAGTATAATGTCCCTGGAAAACAGTAATAGTTAACTATTGTACTGTTAAGAAGTAAAATCTCATTTTTTTGTGAATAATGTAAGTTGATAGATGTTTTCCTCTTGAGATGTCATCAAATCAGTGAAGTTTTTTAAAACCAGTAGGTTAGACAAAATATGGGCTTTGGAGTTACAATTTACATTTATTGTTCAAGACCAGGGATTGTAATTGACATCTAATTACAATTATCCTCTAGAACTTGACTCGGGTATTTTACCAAAAAAGAAAAATTTTCTCATTTGACATTATTTATCTTTAGATTAACTTAGGTATGAACTTATTGGAACATACAGGAGAAATGAAACTTGGATTTCCTGGTACCTATTTGGTTTGATTTAATTACACTGCTTTTTTTTCCCTATCTGCTAATAGAGGTTACTTTATTAATTGGCTATTTATTGAATTTTTGTGAATATAGACAAGTTATCTGAATTATCAAGCTATATATGTGTATAGTATATATAAATATAAGTAATGCAGTTGGTGAGAACTCACGGTGACTTTAGAAGACACGTATTTATGTTGTTCCTGCTTCCCAAAAGTGGTTTTTTGTGACCACACCAAATATTTAGATATCCAGGTTGCTTATGAATGAACATTTGAGGATAACTGCTTCACTGGGAGTTATAGAAGACATTCTCAAACATTGAATTTCAAACCAAGCATCTATCTCTTTTTCTAAAGGCCTATCAAAACAAGTATTTTTCCCCTCTCCAAGAAATTGGATGATTATAAAGAACTGGTTTTTTAAGTCTTCGTAATTTGTTACCTAAAAGTTGAATTTAAATAGTGAATTAGATTTTAGCACTGTGATTCATGCTCCTACAATCAGTAATGTGATTGTAGCAGGATATTCCTAGTTATACTCTCGACTTTTTTTTTTTTTGAAAGGTTTATGGCAGCTCCTCCATTTTTGGTAGTGGAGTTGTATTGGGTGCATGAAGAGTCCCTCCCCCCCCCCCAATAAAAGCAGCTATTTATGGAGCATTTCCTCAGGCCTGCAATTTGAAGCCATTACAGCAAAGTTGCTGAGCAAGTCAGTGATTACATGCCAGCCGTCACTGAGGCCCCCACCCTGCAGCCTGTGTGGATAAGAGTTCAGGATTACTGCTGTGCAAAGTCTGCCCTCTTCAATTATTGTCAGTTGCTTACTTTTTAAAGAGCAAGAGAGTGTCATGCATTCTAAACCCACTTTCTTAACAATTAGATTATTAGGCAGTTTTAGGATATAAGCTAGTTTTTAGGAAGTAGTTCGGCACCCAAGAATACACTTGCCCCCATCCTTCACTCCCTTTTAGTTCATTAAAATTAGGTCATTTTATCAAATACAGATCTTGTCCAGCAGTTTTGCTTAAGCTCACAAATGCAGGTGTTATTTAGGAGTTGTCTTTCCAAGGGATTTCAACTTAATGTGTACATCCTGTAGACCTGGAGTCTGTGTTTGAGAGGAATTTGATTTTCAGATTTCAGGTAACTGTTACCTACCTGTGAAAGCACTATTCGTTTCTCTATAGAGTTTTGGTTTTCACAGAAAAATAGTAATAGAAAATAAATGGTCTCATTTGTGTTTGGTAACAACACAAAATGAAATAAAAGCCAACAAGCTTCAGTCTGCTCAGGAATAAAATTACTTAGTGATGGTTTTATCTTAAATGGGACACTTTTTTTTTCTATTGAATTTATTGAAGTAACTTGCTTAATAAAATTTGTAGGCTTCAGATATACAATTCTTCTCTAATATGTCATCTGTATATTGCACTGCGTTCACCACCCCAGGTCAAGTCTCTGTTACCATTTATCCCTCCCCTTATCCCCTTCTATCTCCCCCCACTGCCCCTTCCCCATTGTCTGTGCCTGTGAGTCTTTGGAGTTTGTTTTGTTTTGTTTGTTTTACTTAATCTCTTCACCTTTTTCACCCAGCCTTGCAACCCCCCTTCCCTTCTGACAGCTGTCAATCTGTTATCTGAGTCCGGGCCTGGAGAGCATTATACTAAGTGAAATAAGCCAGGCAGAGAAAGGCAAATACCATATGATTTCACTCATATATGGAACCTAATGAAAAAAATAAACTAACAAAATAGAAACCGTCATAGAAATAGGACACTTCTAACCTTCCCACTCTTTGGTGTCAAACTTTTAAAACTTAATAACTTTTCTATATTATAATCTGGTGTTATAAAAAATATTAGGCACTGTTCCACTGAATTTTCTGTCATATAAAAAAAATCTATATTGTTCTGGATCCAATTTCAAGAAAGTTTTTAGTGACTGAGAAAAAATGATTTTTAGTTATACCTGTAATTGTTTTAATGAGAATTCTTTTTATAAAAGATATACAATAGGAAAGAAAATAAACAGTTTTTATATACTATTTATACATTAATTTTAAATCATAGTACTAAAAGCTTTCCGAACATTGGCAAGAAAGGCTGAAAATATTTTGATCTTAAATTCTCCTGAAATTCTGCTCAGCCTTCATGATGATGAGCACTGTCTGATTCTTCATAGTCCTTTGCTTCTTTGAGGTGCAGGCAAAACATAAAAGGGCTATCAGGATGCTCAGGGTCAATGTTAGTAAATATAAACTGAAGTTTATCACCATAAGTTTTTTGAATTCCTAGTTCAAGTCAATCTTTATAAAAGTCTACAGATTTCTGTAGCCTTTCCAAACTCTCTTCACTAATTTTTTTTTAGCGGTGGAAATAGTTTCCTTCTTCCTAACATTCTTCCTTAAGATCCTAGATATTTGCAGTCAGTACTTCCAAATCCTGCTTTTTACCATTTATTTCAACAATCAACTTTAACAAGTTTTCTCTTTTTTCTTGGGTGAGCTTACTCTTTTTCCAGATCTGATTTTGATATTCTAGATACATCTGAACCATTCATCTTCTCTCTTTAATTCCAGACAGCTTTTCTGCAAGTGCTTTATTGATGCCCTTGTAGGTATCTCTTAGTCCCACCATCTGACAGGAGGTATCACTGACATTGCTTTTGAATTCATTCCAAAATTCATTTATGTTTTTATCTAACAGTGCCAGTTCATCCTCTACCATTTGGTAAGACAGTGCTTTCCAGGAGGCTTGAGAACCCATCACCTTCCCCACACAAGGCATGGACTTATACCTGTAATTTTAATTTCAAGAATATAAATTTATAAAATCAGAAATTATGTTACAAGAATTGAAATATGGTTTTAATTCAAATTCTTTGAAAGTGTTGTCATATATAGTATATTTGAATGGTTTTTAAGGCTTAGACGTTATCAATAAGAGATAAGTATTTCCTAATTTATTATGTCTCTTTAACTCCCCCCTTCTCCATCCCTTCCCTCCAAAACCCCATGGTAGGTAGTTAAGAACATAGACTGAAAGGAAAAAAATTAGTGTCCTTAGAAGATGCCCACAAAATTACTATGCTTTTATTAAATGGCAACCTGATCCCTGAATAATCCTCTTGAGTTTCATATGTTGGGTGAAATAGTGAATTTCTTAATCGTGGCAGTTATAATTAAGAGAAATTCCCTAGTTCTGTGACCTAAGTTGAGATTTAGGACATTATTCAGTAGTATGTAGCTAAATGATAGCTTTTGGAAACTGCTTTTTGAATTTTTTTTTTTACACTGCCTATCAACACCCCTTTCCAGGAACTATTTAAATGAAATACAAATTACTTCAAGATTCAGCTCAGATTTTAATTCCATAGAGTGTCTTCCAGATTTTTTCTAGTCCCAGCTCTGCTTTAGAGTTAGCCCCCTCTTCTGGCCTCCCCTGAATCTTGCTGGTTAGGGGATATGTTTTCGCATATAGACTTGTACTGCATTCCCCGCACCTAGCATAGGTGCCAGCACGTATTCACTGTTCACCAAAAAAAAAGAAAAAAAAATGTTGAGAATTGCTTTTACATGTACTCCCAGTCCTTTCAGAAGCATTGAGTTATTTTCATGTTTGGGTGCCTCAGAAAGCTTCAGCACCGTGCTCAGAGCTATAGGGCGTAAGATCTGAGAGCATGTTCCCATCCTCAGTTAGGTGTGTGAAACAGTTTTACACAACATGTGTGAAGCAGAAGTGACACGAGAAAATACCTTGCTTACTGCTAAACAACATAAGCCCTGAGTAATCCAGAAAAAGAGAGATTGCTTGCTGTGTTGGAGTTGTTGGAGGTTTGTGTAGTTTAGTCTTTGGTTATATTTGAGGGATGGATAGGATTAGATAGGACTTGGTTCTATAATAAATACTGAAACCTTTTCTTGACTTTGCTTTTTATGAATGTCTTTATAACTTGACAGTATGTGTTTTTAAGTTAAAATCCTGTGTTTGATAAAAACAAAATTTTTTTTCCTCTTATTTAAATTTTCATTGCCAGGTTGTTTGTTACCCTCACTGGATATTATGAGGCCCGTTCAGTTCACCACTGTGTCTTAAGCATTTACCATAGTGTCTGGCATACAATAAATACTTAACAGTCTAGATGGCTGGCTAGTTGGTTTTCCTAATTCCAGGAGACTTGGTTTCCTTATCTGTAAAACCATAGGATTGAAATACGATTTCTAAATTTTCCAGCTCTAAAATGCTGTGAAAAATCAGTGGAAAAATTCACATGATTTTTCAGGTCTGTGTACAAATATCATGTTAAGTATTTCCTGATGTGATGTTATATTGACAATACTCTCAATTTAGCATAAAGTATACTAAGTTTAATATATAAATACCGTATTATCCCATGTATAAGACACACCTTAATTTTGGGGCCCAAAATTTGAAAAAAATGTATAAAGTTATTGAACTCAAGTTTTATTCATCATAAAATTTATACAACTCATCACTGTCAAAACTCACATTCATTAGCTTGTCCTCATCTATGTCTGATGATGAATCACTATCTTCAACAATGAGCACAAAAACAAGTACAAAAAAGGGGGAAATGCAAGTAAAAATATCTACAACCACTGTATAAGACACACCCAGTTTTTAGACCCCAAATTTTTGGAAAAAAGGTAAGTCTTATACATGGGGAAATACGGTACTACAGGTAAGCAAAAAACAGCAATGTTGGTAATAAGAGCGGTATTTTAGAGGAGGGATTTTTATTTTTCTGATTGTGACTTAAATTGGAGGAAAATGGAAAGTACAAAACCTCTGATAGTAACATTTAGGAATCTAGGTAGAAATTAAAAAGAAATTGATATTTAGGGCTGCAAGAGTTAGAAAAGATTCTTTATCTTCCTAGATAAAGAATCAGTGAATAGTCTGGCGATACAGGTTTGGCAAGAATACAAACTGATTTTAAGAAATGTTAGTTCTGGTCCTGGCTGGGTACCTCAATTGGTCAGAGAATTGTCCTGCTACACCAAGGTTATGGGTCCCTGATCAGGGCATATAAAAGAATCAACCAGCCTGAGCAGGCGATGGCCCAGTGGATAGAGCGTCCGACTGGGATGCGGAGGACCCAAGTTTGAGACCTTGAGGTCGCCAGCTTGAGCACAGGCTCATTTGGTTTGAGCAAAATGCTCACCAGCTTGAACCCAAAGTTGCTGGCTCGAGCAAGGGATTACTCTGTCTGCTAAAGGCTCGCAGCCAAGGCACATGTGAGAAAGCAATCAATGAACAGCTAAGGTGTTGCAATGAAAAACTAATGATTGATGCTTCTCATCTCTCTCCACTCCAGTCTGTCCCTATCTATCCCTCTCTCTGACTCTCTCTCTCTGTCTTTGTAAAAGAAAAAAAAAGAATCAACCAATGAATGCATAAATAAGTGGAATAGCAAATTGATTTCTCTCTCTTTTTCCCTTTCTTTCTCCCTCTCTCTTTCCTCCTCCCTTACTCTCTTCTTCTATCTCTAAAATCAATTAAAAAATTAAAAGAAAAAAGAAATACTGGTTTTCTTTGAGGAAATGCTAACATTTCACCAGTTATTATCTATTAAACTTTAAAAATAACATTATAAAAAATATTCAAGATTTAAACTGCCAACTCTTTCTCAATTTGTATCCTCTTTGTTAGCACAAAAACTTAGAGGCAATCAGCATCCCTAAGATCCAAAAAAGGCTTTTTATAGCCTCCTGAGAGAAGAGTTATTCATTATTGTGGGAGCATAGCAGTTCCAGATGCTTTGCATACCTGCTGGAATCTCTTTTTCACAATCAACTTTAATTATGGACTGTTTTGATTGCCAGATACAACTTAGAAAATTTTTTAACCCATTGTAGCCAGTGATTCAAATTGCTGATGATTGTTTAGTTGTTTTGTTCATTTCATGTATGGAAGAATGTGTAAATAGGGTAGTGATTTATATTTAGATTTAATTTCAAAGAAAAATATTTAAACTTCCTTTTGAACATGTAAAAATTGTTTTATATACTATATTTTGACATAACTGCTTTAAAGTTAGAGAAAGCATGTCTTGAGTACTTGCTGTATGAATACAACACCTTGCCTCATTTAATCTTCTCCATAGTCTTAAATATCTGAATGTTACATAGGTTGGAGGTCTGCCTTGAAGAAGTGCAGACCCCCAACCATGTCTGTGTCATTCCATAGCACTAGCTATTTCTATTAAATCGTTGGCTATCTCTTTATCATTAGTAAAGTTTTTTTATAGATAGAGTTAAATCTGTGCTGTACTTCTCATAATCTCATTCAATGTTGCATATTTATTTGGTGATGATTAAACACTTGTTGAATTAAACTATGATGCTTTAATTTCTTTACTGTGTTCCTTAAAATAAATGACACCAATTAGGATGAATTATCTACTTGTTCTAAAGCTTACCATGTGATTCTGATATATTTGTGCATCCACTTATCAAATAATTGTTGAATGAATTGAAAACATGTCAGTTTCAACATGTCATATACTTTAAATCATTTAACACATACATCAAGCTGTGAAATGGGTGGGTCCTCATTTTATATATGTGAAAGTTTAGCTAGCATGCACCCTTGCCCCTCATTGGTAATTTAAGTTCCTTGTATTATTTTATACACACACACACACACACACACACATTTGTGATAATGTATATGACAGCACCACCTAAATTGCAAAAGACCATAAAAATATTGTCCTTTATCACCCGGCCTCATTTATTGCCAAGAGTAGGTCACATGGTATATAGGCACTAAGGGAGAAGAGGTTACATAGACATCTTGCTTTATCTGAAAACCAATATTTTAGGTGAACAAATTACATGTTAGTACTAAACATTGGATTAGAATTTGGTAAGGATTTAATTTAGTCTCATGTTGTTCTGTTTTTATATAATAATTGTGAAAACAGTAGCAAATTGACATCAGTACTTATTATAACTTCCTTAATGGAACTGTCCTAGTTGGAATTTTCCACTTCTGGGAATGGTAAGCAGTAAGACTGATTTCTTTCATAGTACCTGATTAAGAAAAAGTGGCCTTGTTAAAGACACATAAAGCAAACTAAGCACATGTGCGGACTGGTGGGTGTGTAGTTGAGAGCATGCCAGTATTGGCAATCCTGTGTGAGAATAGGATGCCTGGGTGCCGTCTGGCTCCTTCTGTGATCAGTTTAGTATGGAAGCTGTTTGAACAGTGAAAATAATAATATTGGACATGCCCACGTAAATGAAAACTGAGAATTCATGGCATTATGAAAGATTATTTATACCCACACAGAGATCATTTTTTCCCAACTATGTACAAAATTAGTTCAAGTCGTATAGTTTTCATTGTGATCTTAGGGCTGAATTATTTCCATGGGAGTAAAATATTTTATTATATAATTTTAAATAGGGGAAAATGATTTTATTTTGGGACATTTACCTTATGATGTTTAAGGATTTTGGTATTCAAATTAAGGCACCTGTTGTATGAATTTTAAATGAGGGTTATTGATTTTACTAGGATGCTTATTTTTCAAGTACAGAATAAGCTTCTAAGAATTAAACCTAGTGCTTCAAGTGAGAGCTCATGTATTGCAACATTATTTATCTATTTTTGTAAAGGGCTGTTAATCACTTGGTGCCACCCTGTCTGAGTTGTATGCTTGTGGATTGTCTACATGAAATCACTTGATATGGCCTCTCATTTCTGCAAAAAAATAAACTGCCTATATTTTTAGCCCACCACCCTAGTATGAAGCTAAATTATTTAATAGAAATATTTAGAGATCAGGAGCCTACTTTTAATAAAATCTTTATTGCAGATGTTACCCTAGCTTTCTTGGAACAAGGCAGTGTTTGAAAGCAGATGTCAGTGCAGTTACAAAATCTAATTCATTTATCTTACCGTTGGCCAAAATACACGTGCACACGTGTGCACACATATTCATTCATTCTCACTACTGTTTCTAAGCACACAGTCTTTCATTTAAAAGAAGGATTTGTTTGTTCAATTTATTTCCATATTTCTGGATTTTAAGTTTTACTGATAACTTGATTTTTGATGGAACTGTCATTTAATGCCTCTTGTATTATTTTGTAAAAGTGTTAGTAGTAGTTGTAAACTTGAGTTCTTGTGTGAAATGTGAGACTTGTGACCTCTTGATCCAACGGCCAGGAGTGTTGCCAACCGAACCAAACCCTGCTGTTTTTTAAGAATAGAAGTACTCTGCTAAATGATTGGAGTTCGTGTGTCTGCTGTTCTCCAGTAGTTGGTCAGAATTCGAGATACACATGCTGGTTTTGTATGTCTTTTGAGTGGACAAGCAAGTATTTCTTTGTAGGGAGAAAAGAGGGAAAATGTGAATAATTTCTTCAGAGCGTTTGGAAAGAAATCCTAGTCTACCAGAAATACTGCTGGTACTGAAGACCTGCCTCTGCCCTCACCCCATAGAAGTTATCCTCAAACATGGAAAGAAGCACCCATTTTTATGTAAGTTATAAGCAACTTGAAAAGAAACACATAATAAATGTATCACCTAAGTCCTGGAAACCATAAATATTGAACTGAGAAAAAAATAGAAGGTAAAGAAAAATTATTAGGAAGCATGAAAAAATAGGTTCACCTGTAAGGCATGGAATAGTTATAAAATGTTGGCCATATTTTTCAATCTGTTAGTTTTGAACTGTTCAGAATTGAAACACAGCAGGCCTCATAGGTCTTCATTTTATGGGCAAGCTTAATAATACTTAATGAATTCAAGATTCTTGTTCTCATCTAAGCTGTCTTATATGTATTTCTACTTTTCCTACTTCTTTGCTTATTCATCTTGTTCTTTATGTTTTTAAAATTTGCAGTGTTTTTATGCCTGAATGTTTTAGAGTCTTCAGGTCAAAACTTGGTCCATCAGAGAAATACAGGAGAAAAGCTCTATTGCCTGACCCAGGTAGTTAAGATAGGTAGATCACTTAAACAAAAATAATGAGGTTGAGTTGATTGGGTCAGTTATGTCAAGGAATTCGTTTGATTAGTAAAATTAGTTAAGTCATATTTATTCAGTGTACTTATACAAGTTAGTAGAACCACTAGTGTAGAGATGAAGGTCTGTAGGCTTGGCCCCAGCCCCTTTCCTAACCTCTATCTACCACCTTTTCTCCTCACTGTCTCTTTCTCCCTGCCCACCACACACCACCAAACAGTCGTACTGCAGTGACCAGGCATGTTCACGCATTTGTAACTGCATGGCATGTTCTCGCTATTTGGACTACTTATCCAAGAATGTCTCCCCAACCTCTCCATTTTTATTTTGTCATTTAAGGCTCAGCTGCAGCTCAGATATTGGCACAAGTTGTTCAGTAGCTTGCCTTGACAATATTTGAACCCTCCTATCAGCTTTTGTGGTGTTAACTTCACTCATTTTTATTTCTATAGCATTTCTTTGATTCTAATATGTGTATTTTTTTCACATTTATGAAATTAGGGTACTTTTTAAAATTCATGGGTCCTTCGATTTGATTAAGTAAAGTACCTCTCTCTTCTGGTACTTATTAGAGAGAATTGAGGTTCTGTGGTTGTCTCCCATCTGGAACTTGCACTTTTGTTGGGACCATATCTTTAATTTCTTTATCACCATAATATCCAATAGTTTCTGCTGAAATATTGTTGAATGAACTGAACTATTTCACTTGGCTTTTACTATATTCAGTTAAATTTCAAGGGTATGATTTGTTCTGAAATATACCACCAATAATAGTAGTGACTAGCATTTGTTAAGTGTATATTCCATGCTGGTTTAAGTCCTTTATATGGAGTAACTCACCGAATCCTCACCACAATTCTGTTATTGATGAGGAAACTAAGGCACATTATATCTAAGATCATTTAGCTAATAGATGGCAGAGCCAAGATTCCAACTCTGTCAATCTGGCACCAGGTCCACGGCCCTAACCCTATTCTATACTATACTAAAATAAAATATACTTGAATCTTTATTTAACTAGGCACTGTGCTATGTGCTTAGCTGTATTTCTCGTATAATCCTCATCACAGTCCCATAAAGATTTATAATGTAATAGAATACTTCCACTAATCATCTCTAGTTATAAATTTCTAGTTCCTTTTTGACACTATAAAGAGATAAACAAGATAAAGTAGTTTCCTACCATTAAGGAGTGTACAGGGGTTATATTTTTTCACCTTTTTGAAATTGTTAAATTCAATTGCTGAAATAAATCCAGACCCTAAATGAAATGAACCAACATTAAGTACCTTCTACACTTAAGGAAGGGGCACATATCATCTCTGTTTACAAAGGAAGAAACTAAGGTTCAAAGAGATTAAATAACTTGACCAACTGAACAAGAAGTACAGGCAGAATTCCATTTCAGCATTGGCCTTCCAGAGGGCCAACTCTGTCAATGTGGCACCAGGTCCACGGCCCTGGTGTCTTCTTTTATTTTTACTGTAGGGTTTTTAGGAAGTCTTTTGCTACCATTCTTTTATTCCACCAAAGAGTTATCCTAAAACTCATTCAATAGCTGTTACCAAAAATTTCATAACCTTGTATTTATATTTAATATTAGCCACATCATTTCTCTGTCAGCCGTACCATGGACTTTAAAAAAATTAGAATGATAGTCATGAATAAGGAGATGTTTACTATTTAAGTTTTAAAAATTATTTTAGTATATTGTGGAATTTTGATAAAATAAAGCTTCAGAAAAATCTTTCAAAGGCATCCTTGTGAATTTTCTAAGTCTATGCTAACTTTGACTACCCATGATTTTTTAGAATTAACAACGCACAGTCTATTGGAAACAAGAAGTTTAAATGTTTTCAGACTGTTTTAAAGTATAATAGTCCAGCCAGACCAGTGTTGGTTCAGTGAATAGAGCGGCAGCCCAGAACACAGAGGTGTGTGCCAGGTTTGAAACCAAGGTTTCAGGCTTGAGTGTAGTGTCATCAACAGTATCCCAAGGTTGCTGGCTTGAGCCTAAAAGTCATAGGCTTAAGCAAGGGGTCACTGGCTCAACTTGAGCCTCCCTGGTCAAGGCACGTATGAGAAGCAATCAGTGGGCCCTGGCCAGTGGCTCAGTGGATAGAGTGTCATCCTGGCATATTGACATCTTGGGTTCGATTCTCATTCAGGACACACAGGAGAAGCAACCATCTACTTCTTCCCTTCACTCTCTTCCTCTTCTTCCCCTTCTCCCCCTCTTCTCATCCTCGATTGGTTTAAGCGTGGGCCCGGGCACTGAGGATAGCTCCGTTGGAGGTCACCAGCCTCAGGTGCTAAGAAATGCTTGGTACTCGAGTATTGGCCCATGATGGGGTTGCCAGGTGAATCCAGTCCGGGCGCATGTGGGAGTCTGCCTCACTATCTCTCCTCCTCTTGCCTAAAAAAAAAAAAAAAGCAGCAATCAATAAACAACTAAAGTGATGCAACTACAAGTTGATGCTTCCCTTCCTGTTTTTCTGGCGCACTCTCAAAATAAACAAACAAATAAAATCTAGTCCATTTCTCAACATATAAAAATAACGTGCTTAAACCAGAAAATCTTTGTTTCTTAATTGACTTGTAGGAGAGCTTGCAGCTTTGATTTGTAAACTATAAATATCTGATTTGTTTGTAAATACCTAGTTTCCAGGCTTTGGGGAACTTAAGACCGTTGATTTGAAAGCTAAGTATACATTTATGATACCCTGTATTTTTGTAAAAAGAGAGTAGGTTTGGATTAAGTTTATCTGTCTGAGAAATCTTGTGTGATAGGTAACTGAAAAAATAAGACCTAAATGGTTTAGCAATGGCTCTTTCAGTTCAGTAAATCTGTATGTTTGCTGTGTGCTGCACACTGATGTTTTCTGGACGGTGTTAATGTGCCAGGTTTCAGGATTCCATGAAAATTAATGATACATACTCAGTGTTGGTGTCAAATTTTGGGTAGCTTTACATCACTAGAACCATTATTGAGTATTTATTTAATAGGCATTTGTAAATGCTATCTTACTGTTTTCTAGATAGCATACAAATGTCTGAAATGTATATTCATCTTCTGCCAGTTCCTGATCATTATATCAATCCACTTTTAAAAATAAATACAGATTATAATTTTTTATTGCACAAATAATGAAAGTTTAGTGGTGGGGAGGGGTTAGAAAAATAAAGAAAGGCCAAAAGAACAAATAAATTATCCATAGTCTCACTCCCTGTTGATAACACTGGGGAACAAAATTTTTGTTGCATCCACAAAAATACTTGTTCTTACCTAATTTGAGTGTGCTGATCTCATATCTGACATTAGTTTTTCTCTGTACACTACAGTTTTTTTGCAATTCAAAATTTTAGGTTTTCATCTTACTGTAAAATTTTCAATATTTAGTTTAACATAATGAAGTAGAATGTCTTCTTGGGCATCATCTTTGTGAAAATATAATTATATAATGCAGTAAATACACTAAAAGATATGATTGCATCTTTTAGTCTACAATTTCAAAACAGAACATGTTAAAAAACTTATTTTAATCATAAAATTTGTGCAAAACATTTAAATTCTATTCAGGCAAAAATTTGTGTTAGTGTACTTGTTGAGTACAATCCTGTTTGATGCTCCAGCAGTAGTCTACTCATCACTAACAGCTCCTAAGATTTTTGGGAAACTTATCAAAGTGACTGTTCAGGAAGTGAATCTTATTGCTCATGTTACATCCAATGTCGCAGAAAGCCAACAGCATCCTTTGAACCAGAAGTTCATAGTTTTCTGCTTTTTTGTTGCCAAGGACATTCTTTGTAACTGCCACAAAAGACTTCCTTGCTGCTTTCTCCTCCTTATTCATCTTCCTGGCAAATTCTTTGTCACATATGAGGGTTCAAATGTGAGGTCCATTGAATACACCTGCTTTTATCTTCTCGAAAAGACAAGGCAGGAAAAGCAGAAATAATATGTTGAAAGCATTCACTTTCTCTATTCAAAGCCTGAACAAACTGCTTCATTAAGCCAAGTTTGATGTGAAGTGGGGGAAAAATGATCCTGTCTTGATTAACTACAAGTTCATTCACAATATTTTGCATCCCTACTTCCAGAGCTTCACATTTCAGCCACTCCTTCTGTGTCCAGTGTTTCTCCTGAGCTCGGCTGTCCCACAAACACAGAAAGCAAGGATACTTCGTGAAACATCTCCATTGTCCTAGCAGGAAATTTACCATTTTAAGGTCCACACAAATGATCCAGTTATGCTCCTCATACTTCAGAAAATCGAAGACAATTTTTCTGTCATTATAATCTTCTCGCAGATGAGTTGAATAACCTATTGGAACCGCTGCATAAACCTTACCATTGTGTAGGAAAACACATTTCAGACTCTGTTTAGAGCTGTTAAGAAATAGCCGCCATTCTGTTGGACTGTAAGTGATAACACCTAGCTGGCTGAGAATACTACTGATATCATGACAGTAAACAAAGTGTTTGTCTTCGGAAAAAAAGTCCACAAGAATTTGTTCACGCTTCCTGAAATGGGATACTGTAGCTGACCGGTGAAGTCCATTCTTTTCTTGAAGCCTGGAGGCCAATAACTCAGTTGCTTTCTTGGATAGGCCCAAATCTCTTACTAAGTCATTCAATTTGGGTTGGCTAAACTGCTGAGGGGTTAATGACTGCTTGGCATCAGGAGAAGACCCTTCAGATTCTACAACTATTTCCTCATGCATCTTATCAAAATACACTTGATCACCATGTTCACTTTCTTCGTCCTTAGAAGAAATAAAAACCATTGAAAACTGGAACTGGGAGTGTCTCAGAGTGTAGGACAGGTCGTATTGCTGAAGGAATATTAGGATATGCGGTCAATCATATGCCGTTTTTTCTTGTCGATGCCCTTTGTATGGATCAGACAGAAATAACAGTCACTGCTGTGGTCCTTAGGTTCATGCCAAACCATGGGAATACCAAAAGGTATTCATTTGCGTTTTCCTTTTGTCCAGTCATGAAGCATTTCCTTACAATTATGACACACAATATGAGGAGCCCAATTCTTCTCTTGATCACCAAGGGGAACTTGAAAATAAGTAATATATGCACGTGTCACAAATGATGAAATATTGCACTTTGACGTTGAAGTGTGTAACAGCCACATATCTCACAGAAGGTGTCAGGACTGTTACATTTTCGCCTACTCGAAGAAGCCATGATTCAATCTTAAAACAAAATACGAGGGTGTTTTCATCAGATAATAATTTTTTACATTTAAAAACAACTACAATTATGTAAAAGTGATGTTTGTAAAACATTAATTGCCTTGTGGTTATGTTCAATCCAAGAGTCGTTGCCCTTTAACTCCAATTTAAAAACCAATGCATGCCATTAACTGTAACAAAAAGAAATTAAAATTGCATAAAAACTAGAACATGCACCAAAAACGGATTTCAGATTTGGAATCAGCGATGCAGAAATATATAGAAACAGTTCTAAAACATCATGCAACAGAAAATGAAAAAAGAAATTGTTCCCCAGTGTAATATTTTGGCTTTATATTTTCAGACTATGTGGATATTGCCAAACAACTCTTCAGTAAAGTTATAACTATTTGTCTTCCCATTAGCAATATAGAGTTAGAATTTTGTTGCTGTTGTGTTTTAGACCCTCATGTGTTGCTATGTAGTTTTTATTTAATCACATTTTGAAGTATAAGTTCATTATATTATTAAGGTGACCAGCCTGGACAAAACACCATACTGGGGGATTGAAATTGTTCCTGTAAATCAACAGGAAAGGAATATTAATGCTGTACAATTTAAGCACATTCAGGTAGGATGATCACTAACCAGTGGAGTCAATGTACAAACTTCCTGAATGAGCTGTTTTAGAGCCAGAATTTGAAGTGTCTATGGATAAGATAAAAAGAGGTGTGGTTTGTACAGAAGGATGGAATATAAGATGAGCATAGACAATATATCTGTAAGAGAGAAAGGAAGCTGGGGAGCTATTGTTGTTGGGGGGGTTCAAATTGAGTTTTAAGCCTGGGAGGCCAGATTTATTGTTGTAAAGGGAGGGGATAGACCAGATACTGAATTGTGTTTCAGGGAATCTGGTCTACTGATTGCATAAATGAAAGAGTACGCATTACTAAAGGATATTTCAATATCAGGATGGTACCATGAAGGGACATGAGGCTATCATTGCATACAACATCTCAAGGGTAAATAGGACAAGTCATACATGAAGTGAGAAGATAGCCATGGGACCAGCTAATCTGTGCCAGGGATAACTCTTGAATCTTTCCACAAAGATTATAGACCTTAGAACACATACTTGCTTTTTATACATTTCTCTCTCTTTTTTAAAACTCCTCTACTATTTTTAGCTAAGAAAAAGATTGCAAGCAGTGTGCTTACTTATTTCTATAGAAATTAGGAGTGTTATTTTAGTGTCCCTTGTCTTTTGTCTTCTAACATGAAGTTTCAGGATGTTTTCATCTTTGGCCAACTGAAGTTTTGCCAGCCAGTGTTTTGGGAACTTCTAAAATGATGACTTAGTGCATAATTATCTTGTGTGGCAGGTTGTTGAGATATAAAATCCAATGACAAATAGCTTTAGTGATCAAGTTAAGCCTGAGTTAAATAATGTATTTGGTTATCTAATAGTTTCATCCAACTCCTTTTCCCTTTAGATGGCATTCTCAAGAGAGTACGTGTTCTATCTTGTATTTAATTTGTAGTTCCCACAATGTCTAGGACTTTGCATAGCCTGCAGTAATTAAAAAATATTATGTATACTGGACTGATACATGTTTTAATTCCTAAAATATTTTCATTTCGTAATATTTAGTGTTAACAAAACTCAAGATGAAAAATTCTTACACATGCAAATTTTTTTTGGGGGGGAGTCTACATTTGCTTACAAAAGTACATACTATATCCAAATAGTATTTCTTTTATCTAGTTGTAATTATAGTATAAAGTTTCATTTTCTTTGGTGAAATTGTCAAACATTTTCAATCTACATAGATTTTTTTGTGTGTTTGCTACTTTTAATGTCTTAGGATTCTTTAGTAGTTCATTTTGATGATTATTTCAGAATGTCATAGAACAATTCACCCAGTCTTTCACCTTGCACAGCTTAATATTCTCCTTTGACTTGTGCCTAAATCTATTTTTATAGTCAATTAAAAGTATGCCTCTTTAGTGGTATGTATTAAGTCTGAAACCTTTACCTAAACAGAATATATATATCATTGTATATTGCCCTCAAGACTAGTCTGCCTCCCTTTCAAGTTTTGTAGCTAGACAATTTCCACTGCCTTATTTGCTTGCCATACTTGTTTGTAGCTGTGAAAAACTAAATCTGCCAGTGGTTTCAAGTGGATTTGTGAAGTCATCTTGATTTTCTTTGAATTTTTCCTGTTTGCGGGTTATCTGAGATTAAGTTGGTTATAGTTTTTGGAAGACAGGATTGAAAATGTGGTTCAGTAACACATTTAGAAGAATTTTCACCAGATCATAGGCTTGGAAGGAAAAAGTAACATCAGTCTCCATGATTAACTTTCTACCTTAAAAACGATTTTTAAAAATTGTGGTACATAGCCTGACTGTTGGTGGTGCAGTGGATAGAGTGTTGACCTAGAACACTGAGGTCCCTCGTTCAAAACCCTGGGATCACCAGCTTGAGCGCAAGGTCACCAGCTTGAGTACGGGCTAACTGAAATGATCCCCTGATTCTAAAGGTTGCTGGCTTGAGCAAGAGGTCACTGGCTTCGCTTGAGTCCCCCTCTCCTGTCAGGGCACATGTAAGAAGCAATCAGTGAGCAACTAAACTGAAGCAACTACAAGTTGCTTCACATCTCTTTTTCACATCTCTTTCCTCCCTCTCTCTTTCTTCCTGTGTCTCTCTCTGCATACCTTAACATTTATCATTTTAACTATTTTTTTAAGCGCAGGAGTGGGGGGAGACAGGGGCAGACAGGCTGGAAGGGAGGAGATCAGAAGCATCAATTCTTCATTGTAGCATCTTAGTTGTTCATTGACTGCTTTCTCGTATGTGCCTTGACCAGAAGGCTCCAGCAGAGTGAGTGACCCCTTGCTCAAACCATTGACCTTTGGGCTCAAGTCAGAGACCTTGAGATGGGGTCATGTCTATGATCTCATGCTCAAGCCAGCAACCCCACACTCAAGCTGGCAACCTCAGGGTTTCGAACCAGGGTCCTCAGCATCACAGTCCACTGCTCTCTCCACTGTTCCACTGCCTGGTCAGGCTATTCTAACCATTTTTAAGTGTTACAGTTTAGTGCAGTGGTTCTTAACCTTTTTTGAGGTACAGAACCCACTAGTTTCATATGCGCATTCACTGAACCCTTCTTTAGTGATAAATAAAATATGATTTATTTTTTCCAAATTTAGTTTTGCCGGTGCGAGACTAGAGTTGCTCAACTTGGCATTGCATATCATGCAGATAGGACGCTGACTCCCATCCCGTTCCGTGATACATGTGAATCCATGTTGTACATATTCGTCCGACCACTTTCTTTTTTTGCTCGACTTATTTAGTATGGATTAAAATATTAAGAAAGAAACCACACGATGTACAACTACGACAGCCGTTGACTACTGCGCGCACTAAATTCCCCACAGCACTGGTTGGCCAAGCAATGTACCATGATCCTCTGCAGCAAGTGACGGCCAAGCGGGGCATGTCATCACAACTTTACACAAGTGTGTCTTTACCTCCGCGGCAGAGGCTTCTCCGAACCCCTGAGGCCGATTCATTGAGCTCCTAGGGTTCGATAGAACCCAGGTTAAGAACCACTGGTTTAGTGGCACTAAGTACATTCTCAATGTTATGCAGCCATCACCAATATCCATTTTCAGAACTTGTTCAGCATCCCAAATAGAATCTTTATTATATAGAACAGAAGCTCATCATTCTTTCTTTTCCCTAAGCCTCTGGGGGAAAACTTTATTATACTTTCTGTCTTATAAATTTGCCTTTTTTAGATACTTAATAAAGTAGAGGAATAGAATATTTGATTTCTATGTCAGACCTTTGAGGAACTCTGAAACATTTCCACACTGACTG
The DNA here is from genome assembly GCA_037038555.1 of Rhynchonycteris naso. Taxonomy (NCBI): domain Eukaryota; kingdom Metazoa; phylum Chordata; class Mammalia; order Chiroptera; family Emballonuridae; genus Rhynchonycteris; species Rhynchonycteris naso. The sequence goes on along the minus strand of CM072995.1, from coordinate 290,824,591 downwards.
CACCGACCTGCATTCATATTGTTAGTGCAACAGGGTTCCTCTGTGTTCCATGTCCCTGCCAACACTTTTTAAACACTTTTTTATTTTTTAATTTATTTTTACAGAGACAGAGAGAGCGATAGAGAGGGACAGACAGATAGGAATGAAGAGAGATGAGAAGCATCAATCATTAGTTTTTCGTTTGGACACCTTAGTTGTTCATTGATTGCTTTCTCACATGTGCCTTGACCGTGGGGCTACAGCAGACAGAGTAACCCCTTGCTCAAACCAGCTACCTTTGGCTCAAGCTGGTGAGCTTTGCTCAAACCAGATGAGCACTTGTGCAAACTGGCGACCTCGGGGTCTCAAACCTGGGTCCTCCGCATCCCAGTCCGACATTCTATTCACTGCACCACCACCTGGTCAGGCCCTGCCAACACTTTTTCTCCTTTTTGATAGTGAACATCATAATGGATGTGAGGTGGTATTGTAGTTTTGATTTGTATCTCTAATGGCTAGTGAGGTTGAACATCTTTCATGTACTTATTGACCATTTGTGTCTCTTTTGTGGAGAAATGTCCATTCAGGTTCATCCTTTTTAATTAAAGATGGTAATCAATGGAAAATTTGAACCTTCATTTCCTTGTGAGAGGTGAGGAGATTAGAGCCTATAAAAATTCTTCAGGAAGTACTGTCATGTCACAAACATCTGAATGGACATGTTAGGTACTGGCAGCTCTTTTTTGTACAGTCTGACTTATGATGGGGTTATGGTTAAACCCATTGTAAGTGGAAAACATCATAAATTGAAAAAGCACTTAATACACCTAACCTATAGAACATTAGCCTAGCAGGTTTTTACTAAGTGCCTTTTGCTTTCATACCGTCAAAAAGTTGAAAAATCATAAGATAAATCTTCATAAATCAGAGACCCTCTGTACTTTGTATTAGGACAGACTGTGCTGTGTCCTAATGGATAATCACCCAAAAAAGCTCATTAAACACTTTATTTTTCATTCAGAAAATGTTTTTTTGTGATCTGTTATTCTTAGTGGCATTTCAGGCATCCCAGATATATCTCTCTATGACTTTGTCATTTGACATGTTGCTATTATTGTCATTGTACAAAGGGAAGAGAAACATGATAAATTCATACCATTGTTCTATGCTTAGGTCTGAAAGTGAAACATTGGACTTCTCATAGCCCATTGGCAAGAATGAGTCCTTCTCACTGTAAAGGGCATAGGAAATGAGGGGGGGGGGCATTTGGGGACTTTTAATGTTTCTGCCATGTAGAGATAATAGAGAATTCTAAATTTGAAATTAAAGTTGTAGCATGTCATTTTTATAACTAAGTATAAAGATCTTCAGTGTTTTTTAATTCCTCTGCACTAATGGAAATTTAACCAATTGTTTCTTATAGATGTTCTGTGTATATTCTTTAGAGGCATGTAGCTATCCTTATTCTGGTGATTCATATATTCCTGAATCTATTCTTATATTTTAAATTCTTCCGTGTGTGTGTGTTGTGTATGTGTTTATGTGTATATATATATATGCCTAGCATTTGTTTTTTGTTTTTCTTTTTTTTTTTAACAGAGACAGAGAGTCAGAGAGAGGGATAAATAGAGACCGACAGACAGGAACAGAGAGAGATGAGAAGCATCAATCATCAGTTTTTTGTTGCGACACCTTAGTTGTTCATTGATTGCTTTCTCATATGTGCCTTCACCATGGGGCTACAGCAGACTGAGGAACCCCTTGCTCAAGCCAGCAACCATGGGTCCAAGCTGGTTAGCTTTGCTCAAACCAGATGAGCCTGTGCTCAAGCTAGCGACTTCAGGGTCTTGAACCTGGGTCCTCCGCATCCTAGTCTGACGCTCTATCTACTGTGCCACCGCCTGGTCAGGCCTAGAATTTCATTTTTATTATTATTATTTTTTTAATTTTTATTTTTACAGGGACAGAGAGAGAGTCAGAGAGAGGAATAGATAAGGACAGACAGACAGGAACGGAGAGAGGTGAGAAGCATCAATCATTAGTTTTTCATTGCCTTTACGACACCTTAGTTGTTCATTGATTGCTTTCTCACATGTGCCTTGACCGCGGGCCTTCAGCAGACCAAGCAACCCTTCACTGGAGCCAGCGACCTTGGGTCCAAGCTGGCGAGCTTTTGCTCAAGCCAGATGGGCCTGCACTCAAGCTGGCGAGCTCGGGGTCTCGAACCTGGGTCTTCCGCATCCCAGTCTGACGCTCTATCCTTTGCACCACCGCCTGGTGAGGCAGGCCTAGCATTTCTTATATAAACATATTCATTATGAAATTCTAAAATATATTTGTTTTACATGTACATATTATGCCTAATATTTATAAAAAACATTTTAATATAACATGTTATACAACTAAGAAGATAGCTTAGTTGTAGTAACAATAATATACATATAAGAACCGCTTGAGAGCTAAAGGTGCAAAAATGAATAGAACATGATCTTTTACTTTTCCTCCAGGTTTGGTTTGTATACTCTCTTCCTGGAGCATGTGATAATTAATGTTTGGAGACATAATTTGATTGCTAGAATCACATGAAATGATTTTCAGCCAGAAGGGTTTGTTTATTGAAATCTACTTGAACTGTAATTGGATAAAAATCAGACCTATGTGATTTAGTCTGTGCTTCCCCTGATTTATGGAATGCTTTTCCAGCCTCTTCAGCATTGTAGATTCTTCAGCATTGGGGTCAGAGGTTATCTCTTCTATGTGTCCTCTATATTTGTAGGTTGGACCAAGAGCTTTTCTGCAAACATTGTAAACCTCCATCATTTTGTGTTAAAATTTTATCTTTGTGGATCTTCCCCACTAGAAAGAAACTTCTCCAGGTCAGGGACTATGTCTTACTCATTTTGATGTCAGCAGCACTTGGCACTTAGTAGGTGTACAGTAAGTGTTTTAAATTGCTGTAGTTCAGATATGTCATTTGGCTTGGGTTTAGTATTATTGGGAGTGGGGTAGGAAGTTGGTATTGGAGAAGAGTTGAAATTGTGGAGAAAGAAGCTGATTGACAGGAGACTTGAATTCTAGTTCTGCCTTTACCATCCACTTAGTGTCATAATCTTAGGCATATGGTTAGGCAGACCATTGTGAGTCTCAATTCCTTTTTTTTTTTTTTTACAGAGACAGAGTCAGAGAAAGCGATAGATAGGGACAGACAGACGAGAATGGAGAGAGATGAGAAGCATCAATCATCAGTTTTTCGTTGCGACACCTTAGTTGTTCATTGATTGCTTTCTCATATGTGCCTTATCACAGGCCTTCAGCAGACTGAGTAACCCCTTGTTTGAGCCAGCGATCTTGGGTCCAAGCTGGTGAGCTTTTCTCAAACCAGATGAGCCCACGCTCAAGCTGGCGACCTTGGGGTCTCGAACCTGGGTCTTCCTCATCCCAGTCTGATGCTCTGTCCACTGCGCCACTGTCTGGTCAGGCGAGTCTCAATTCTGTCATCTACAGAGTAAGGGAGTATTGTTACAGGATCAAGAATAGCACTTGACCTATAAGCAGTATATCACAACACACTTAACTAGCCTAGACAACTTGTTGAACACAAGCTCTGTGTCCAAGAGTAAAAAGCAGAGTCCTTAGTGTAACTTCCAGCTACCTTCCCCATTATTTAAGGCAGGGATTACAAATAGTAGTTAATAGAAACTAAACCCTGAGAGTCCAAAAGAAGAGGTCCCTTCATTTTTCTGTGAATTAACTTTTAGGTTACACTTTTATTGATGTCCTTGATAAGTGAAGTGTTCTCATTTAATCTGGTTCACATAGCCTTCATTAAGCATCTCTTACCTGGCTAGTGAAGAGCTGTGAATGAAATGGCTCTATTTTTGAGTTGTTTCTCAACCTCTGAGTCATTGGCATCAAAGCAGTTGTAGATGCTCCTTCTGCCAGTGGCCTTGATGTAAGCAGTTGTTTGACAGGTAGGCAGTGCTTGTGTACCTTTCACTCTGGCCTCTCTCAACCAAGCTCCTTGATTGAAGAGATCAGTTTGGGTGTTGTCTAAGGAAGTTCTGCCACTCTGAGTCAGAAAATTGTAATCCCATTGCTAGCACTTACTTAAAGAAAGGATTGTCTGTGTAGTCTCATCTATAAAAGTATACAATTGGGCAGATGGTCTACAATTTTCCTTCTAACTCCAACATGGTACTTTTCTATGTAAATTTGCCCTTTGGTTTCAGCAATTTTTTTTTTTATATTGACTTACCAGTGGTGATTGAAAAGATTCAGGTAATGCCTGGATCATAACCGAATGATCTAATTATAATTTAGATTCTATTTCAATTACTAGAAGTAAGTTATGCTGCACTTGGGTGTTTAATTTATTTTTATTTTTATTTTATTCATTTTAGAGAGGAGACACAGAGAGAGAGAGAGAGAAAGGGGGGAGGAGCTGGAAGCATCAACTCCCATATGTGCCTTGACCAGACCAGTGCAGGGTTTTGAACTTTGAACTGGCAACCTCAGTGTTCCAGGTCGATGCTTTATCCACTGCGCCACCACAGGTCAGGCTGCACTTGAGTGTTTAAAGGGGAAATATAACAACACAGATGGGAATATATAATGGATATGACCATATTTCCCCATGTATAAAGCACACCTTACTTTTGAGGCCCAAAATTTGAAAAAAAGTGTATTACATAAAGATACTGAACTCAAGTTTTATTCATCATAAAATTCATGCAACTCCTCATCACTGTCAAAACTCCCATCCATTAGCTTGTCCTCAACTGTGTCTGATGACGAATCACTGTCTTCATATATTGCCTCATCTTCAGTCCCATCTATGGCCTTTGAAATGCCTCAACCACTGTATAAGACGTACCCAGTTTCTAGACCCCAAATTTTTCGAAAAAAGTGCATTATATACATGGGGAAATATGATATATATTTTTAAAATATAGATACTTATATCCTTGTGATGAGAACTCTTAAGATTTACTCTCAACAACTTTCATATTATCATACAGCAGTGTTAACTATAGTTATCATGTTATACATTACATCATTGCATTCCTTGTACTTATTTATCATATACCTGGAAGTTTGGACCTTTCTACCATCTTCATCCAATAGCTCCCTCCCTCAGTCTCCCCCCCCTTCACCTAGATTACCACAAATCTGATCGTTATTTAGGAGTTTTGAGTTTTTATTTTCCTTTTTAAGATTTCTCATATACCTGAGATCATACAATATTTGTCTTTGTCTGACATACTTCACTTAGCATTATGCCCTTAAGGTTCACCCATATTGTCTCAGTGGCATAAAAACCCATATTACTCGGGTTTTTTGTTTGTTTGTTTTGTTTTGTTTTTATGGTTGAATAATATTCCATTGTGTGTATATACATGAGTATCCTCTGCTTTCTGGGTGTTCGCGTTTCACCACTTCACTCTTATGGAAGACTGACATTAGTACAGTAGTACACTCTTCACTTTAGGCCACTTCAGCTTACAGACTTCATAGAAACACTCTTTTCAGATAGCGGGAGAAACCTGTACCACGACTTCTTTATCCATTCATCCATTGGTGGACACATAGGTTGTTTCCATGTCTTGGCAATTGTAGATAATGCAGCCATGAATATAGGGGTGGAATGCATATAACTTTTCAAATTAGTGTTTTTGTTTTCTTTCCATAAGTACCCAGAATTGCTGGATCATGTAGTTCTATTTTAAATTTTTTTTTTTTTTTTTTTACACAGGGACAGAGAGCAAGTCAGACAGAGGGGTAGATAGGGATAGACAGACAGGAACAGAGAGAGGTGAGAAGCATCAATCATTAGTTTTTCATTGCCATTACAACACCTTAGTTGTTCATTGCTTGCTTTCTCACATGTGCCTTGACCATGGGCCTTCAGCAGACCGAGCAACCCCTTGCTGGAGCCAGCTGGCGAGCTCAGGGTCTCGAACCTGGGTCTTTTGCATCCCAGTCCGACGCTCTATCCACTGCGCCACCGCCTGGTCAGGCTATTTTAAATTTTTTGAGGAAACTTCATAGTGTTTTACGTAGTGGCTGCATCAATTTACAATCCCACCAACAGTGCACAGAGAAGGGTTTCCTTTTTTCTACAACCTGGACAGTATTCCTTGTCTTTTTTATGCTAGCCATTCTAACGGATGTGAGGTGCTTTTCATTTGTAGTTAGTGATGCTAAGCACTTTTTCTTGTATCTGTTGGCCATTTATCTATATTCTTTGGACAAATGTTTGTTCAGATCCTTTCCCCTTTTTTAATTGGATTATTTGATTTCCTGCTATTGAGTTGTATGAGTTTCCTATATATTTTGGATATTTACTTACCAGATATATAGTTTGCAAACATTTTTTTCTATTCCATAGCTTGTTTTTTCATTTTGTTGACTGTTTCTTGTGCTATGCAGATTTTGGATCTTTTATGTAGTCTTACGTTGGTCGTTTTTTCAGTGCTCTGTTTTGGTTTTAACTATTCTTTCTTGCCTTTCCCAACCACAGAAGCCACTATATGTTGCTTATGTGGACATCTTTGATTATAGAGGAAAAGGTCAGTTGTACCTTTTGTTTGCCATTTTCTTAATCTGTAGCATGAGGATATTGGATTAAGTAATTGTGAGATCTTGAGCTCTTCTAATACTGAGTCTTCTACCTGATGCCAGTTGGCTGATCACATAAAAATTCTCTTGACACAGATCTATTTCCACTTTAATTTATGTATCTGAAATGATTCATATAATGGAATAAGAGCTTGGCCTAATGCTAATAAACCTAATTTGAATCCTTAGATTTAATCTCTGCCTTAATATTTGTTATGGTGGTATAGTATTTTTTTTCATAATTCATAGAGCTTTATAAATCTGCAAGATTCCATGAATGTCCTCTTTTGTGCCTTAAAAAATTTATGAATGTGTATCGTATTTGGAGTCCTGAGCCTTAATGAGCTTACAGTCTAGTGAGTGGTTGAAGAAGATGCTTATATAGTGGTAACTCTAAAGAAATGTTCGTGAAAACGGGATGGGGCAGTCGGATGTGTCCACGGCTGCGTGGAGGCAGGGAGAGCTCTGGGGACTCTTCCTAGGAACAGACATGTGAGCTGGCCAGCCTTAAAAGCTTTGGACAGGAGACTGGGGAAAAGGAATTGGCTGGGATACTATGTGAGCAAAGACATAGATATATGAAATAGTGCTTGAAGACAAGATTTTCTTCAGGTGTGAAATGTTTTTTATGTTTTGAGAACTTTAGACTCTTCCTTTCCATTTGTGATTTTAATCATGTCTCCACTTGGACTTCACTTTTTATGACTTAGGCATTCCCTTTAAGCCTGGTCTGCTCTATCCCTTACGCCATTTTAATAGTTTTCCTTTGTCCAGCAGCTCCATTTTGTCAGTCTTGCTCAGTAGTGACAAAAACATTCCATGATTCAACAGATTCTGGTGATTCGTAACAGGCAGACTTGATTGCCCACTCTGCCATCCCACTGCTGCTCCTTCTCACCAAAGTTGTGTTGTACAAAATATTTTATGGAAATTTTTATATGGCATTGTTTTGGTTTTCTTTTAAGATAAAAGAAAGTCTTTATTTTATAACTCAGGTATTTCAGCCTTCTCACTTTAAAATCCAGTAGCATGTTCTTAATACTGTTTTAAAGAATCAATTATTTTCTATACATGCATAACATGTAAATTTGAAGATTAACAAAATGAACTCCATGGATAACCAAATAGATTTTCTGCTTTGGGGAACCTTTTTCAATTATTAATAATTTCATTTATCAAAACAGAATTTTAGCCTGACCTGTGGTGGCACACTGAATAAACCGTTGCCCTGGAATGCTGAGGTCGCCAGTTCGAAACCCTGGGTTTGCCTTGTCAAGGCACATATGGGAGTTGATGCTTCTTGCACCTCCCCACTTTTCTCTCTCTTTCCCTCCCCTCTCTAAAATGAATAAATAAAATCTTAAAATAAAAAGATAAGAGCCTGACCTGTGGTGGCCCAGTGGATAAAGCATTGACCTGGAGTGCTGAGGTCGCTGGTTCAAAGCCCTGGGCTTGCCTGGTCAAGGCACATATGGGAATTCATGCTTCCTACTCTTCTCCCTTTCTCTCTCTCTCTCTCCTCTCTAAAACTGAATAAATAAAATATATATTTTTAAAAAGATAAGAAATAGAATTTTACAGAAACTTTCAGTGAAACTCCCAATCTATAATCAGCCTCTTCATAAACTTTTTAAGAAGCAATTTAATCCTAGTTCTTAGTCTGAACAAACAGCTCTCTTTGGTGAACCGGAGGATTCACAAAATGATTTTTCTCTCTCTCTTTTTTTAAATTGAGGTAAAATTGGTATATAACTATTGATATATTATGAGTTTCAGCTGTGCATACATCTCTTTTAATAAGCATGGTAAGCCCAGAGGAGACAAGGGAGACATTTAATCTGTGTTTATAATTTAATGTTGATAGATTACTGAGAGCAGTCTATGTAGGCCAGCCCTACCTAGTGAGGTAAGCCAATTTTGGAGAAGTATATAGCATTCATTTTCTTGATTTAAAAAATAAAAGTTTACTAGCATGGCATGACCAAACAAAGATAACTTTTAATGGATGGAAGGAAGGTGGATGACTACTTGGCCATGATTTAAAGAATCCACTCCGTGCCTGATCAGGCAGTGGTGCAGTGGATAGAGCGTCAGACCGTCAGACTGGTATGCAGTGGACCTCAGGTTCAAAACCGGGAGGTCGCTGGCTTGAGTGCTGGCTCACCAGCTTGAGTTGTGAGGTCACTCACTGACTTGAGCATGGGATCATAGACATGACCCCATGGTCGTGGCCTGAGTACAAGATCGCTGGCTTGAGCAAGGGGTCACTCACTCTGCTGTAGCCGCACGGTCAAGGCACATATGAGAAAGCATTCAATGAACAACTAAGGAGCTGCAATGAATAATTAATGTTATTTATTTCTCTCCCTTCCTGTCTGTCTGTCCCTTTCTCTGTCACAAAAAGAAAACAAGAATCCCTCTATGCCACATTCATTCTGAAAATGTGGTGTAGAATATGTAAACATTAACTGTTTCAGCTTTTGGAGTCTTTCTCAAGTTATATTTCTAATTTCAAAGTGAGTATTTTTAGATAATTGAAGACAGTCTACAGTATTATCAAACTATTGTTTAAAGCAAGTGGTAATTAAAGAGAAAATATATTATTTTTAACTAATTGTGTTATTTTCATCAAAATGGCAAGGGTTAGGGATGCTGGAAGTTTATGTTAAAAGTTCCATAAGGGTTTTGTTCTAGTAGGGCTATTTGCCTACTTTGCTTTGAAGTGTTTATTATGGATTTTCTTGACTGCCTTTTTGGTAATTTACCCTTTGGGAAATGTTTCCCAGGCTGTTAGACTACAGCGTGTTCGTAAAGTCATGGTGCACTTTTGACCGGTCACAGGTCAAAAGTGCACCATGACTTTACGGACACACTGTATATTAATATTTTGGGTAGCTGAAGCTCTGTTGTGTTGATAACAATTGAAAACTTGAATATAGCTATAAATATGCAATGAATATGGTTCCAGGTTTTGAACTAAATGTGATTTTCTCGCAATAAACACATGAGCCAACAGTCTGAACAGATCCTTATTTGGAAGCTACCAGTGTCTGCTGAGACACAGAAAGTTGATTACAGCATTGTGTGACTGCCTAAACCCGTCTCTCTTCTTGGTCTTTGGTTGAAGGCCTTATGCCTAAATCATGTCATGGCAGATGAGGTCAGAGTTGGTACTTGACACATTTGTTTCCTTATCTTTATGGTTGTTTTCTTTTTCTTTCCCGAGATCAGCAATTATTATAATGAAAGAATAATATCGCCAAGGTCTTTAACTTGTATAAAAAAGTTTACTTCTTTTGACATCTGTCATGTGTAGTTTCTTTTAAAACATGTGTTTGCTCAGGAGTATCATTTTGAGGCAAACAATGAAATATGAGAAAAACAACTATTGTTTGAAGAGATAGCATTCTTTAGCTCTTCTGGGTAAATAAATGTCTTATTATTGTATGTATGGATCTCAGATTGTGAAAGAATATGTAAAATTCCTAGATCAGTTACTCTGCAACTTTACTGTGCTTAGAAATAGAGGAGCTAAGTCTTTCAGGTAATTCTGATGCAAGTGGTTTAAAGATTACATTTAAATAATATTTATAGATTTTCTTTCTTATAAATTTCTCAGCTTTTATATATATATATATATTGTCATAGTTGTCATGTTTGTTTTACTTTTCTTTTTTAAGGTGATTCTTATGAAAGGAGCTAGGTAGACTTTATAATTGAGGATCAAGAGGTTTGAATTCTGGTCTTTGTTCTAGTAATACAGTAATGACTCTCATTTCGTACTTCGGTGATATCGTTTTCTATATGGGCAAATACATTTTAAAAAAACTTTGGGGAGAATGTTCTCAGTCATTATGGCATTATGAAAAGAATGTTGCTAAGCACAACTACAGATAAAAGCCTTGTGGGCTCTAGATTATGAGAGCTGTGTGTGTGTTTCCGGAAGCCTCCACTTGAGCTTTGGCATTATTCTCATAACCAACTGCTTCGCCCTCACCCCTTCCTTAGGGAACAACCATTTCCAAGGGAGATGTATAGTATAAGTATGTCACTCTTGTGTGGCAACATGGTGTAATTGTGTTCAAATTGATTTCATACTTGTGAACAAATGTTAACTTTATTCAGCCTAGGGCTGTAGGGTCCAATTATAGTGTAACATACAATTTGTAGAGTATAATCAGTTGTTACATTTGCTTTTATGTGTTTCTGCCCACACTTGATTCATAATTTTAACCAATTTTTAATAGCCTTGAGTAATAACCCAATTATTTAAATTTTAATTAAGATTTTGATATTCAGTAGTATAAAAACTATGTTCTCATACAGGCAAACTGTGTGAGTATTCTCATCCTTATCAAGAAATTCTAGTAAGTGCGATTTTTAAGGCTTCTAAAAATAATTGATGGTAGATATATACAAATATAAAAAGCATATGGTAGTGGCTTAGGAACTGCAGCTCATAGAAGGATTAGATTGAACAATGTATCATTGTTCCTAGAGTCAATAAAGCATGTAGGTTTAGCTAGCCCGGGTACAGCCTCCAGCATGTGACTCTATAAATAACACTTGCACAACAAACATGAGCTTGATAAGTGAGCAATAAATCTGGGCTGACTGCCCACTCTTCTAAAATTTAGAACCAGCCCTGCCATCATAGTATTTTGAGTGCCTGACAACAGCAGTAGCAGAAGTTTTAAAATTTAAAACTTTTTAAAGTAAATTCCTCATACCTATTTTGTAGTATTCCCGATTTTCTAGTTTGGAGCTTATTTTTTCCTAAAAAACAACTTTTTAAAATAAAAATCCTTTAGCTAGCTTTTATGGCCTTGCATATGCTTAAGTACAAATTTTCTCACTTTCTTCGGGAATGGTGGTGATTTGGTTGACAAGATGTCTCTAGCTTAAAAAGCAGAGTCATCTTTGTTCACCGTTATAGGGGGAAATTGGGAATTTCTGACGGTTCCCATACACTTATGTTACAAGCCCATGCAGCAAAGATGAGTTCACAAAGGTTCATTTTATCAGAGTCTAATTAATAAGCATGCCGTGCTTGCCAAAAATTTTTTGTTTTGTTTTGTTTTTTGATTTTCACCTATTGCACCACGTTGAAGAAAGTCTAAAATGTGTATTGGAGTAATTTGTAGATTATATTGTTAAATTCTTACAACTATATAATTTGTGCCACCTGACATCACAAAATCTTGGCAGAGTTGTAAAGAACCAGTTCGTTAGGCAGCTGTGTGCAGATACAAAACAATTTAAGACTAGACTACTGGGTTTCTGTGAGAAGTAGGTTTCTGTGAGAAAAGGCGATAAACTACAGTGTGTCCGTAAAGTCATGGTGCACTTTTGACCGGTCACAGGACACACTGTATTTTATATATACAATATAGTTAGGCTTCAGTTTATAGCAACTTAGTTTTCCTAATATTATTTCTAGATTTTAACCAAGATTGCAGCATTTCACCTGTTGACATGGTGTTTAAGAGGACACTTAGCTCCTTATTCCTCACCCTCCCATCTCCCTCCCATCCCAAACCAGGATCTGTTAAATGACCTTTGTGTTCTCACAGTTCCCTATGTATAAGAGCGTTGTTACACTTGACACCTTACATTGAAATATTGGTATATATTTCTTAATACTCCAAGAATCTTGGTGGCAGGATTTTGTCTTCAGTCTCAAAATTTAGCTAATTTATTCATGACTTATAACCTGCCATACCTTACATATCAGTTTGATCTTTTTTAGGATTTTGGTCACAATAAATATTTGGTGGTTAAAGAATAACCCAATGGAATAAGCTTCCAAATCATCAAATGGTTATTGAGTACTTACTAGCAAAGCACTATGTTCATATATTAAATATACATAGAGAGGATAAGAGAGAGATTGAGACATTTAACCTTATGATCTGATGGGAGACATTAGATTTGTACTATAAAAAACTCTATTTGTAATTTATGATTATTTTTAAAATTCATTGATTTGAGAGACAGAGAAAACTGTGAACTCCGTACCACTTAGCTGTATCATTTAGTTGTGTACTCACTGATTGCTTTTCACATATACCCTGACTGGGGATCAAACCCACAACCTCAGTGTGCTGGGACAATGCTTTATCAACTGACCCACATGAGCCAGGGCTGTAGTTTATGATTTTTTGATGCAGTGGTTTTTAACCTTATTACTCCCATTAGACCCTTTTAGTAAGAAGTATTTTAGAAAGTGTTTATTCTAAAATGAAATTCATATATAATATAACTACATATATAGTATAATTTTAAAAATCAACATTACATTAATGTATAACGTGGAGGAGAAATAATTCATGGTAAAATAACATGTATTTTAATATAGAAAAGCTTGAACATGACTGTAGTAAAAACTATAGTAGTCACATGCCTGCATCTATATCTATAATTGCCATGAACATGACAATTTTGAATAAAGACCAAGTGTATTACTGGTCTTTAAAAATTGATAGGATTATCCAAAAAGAATATCCTATTAACAGATTTTGAAACAAAATTAAATATAATTAATTGCCTTCCAGAAAAAAATTTTATGTAATTAAAATTGTGTAAAGCACTTCGTATATAAAGTGGAGTTTTGTATAAATGTGCTTTTATCCACATGAATGTCTGACAAGACATTCCAAAGTTGTGGAAGACCATCTACCATCTACTGCATTGCCGGAAATCTATCATTCAGTACTGTCTCCTCATTAATGTTTGTAGGACTCCTATAACCATAAGTGTGCCCTCCACAATTTCTAAATTGATAACCACTGCTTTCAATCAGCAATTTTTTAACCAGTGTGCCACAGAAATTTTTAAAACATGCAGCAGCTATTTTGTCGGGCACTGACCTCTTTTAAATTGTCAAATACTATAATGGCAACAGTCAACACAGTAATAGCCATCCAGTGTGAATAAATCACATTGTACCTCTTTTTTTTTTTTTTTTTTGGTCAGGTCAGCAAAAAATACATTTTCTAGTGTGCTGCAGAATTTTAGTAATTAGTTTATGTGTGAGGTTGAAAAGGTTGAAAATTGCTGCTCTAAATAAAAATATTAGTACAGTATCAAGTCAATTTTTGAAAGGTTGCAGTGCTTTTTGTTTTGTTTTTTAATTAAACGTAAGCATGAAAGAGTAAACTGTCACCAGTGCAGCCAGTGCTGTAACAAACAGCAAGAATGCCGTTTCCTTGTGGCATAAATGGTACTTAATTGTGGAAGTCATTGGCTGATGGATTTCAGTGTACGTTTCAGCAGTAATGATACAAATTAAACTGAATTTTGGACCCTGGTCGGTTGGCTAAGTGGATATAGCTTTGGCCCGGCATGTGGATGTCCTGGGTTTGATCCCCGGTCAGGGCACATATGAAAAGCGACCAACTGCTTCTCTTCTCCTTCCTCTCTCTCTCTTCCTCCCTCCCAGTTAGTGGCTCGATTTGTTTGAGCATCGCCAAGGCAACTGAGGATAGCTTGGTTGATTTGAGCATCAGCCCCAGAGGGGATTGCCAGGTGGATCCCAGTTCAGGCACATTCGGCAGCCTGTTTATCTTCCCTCTTTTCATTTAAAAAAATAAAAGAAAGGAAAACCTTTTAATTTTTACCACAGGTTATTGGTTTTACTTTCTTTAAGACTGAGATCTAAAGAAAATATTTACCCTCTAGGCGTTAGTCACCCTTGAAACACAGTGTAGGTCTTTATACTAATCAAGTGTAAAGAGAAACCCTATGATCAAACCCTGTGCTAAACCCTATGATCAGGGCTCAAAGTCATATCTAAGACTGTGCTTCTCTAGTTTTAATATGCATGCAAATCTCTTATGGAACCTATTAAATCGCACATTTTCCTGACCAGGCAGTGGCACAGTGGATAGAGCATTGGACTGGGATGCAGAGGACCCAGGTTCGAAACCCTGAGGTCTCTGGCTTGAGCGCAGGGTTGCTGGCTTGAGCATGGGATTATAGACATGACCCTGTGGTCACTGGCTTGAGCCCAAGGTTGCTGGCGTAAGGAAGGGGTCACTCATTCTGCTGTAGCCACTGCCCCCCGTCCCCCGTCAAGACACATATGAGAACGCGGTCAATGAACAACTAAGGTGCCGCAGTGAATCAATGCTTCTCATTTCTTTCCCTTCCTATCTGTCTGTTCCTATCTGTCTGTCTATCAGTCTCTGTCACAAAACAAACAAAAAACTCTGCACATTCTTAGTCCTTGGGCTGGGTGGAACAGGAGGTTCTGCGTTTCTAACAAACTCCCTCCCAGATGTTAATGCTATTGGCAGGAGGCCCATGTTCTTGAGGAACAAGGGTATAAGGGAATTGTTAGTTATTCATTCCTTGAGGTATTATGTAGGAAAGTGTCTGTAGGACGTTCCTTTGACCTTTAGAGGGCTTTACTCCCCCATTCCTCCAGAATCCATGTAATGTATGAAACATTATACTTGTGTCATTGGTCCGATCTAAGAATCCCTGGAAATGTCAATTATACCTCAATAAAAAAAATTTTTTTAAAGAAGAAAGAAAAGCCCTGGGTACTTCTCAACTACCATATTCCCTTTGTGTTTGAGAGGGAGGAGATCAAAGGAGTGAGATCCTGGATTTTGGTCTGCTGGGTGTTATTTACTATAGGGAATATGTTATCTTCTTTTACTTAATTATTGCAAGGATTGCAGAAGGGGAGGTGGTGAGGTAGATAATAGTCTTAAAATATCTAAACAACACCCAAAATACTCTCACACCATAAGAGGAAGTCTCATGTAGTAGAAAGAGGTAGATTTTGTATGAGTTCTGAGTTTCAATCTCAACATAGTTACATACTGTTTAGCTGCTCTTGGACATATCATTTAATCTTAAATTGTAGGTCTCTCTTTTTTTTAAGTGATTTTTTTTCAACCTTTGCAAGAGACTTATGAAACAGTGGCACATTTTTATTCTCTTTGAACATGGATCTTGGAGAGATGAGATTTTGGGGTCTCCCCACAGTAGCTTCCGATAGAATTTGGTGTTCTTACGGTTTCCCCAGTAATTTGAAGATGTGACAGTAATGTTATTCATAAGGTCAGAATCCCTGCATGTTCAAGGCCCAGGTTTGAGTTGCATATGATTTACATTTCATAGGAGGATATAAAGCCCTTTAAATACTGTTACATATCGAAGTACAAATTAACCTATGATATTATACAAAAAAGTCAATTTCTAATGGTTCACTTCAGGATTCCTGCCCCATTTTAGGGTTCTATATATACAGTTTGTTAAGTCATTTAATATGTAAAACCAAATTCAGCAATGTAAAATAAAAAAGACAAAAGCTAACAGGAGAGGTGGCTCTGTGTATTCAGGAGAAACTACTGCTAGACATGGACCTTGGTCAAAGTACAGCTGCTTGTGTTTCATCAGTCTAGACTTTGACAAGTTCGTTTCCCAACCTTAGCTACTCTAGAGCAGGGGTGCCCACACTTTTTCAGCTTGCGAGCTACTTATAAGATGACCAAGTAAAAATGATCTACCTACAATAAAAATGCAAAACATAAATTTATTTATTCTATATTATCATTATTTAAGTTACTTGTAAAGCCAGTAGGCAAGGCCGCCATCACAGCCGCCTGGCCAATGCAGGTTCACATTCGACTTGAACAGACGGTAATGAAACAACGGAGCCAAGAACTGGTGAGCCATCAGCTTTAATTCTAGCTTGCACTCGGCGGGCAAGCAAAAACACACACTGGGCTCCAAAATCCACTCATTCAGTGCTCACAAAGCTACTGACTTATCCGAGTCAGTAGCTTTGTGAGTTTTCTAGAATCAAAAGGTTTCTAGCTCACCAGACTTATTCATCTCTGTTTCCCATCTCCTCTCTGCACAAACTCTGCACAAACTGGCTTCTTTCTCAGCACTCCACCATCTTGGCTTCTTCTCTTGGCCTCCAAGTGTCCTTCATCTGCTCTCCTCTCTGATACTAATCCCAGGAACCAAGAGAACAAGCTGCCGGCCTGTCCCACTTTATAGTGTAGATTCAAAACCCTTAATCCATTATACAAACAAGGAAGTCTCTGATACAAAGTCACTTATCTGAGACATACTGGGAGGATTCCTCATGAGAGTGCACCACCCTACATCATCCTTGACTGCAAGGGTGTGGGGTAAAGCTTCCTTTAAAACTTGCACGTGGGCAGCGCCATCTTTAACAAAGTGAGCATAATATATTTTATCTGCCCAACATTACTATTATTACTATTTAATTGTGTATTCTTCTTTCACCTTTCTCCTTCTCAGCTCTCTTTTCAATGTCATAGTTTTTATGAACAGTCCAAAAACCGCTCCACATTTCCCTTCTTTGGAATAGCAATGGCACACAGACAGATGAGGCAAACACACTTAGAATATGACATAGTGAAAAAAATCCCCTCCCATTCTGTATGAAAGTGTTTAGGCTTCTTACTCGGACCAGCTACGGCACTCATTTTTATACCCTTTGTTGTATTTAGTTTAAATAAATTGAAGGCTAAATACACAGCAATGTAACTGAACAAGTTAGCGCGGTTTAGCGCGCATGTGTAGGGTGTCAAAAGATCAGACATCAGATTGGCTACCCTGTATGCCAATCAAAAGACAAATGTCTTTTTAATGTCATGCGATCTACCCACACTTCCTTCGTGATTGACCAGTAGATAGCGATCGACATATTGAGCACCCCTGCTCTAGAGTATGATGATAGGGTTTATCTTGGTCATAAGTCCAATCAACTTTTCCAAAATAATGGCAAAGAATATTTCATTTACATGTATTGAAGGGGCTGTAGAATTTCACGCTTCTTTTTTCCTGTAGCAAGTTCATCAGCTAGACTATTCTTAGAAACAATGAGCTAAATCTTATAATTATTTTCTATGTTATATATAACCACTCATGTTTTAACTCTGAAAATACTGTTTTATAATTTTTCCTTTTATCTTCTTGGTCTGTATATTTTTATTGTTATCTATAATTTGACATTTCTGAGAATCAGTGTGATAAAATTCTTTGTAACGCTTTTCTAGATTAGCATGAATATGAACTCTTAGTCATTACATTCTTAAATAATGCACCAATGCTTTAATATTTATTCAACTCAGCACATATTTATCGAGCCCTACTACATACCAGGTTCTCTCCTAGGTGTACCTCCTTCAAGAAGCTTATAGTTTACTGGGAATAGGAATTGTGTTCTACAGTGTTCTGGTATCTTCTGTTGAATATTCAATACCCATGCTTTTTTATTCTATTCCCTCCTAATATATATATATATATATATATATATACATATATATATATATATATATATATATCTTCCCCCCCCAAAGTGAGATGCAGGGAGGTGCCCAAACCAGGATCCATCTGCGAGCCCCCTATCTGCCCATCCGGGGCTGTTACTTTGTTGCTTAGCAACTGAGCTATTTTAGGGCCTGAGTTGAGGCCATGGAACCATCTTCAGCGCCTGGGGCCAACTTGCTCCAACTGAGCCAGTTGGCTGCAGGAGAGAAGAGAGAGATAGAGTGAGAGAGGGAAGGGTGGAGAAGCAGATAGTTGCTCCTCCTGTGTGCCCTCACTGGGAATTGAACCTGGGATGTCCATATGCTGGGTCAGTGCTCTACCACTGAGCCAACTGAACAGGGCCGCAATGTATTTGTTATTCAAATTTATTACAAAGAATTTACATGTTGAAGTAGTATCATCTTCATATATGTGTCTTGTACAGGAAGTGTTTTTAGAAATCTTGGGTACTAAGCACAGTTATTTTGTGTACAGGATATGTGCCTTTGTTCAAGTCCCTCGATTTTCTGTGTGTATAAGCAAGATACTAATATTACCAGCTTCGTTAATCATCTTAATGTTATACTGCTTGTTAAACCAGAAATCACTCAGCTTTAACCAGCCACTAAAACAGTGGTTCTTAACCTTTTTTGAGGTACCGAATCCACCAGTTTCATATGCGCATTCACCGAACCCTTCTTTAGTGATAAATAAAATAATGATATTTTTTTCCAAATTCAAGACATAGGTATATGTTTTTTTACTGGTACACAAAATGAGCCGTGCATGAACATCACCTTGCTCAAGAACAAAACCAACAAAGTGCATGAACTCACAACAAATTACAGTATTACTTTATTCTGGCCTCCGTGGCAGAGGCTTCTCCGAACCTCTAGGGTTCGATAGAACCCAGGTTAAGAACCACTGCACTAAAATTATTTGCTTCTGCCCTATCCTATTTCACCTCCTTGTACAGTGGAAGCAATGTCTGCATTCTTTTTCTTCCTGCCAGCTGATGTATAACTAACTCTTCAGTGTTCCCTTACACACCTTCAGCTACTCTGTTTCTATTTCCATTTAAACGTGTGTCTCTTCCTCTTGAACAAAAACTCATATGCATTCAGTTGCATTTTTGCTTTCCTCGCCTCTGCACAACTAAATTTGTCTGACTCCTTCCATCCTGTTCACTATACCCTTGTGCCACACTGCTCTTGCCAGTGTCATCCTAGTGGATCTATCATTCGTACCTATAATTTCTTTTCTTGGGAGTGGGGGTGAGTGTTGATAAAGTTGGCAGGGCTACAAGGACTTTGGGAGAAGATTTGATGTTTCTAGGGTAAAAATATTTATTAATTTATTGACAAATATTTGTCAAGCACTCTTGCAATTGTTGAAGTTATGATACAATAGTTAGTAATATGAAGAAAAGTCCCTATATCCCTGAACCTTATATGAGTTGGAGGAAACAAATAAGTAAAATGTATGTTAGATAATCATAAGGTATTATCAAGCACAAATAAAATAAAGCAAAGCAGAGTTTAGAACTTGAGTTAGGGTGAATTTTTGATGACAGGACCAGTGAAGGCCCCGCTAAGAATAAGACATTAGAGCAAAGAGCAGAGGATGTAAGGGATGTTATCAGGCAGATATATATCTGGGGGAAGAGTGGGACTAGCAAACTGTTTTTTAGTCTTAACAAAAATACTTTTTTGTGGCATGAAATATTTTTATAAACATTCTTGTTCTTGTGGTGAAAATAAAGGCTGGGTATTTTGGTATATACTGTTGCAAATTGATTTATTAGATTAAAATAGTATTTTTATGGTTTATCTTATAAAGTAAAGACAAAAATCTAATTTTATTTTACATTTTCTTAAGTATCTAAGTTGTGTGCTTTTGTAGTTGGACAGTTTAGATCAGGGGTCCCCAAAGTTTTTACACAAGGAGCTAGTTCACTGTCCCTCAGACCATTGGAGGGCCGGCCTATAAAAAAACTATGAACAAGTCCCTATGCACACTGCACATATCTTATTTTAATGTAAAAAAAACCAAAACAGGAACAAATACAATATTTAAAATAAAGAACAAGTAAATTTAAATCAACAACCTGACTAGTATTTTAATGGGAACTATGGGTGCGGATGCATCCTGTGCTCCACTCACTGACCACCAATGAAAGAGGTGACCCTTCCGGAAGTGCGGTGGGGGCCGAATAAATGGCCTCAGGGGTCTGCATGCGGCCCGTGGGCCATAGTTTGGGGACCCCTGCTTTAGATAATGGTATCTTGATTTCTTAAAAAAGAGATGTAGTTATTTTTTAAATAAATGGGCATTAGCTGAGGTGACATAGTACAACTCTGAGATGCTTACTGAGGTTCAACGGCTTTTTCAGGGGCCAAAATTTTAGCATTTGTATTTATATCATTTCAGCAAAATAATCTTTTGAGAGCAGTAAAACTACACATACCCTGGGCCCTGGCTGGTTGGCTCAGTGGTAGAGCATCGGCCTGGCATGTGGAAGTCCCCGGGTTCAATTCCCAGTCAGGGTACACAGGAGGAGCACCCATCTGCTTCTCCACCCCTCCCTCTCTCCTTTCTCTATCTCTCTCTTTCACACTCGCAGCTAAGGCTCTGTTGGAGTAAAGTTGGCCTGGGCGCTGAGGATGGCTCCGTAGCCTCTGCCTCAGGTGCTAGAATGGCTCTAGTTGCAATGGAGCAACGCTTCAGATGGGCAGAGCATCGCCCCCTGGTGGGCATGCCAGGTGGATCCCGGCCAGGCACATGCAGGAGTCCGTCTGCCTCCCCACTTCTCACTTCAGAAAACACACACACACACACACACACACACACACACACACACACACACACACACACACACACACACACTACACATACTCTGTATTATATTAAAAACCCTAATTTATTTAAAGGAGCAAGAAGCCTTAAGAAGAGATTTATAAATTGGCTTCAATATTTGGGAAGATTCGTGTGGTTCAGAATGGAGCCTTCCTAAACTCTTGGGTGGAGCTCTGTCTGCTTATAAATAGATTAATATGATTTATGTAATTGGTTAGTTTTTAGAGAAACCGAACTATTAGCTATGTAGAATATCTTCAGCAGTCAGAACCATGAATTAGCTTCTAGTGCACCGTCTATTCTTTACCCCTCACAAATATTGGTGGTTTTTTTAAAGTTCCGGAGGTAAGGAATAGGCAGTGGCATATGCTTTCCTTGAAATTTGAGAGCCAGTAATTACGAATCACTGGCCATATCCTTCCCTGGTTGCTTAAACATAACAGGCAATGAAAAACACATTTCTCTAAATTTTGGTCATGGTGATTTTAAGGTCTTGCCTTGAGTATGACTATTAATTAGCCTTGCTATCTATAAGCATGAGAAGCACTGTAGATCTAGAGAACATTTTGTGGTTTCATTTGTTCAGTGGCTCATAGGGAGGATTGAAAAAGAACTTCTTTTCAATAGTTCTTATGGGCTTGGTAGGTACTTGATCTTTTGTAATGAGGTGCTTACATAGTAAGACTTGAATAAGGGTTTGCCTGTACTGTCTAGACCTGAGCAAATGCTAGTGCTAGTGCTAAAAAGCATATATGACCAGTGGGAAATAAGAAGTGCTGAATAGATAAGTACCATTGTCATTCCCAGATGTACACATCTTCCACATTACTACCTTCCTGTTTTTATTCCTTTTCTGCTTGCCTAGGACTTAGAGGAATTCTTCTCCCATCTCCAGTAGGTAATATTTTTGGTCCATTACAGCCAGTCTTGATCCCCTTTTTATTTTCTTACTGTGCTATTGTTAATGTTATTGATGAAGATAGCATTCTAATTCCATGTCAGGAAAGAAAATGATAGGGTGTCATTTTCTAACCATTTACATGGGTATTTATTATGGGCTGATTCAAGCAGAGAAAACTCAAAACTTCAAATTTAAACAGCCATACAAAAATGATGTTTTGTTTTTTTAAATAAGTCTTATTTCTGGCCATTCCCCCTCACCAGTTTCAAAAATATGAGTTTATGGTCATTTCATAATAAGAAAACCTAATAAAGCAGAGGTCTGTAATTTTGCCATTGAGAGGAAAACACAGTTACATTTTGATGTCTGTCCTTCTCATATGCTTTTCAGTACACACACATACTTAAACAATAAGCCTCATACTGTACATACTGTTTTATGGCCAACTTTAAAAAGCTGTATTATGAATATTTTTCATGTTATTAAATATTCTTCTCAAATATTTTCAATAGCTGCATTATAATCCATCATAGTAAACATTTATTTAACCAATCCCTATCATTAGATGTTAGCTAGCTTTCCAGTGTTTATTTTTCTAAATTATTCAGAAGAGAACCTTGCATAACTCTTTGAGTACTTCTCTGGCAATATTTTCAGGATTTCTTAGGTAGTTTCATGTATAAAATAGTTTTGGTTGTTTCACTGAAACATTTGCTACAAGAAAACTATTATTTATTAAATACTCATATACCAGAGAGTGTGCTAGATGCCTTGTAGTCTTACATTCCATAGAATCTTTAGCTGTTTTCATCCTCGTTTTTATAGATGAATAAATCTGTGTGCATATGTCTAAGATATTTTGCGGTTAGGTAAGTATATGTAGAAAATGTTTAAATGTTTTGTTTAGCAAGTAACAAAGGCTTTTAACAATTGCAGGAGACAATAAAACTTACATATAAAGTTTTTAATTTTGTTTTGGCTTTATAATAAGGCTTAGTATTTTTTGTTTTATGCCTAGGGTTTTAGGTGTAAAATTATATTAACTGGCATTCTTAGGAGAAAAAACATGGATGATTCCCTCGCAAATTTTGTGTTTTGGTAATATGACCCCAGTCAAAGGTGATAAATTTATAAATTAGATTTTATCTTTCAATTAGAAGGTAGAAGGGTATAATAATTGTCTAGTAAGTGAAAATGGTTTCCCTTCACTCAAAATTTCAGGCATAGCTTTTTCCCCTCCTTTTTTTTAACGAGAGAGACAGAGACAGGAAGGATAGATGAGAAGCATCAGTTCATAGTTGGAGCATTTTAGTCTTTCATTGATTACTTTTGTACATACCTTGATCGGGGAGCTCAAGCCGAGCCAGTGACCCCTTGCTCAAACCAGCAACCTTAGGCTTTAAGCTGGCGACCTCGGAGTTTTGAACCTGGGACCTCAGCATCGTGGGTCAGTGCTCTGTCTACTGCATACCACTGGTCAGGCTTCAGGCATACGTTTTACAAATCTTACATGTGTAAGACCTAAGAAGTGAAAGTTGAATGATAATAAGGATGAAAGAAAAACAGTTGCAGAAGAAAGAAGGAAGGGTAGGGGCAGTGAAATGTCATGACCATATACTTTTGCAGAGCTAGTTTTAGATACTTTTCCCTATTAGCTCATATAATCTATCCTGTTTTGATAAGTGAGATTGTTGTTTTTAGGACCAGGTGTCTGTTATCTAATGCACTGGTTTGTTTTGTCTCAGTCACATTGATCAGACAACAACATGGCAGGACCCCAGGAAAGCCATGCTGTCCCAGCTGAATGTAACAGCCCCCACCAGCCCGCCAGTGCAGCAGAACATGATGAACTCGGCCTCAGGTGAGTGAGACACTGTAATTAGACCACACCAAGTAATGCTTGTGCGTTGGTAAGACTTGCTGTGAAAATAGTAATTATTCCTTTAAGGAAACTGGATCATGGGAGATGGTTATTTTCTATCCATTTTCATAGGAGAGACTTACTTTATTTTAAAACTACATGCTATATGCCAAAGCATTGTTCAGTCATTAATATGTAAAGGGGCTGGTGAGTAAAAGCTAAGAGTTTTTAAAGTTTCAGTTCTGAAGTGAGTATCTCAAATTCCTAGTTTGGTTAATTTTAACATGCTTGCATTTTCTTCTGCTTTCCTTTGTGTGAGGTCTTACAGTTGAAGGTTTTCCCTTTTTGTAGTTTGGATGGAAAACCAAGCTGGTGTTCCAAACCCCCTACTTTTGAAAGCAGGTATTTTTTCTACCTTGAGATTAACTGGAAGTTAGCAATTGATAAATCCCAAGCCATCTTTCTTAGGTCTAGTACATGTTACTGAACACATTTTCACCTTTTTCACAGGATATAAACCTGATTATAAATCTTTTTTCTGCCACTTATTTGGCAATTTACTTAAACCTGCCATTTTTCTCACTACAGAATGAAGAGTGACAATGCCCTTCCTATAAAGAAGAAGATATTAAAGGAAATAATATAATACATGTAAAGCTTTTATTACAGTTCTGGTATATAGTAGGTAGTAAGTAAAGGCTTAGTTCCTTCTTCCCTTGTAAATTAGATACTGTCTGGCTTCTTTCTTTTTTATTATGTGCTCCTTAGTTCATAGCTACCCTACTATGCATCTTGTGCATATTAGAAAAAGGTGCCCTTTCCTCTGGGAAGATGTGACCCCAGGCTGGCCATCAGGGACTGGAGCACTTGGGCTGTATTTGTGACCCACTCCCCTGCCTCCTATCCTTTACTTCCTTTGCCTGGTGCCCTGGTTCAAGGCACAGATGGGAACACAGCCCTAGTAGCCCTGAAGACTTTCTTCTTCACAGCTTATACATCTTCCCTATCCAGCAGACTGACCAACATAATGTTAGAGCTGCACTATAGATTTTCCTTTTTTTAATATTTAAAAAAATATTTTATTGATTGATTATAGGAAGGAGGGAGGGAGAGAAGAAGAGAGAAAGAGAATAACATCAATTTGTTGTTCCACTTATTTCTGTGTTCATTAGTTGATTCTTGTATGTGCCCTGACTGGGGATCAATCCCACAACCTTGGCATCTGGGGATGATGCTCTAACCAATTGAGCTTCCTGGCTAGGGCTGCACTGTAGGTTTTCTTAAACAGCAGCAGTCTTTGGAAGGGGATTGATGGAGGTGGGGAGAGTGGTACAATTAGTTGACAAGAGGATTTCTTGACTTGAGAGTTCACAGAATTTGAAATGTCTTTGCACCTGAAGATGATGCCAATGTGTTAGAATGTTTCTGCTATTTCATAACTCTCCTCTTCCTTTCGGTGGGTTAAACATTTTTCTAAAGGGTTAAAAGATGAAAATGAAAAATCTATGCAAAGTTTGTGAGTGAGTTTTCCTTGTCATAAACTTCATTTATATAAACTCTTGAGAAGTAAGAGCAATTTTTTTTTAAGAAACTTTTTTTTAAAATTTTATTCATTTTAGAGAAGAGACAGAGTGAGAGAGAGAGAGAGAAAGAGAGAAAGGGGGGAGGAGCTGGACACATCAACTCCCATATGTGCCTTGACCAGACCAGTGCAGGGTTTTGAACTGGCGACCTCAGTGTTCCCAGGTCGGCGCTTTATCCACTGCGCCACCACAGGTCAGGCAAGAGCAAATTTTTAAAACTTCCATTTTATCTTATTTTATTATGAATGATTTTACTTATTCTCAGAATCTTTTATATGTGACATTTAACTTAAATTTAAAAAGTTTAACGGCAACAAATTATGCAGATATTTATTAACTAATATTTTTACTTGGCAGCTGTTTTTCTTATTATCGAATTTCCAAATACAAGTAGTGAAAGCTGCATTGTGTTCATAGTACAAAGAAGATGATTGAAATTATTCATTTTATCTGCTCTATCTAAAACTATACCTAGGAAATTAGTAACAAATAAATCCTTAATTTAAATTTTATTTTGGGAGATTAGTCATTTTGCATCTGGAATGGTTAATTGTGATTCTTTTAGAACATTGGGTTTGTTTTTTCCAATTAAATTTTCTGATGGTCATGGTCAGTGGAAATCTGTATTCAAATTTGTTTTAAAGTAAAAAATATATATCAAATTGATCTGGGGGGGGTTAGAATATTTGTGTATGTTTTATTTTACTCTGTATCTTATTTGTAAAATATGAAATGTGTTTTTATAATCTGCATATATAAATTAGTAAGCGTGCTTACTTAGTGGGTATGTTTTTAAAATTTATTCATTTTTCCATTACAGAGGACATACAATATTATATTAGTTTCAGGTGTATAACATTGTGATTAGACATTTCTATAAATTATGATCACCCTGATACATCTAGTACCCAGCTGAGCCCATACATAGTTATTCCAACATTTTGAATATATTCCCTATGTTCTATTTACATCTTTATGACTAATTTTATAACTGGCAATTTGTAATTCTTTCTCCCTTTCACTTTTTTGCTCATCCCTCTAACTTTCCTCCCATTTGAAAAAGCTGTATTTAGTACAGAGAGGTGCTTTGGCAGGAACGGTTTGAGTAGGGTGGGAAGAAGCATGCTAGCATGCTATAGACAGAGGGTTAGGAGTGAGAAGGGGGAAAGTATGAAGAGAAGGTGGAGTCAGAGTTGGAGGAAGGACTTGAAATGGAAAAAACCAACCCCAAAGAAACTTGAACATGTTTAAATGATAGTAGAATGTATTAAGTAATCAGAAGCCTTTTTTATATGCTAGGCATTCTGCTAAGCTTATACCATCTTGGCTGTTTAAGTTAGGTGCTGTTATTAGTTTCACTTCACATATGAGAAAACTTGAGTAACTTTCCCCAAGTTACACAACTTTTAAATGGTAGAAGCCAGGATTCAGACTCTGGTAGTGGGGTTCCAGCGCCCATGCTCTTAGTGTACATGTGACCAGGGTTAGGATAAGTGGCAGAGAATAAAGCCTCAGAAACAGAAGGGATAGGACCTGGTAATACCCTGGAGATGCTACTTTAAAATATAAGTAAGTAGCCCTGGCCGGGTGGCTCTGTTGGTTAGAGCATCATCCCGAAGCACAGAGGTTGCCAGAGCCCTGGTCAGGCCACATACAGGAACATATCTATGTTCCTCTCTCTGTCTCTCTCTTTGTCTGTCTCTCTCTTGCTAAAATCAATCAAAAATATTTTTAAAAGTATAAATAAGTAGATAACACTGGAGAACTCTTTCTATAGAAGGTGGTGGGTATGGGCATGATGTTTGCTTAAGGAGATTTTTGTATCTAATAAAATGAACACTACCTTAAGAAAAAATATTTAAAGAGGACACTATAGGTCATTGCTTTTAATGGGAAGTATAATGAGTTAAGAAAGAAAGAGACAAGTACGGTAAAACCAAAAAGCTCTTAGAAAAAACAAAACAGAAACCTTTTGCAAAAAAGAAAATAAGTCAGCAAAAGTTCAAAATGAGAGTAAAGTGTTATATTGCAAATTCAAGTGTGGATTCTAAATTTGTTCGCAAATACAAATTGGGACTTAACTACTGAATCAAGTTGGTTGTTGAGAACATCTTTATAGTAAATGCCTCTGTTTACTCTGAATTGCATGCATGAGATTATTGTCTTCCATTTCTTCATTTGTGGACATTTGAGAGTAAATATGTTTAAGACTTCTACATGGTGTTGAAACGCCTTGGAATTAATGTCACAGGAACTGTAATCTTGATATACTTCATGCTCAAGTAAAATTATGTCATGTTAATAAGGTTGCAACCTGGGGCTCTCTTCCTGTCTGGGAAGCACCCATGCATGGTGCTTGCAGGTGGTGCCTTCTCCAGGAAAGCACACACACAGCATGCTTCTCAATAGCTGTGAGAGAAAATGATCTCTTGCCATCAGGATTTTCTACTTGAGAAAGGTAGCAAAGTGATGCTGTCTGTGCTTGTAAAATCTTTTAGGGAGTTTTTAGAACCTGGAGATAGGGAGGAAGGAGATTTGTGAAGGTAGTTAAATTTCGAAAGCATTTACTGTAACGAAGCTGCACATGGCTTCCAGTTAAGCAGGGTATCTATCTCCATACACTTCTCACCCTGAAGGGAATGCCTTCTGAATCTGCTCATCTGAAGCCTAAGTTTAGATGAAAGCAAGCTACATGGCCCTTTTGAAGCACTTTACTGGATTAATGAAACTAAGTGCAGCTTGATTTACATCTTTATCATTAATTAGTTTAACAAGAACTTTCTAGTTTTGCTATTTTTAAAGACTTCTCATTCAGCTATTTGAGTCCAGGATTGTGTTCTGCTCTAATTATTTCTAATCAGACCACGTTCCTTAAAATACATTGGTCATTTTTCTCTTGACTCTTCAGACCTACTTTATAATGTTCAGCAAGACTGAGTGATCTTTTATGATTCTCTCCAACTCTAAGATTTTGTGAAATTCTATTTCTTTAATTCAGCCTAATTCTGTTTAGCAAAAATGATCAGTGTACTTTGGTTTTAGAAGTCATTTTTCAAAATATGAGGTTGAAAGGATGGATTTCATTGCTAGACTAGAGACCTGTAACTTGTAATTACCCAAGTTCTAAGTATATATGTTTGAGAAATCACTTAAAGGTACATTGGGAAAGAGTTCTATAGGCAAGACTTACTAGATCATATAAAGAAGATTCATTTATATTCTTTGTTCATTTAATTGGCAAATAAATGACTGAACTTTGTGAAAAAATTTGAAAGGGGGGGGAAATAAAATAAAAGGTAATTTGAATAATTCAGTGGAATAATAGTTCTATTTTACTTTACATTAAAATAATAATATATAACTTTATTAAATTATTTGAGGGGGTTGGCCTTTAGAAGATATATTAAATATATATTATACTTATAGCATATTGACTTCACAGCCTTTTAATGTGAGAGAAAAGTGGTACTTTTTCTTTAACCAGCTCTATTTATGTGAAGGTACTAAATTTTATTTTTTTATTAAGTGAGAGGCAGAAAGGGAAGGAGGCAGAGAAATAGACTCCTGCATGCACCCCTACAGGGATCCACCCAGTAAGCCCCCTAAGGGCAATGCTCTGCCCATCTGGGGCCATTAGTCCATTGCTCTGCAACAGATTTTTCAGCTCCTGAGGCAAGGCCATGGAGCAATCCTCAGTGCCTGGGGCCAACTTGCTCAATCCTTTGGAGCCTTGGCTGCGGAGGAGAAAGAGAGAGAAGGGAAAAGGAGAAGGGTAGAAAAGCAGATGATCTCTTCCATGTGCCCTGACTGGGAATCGAACCCGGAACTTCCACACACTGAGTCAACACTCTACAGCTGAGCTAACCAGCCAGGGCAATACTAAATGTTTTAGTAGCAACAATAAGTCAAGAAAATATACTGTGTTAATTCAAAAATAACTTGACACCAAAGGCTTCAAGAACATTAAATATCACAAGCTGTAATTTAAGTTAAACAAAATCAACTAACCCAATTATCTGCTTTTTAAAAATGTGCCTCTGATAACAATCTAAAAGTTAAATGTCTTGTTACCAGTACATTTTAAGGGATTAATTATTTTTATGTTTTAAAGTTAGGCCTTTTTTTTTTTTTTATGACAAATGCCTAAATTCTGCTAATGCAGCCCTTTAAAATTTTCCTATAAACCTGGGAATTCCTAAGAAATAGTAGTCAAGATGGGTGAAAATACCCTTTTGATGGAGAAAGATGGTACCTGTTGGAGGAATGTGCTGGCACCTTCATTGCAGTAGGGGAAATGCGGAGAAACAACCATGGACATATGGCGCTGCCTGAATGTGTGTCTGCTGTGTTCCTCCTGGTTTGCGTTACCTCCATCAGAACACAAAGGACCAAATGGGAAAGAGAACTTGTTACCAAGAATAATTAACAGGTAGAGAATAGATGTGAAATGTAAAAATGACAGGAAAAAGGTAAGTGTAAAGGTTTTTAACTTTTTGAAAAGGGCTGAGATGTGTGAGAAGCTGGAAAGCTGACATCAGGTTTTAGGAGTTGATATTTCCTACTTAATGTGTTGTTCACAAAATTTGAAATTCTACTTTTCACCTTTGTAGTGAATTGAAAGGGAATCGTGGGCTCTGGGAGTCTGCAGGACAGTAGTAGAATCCTACTACTGTCACTTACTGTTGAGAAGATCTTGGACAAATTTCCTACCTGAGCTTCAGTATCTTCACTTGGAAAATGGGGATAAGAATAATTTAATACTGAACTTACAGGGCTATTGTGAACATTAAATGACTAAAGAGGTGATTGGCACATAGTTAGGAATTATTATTAACAATATAGAGTTCTTGGTATAATATTACTTAGGTAACAGACAAGTAACGTGATCTGATCTGATATTTTACAATTTAATCAGTTTGTATGAACTGGTAGCCACTGTTTCTTCACTTAAAATGATTTTGAAAATCTGTTACCACGTTGTCTTTGGGGCTATATTTACATGAATTTACATGAGTCAGAATGTTTATGATTCTTCTGAAAGTTCTTGAGTGCTATAAACTAGAAATTATTCATCAATCTAAAGTCAGAATATATAGGACAAGGCTCTACTGAAGTATAGCAACAGTATTTACAGAAATAAGATTGTAATGAAGTCCAAAGTCAGAGCAATGAATATAGTAAGAGACCGCATTTTTTTAAATTTTAATTTTATTCATTTTAGAGAGGAGACACAGAGTGAGAGAGAGAGAGAGAAACGGGGGAGGAGCTGGAAGCATCAACTCCCATATGTGCCTTGACCAGACCAGTGCAGGGTTTTGAACTGGCGACCTCAGTGTTCCGAGGTCGACGCCTTATCCACTGTGCCACCACAGGTCAGGCGAGACCGCATTTTATTAGTTACTCTCAAGCTCCTATCCTGAATATCTTTTTTGTACCAAAATTGCTGGTTTCATTTTTTGTCTCACCTGGAAATTTAGATAATTTTTAAAAGATGGCTGTAGGAAACGGGGTATTAGTAAAAAGCAAGAGCATATTAATCCAGAATCAATATAACTAATTTTTAAGAAATTCAATTGTTTTTGGTGTTTTTTAAATATTGCGTTGTATGTATATTCCACATTTGTTTATCCATTCCTCCATCCATAGACCACTTGGGTTACTTCTAGCTTTTGGCCATTGTGAATCATCCTGCCTTAAACATGAGTCTGCAAATATCTGAGGAAATTCAGTTATTTTACCCAGTAACTCTTGATTTGTTTGATGATTACGTTCCTGAAAAATGGTTAGTAATGCAGAAACAAGAACCGTTTTTGTTCTTTTGCTTAAAAATATGGGCCAGTAGATTTCATTTTAACAAAAGTTGCAAATAAAATGCAGGAACTGTGAAGAACTATTTCACTTATTTGGGAAATAGAACAAAATACCTTATTTTTCGCTCCATAAGACGCACCTGACCATAAGACACACACCTAGGGTTTTAAGGAGGAAAATAAGAAAAAAAAATTCTGAACCAAATGGTGTGTTAAAATATTTAATAAAATACCATATTTTTTGCTCCATAAGACGCATGGGCATTTCCCCCTCCACTTTGGCAGGGGGTGGGGGGGGTGCGTCTTATGGAGCGAAAAACACAGTAATTCAATGTGAATAATCAAGTTATAAATGACGTTAGCTTGCGGTTATAACATCTTCTCTAGTACTAGGGTTCTTTTGAAGTTTTTCTTAAATTCATTGATGCCTTAGCAGCCGTGGCACCTTTTAATATATTAACGGCTTCTTGACTTTGTTGTGTAATAAAGTGCACCACTCGTATGAGGGCAGCTAATGGCCTGTTTTACTCTGATTGTAAGGGCAGTTCACTCCCTCTCTCCTGGGGAGCACTTTGATGTTAATGGAATCTGGTCATGATTTTTAACTTAACAAAAATTTTCTAAATAATATTAAAACTAAGATTACCTGGGCAAGGCAGCAACATTTGGCAAATGGATTATTAGGTGGT
Source organism: Rhynchonycteris naso (assembly GCA_037038555.1). Classification (NCBI taxonomy): domain Eukaryota; kingdom Metazoa; phylum Chordata; class Mammalia; order Chiroptera; family Emballonuridae; genus Rhynchonycteris; species Rhynchonycteris naso. Next base: position 290,792,993 of record CM072995.1, on the reverse strand, counting down.
TGATAAGTTTTATTCTTTGTGCTGAGTCTACTCAGCTGGGCCTCTAAAATAAACTTCCAGTAAGACAATCCTCTTTCCCTAAATATATCAGCAAAACAATTGGCGTGTACAATCTATTACATTTTTTAAAGTTTTCATTTGTTTATTCCTTTAATGAAGAAACCCAAATTAATATTGTTGAAAGGGAGATGTATAAAGTTAGTTGGTTTTTCAGGAGCTCCATATTGGTATATTTTTAACATAATTTTAAGTTTATTTATTCTTTTAGATTTTATTTACTCATTTTTTAGAGAGAGGAGACGGCGGGGGGGGGGGGCGGGGGGAGGAGTAGAAAGCATCAACTCCCATATGTGTCTTGACCAGGCAAGCCCAGGGTTTTGAACTGGCAACCTCGGAATTCCAGGTTGATGCTTTACCCACTGCGCCACCACAGGTCAGACACATATTGGTACTTTTTATAGTATTCCATTTTAAAAAATATTATTTTAATTTGAGAATTATAATATCCAGAGTAATTATCTAAATCTCAAATGTGATAGGGAGTAGGATTTCATATATTTAGTTATTTGCTTGATTATTTCCTATCTTGTTAGCTTATTTTGGAGATTATCTTCTAAAGCAAGAAAAGATATATAGAATAATAACCTTAGAGCACAAATATATTTTTCAATCTTTGAAGTAATCATTTGGTAAAGTAAATTTGAATTCTGTAAGTTACTAAGATTTTAATGTAATTATCTGAACCTAACGAAGAAAAGGATATACCCATATTTCCCCATGTATCAGACACTCCCATGTATAAGAAGCACCTTAATTAGGGGGCCAGAAATTGGGGGAAAAAAATGAATTACATAAAATTATTGAACTCATGTTTTATTCATCATAAAATTCACACAACTCCTCATCACTGTCAAAATTCCCATCCCTTAGCTTGTCCTCATCTGTGTCTGATGACAAATCACTGTCTTCAACAATGAGCGCAAAAACAACCGCGAAAAAGTGAAATGCAAGTAAAAGAATCTATAACCACCGTATAAGAAGCACCCAATTATTAGACCCCAAATTTTTTGAAAAAGTCTGCGTCTTATACGTGAGGAAATATGGCAAGCTTATTTTCATTATTTTAACCAATAAACTAACCTAGAAGAGCAAAAGGATATTATATAAAAAGCATAAATTTTTTTAAATAAATTAGAATCATTACCACCAGCTCTTTTGGTAAAAATCAGTTATTAGTGATCCTTACAATAGAAGTGCCCCCGTTTAACTTTTCTTCTGTGATTATTTGTGGAATTTTGAAAACTTTGGTTTGGAGTAGAGAGGATAAATGTTAGAATATTATTTTTGTCTTTCCCACTGATTTCTAAATCCTTCTGGTTACACTATTGCTACAATAGCTATGTGACTCATAAGAGGAATATTTGTGTGAAAGATTGAGATGCTAATTCTTTAAAAATTATATTCATAGACTACCATATATAGGCAGCATCAGTGAAATGAAAAAAATCCTGCAATAATAGACAGTTTTCCAAAATATTTTCCTTTGATGTCAATAAAGTAAGATGATAGAAAAACCTACTTTAGGTTAAAATTTTAACAGAAGTTCATTGCTATATTTAAACTTTTTCTTCCTTTTTTTTAAGAGAGAGAGAGGGGGACAGACAGCATCAACTCATAGTTGTGGCACCTTAGTAGTTCATTGATTGCTTGCTCACATGTGCCTTGACCAGGGGCTTCCAGCTGAGCCAGTGAGCCCTTGTTCAAGCCAGCGACCATGGGGTCATGTCTATGGTCCCATACCCAAGCCAGCAACCTTGGCCTTTTCAACCTGAGTCCTCAGTGCCCTGAGTTGATGCTCTATCCACTGCGCCACCACCTGGTCAGGCTATATTTGAACATTGTGAAGTCTAAATGAGCTTAATGGAAAGCTAATCTTTTATAAATGTACTAAAACTCTGATATTAAGTTAAAATTTAAAAGAATCAAGTTGCACTGAAGAAAGTCTGAAAAGTTGCATATTAGAAAGTGCTCTTGAGCTTATACTTGGCCTTTTTCCCTAGGAAGTTCATTCAGCTATAATAGGCAAACACAAAAATGATTTTTCACAAAGTCGCATAGTTTTACCTTGTCAATTCAAGTGTTCCCTTTCTAAATCATTTATTCCAAGAAAATGCGCTACTTTGTACAAGGTGATGTAATGACCATGGGGATTGGGGATTGAGGAATCAAGTTAAAAGTTTTTCCCCATATAATTGTAACAATAGATGTATGACAATACCAAATACTGAGAAAGTAGAGAGAGAGAGAACATGGAATCAGTAGCTGGGAGAGTAGAGAAGACATCTGTAAAAAGCCAGTGATTCATTTATTCCCTCAACAAATATTAAATACTTAATATGTGCCAAGCACTATTCTAAATCACTAGAATATAAAATATAAACAAGTACACATGTCAGATAGTTAAAATAGAAAGAGAAAAATAAACCTAACCTGTTAAAAGGAGATACTTCAAATAGGCCTCTGTAATTGATGCCTTGAGCAGAGATCTTAATAAACTGTCATGCAGATATCTGGGGGAAAGGGGAGGAATGTTCCATGCATAACACAAAAGGCAGTTCAAAGGGGCTGAGGCATGTTAGGGAACAGCAGAGGCCACTGCAACTATAACAGAGTTGGTGAAAGGTAGCATGGAAGCCATAATATGCAGAGACTTGTAGGTTTTAAACATACCAGCGGTATAATCTGAGTGTGTTTTATTTTTATTTATTTCTGGGTGGGGGGTATTTTTCTGAAGTAAGAAGTGAGGGGGGGCAGAAAGACTCCCGCATGCTCCGGACTAGGATCCACCCAGCATGCCCACCAGGGGGCGATGCTCTGCCCATCTGGGAAGTTGCTCCGTTGTGGCCAGAGCCATTCTAGTGCCTGAGGCAGAGGCCATGGAGCCATCCTCAGCGCTTGGGCCAACTTTGCTCCAATGGAGCCTTGGCTGTGGGAAGAGAGAGAGAGAGAGAGAGAGAGAGAGAGAGAGAGAGAGAGAGAGAGGAAAGAGAAGGGGAAGGGTTGAGAAGCAGATGGGCACTTCTCCTTTGTGCCCTGGCCAGGAATTGAACCTGGGACTTCCACACACTGGGCTGACACTCTAATGCTGAGCCAACCAGCCTGGGCCTGATGTTTTAAATGTCAGGAGAGTAGTTAGGGGGCAGTTACAGTAACTCAGGGGAAAGTATGGACCAAGGTGGTAGAGGTGGAGATGGTGAGAAGTGGTTGGATTTAGGACCTGAATTTTTGTAGATGAGTAGGAATGAGTTTGCTGAAGAAAAGGGGAGGTAAAGGTCATAGTCAGTATGTGAGAGAGTACAGAGGCCTAAAACCCCTAGCACTGTATAGAGTGGAATGGAGGAGAGGTGAGACTGAAGGCATTCACAGAAAATTTTTTGTGATCAAATAAGAAACTTGAGCTTTATAATGAAAAATTTGGGAGACCACCAAAAATATAATTCTTCTCTAGGGTCCTTCCCCTATGGGAGGGAAACCTTTTACAGGTTCCCTGGTTTTGTTAGCTTATCCTTTCATGTTTGAAGCCAAGGTGTATTTTTTCATAAACCTGCCTTCTTTTATACAAGTTTTGCAATTTAAATATATTACTGTAATAAAATGGCAGAACTATTTCAGGAAAGAGTAGAAATTGACTCTTTAAAAAAGTACCTATTGTAAGCCCTGCCCTGTGTCAAACCCTTTCTCCTTTAGTCCCCTCAACAATTAATTGAGAAGAGTATTCATCTCCATTTTCTACATAAGGAAAGTGATCATCAAGCAGATTAAGGGACTTGCCCAAGATTAAATGGCTAATAAATATTGGATCCAAGATTTGAACCAAAATCTGTCTGAATCTAAGCCTTTTACAGTTTTAACTATGCAGTGTTTTCTAGAGTTTAATATAGGGCTAAAATTATATTGACATTTATTTATAAAGCATCAAAGGTGATCTTTTTTAAGCCAACTAACCCATTGAAATTGTCTTTTCCTGTATTGGTAAAGATTGAATTAACAGGTAGGTACTTCTATAAAGGAGTTTAATAAAACAAGTGAACCTTACTAGTTTTCTGTTTTCTAAATTAGTGGTTCTCAATGTGTAATGGGTGGAGGAATTGCCTGGGAATTTGTAAAGTGCAGATTCTGATTAATTAGTCTGGAGTGGAACCGGAGATTCTAATAACCTTCCACATGGTGCTTATACTGTTAGTTCTTGGACTACACAGAACGCTCTAGAATGCTAAACTCAAACCTATAGAAACATTACTGACCTACTTAATTATTTTTATTTTGTTAGTATTTCCAGTTGGAAAAAAACCTTTACTAAGTGTCTTCATACATGTGAATCATGTTCTCATTTTACAAGAGCTTATTTAATATAAAAATCCTGCAAAATATTATCTTTTAAAATATCTGTGATTTATAAAAGCACAAACTGAGGATCTGAGAGACTGTGACTTGACCGAGATCCACGCGTATTCCTGCCATAGCTAATTTCTTCATTATTTCATTTCAGCAAACTTTGTATTTGGTGGTGGTGCTGAGCTCTGGGGACACCAGATGAAACAAATCGGAGTGTTTATTGCAAGCCTAGAGCCTGAGGGCAGGAAGGGAGAATAGAGGCCAATGATTAGGATACAGCGAAGCATCTGCTATAAAGGGAGCATGGGTACAGTGTTTGGGGGCTGTAAGGCCGGTGGCCATGGCCATGCAGGTTCACACTGGATTTGAGCAGACAGTAAAGGAACTGGGGAGCCAGGGGATGCTGGGCCATTCCATTTATTAGACTCTCACAGCAGACGAGCAAGCAGGCAGGGAAAACCACTTCTTTCTGAGGGCTGAAGAGCAAACAGACTGGGTAAGGGGGGGGAACCCCTTCTCCAGCAAACAATAGCAAAAATGGCCCCTCCTGGTGGTGGCAGGCAATCTGCAATCCACAGTCTGCCACCCTGGGGACAGGCACCTGAGCCTTACATAGACTATACACACATGGTACTGCCCCGTGCTCATGCACCAATCAGGCAAAGTACAAGCAAGCAAGCCTAACACGCTTGTAACACACTGGTTTGCCCAACAGGGCACAGTACACTAGTGAGTATAGTGCAGGATTCCAGCCTAAGCACTTCAGATGTATGGGCCAGTTTTGTCTCAATCTGGTAAACTGTTCCTTGTGATCTAAGAGGGTTGGGCCCATCGGCATGCTCTAGTAGTTTGACAGAAGCATCTGCTAGCCACCTGTAAGACTAGGAGAACCCCTGAACTTGAGGGGAAAAGCAAGAAATGAGCCGGTCATCACTCTGAAGCAGATTTTCATCAGTATATTTGTAATCTTTGTAGTTTCCCACATGAAAATGACAGCCTGAGCTTGTGACTTAGAGCTGCATACATGTTTTAAGTCCATTTTCACCCTGAGAATAACCCTGTTGCTATGGAAACCAGAAGAGAAATTGTATTTCTGTTACCAAAACCAGAAATCATATTTCTGTTACCAAGACTTGATTTCATAAACTGCTTTTTCTTCAGTTAATATATTTATACACACTTGTCCCATGTTTAGCTTACTGAAGCCACAAAAAATGTTAGTGACAATAATATATTTAATATTCCTTATACATGACATTTTCCATAGTATCTACCTAAAGATTTAAGTAGTGTGGGCAGAACTTTATGAAGGTTTAGTGCTTACAGGGTCAAGCATACAAAATTTAGATGTTTATGGAAGATTCCTTTGTAAACAAAAACTGCAGAAGAGTCAGGTGAGTATGTTTTAGTTCCTGTGTATTTAAAAAATTGTAAGTCTGTATATCAAAGTATCACAAACTGACCTGGTGGTAGTTTCTAATGTCTCCATTTAGTTCAGGCTAGCGGTGGGGCCTTGGCGATGTCTGCGGAAGTAGAAAGTCTGTGACACTGCTAAGTACAGCAGACTTCGGATATACTGTATGTCTTGTTCCGCACCACTTTACTTACAGTGAAATGAGTCCTAGCCTTTATTCTGGTGGAGGGTCTTGCCTTCAATTTGTAAAAAACACATCTGTGCTGCACAGTAAAATGAGGTTTGCCTGTACTGGAAAGATGAGAGAACAAGCCATGTAGCTGGATGGACTAACATGGAATGAATTACTAAATTACTAATGTTACAGAATCATCTTAGCAAAGAGAAGGCACTTGATGCATAGGAGAGGAAATCGTAGGTAAAACCCTCTTGAGGAAGTAGCATTCACATTGGGGAGGGATGAGTAGGTGTTAGCAAAGCAAGGAGGGTGGGTAGAAAGGGTTCCTTTGGGGAAGTCCTAAAGAGAGGAGAGGAGCAGTTTGAAAGACCAAAAGAGGAATGAATAAGGAGGGTTATTGATAGTGGGGAATGCTTTTAGGACCTACGCAGTGCTATGTTATACCTGTCTATAGAGGACCTTGAATAACCTTTTAAAATTCTGAGAATTTTTCTTGTGGGCTTTGGAGAGCCCTGAATCAGAAACTACTTCAGAGGAAGGTGAAGAAAGACGATGTTGGGGCACATACACTGTTGAATGTTGCAGTTGCTTAAGATTTGGGGGCTAGTATTAAAATTTAGTCATGACAATATAAAAGTCTACATTGAAGTTTTATTTGTGGAACAGATGCAATTGTTATTTTAAAGTAAAATCCACTCAAAATCTTGGGCATGTTTTGTGAGGGCCAGGTGATGGAGAAGAAAGACCAGTGTTGACGCTGTCAGAAGTATTAAAGATGTAGAAGTTATCTACATGAATATGACTGAAGTTATGAGATTTTATGAAAGTTCTAGGAATAGAAAACATTTTTAAGAACAACCTTTTCTGGTGGAGGGTCTTGTAGTATTTAAGAGCATGGGTTCTGGAGAGCTAGAGCTGTCTGGGTTTTGAATCTCGGCTCTGCCACTTACTACCCTGGACTCTGTGATCTTGGGCTGCTTTTCTGTGCCTTGGTTCCCTCATCTGTAAAGTGGGGATAATAAGAGTACCAGTGCCATGAGACTGTTAAGTAAGTTAATATTTGCTTACAAAGAACTTCAGACAGCACTTTGTATATAGTAAGAACAGTCTGTGGTTCATCGAAAATACAAGAGACCAGAATTTCAAAAAACTGACACTGATCAGAATTAGATACTTTTACAAGATTATTGCGTCTACTTTTCCAGCTCTTCTTACATACTAAGGATATCACTTCTTCATAATCCTGTACTTTGAACCGTTCATCAGGGTGTGTTTAATAAACTGTGTCCTGGGGGTGACTTCTTTATTCCTGAATTGTGGGGCAAGTGAGAAAGAGAGGTTGATCAACTAACTTGTGATGTAATCAAGAATTCCTTATTTAAGTATTGCAAATGGTTTGTTAGTCATTACTAATGCGAGAGGGGCCCTAGGCAAAAGCAGGAAGTTGATGTTGAGTCACCTTCAGTGTTATAACGTGGAGTATTTTGTTTGTTTTAAAATACTAAAGGAAATTAGTATTCACTTAGTAGATAAGTTATCATTCAACCAGTATAAAACTCTTATTTTCCCCCAAAACAGGTTATTTTTAATTTATGAATAAATTTAGTGGTAGCCTACCAGTCTCTCTTGCTTATCCTGATTCATATGTCTCACCCTCTTAAATATCATTGAGATGCTGGCCTCTTTCTCACTGCAGTCTTGATTCAGGGCCATTTTTTTTTAATCTCTCCTTTCCCAAAAAGACTTTGTTTTGGTGTGGCAGTCAGGCATGATACTCCAGCCTTGAAAAACTCCCTAATCTTTCCCGTGTCTAAAGGCCTAATTTAACCGTATGTAAATGTGCTATGGGATGGAAGTGTTGATTGTCTTGCTGCTTTGACTTGTCCATGAATTTGGAGAAATTGGTATTACCCTTTCGCAATAACAATTTCCCTGTAGGTATTGCCCATTCTGTCTTATACTGGTAGGAATGACGGGAGGTTTTGAGTCTGGATATTAAAAACAAAATGGACCACTGGACCTCATTCCTTGCTTATCCGTCCCATCCGTACTGGCTTCCTTGGAGTTTCACCTAACTGTAATGCTGTGCCCCAGATCCCATGCTTGGACTTGGATTGTGTGGGTGTCTCAGCTTTTAAACTCACATTCCCTGTGCAGCCATTCTTAGTTCACATTTCTAAGGACCATTTCCTTTTTTTTTCCCATTCATGCTGTTTTGTCCCCGTTTTCAGCGCGCTGATCATGAGCTAGTATGTATTGTACATATCTGTTTGTCTTAGTGGCTAGAACATACGTTCTGTGAAATGGATTATTTTGCTTATTACTGTCTCCAGGGCCTGAAATGCCTGAATATTGTAGGGGCTCAATAGAGACTTCCTGAATAAAAGAATTTGCTCTATCCCAGTGCCTTCAGTTTGTATGGTAGCAACTAATGGAGGAATTGAATTTACATGGAAAAAATAAACCAATATTTTGTTTTCCAAATATACTGCTCACAAAAATTAGGGGATATTTCAAAATGAATATAAAGTGATAAATAAGCATTTGATTCTTTTTTTATTAAACAAGAACATTAGAAAAGCGAACAAGTCAAAGTTGTTCAATTATACCAAAGAGATGCAAAACCAACTTTTATTTCATTGGTGAAAATGCACTGTACAAAAGGCTGGAAGTACTGGAGTATCTGCACGTTCCCTGATCCTCTAATTTTTGTAAGCAATGTATAAAGAAGGGATTTTAATTAACTTTCATTTTGATTGTGTTAATTTCAGCCAACATTTATTCCCATCCTTGCTGAGTAGTAGGCACTCCGCTAGACAATCGAATAGATCTGTTCAGGTATTTCATAGTCGAGTTTGGAAGAAAACACACATATAAGCTGAATAGATTCAAGAAGCAGTTCTGTACCAGTTGAAGAATTCTCAGTATCTTAGGTCAGTGGTTCTCAGTGAGTTCCTTAGACCTGAAGCATGAACATGAAGAGAATATTTAGGTCAAATCCCTAACCAACTGTCTGAATTAGAATTTTAACCATAGGAGCTCTTTTTTAACAAACTCTCCACTTGACTCTGATACATACTGAAGTTTGAGAGCCACTGTTTTAGATCATCTTTTGTAAATAAAGTGCTGCTAATTACATTTACTTCATTTTATCACTCTCTATTCATGACACACTAAAACCAGAATATAGATTGAATTCCAAGGCATCGATCCTTTTGGTCTCCTTATAAATTTAGTTTTATGGGAAGCCCAGATTGCCCCTTGAACTTCTGACCTTACTCCATTCTTCACTGTAGCCCAAACAGATGCTCAAATCAAACTTTCACTGGCCTGTGCAACTTGTTGATTCAGAAAATGTGTCACTCCTGCTTTTTCTGCTTTTCATGGTTATTCAACAGTTAGCTTGATTTAACATGTTTATTTAGTATTGTCATTGAATTTCTTTTAAGAACTATTTAAGTAAAAAAAAAAAAGGTTTTCTTTTCTGGTGAATAAAGCCAAGATTTGTATTATTTTATTTAATTCACATTTAAAGTTGAGGATTTCTTTTTAGTTTTCTTTTTGTAATACTGAGGATTTGGTTGTGGTTTAAAGCTATTAAAAAATAAAAAGTAATCTTTCCTCATTTACTCCTTTGCCTTTGATCCATACCTTTCTTTGTATATAAAGAAAACATCCAATTTTGAACCATTTCTTTCAATAACCTTATACAGGGGTGGGCAAAAGTAGGTTTACAGTTGTAAGTGAGAAACAGTTTAGTCTTTTATTATTATTGATTGTATTATTTATACTACAACTGTATTATAAACTGTATTGCCAACACCATATTTTTACCAGTATTAAATGAAAGACATAAATGAATATATAAAGCGGTCTTTCCTGATATATATAAATTTGAGTGCTTATAAAATTAATTATATGGTACTTACTCTGTTTCATTTGCATGTTATTTAATTCTTTAATTAGAAAGATGATGAGAAAACAGTCAGCACTTGCTATGCTGTTTATTTGTACTGGGTTCGTTTCTCCTTTCTATCTTCATTTCTAAAGTTAGTGCATTGAGAGGTTTGCTTTTTACTGTTTATGGTCTATAAAAGCAGTATTGACGAAAATTTTCTTGAACTTAATTTTTGAAGTCTACTGTTTCTACTGAAATACTGAATACTTAATGACTGTATATGATAAATACTTGATATGTGACTTAAATGATAAATACTTAGTGATTTAAATTTGTGTATAAAGGGATGAAGTCAGTATTCCACTTTGAATTTATGTATGTATGGAATTTACATTGAATGATTTGAATTTCATGTGTGGAAACATCCTCATAAGTTTTGGGAAATGTATTTATATCTTTGGGAAGCAGCATGTTCTGTGGTTTAAATCAAACTGCCTGGGTTCAAATCTTTACCTTGGGCACGTTACCTCCGTGAATGTCCTGGTGTGTCATCTGTATGATAGGAGCATGGACAGTGCCTAGTACACAGAGCCGCTTTGTAGATTTAGATGTGATGTCACCACTGTGTGATGGTGGTTGTGGAGGTGGGGCTGGTAGAGGTGCTGCTTCCATTGGTAGCCCCAAGGATTGTGCCTTGCACTATTATTTATAGCAGCCTAAAAATTTAGAAACAACTCTCATATTCAAATCTGGGAAAAGGGATAAAAGAATTCAAACATATCCATACAATAAGATCTATGAAGCCATTAAAAATTATGACAGACCAGCCCTGGACAGGTAGCTCAGTTGATTCAATTGTCATCCGACATACCAAGGTTGCCGGTCAGGGACATTTATAAAGTCAGTCAATGACAACAAGAATAAGTGAAAGAATAGATTATCCCCCCCCCCCTCTTCTTCTCCCTTCTTTCTCGAAAAAAGAAAAGAGAGAGAGTGTTATGTGTTGTGTGAAAAGACACCCATGCTATATTAAGTGAATAAAAGCAAGAATGGTATAGGCAGAGCACGACATCAATATATATATATGTTGTGGACTGTGCACAAGAAAAATCCAGACCTATCACAAAAACTAAAGTTGTTTAGTTTTCCCTGTGGGGAGTAGGTTTTTTCCATTATGCATTTCTTTAATTTTTAACATTTAAATAACTTTAAATGTTAAAAATGAATACATTTATGAACACAAAGAAGTAAAAGGCACTGGATTTATAACATTCACATATTCTGTTTATAAACATATTAAGTGAAAAATCTGTACTACATGATTTTAAGCTTATTTATAGAAAATTCAAAGTATTAAAAGGCAAGACATTCATTCTTCCATTAAATATTTATTGAGCAATTACTCAGATACTAGCCTAAAAGTTACAATATGAGTGACCTGGTCATTGCCAGGAGGAGACATATAAACAACTAATTACAGCTCTATTTGTTAGATGTTAATACAGAGCAAAAGAGGAAACTAATAGCTTTGTGTGGGATAATCAGCGAAGACTGAATTTAAAAGGTGATACCTGAGCTCCTTCTCTTGCAGGATGAATACCTTTATAAGGAGCAGAGCAGAATGCTCACATACAAGGAGATACCATGGTTTTGGGAAAAGGTGGAGTGGGAGTAGGAATTGGGTGTGTGGAGAAGACTTCTTAAGAAAAAGGAGTCCAGCTGCCACTTTCCTTTTGAGGGAAATGTTTTTAAAGGCAGTGAGTGACATAAAAGTTGGGTAGGTAATATTGTAAGAAGAGAACACTGGTGGTGTTTGATAGAAGACACTGGCATGGGGGGAGGAGATGAGAAGTCAGGTACCAACGAAGGAGATAAGATAGCCAGAAGGAGAAAAGAGCTGCTGTCTACTGATGGCTGGATGCTCAGAAATGGAGCGGAACAAATCTAGCAGGGAGAATGCAACTGGAATTTACAGGCTGCAGTGGCTGAGCAGATAGGGAAGGTTTATTTGTATTTAAGATACTACTCTTGGTTCTAACTCTTACAGCTAAAGTGGAGAGTGATAGTGTTTTTTAAAAATAGGTAGGAATTCGTACATTCAGGCAGGTTTGGAGGCTGTACTGATATCTCTAGAGATTGTTGAGCTGAGGCTTTTAAAGGCAACCCCATGACTGCTACTGACTTACTTGTTTGTCAGCATATCTTAAGAACTTAAAATTTTAGTTCTTTTCTCAAAAGCATTTTACAGTTGAGCCATCTTCATAATTAGAGGCAATAACAAACCATTAGTAGTTAATTTTGGAAGTTCTGTCTTCCTGGTGGGGAAATAGAGCCCAAAGTGACAGTGAAAGGTCTGAGAGAAGGGGTTTGATTTATGTGTTAAACAAGTTTGCTTCCATTCACCTTTCAGTAAACATGGGGTCTCTTTCAGCAAATTCCAACTCTGGACTTGGTTAGCATTGTGTACAGAACTCCTCATCCGGCTTCTCTAGGATTTCCTGTATCTGGTTCCTAACAGGATTCTGCCCTTCGAACCCCCTCCTCCCCCAGTCATCATAGGTCTTTGGTAATAGTTTAGTAGCAATGGGTCTGTTGCTGGTACAAATGAAACTGACCGAGAATAAGGGCTTTGGGTCCCATGGGCTTGTGTGAATGGTGTGTTTACCCAAAGTTACTTATTCAGCATCACTCATAAGGCTGTCAGACTGCCAGTGTAGAAAGAAGGAACTTGTTCTTTTTTTTCCCAGGAAGCATACCCAGTCTCTGGTCTTAGATGTGGAACATGAATAAAAAGAAATGTAGTTTGAGTATCACTTTGGTACCAACTAGCTTTGTGAGGTTGTTGTACCTGGCTGAACCACTCTTCCTCAGTTTCCTCATTAAAATGGAGATAATACTGTTCATTTATCATTGGTTGCTGTTAGGATTAAAAGAGTTAATGTATTTAATATGCTTTAAAAAGTAACTGGAACACAGGAAACACTCAATTGATGTTGGTCTACAGATGGAAAAATTGTAGGCATTTACTCGGACTCCAATTTACACTTGTCTCTAGACTCCTGGTGGAGATGGGAAGTGGAAGGGAGGATAGGAAGTGGAAGGGGAGATGTGGGGGAGAAAAGGAATTGAGGAGGAAATATGCTTGAATTTAGTAGTTTATTTTGGGTCTCTCTCTCTGTTCACAGCTATTAGCTCCAGAAAGCAATTGTCTAACCTCCATACCCTCATGAAGAGAATAATCTTAGATTTGCTCTATTCTTAAGTCCCGTCTTCCAGATGTTGTTTCCTCACTCCACAGCTTCTTCCTGACAAATCAGTTTTCCAGCAGTTATAGCACTTACCTGCCTGTTTCAAAATCTGACAAACTTCAACTCCCTAACCGTAGCTCCCTCTTCCTAGCAACTTTTGAACTATGAAACTAAGCTTGTTTTGAGCTATAGTTTTTTCTATTTAAGTTTTCTTGCTGCATGCCTGTCACATAAATAGTGGAAATAAATGGAGTTTGGCAGGCTTAGCTTAAGTGTGCTTTATATTAAACAGAATGTTTATGATACTTTAGATGTTCTGAAAACACTTGCATGTATTCTTTATTAAAGAATCTTGGAGTTCCTAGGAAGGCACTGTCACAAAACTGGATTGGTAGCAGGGACAAGGAGGGTAGCACTGGAGCTGTGCAGTTCGTGTCTTGTGTTAACAGTAATAATTATTATTTGGTAATGACTTACAAAAGGATTTTTTGAAAATCTGACTTTTTTTTTAATCTGTGTCTTTGGGGATGTAGATTTTATTATTTGGTAGTTTCATTTTAAGTGGAGAAGAATCTTGGTATATAGGTTTACCTTTCTTCTCTGAATACATGGTTAATTTTGTTTTAATGAGCTGTTTTATGTCAAGATGTATTTCTTTTTAAATTAGTACCCCTCCCACTTTTTTTAGGTGTACCACCAACTGTGATTTTTTTTCTGTATTTATAGGTCCTCTTCCTGATGGATGGGAACAAGCCATGACTCAGGATGGAGAAATTTACTATATAAACCATAAGAACAAGACCACCTCTTGGCTAGACCCAAGGCTTGACCCTCGTTTTGGTAAAGGTTCATCTCAAAACCTTTCTAGATATTTTTCATTACCATTATTTTGTATGTGAGTTTGGGAAGGTGCATTTAAATAAAATTGCCTTGCTTTATAGTATTAAGAAATGATTGCCCACCCAACTTTTCCAGTACTATTTTTATAGCTTTTTATACCTTTTACTTTAAACTTGAGAAATTCAAGGCCAAGTCAGCTTTTTAGCTTAGACTCTCTGGGATGGGACTGGGGGAATATTGTGGTGGCTGACTAACCAAAATCATTTTTTCTTTCACATTTTTGGGAGGCAAAGTGATTTGTTTAAAATGATCCTTCTAACTACAATAATAGGCTGTTTTGCAGCATCTAAAACCTGGGATACCAGCTTTTGTCAGTGACTTGGTGTCTGGTTATGCTTAATTGTGGCCTGGGTATTGTAGTGTTTTCTGTCCTAAAAGTGGGGAGGACCCTGTCACACTAGAAGTAAGACCAGTGTTTCTTCCCTCTCTTCTGGCTACTTTTTCTTTTTCTTTTTTTAATTATTAAGTAGTGAGAGGCAAGGAGGCAGAGACAGACTCCTGCATCCACCTGGCAAACCCCCTACTACCAGGCGACGCTCTGCCCATCTGGGCCGCTGCTCTGTTGCCAGCAACGAGCTATTCTAGCACCTAAGGCAAGGCCGTGGAGCCATCCTCAACGCTCAGGGCCAACTTTTCTGGAACCATTTGAGCCATGGCTGTGTGGGAAGGGAAGAGAGAGAGAGCTAGGGGATAGGGGGGACAAAGCAATTGGTCGCTTCTCCTTTGTACCCTGACCAGAATCGAACCCAGGACTTCCACATGCCGGACTGATACTCTACCACCGCCTAGCCAACCGACCAGGGCTATTTTTTTATTTTTATTTTTTTAAGTAAATGTCCTTTTCTTTGTTTTCCATTTAGGAAACAAAAAGCAAAGCTATTTTTCTCTTCAGATCACATGACTAAATCACCAATTTGCACAAAGGAGTACTTCTCCCCCAAATATGACCATCTTGAAAATAGTGTGTACAATCCCTTTAGTGCTTTTTTACCCAATTTTTTTTCACTGTTTTCAGTTTCTCCAGCTAGGTTTCTGAGATATTTTTCCGAAGCCATGGAAAAATGACTCTAAAAAGGAGCAGACCATTGTGGTTTCAAAGTTTTCGTCTTGGACTGAATGCAGCTAAATGAAAACAATGTGCAGATCACTGAGTAGGTCAGACTGAGGGGACACAGAGCCTTTGAAGCTTTACAGGGGTTGACCCAACAACAACTGGGGCCCGTATGGGAAAGAGGAATTAACTCTGTGAATGCCATCAAAACACAATCTAGGGGGAAAAAGAGAAAACTACCCAGAGCTGGTTGAGTGAAATAACTTTTCTGTCAGGAACATTATGACCAGTTCTCCTGTGTCTTTATGTCTTTAGGTATACCTTTAAATAACCCCAGTATTCGGGTTTGCCCTAAACTGACTGATTGGCTTTATGGATTGTACCCCTTATTCAAGTAAAGTCAAAGGTGGGATCAGGGCAGAGACTGTCATTTTGACAGATATTCGGCTTGGCTTAAATGCTACTCTTTTGAGCTTCAAGACCCATTCGGGTGTTTAAAAAGTTACATGGCATGTTAATAATTTGCAACTTCAGATTCTATTTAATTCTTAAATAAGCCCTTGTGGTTGAAACAGGAAACCAAGTAAGGTAGAGAATTTAATAAATGTTGCCATTTGTATGGACTGGAACGATAACAGCCATGTTTCCTTAAATCAGCTTTAATGAATTCAACTTGTCTTTGTTTTGGAAACTTTTTTAAATGGTACTGTGAGTATTTTTATACCCCCTCCCCTAGCATACGGTTATGAAAGATGATGATTAACTCTTAGCTAACTGCAGAATCAAGAATTGAAACAAAGCTGGGTTGTTGTTTTATAAAGTATTTTCAGTTAAAACAGTGAATAAAACAACTTGGCTGTGAGCTTAAATAGATCCATTAATTACACACACAGTTTGGTCTTTTGTTTTAAATGAGAGAAAGTATGAAAAAAAATTCTTCCTGCAACACATTTGTACACACAAACATACAATGAGATATGCAAAAAAACAAAGGTTTCATAAAATTCTCTTATTGCCTTTAGTTTCCCTTTTTGGACCCACTGTGTATGTGTATTCCAGACAGGCTTGACAACATGCCAAAGCTTTTTATTTTGTAGCCTGACTTTTAATCCGTTCCAGACCTTTTCAGTCAGAGAGCTCAAGTGTAACTGAAGGGGGGCAGGAAAAAAAAAAAGTGTGTGTTTCTCTGATCTAGAAGTGACAGCGAATAGAGACAAGCTGTTAGCTGCTGAATTTAAAGGAGTTTTCCTTGAAATCTGAAGTTCTATAGTGGATTGTGTTTTATCTCTGCCAAAAAAAATGTAAACTATCCCCTTTCTGACCTTTTGAGCCATTCAGACACAAACAAATGGTAGGTTGTTGCTTTTATGGTTTTTGGAGTTTGCTTTCCTATATACCTCAAATCTATATTAAAATATTTACCAATTCTTAGCTTAGATCAAGTTGACCTATGTCTTTTGACATTTTTTAATATAAAATCCACCTCTGTATAAGCTTAACTAGATCAACTCCTTCAAACACAAGTCTTTTTTATATTTCTATTTATCAGATGCTTTAGATTATATTTACAACAATTTATCAGTTCTTCACATCCCACATGAAGTTTATAAATTAGCTATATGTTTTCAAGAAATTAAAAAGTAACTTGTTGTAGATTGGTTATTTTTTATCTGATTTTTTTGTTCTTTAACATTTAAAAACAACATATCTTTGACATTTATATTATTCTAGAGAATACATTAATTTATAATAAATTATGAAGTAATACCCAATGGTAATAAAGACTTGCTGATATATATTGGCTTTGAAAAAAGGAAGACTTTTGTTTACTTGTTCTTAAGGAATGATATTAGGACTGTTTAACTTCTAGTAAAGAAAATTGATGCTTGAGTGTTATGCAGGCCATTACATTATTTTATATAAATGTTCTTTTTTCCTAGACATTTTACACTTGCAAACATGAAATCTCATGTTTAAACATTTTCTTGGACATTGTAGAATTGTTGTTCTATATGATACAGTCACCTGAATCTTTTTCAGTAAAAGCCCTTAATGAAAACTAATTATAATTCGTATTCTTCAGAATGAGATATCTAATCCAAAATAATAAATCAATGTACTGATTTTTAATTGTCCTGATGTTATTGTCCCTATTTATTATGAAAGGACATTAAATATTGTTAGTGATCTTTGTTTCTGGAAATAAGTGCTGCTCATAACACTAGGATAAAGACAAGTTTGGTGTAAGTAATATCTGGGAACTAGAGATTTAGGTGTTTGGGTTTTTTTTGAGTTTTAAAGGAAGTAATCTAGTATGGCAAAAATAAAATACCCTTTAATCCCTAATAACAGTTTTGTGCTCAGAAATTCTATACATGGAAATGTCAAAGGTGATTAAAATGCAGATGTTGACTTTGGTCCTTTGTTTTAGTTTCCCAGAACTTAACTATAGTGAGTGAGTGAGTGTGTGTGTGTGTGTGTGTGTGTGTGTGTGTGTGTGTTTCTAAAATATTAAGAAATAAAATTAAAATAATAAGTAAATAGGTAGATAGATAGTTTGAATCCTAAAGCCAAAAGTTGTTCAGCATATCGTACCAAAGTTAAATATTTTACATCAATAATTAGAGATTTGTTAAAATTTTCTAACTGTTCAGACATTCATCAACCTTTTCTCTACAAGATAGCTGTCATGAGTAATATTTGATAAAAGTGTACCTAAAGTAAGTTTTTTTCCCCCTTACTCCCTTATAATCTGTCCTAGTTATCTTAAATTGACAGTATTTGGTTGTGGACTATATTATTAACTACTTATGATAAGGGGGAAAAGATGTTTTACTGTGTTTTAGGTAAGAAGAGCTGTTGATAACTAAAAATTTTTAACAGAAAAACCTCACAGAATTTGGCTCTGGGAAGGAATTTGTAATTCTTCTAATCAACATTTCTCAAAAGAGGAGGGATGTATTCTGGGGACTGCAAGACAGCCAGCCATCCGTGGCTCTTGCCCACTAAACACTCTAGTGCCAGCCAGTCATTGTGACTCCCCAATTCAACAACATATTTTTTTTAGAAAATGCTGGGAGAAGTAGGGAATGTTGCCCCAAATCTGAGCTTCTCTAAGATCTAGGGAAATTATCACCAACTCAAGGTTATATAGTTGAATGACAAAACTAGAATCTGAACTTGATCTTTTGACATCTAGAAATTTTAAGAAATTTAGATTAAATTTAGTTAATCTTTCAGAAACACACCCAATTCATTAATACTAACACATGGAAATTTCAAATGGAAGAAGACACAGTGGTTAATTCATTTACTTATATGCTGTATTGTGATTCATCTTGAGGAAATTACCCAATGGTAATGAGTTTCCAGTATGGAAGGGAAATTAAGATAAATGGTTGGAGCAGACTGTAAAGCCATGTAGATGAATTATTGTGCCTCATTTCTATTATATTCTTAAGAGATTAATTTCCAACCTCAGCTTTGACCTCTCCCTTGATATAAGGCGGTTTATTCTCTTTAAGGAAAGTCCCAGTGACCAGAAAGTATGTATTCCTTTATTACCCAGAAATTTACTTTCATTCAGATTTGTTGATACAGTTCTAATCCCAGAAGCATTCTTTTCTAACTGACTTCTCCATTTTATTCACATGTTAAAAGGTACTTTACCAGTTCTCGCTTTTTCTCTGGATGTCTTCATCATAGTGTTGTATATATACATTATCCATTGAGAAAAATCATTATGGCAGTACTGTGACCAGACATTTTATTTTATGTACCTTCCAAAAATCAATTTTTTTTAATTCTGCAGTAGAATTTAGCTTAGCATCCTGTTTTCTACATGGTAATAATGATGGAGCACAGGTAGGATTACAGTTGTGAGTATGCAAAATACAGCTTATTCTTTATTATTCTTTATGAATTACTGTATTATTTTCCATATGAACAACAAGAACCTACTTTTGCCCCACCCTGTAATGTACTGAATTCAAATGAATTAAATAATGATGTAACAAAATTAACCTATTCAGTTGGGAGTTAAGAGACTCAAGTTCTTCATAACTAGCTTATTCAGAAATATACCTGACTTCTCTTGACTTAATTGGACTCAATCTGTAAAAAGTATCTGGCTTATCCTGGATACTTTTAAGAATATTTTCAATCTTTAATTTAATACAATATGCGAGATCATGAATTCTTCAGTTACTGCTTTGGACCCTTGCTTGAGATTACTTCTCAAGAGTCTTACGGATCTTACAGATTTGAGTTTATTGAGGTTTCAGAGATACCGTTGAACTATTTATTGTACCATTTTAAGTTTAGCTTTTGGTTCTCTGGTCACAGCTGGGAATTAGTTTCGTAAAGGAGACAGAGAAATCTTGCAACCTATAATCTAAAGATAAGCCTTATCACGTGGTGAGAATGCCAGGCAAACAAATCTGATGGGGGATGGGCAGTGCTAGGGGGAATGGTTTTTTGTCTCTCTATAGTCTTGAACTCTTTTGGAAGCATATAGTTTAAACATGGCTTTGCTGCCTTAAAGTTGGTACATTTTGGTATGTTTTGTTTCTAAAGTTTAACGTTGTGTAATAGGAAGCCTGGTATAAGCTGATTTGAAGTATAGTTCCAGGTTATGCACTTACTTAAAGCCTCATTTAAAACACAGTTAGAGATTGTTTCTAATTGTTGCCCTCACTATATTTTTTTACTTGAAAAACAAGCACTTACTGAAATGAATATTTTATTGAATAAGATTATAGAATATTAAAATTAGTTTAATACTTGAGGTTTGCAGAAGTTTTTGCAGATGTTGTTTTTTTTTTTAATTTATATTAAATTCAGGAGGGTGGTACCAAAATAATTGATCAGTCATGGTAAGCAGACTCTCCACTACTTGCCAAAGGTGAGGAGACATATCAATGAAGTTAAGTTAATATGTAGTTTCTACTTGACAATGGTTTAGTTTAGTAATGCAGATAATTGTATAGCAAAGAAATATTTTTGTCTTTATTTGCAAAATTTATTCATGTAGAAGTTTTTTTAAAACTTAAAAGCCTGGTTTATTTGCGTTACTAAAACCTTAACATAGTTTTTTTTAAAACAAGTTGCAAGTTATATTTGTATCGACTTTGTATTAATAGCAAGTGTCTTATAAAATGTACTGGAGAAAAGAGCCATTTGGTGATGCCACTTTTGGTGCCAACCCAGAGGTTCAGATACAAGGAACAGAGATTGCCATTATAGACTTCCCAAGGGGTAAGACAAATAGATCTCTGGTGAAATATATCAGGACAATTCAAAATGGAGACGGGGTCATATTTTTTGTTTTGTTTTATACTCATTTTCTGTACCGTGGTTGCTAAGGTCATTTCAGAACTCATTCTGGACTTGCTTCAACTTAGAGATTCTCCTGTTGGTTACCAATAGGATCCTTGTTGGTTACCAATAGGATCCTACTAACGAAGGATAGAAACTATTTCAGTATTTATTCACTCAACAAATATTTGAGTGCCAGTTATGAACCAGGCACTATACTAGTCATCAGGGGGAGGGTTGCAGGCTACTAAACAAATAAATCATTACAAAACATGTTAAATACAACGAAGAATAATAATGCCATGAGAGGGGATAATGTATGCTGGAAGGAACCTACTTGAGTATCTGTGGTCAGGGAAAGCTGTTTCTAAGAGGGACATTAAAGGATGAGAAAAAGCCAGTCGTGCCCTAGACTATAAAAGGACCACGTTTTGTGTTTATCTGTAAAAACTAAGATATACCTCTCTTCTAAATTATAGTTTCCTCTGTGAAAGAGCATTAATAGTAATAGATTACATGTAATCATAAAGAAAGCTGTTGTTTATTAATGGAACTATTTACTCACTAACTTGAATTCATAATGGCAGGTATATTTTAAAATATAATTTCTCTTCTCTTTAGACCAGTAGTCTCATTATCTGAACTTTCTGGTGAAAGTTTATTCATTTAATCACCAGTCTAGTCCAAACTAGACTTTAAACTTTATTTTTGCAGTAGAGGAAAAAATCATGGCTGCACTCTGGGAACAGAGAGAGCTTGAAAGCTAGTTAGAGCACTTTCTCCCTTCTCCTTCTCACCTCATTTAGCAACCCCCGAGTCCTGCCCCAAATGCTTAATGAGGTGATGAGGAAAAAATGTTCTCTTAAATATTTTTAAAGCTCCATCCATAATTGTATTGTTTGAAAAATACCATTATAATGACTTTTCATGCCAGTTTTCTGATAGACAGTGGAAGGAAGAAATTGACTGAAATAATGATGTTATTGTTACTTTTTAACAGTTTTTTAAGATTTAAATATTGTAAATCATTGATAGGTTCTGAACTGCAAGTGAAACAACTAGAAGGAAGTCACTTTTTACCGTAGGTTGATTGATATAAACAAGAGTTAAGTTTCTGCAGCATCTCATCAACATTATAACAAAATTACATTGGTTATTCGGGGACCTGCTCTACTTTTAACCCAGGTTTGGAACCCTGGAGGTTGGTGCTTGGGAAGGAAGAGAAGTGTAAAGTGTTGGAGACAGAGATACCTTTGCTTGTGACAGGACATAAAGTCATAGAGGGGGTGAACTGTTACCACATAATGTAAAGAAAAACAGCAATGAAATACCACTTTATTCCCAGTAGGAAGGCTAAAATCAAAGATAATAAGTGTTGACCAGACTGTGAAGCAACTGGAACTCCTGTGCATTGCTAATGGAATTAAAAATGATGCAGCCACTTTGGAACACAGTTTGGCTGTTTTGACTCAAAAAGTTAAATGTAAAGATACCATATGACCAGCAAATTCCATTCCTATATATATATATATATATATGCAAAAGAATTGAAACCATGTCTGCAACAAAAACCTGTATGTGAATATTCATAATAACCAAAAAGTAAAAATAACACGAAATATCCATCAATTGATTAATGTCCTAACAAAATATATGTCCATGCAGTGGAATATTATTTGGCAATGAAAAAAAATGAAATGCTGATACCACAACATGGATGGATCTGGAAAATATTAAGCTGTGTGAAACGAGCCAGTCACTGAAGGCCACATATTGTTTGATTCCATTTATATGACATGTCCAGAATAAGCAAATCCATAGAGACAGAGTAATTACTGGTGGCTAGGAACTGGGGAAGGAGCAATAGAAGTCTGAGGCTTGATAACGTATTAGACAAAATAAAGAAGTACTGCTGAGGATATGGGGTTTCTTTTTAGGGTGATTAAAATGTTCACAAATTAGGTAAAAGTGATGGTTACAGAATTCTATGAATATATAAAAACTTAAAAGTGAATTTTACAGTTTGTGAAATATCTCAGTCTCAGTAAGCTCATTTAAAAAAAATTATTCCTGGGCATGGCATTGTCATTTAGGTATATAGCTTTATTAAGTGTTGGGAAACGTCTTTTGTATACAGTATTGATAATGAAAAGATATATTCAGTCATTATATTAGGACCCTGGCTGTTTATACCTTTTGTATGAGTAATATTTTCAGTGTGAATCAAATAGTAAGAATTTTCACTGAAAATTCATTTTATATTTAAATGTGTATATAAATTATGTGGACAGTAGATAATTCAGTACCCTAGGTCATGTAGTAGACACTTAGCTAGCAGTGGGTGTTATGTGTTTTATATTTACTATTTAAGACCAACAGATGGCCTATTTTTGTTTTTAGAAAAGCATTTGTTTCTTTTAACAAGTATACTATTTTACAGCCTTTTTAACTTTAAAAAAATTATTGATTGATTTTAGAGATTTTTTATTGATTGATTTGTTGTTCTATTTATTTATGCATCCATTGGTTGACTCTTGTTAAGTGCCCTTTCCGGGGATCCAACCCTGCAACCTTGGCATATTGGGAGGACACTCTCTAACCAACTGTGCTACCTGGCTGGGACCTTTTTTATAGTTTCTTTTTTTTTTTTTTTTTTTTTGGACAGAGACAGAGAGAGGAACAGTCAGGAAGGGAGAGAGAGATGAGAAGCATCAATTCTGAGTTGACGGCACCTTAGTTGTTTGTTAATTGATTGCTTTCTTTTATGTGCCTTGACCGAGGGGATACAGCAGAGTTAGTGACCCCTTGCTAAGCCAGCGACCTTGGCTTCAAGCCAGTGACCATGGGATCATGTCTGATACCACACTCAAGCCAGCGACGCCATGCTCAAGCCAATGACCTCGAGGTTTCGAACCTGGGTCCTCCGTGTCCTAGTCTGACACTCTATCCACTGCAGCACCGCCTGGTCAGGCTGTTTTACAGTCTTGAGTACCCTTGTATTTATGGAGAAAACGTAAAATTTGTTTCTAAATGTTATGAATAGCCATGTTAATATGAAAAATGCAGTGTCTGAGACTTGATAACATATTAGATAAAGTAAAGAAGTGCTTTTTTTCGTTGTGGGAGATTTGTTATAATATTTTGAAAGTTCAAAAATTATTTGTAGTGCCTGACCTGTGGTGGCGCAGTGGATAAAGCCTCGACCTGGGAACACTGAGGTTGCCAGTTCAAAACCCTGCACTGGTTTGGTCAAGGCACATATGGGAGTTGATGCTTCTAGCTCCCCCCCCCCCTCTCTCTCACTCTCACTCTGTGTCTCCTCTCTAAAATAAATAAATAAAAGAAATTTAAAAAAAAAAAAATTATTTGTAAATTTTAATTTATACTTAATGAGGTTTCCAAGATTGAATATCTTATCCCAGTGGTTGGCAAACAGATCCAAATATCAACAGTACAACGATTGAAATTACTTTTGAGGGCCAAATTTTTTAAACTTAAACTATATAGATAGGGCACATTACTTATCAAGGTAGCACCTGCACGTGGTATTTTGTGGAAGAGCTGCATGTGGCTCGCGAGCCGCGGTTTGCCGACCACTGTCTTATCCCAAAGTTTGTGGTTGATTACCAGATCTGTAGTTCTTTGTAATGTTCCACAGTTGAGGTTACATATTATGTAAATGTAAAAATTGTCTGAAGTTTCAAACTCGGGAATTTGGAAAGAGACCAGTGGCGATTCCCTCCTTTCTCTTGAAGAAGGTGGTCTCTTAGTTTTCAGTAATTGCGGAGTGGATGGTTTGCTACCATAAAGCTGTCAGGATTGATTTGTTAAGTAAAACTTGAAACAGTTACTATTTTACAGTCCAAGCAGTACAGAATCGGAACTTTAAAACATATAAAAAAATTTTTAAATTGTGTCATATTTTAGGGATTTTTCTCTTTACCATTTTTTTTAAAAGAAATTTTATTAAAACTGGAAACATTATTGGGATTTTAGTAGTTGATCACAGAGGGGAAGAAGTTGGTAATGCTGTTCTTTTCTTCCCCTGCTGCCCTGCCTACTTCCCCCAGGAAACAAAGCCTGTTTTGTTTCATGCCTGCTTGTGAGGTCTCTGCTGCACCCCATGTGGGTGCGCTGCTCTGTGCTTTGTTGAAATGCTTGAGATACTCAGAAGGTAAAGAACAGGATGCTTCTGGAGAGGGATAAATCTCAGTTTCAGTGGATAAGCAAGGTCGTTTGAATTGGTCATTTAAGTGACCTCCTTTTGTAGAAACCTTGCAGCACTGCTTGTGTACAGAGGTAACAGCATTTAAGTAAACACAACCTAAAGTGCTCACTAATGTTAGCTCTCTACCTGCTTCTGTTGCATAGTTTGTGGAAGTTTTTGTTTAATTCTTTAGCATTGTTCTTCCTCCATCTGTTGATTGCCCATTTGTTTTCCTTTTCTGTGGTTTTGAATAGTCAGATAAGCTTAAATTTACAAAAGATTTTACCAACCAATTCAGTTTGCCATCAGCAGTGATTATCATTAAAGATTATTGTGTGTGGTTTCTAATTCTAGGAAATAGGAAGCTGAGGATACTTACCTCTGTATTTTCATGCAATTTTGTTATTGTCCAATTAGTTTTCACAAGGGATAAATACTACTTTTATTAATTTATTAAATGCTATATTAATAAAAAATTTAATGTAGAAAACTGAAAATGTTTCTTAATAAGAAATATTTAACAGTGTACGTATAGCTCTAGAATCTCTTTTGAACTCAGTCATGTTTTACAATTCCAAAACTCCTCCCCTTACTAAGGGACTGTTTCCTAGCAATTATTTAATTGGTTGGAAGTAAAAATATTTTTTCCCCAATATAGTTGTTTGCTCTAGACCTCAGTCTATGAGATGTTCAGTGTATGTGGTGGGTCATCCAATCAGCCCTCCGATTCATACTTGATTCATATTATCAAGCTCAGAACAATGTAGAATGTCCCAATGAGGAGATATGTCAAATGTCCTGGAATGCCAGGAACATACTTCATCAGAAGAGAAGGGTTCCCTAAGGGGTTGAGCTAAAGCTCACCACCCATTCTTTTCTTCTTAGATCTTATAGGAAAGATAAGTATGGTATACATATCTTTGTGAATCATAGAATACTTGGAAACTATGAGTGGCATGGTAAAGTGGGAGGGTGGAAAGGATAGTACAGGCATTCAAGCCAGAATAATTTTCTGAGGAGTACTAATCTTAAAGTTTAAAAACAACTATTCTGAAAAAGGGAGAGACTAACATTTACAGCACATTTGATGTATTCCAAGATTATAATAAATGCCTACATGTCTTATTAATCCCCACAATGACTCAAAAAGGGAGATGTTCATATCCCTAGGTATATAGGGGTGGACAAAAGTAGGTTTACAGGTTTCATTTGGAAAATAATACAATAATTAATAAAAGTACAGGAATAAACTCTATTCTGCATACTCACTACTGTAAACCTATTCTTACTCACCCCTGTAGTTGAGGAAACAGAATTAGATGGATAACTGCACTGGTGTGCCCAATTCTTTCACTCGGGAAGCCGTGGTTTTTATATCATACTATATGATACTTGTTAATTGTGCGTCTAATAATATTGGTGACAGGTAGATACAAGTAATTGTATTAAGTGAGGTTATTGATTGGTGCCTGGCAAATAACTCTCAAATTTTTTTTAGCTTTTTCCATATATATTCCCCCGTAAAATACTAAACAGTAAACCACAGTTGTGAAAGTTTTAGCCATTTGTTCATTGTAAAGACATTTCATAAATAAGTCTGACCTTTTTTCCATATAAAAGATTAATAATGCTTTGAACATTATGGAACATTGAGTCATTTTTTGACATTCCTTCTCTGCTCTGCCAGACAAAATATTTGAAAGAGATAACCAAAAAGACATAAATAGGGTCATAATCTCTGTGTCAGGAAATAAAGCCACACAAAGCAGTGAGCAAGGGCAGGGCTAGGGGCCTGCAGGTTTAGGGGACATTCAACTTCTGAAGTCATCAGGAATGCAGAGTTAAGAACAAAGAAAGAGCTATAGAAACAGGCCCAGTGGTGAAAACCATGCCTAGAGCTGACTGTCCCTATCCTAGTATAAAAGCAAGGATGATCACGTGGCAAGTCACAAATTTTTTTTTTTTTAAAGGATAAAAGTTAACTTTTAATTTGAATACATTAAACATCCAATCTTGATGTCTTTAGTTGTGTAACATATTTTTGCCTGAATAACATCTACTTGGTTTTGTGTCTTATGGATGTGATACTGTAAACTGAAAATTAACAACTTTGATAGTATACACTTCGGTTGGGATTAACAAATATCACTTTTCTGGTAAAAGGTTTACCCTTGTCACAATTTCTGTTTTTAATATATATATTTTATTATTATTAATTCTAATGGGGTGACACCAATAAATCAGGGTACATATGTACAATGAAAACATCTCCAGGTTATCTTATCATTCAATTGTGTTGCATACCCATCACCAAAAGTCAAATTGTCCTCTGTCACCTTCAATCTGGTTTTCCCTGTGTCCCTCCCCTCCTCCCTATCCCACTCTTCCCTCCCTCCCCCCATCCCATAACCACCACTCTCTTGTCCATGTCTCATATTCTCACTTTTATGTTCCACCTATGTATGGAATCATGCTGTTCTCAGTTTTTTTTTTCTGATTTACTTATTTCACTCCGTATAATGTTATCAAGGTACATCCATTTTGTTATAAATGATCCGATGTCAGTGTTTCTTATGGCTGAGTAGTATTCCATAGTATATATGTACCATAGCTTTTTTTTTTTAATATATATATTTTTTATTAATTCTAATGGGGTGACACCAATAAATCAGGGTACATATGTACAATGAAAACATCTCCAGGTTATCTTATCATTCAATTGTGTTGCATACCCGTCACCAAAAGTCAAATTGTCCTCTGTCACCTTCTATCTGGTTTTCCCTGTGTCCCTCCCCTCCTCTCTATCCCACCCTCTCCTCCCGGCAAGTCACAAATTTTAAGAATCAACATACCGCATTCTTCTAACAATATGTATTAATTAGATCCCAGTAGTAAAAAGTTAGCTTTAAAAAATGGCTTGCCTACTATTAAAACATAACAGTTGTAATTAAAAGTGTGATACCTAGTATAAGAGTAGTTAGATTAATGACAGGATAGAAAACCCAAAAACAAAATTTCAAAAAGTATTGATGAATTTGACTACTTACAAAATAAACTTATGAAAAAAATAAGCAAACTACAAAGATAGTAAGACAGTAAGCTAGCCCTTGCTGGTGACTCAGTGGATACAGCATTGGCCCAGTATATGGACATCCAGGTTCAATTCCCAGCCAGGGCACACAGGAGATGCAACCATCTGCTTCTGTCCTACCCCCTCAATACCCCCCCTAGCTTCTCTCCTTCTTCCCCTTCTGCAGCCAATGTCTCGATTGGTTCGATCGTAGCCCCAGTTGCTGAGGATAGCTCCTTTGGAGCATATCAGCCTCAGGCACTAAACATAGCTCGGTACTCAAGCATCAGCACGTGATGGGCTTGCCAGGTGGATCCCTGTTGGGGTGCGTGGAGGAGCCTGCCTCACTATCCTCCTCTCACTTAAAAATAAATATAAAAATAAAAAGACTGTAAGAAGAGGGAAATTATTTAACTTACATATGACAAAGGTTTTTTTTTATCCCTAGTATATAATGATTATCTAAAATAGAAAAATATTGATTAACTCTATAGGAAAAGGTAAACAATTTACATTAAAAATGCAGATGATCCTGCCTGACCAGGCAGTGGCACAGTGGATAGAGCCTTGGACTGGGATGCAGAGGATCCAGGTTCGAAACTCTGAGGTCACCAGCTTGAGCACGGGCTTATCCACTTGAACGCAGGGTCACTGGCTTGAGCATAGGATCACAGACATGACCCATGGTCGCTGGCTTGAGCCCAAAGATTGCTGGCTTGAAGCCCAAGGTCACTGGCTTGAGCAAGGGGTCACTTGGTCTGCTATAGCCCCACGGTCAAGGCACATATGAGAAAGCAATCAATGAACAACTAAGGAGCTACAACAAAAAAATTGATTCTTCTCATCTCTCTCCCTTCCTGTCTGTCCCTCTCTCTGACACTCTCTCTGTCTCTGTCAAAAAAACAAAAACAAAAAGTAAAACAGAGTGGATAAATGCAGATGGTCTTTTAAAATGTGGAAATGACCAAACTTCTATAATAAAACATATAGCAAAATAAAATCACAGTGCAAAACCATTTCTTACCTCTCAGAATGACAAAAATCTCAAAGTTTGGATAAAAAGACACTTCATATATTACTGGTAGGGATACAACAAAATACATTGTCATGTATGTGAGGATCTTGGCAGTGTTACTTATGTCTTTAACCATTAACTTGGTAGTCTTAATTTAGAACTCTACCCCAAAGAAACAATAACAAATACAAAATTATGTATGTATGAGCTTCTGTATGGCACTCTTTAGTGATAGTGAAAACTTTATAGAAAATTGGTTGAATGGAATACTAATTGGCTATTTTAAAAAGAAAATGGGAAAACTTGTATATATTGCTTTGGAGTGATCTCAGATACATTATTAAATAGAAAAAGGCAAAGTGGAGTATTCCCTAGGATGCTTCCATATATCTTAGAAGCCTGTACCCTTTCCCCTGCAAGCACCTGGGCCACAATCCTCATGTGAAGGGTGCAGTTTCTAAAGATGGGTAGAGACTAACCGGCACCACCTCCTGACCTTTGGTGGAACTGGCCTCAGGATCAGACGTGGCCCAGCACTTCAGTGACCTAGTGGGACAGCTGCCCTCCCAGCCCCAGGGAAACTTTTTGGGGGTGGGGCAGTGCCTTGGCCTACGGGGTCTATGAGTCTGCATTCACTGTGGAAGTTGGGCACAGAGCCATCTTCTTTCATCAGATCGGTGGTGTGCAGCAGGACACCGCTCTCAAAGGCCTTCATTTCTGGATCCCGATTCCAGTATCCCGTTATCTATGACATTTGGGCCAGACCTCAAAAACTTTCCTCCCCTGCAGTCTTGAAAGACCTTCAGTGGTGAACATCTATCTCCCTGTAAGTGCTCTCTATGCCCAGTGCTCTGGAGCTTCCCAGCAGCTACCAGTGCCTAGGGCTAGACTATGAGGAGTGAGTGTTGTTATTAGGCCAAGTTCAGCGCTTCTGAGCTGGTCATTCAGTAGGCCCAGGTGTCCCTGTTGATCTAAAGGGAGCTGACAAAGAGGTCCAAGGACTTCAGCCTCATCCTGGATGACACATCCATCATGGAGCTAAACTTTAGCTGCCAAACAGGTGGTGCAGCTGGAGGCCCAGCAGCCCAGCTCTAGGTTGAAAAGCAAAACTGGAACAGAGGCCAAGGAGGAGGGCGAGGCCGCCGCAATGCTTGGAGAAGCATTGAGCAAGAACCCAGGCTATATGAAGCTGCAAAAGGTCTGGGCCGCCCAGAACTTCTTCATGACAATCGCCACATCACAGAATTGTGTCTTTCTCACTGCTAACAACCTTGTGCTGACCCTACAGGACGAGAGTTCCACCTGGGGAAGTGACAATCTCATCGAGGCTAAGAAATGAGCCTAATGACTAGGAACTCCACCCCCAGAGAAGAAGTGGTGAATCTGTTTCTGCCTAGGTGTGTGAGGAGCCAGCTTGGGGTCCAACACACACTCACCCCGCCCCCAGTATCATGTGATGGTCGCCTCTGCATCTGTCCTCCCAGCACTCTCGGATGAATAAAGACTGACCTGTTTTCAGGGAAATGGCTGTCCTCCTCCCTGTGTTGGCTGGGGTTGTTGAGACAGGGTGTGATTTGTCAGTGATTCCCTACAGTGTGGGCTCCTCCCTCAAGA
The DNA here is from genome assembly GCA_037038555.1 of Rhynchonycteris naso. Taxonomy (NCBI): domain Eukaryota; kingdom Metazoa; phylum Chordata; class Mammalia; order Chiroptera; family Emballonuridae; genus Rhynchonycteris; species Rhynchonycteris naso. The sequence continues at coordinate 290,762,687 of CM072995.1, read as the reverse complement.
TTGGGAGGCAGTTACCACCATCCCAGGAATTCTCAAAAAGTTCCTCTTACTTAAGCTGAAAATAAAATAACAAAATGGTAACAATTATCTCTTCAGGGTGGGAGAAGGGTAGGTGGGAATTAAAGTAAGTCTGTAAAATTCAAAAGCAAAATGTCACAAGTGAACCATATATTTAGTTGGTGGCCAAATCAAGCCGAGAGAAATTATTTCAGGTGACTTCTAACTACATGATTTGACAATTAGTATACACCTAATGACAAAATAAACTCCCAAATCGGAAATCTGATGATTATTCAGTAGGTTGAATTGAACTAAGGCATCAGAGAAAGGTTGGTCTGTAATTTTTCTTGTATCCTTGGTTCTTACTGATGTCATACTGGTCTCGGAAGAGTTGGTCAATCTAAAGGGAAGTTTGGTAGGATTTCTATATTGTCTTATCTTAAAAAGCTAATTTCTGACTCATTGAATACTCAATTTAGAAATGTAATAGTAGTTTTTCAGCATGAACTTTGTGCTGGATCCTGTGGTGGGCGCAGAAAATATAGTATATGTGATCAGGATACTCCCCCCACTCCTGTGATGCCTCATTCTAAGACAGTATACAATTTGTAAATAAAAAATTAACGCCAAGTGAGAAATGTCAGTACACAAAATGGAAATGTCCTGAGGTCGTAGTGCCCTGAAGAGTTTCTTTTTCCTTTTTTTTTTTTTTTTTTTTTTTTTTTTTTGTATTTTTCTGAAGTAAGAAGTGGAGGGACAGAGAGACAGACTCCCGCATGCGGCTGACCTGGATCCACCAGGCATGCCCACCAGGGGCAATGCTCTGCCCATCTGGGGCGTTGCTCAGTTGCAACTGGAGCTGTTCTAGCGCCTGAGGCGGAGGCCATGAAGCCATCCTCAGTGCCCGGGACAACTTTGCTCCAATGGAGCCTTGGCTACAGGAGGTGAAGAGAGAGACAGAGAAAAAGGAGAGGGGGAAGGGTGGAGAAGCAGATCATCACTTCTCTTGTGTGCCCTGGGTGGAAATCCAACCTGGGACTTTCACATGCGGGGCCAACACTCTACCACTGAGCAAACTGGCCAGGGCAAGACAGTTCTTTAATGTTAATTATGGACTCTAGGGCAAGCTGGGATGTTGCTCAGGTAGTCCAACAAGTACCCAAAAAAGAGTCAGCGTCTAAGAGGTGGCATCTTTGGAACAGCGGAGAAAAAACCACAGGAAGTCCACTGTGCAGCTGGATGGCGAGTCAGTCACAAGAGCTGTCTGTGTGTGTTATTTCAGATCTTGGTAGCAAGGTTCATCAGAGGGATTGGTTTGTGATTTTCCTTTTTCCTAACATCCTCATTAAAGTCACGGGATTATGCTGGCCACATATAAATATTGCAGAGTATTTCTTCTTTGCTGTTCTCTGGGAAGAATTGTATAAAAATGTTTGTGAAGTTGTTTGGGCCTGAGGTTTTCTTTGATCAGTTTGTATCAAACACATACGAGAAATAGTGGCCCAACATTTGACCTTAAAAATGGAATGTCTGAAAGGACAATGTATTATTCTTAACATTTTCACATAGTAAAGCTTCCATCTGCTCACTGAAGTTATCACAATCCCCAGTTTGCTAAGTGTTGTGTCAGTGACATAAATTCGCTGGTGTAAGAATTCAGTCCATTTCTAAATGTCAAATAGTGCAATGTAAATTCAACTGAAATAGGGATTACCTGGGCTGTATGGGCGTATTGCGGTGTTGTTGAATGAGACAAATCTCTGCCACCCAGATGTTTGTAGGTTTATTAACACACATCAGATTATTTTAATCTATAGTACTTTAATTAGAGGTGTATATTTATTTTAGAATATATTAAGGATTGATCATTTTGGGGGGCTTTACTGCTCAAAATGTTTTGTCTCACTTGCTTTGGGAGATATATTTTTAAATATATATTTCTATTTTATAATAAGCAATGGAATGCATTCACACCATTTATACTGCAAGTTACAAAAATGCCTGTCTTCAACTCAATCCTTTAGTCAGCCAGTTTCCCAGCTCCAGAGCCAACATATGTTCGCTGCTTCTACTATTCATGATCTCTGGGTATGCGTGAATGTACCTTACCCCCTTTTTATACTTTCTGCTTGTCACTTTGCTATTAACTTAGTATGTCTTAGACTGTGCTATGTCATTCATTGCATATTAGAGCTACCTCTGTTTCTTTTCTCCGTGGCTGCTTTGCAGCTTGTAACAATGATGACAATAACAGTAGTAGTAAATTAATGTAACCATTGTATTATTGGTGGACTTTTATGTTATTTCCAGTCTTATTACTGAAAAGAATATGTTGAATATCCCTAATCCCTTTGAATACCTAAACATCCTTTTCCTTTGCTAGTTTTTAAAGACAGGTCTTTTGTTTTATTTCAGCCATGAACCAGAGAATCAGTCAAAGTGCTCCAGTGAAACAGCCACCGCCCCTGGCCCCCCAGAGCCCGCAGGGAGGAGTCATGGGTGGTAGCAGCTCCAACCAGCAGCAACAGATGCGGCTGCAGCAACTGCAGTTGGAGAAGGAGAGACTGCGACTGAAGCAGCAAGAATTGCTTCGGCAGGTGAGGCCACAGGTTAGAAACCAGCCTTCCACTTTCGGGGTCTGTTTTCCTACATGCAGTTGGGTATATTTTATTTTGGCATTTATTAATTAGAGGCGTGTTTTTTCTCTAAAACTAGAGTGACACAGAAACACTGTTCAGCTCTGTCCTTATCTTAATTTAGTTTCTTGACTGGCCTTTGATAACCTAGGCTATAACATGTCAGTCTGGACCACGGAGAGATGTTGTGGCCGTGGTCATCGCAGCCAAGCAAAAACTGAGAGAAGCACGGGTACTTCCTCGAATGTACACGGCATTGGAGATGACAGTAGTTCTGAAGGTTTCACTGAGGATGAAACCCTGGGACATCACTTGAGTTACAACATCTTTTACTTTAAGTGAATTCTTTATCTGGGAGAATAACACCAATGAGATTATTTCTCATATGACAAATATCTTTCATTATTTTGAATCTAATTCTAAGTTGGGAAAGTCCCCAATGTGCCCTAAAATTACCTGCTTATGGATTTCTTTTAATGTTGGGAAGGATAGGACATTTGAAATCTTGAAACCCTTTATGACCTTTCATTCATTTTTATTTCAGAAAGTACAGTTGGTCCTTACGTTACATAAGAATGGATAATCCTTTATCTAAAAGTCAATTTTTACTTCATCTTGATTGAGAGTGGTAAAGTGGAGGTTTAGATAATGGGGGTGTGAGCTTATTAAAGCAGTTTTTTTTTAAGTTTTATATAAATTATTTGGATAATAAAAATATATGATTTTGATAGGGTACATAATGTAAAAGCTGTCAGTTTCTTGTATTTTTTTTCAGAGCCACTATGTTTGCAAACATTAAATACATGTGCTCTTACTTTTTCTTCCCACCTAAATCATAGCATACTCTGTAAAAGTTAAAAAATCATAATATTCCACATTTTGGTTACCAAGAAATAGGAATTTAAACAAGCTACTTTTTTTTTTTTTTTTATGGAGGCCTTGTTTTGTGTCACTGGAGTGATAATGGAAATACATGAACTTGATAACAGTCATTGACCTCTGATATGAGAAACTGAAACCTGAGGAATTAAACTAAGGCTTGGAATCCCAGGCAGACTCACCTTTGAACTGATTGTGCTGTCCATAATTTCTCAGTGTCACAATGTTGCGATCGGTACCAGAGGGGGCCCTGATAGGAGTGAAGAGTTTGTGCCAGCACATGATGTCAGGAAGTGGTCTTGAAAGAAACATTTCTAAATCTGCCATTACAGAGGGGGGGCCAGGAGGCCTGTTAACCAGTTTACTGTATCTCTGACTTGAACAAATTACTCTAGAGGAAAGATTTCTCATTTAAATAAAACTTTATCATGAGAATGAGGGGGCCCCCATTAAGAATATAATTTTGTGGCTGTTAAAAGAAGTGAAGCAATTTAAGAGAATTTTTTACACAGCCTGTACCCATTGTTTGCTTCTTACTTCATTGTTACCAACTACTGAGGGTCTAAGTAAATACAAGTCCTAGTTTCACATGTGAATTAAGGACCGTGAAACTAAGGACTCTTAAGAAAAATGATTTAATTACTTATGTCAAAGTCTTGCTGTTTATAATTTTTATATATGAAGTCTGGAACTGGGCCATTCGTCATTTTGTTGTACGCTATCGATCAGCCTGGTTTGTTTTGGTGTTTGTTGTTGTTTCGGTGGGCAAAACGCTGCTACTTATAAAATTCTTCCTTCCAAAGAATATTTCTCGATCTTATTTTCACTCTTATTCTGGGTGATGGGTCCTGGACAGAATAGCCTCACTTCCTTTAAAGGTAACTTCTTACTCTGTTTCTTCTTTACTACCAACTGTATTGTCCTTTCTTATGTTGAAATGACAGACCTGCTCTATTCTGATACTAATAGTCTATATTTTAGGATTTTGTTTTTGTTTATTTAGCAATCAGTATAAATTCAGTATATCTCAAGTCTTTTGGCTTCATGTGAACTTCTTCCATTGACAGTTTCTCTTATCACTAAAACATCAAATTATATTTTTCCTGCTTCATCTAATACTCTGAAGCAAAGGACCTACCTGACCAGTATCAAATTTTATTTGCGTCCTGCCACCTAAAGTCTTGCTGTCCTGTCCTCAATTCTGTTCAGTACTTCCGAGGGCCCAGTTTGTTACGTGGTGACTCCATTGGCTCCTGTCTTCTCAGTCTGCTGCTGCTTGGGCTGGCTTGGGAGTTCTGCGCTCTGGTGCTATGTCTGGATACAGTTTGTAAGTCAGCCTACACAGCCAAACCATGTGGCTTAAAGTAATTGTTATCCATCTTATTTTTTACTCTTAGGCAATGCGGAATATCAATCCCAGCACAGCAAATTCTCCAAAATGTCAGGTAGGCTCTTGTCTGATGTTTTAGCATTAACAAAGAAAAAGATATTAGGAAAGAGAGAAACTTGTGCTCCAAGGGCCTGTCCTCACTGAAGATTATTAGCCAGGGTATAACTTTGAGCCATCTCTCTACCAGGATACTTGAGTGAATATTGCTATTCCCAGAAAGTCTCCACTATCTGCTCCCTTCCTGCTTTTCCCACAGAGCTGCTAGTATTCATGTGGATTCTGTGAAGGTCTTTTTTTATTCCACATTTGAAATGTATTATGTCTCCATTGTACATACTGTCAGCCTTGAAGTCTAATTTTTACATTGTGTAGCTTAAAATAGTACTGAATTAATAACTCAACCAGGAACAACACAGATTATTTACTTAGGTAGACTGTCATAGGAAATTGCATTAAGAGTCAATGATACTATTAGAAAAGGAAATATTCTTTCTAGTGAACATTCCAAAGGAAGAATTTCAAAATTACTGTAAAAGAAGGATCTTCCTGGGTAATGTTTTGGGTTTCTTTGTTGGTCTTTATCAATACATTTCTCCCTGATGAACCCGGAGAGCACTGGTTGGGAAGGTATCTTTAGAAGGAGAAATGGTGGCCATTTTTCCTTCTAACACAGGCATGTATCTGACTGGTGAGAAGAAGCTCATTCTTGAAACCAAAGAGATTCTCTGTGTTCGGGGTTCACAGGATTTGAAGGACGTAGGTAGGGCACCATTGCACTTTCCTCAGGTGGGCAGAAGCATCCATGAACCACCTCGTATTATATGTAGCTTTTTTGCAGTAGGCTAAATAAGTGCATTGTGTTAGAATTAGCTGCAGAAGTGGGAGTTGGCAGAATTTCACTCATTTTGGAGACTGTTAACTTGTCCTTCAGAGCACTGTGCTGATAAAAGTAAGATAGCATTCTCATAGAGACAGTTAACTTTGTGAGAGCAGAAACTGTTCTCTATGTCATTAATGCCTCCTTTAATCAAGAGATCAAGTAAGGGAGTAACTCATAGAAGTCATCTTCTCTAAAGCAGAGAGCACAGGCAGTCTTGTGCCGAGGCCCACTAACACCACATTTATCTGGAAGAGCATTGTAGCATTGGATCTTTATACAGTGAAGAGGTTTTTCCTTGCCTTTTCTCTGAAGTGTTTCTAAAAAGGCTTTTATTTGTGCTAAATGAAGTGGAAACTAATGTAAGAGAAGAAATTAATTCAAATTTGAGTTCAAGCAAAAAGTCCTCCATGCCATGTGTTTTGAAATTGTTTCTTCTTTTCCATTCTGAAATTTTAAACCTTAAATCTGATAAATAAATTAAGTACTTCTAGACTTTTATTTCATGCTTGAGTATCAGTATAAATAGTAGCTCTTACTAAAATTCTCATCAGGAGTTTTTGCTTTTTTATTATTAAAACTTTAGCAAAGGTGAGCCTTATAAGTAATAAAAGTTCTGTTCAATTTATATGGTATTAAAAATGCAGAGTTGATTTTCTAGATTTGTCCAAGTCAGAGCAAGAAACCTAAAAAAGGTAGTTGTTGTTTTTTAAGTTAACTTTGCTTTTGCTGGAAAATAAAATACTGATTTATTATGTAAGTTTTAGTTGTCAATATATTTACCTGGAACAATTGTGAACATGTCAATAAGTATATGAAATTCCAGTACAGAGTTAAATGTGGAGTAGCTCACATGCATGGAATCCGGTAGTGTTTGTATCAATCGGGCATTTGTGTTTTTCTCATCTTGCATGTTTTCTAGATGACCTTAATGTAGACGTTGGAAAAGATTGCACAAAGGGTCATATTTTAAATGAAGGTGGCTTTAGATCGGTTTACCAGGGTAATCAAGAAAGTCGGGAAGAGCTTTCCATTCTCAAAGACCAGAATGCAGTACCGTAGAGGGCAGATGGAGAAAGGGGGATGGATCCACTCAATATGAGTGCCAGGCACTGTTGTTCAAAGTTTATTTTTTACGTTTCTAATAGAAATGAGTGTAGATAAGTTAGCAGGCAACATGAAATAAGTGTCATTATTTTATAATTGTATACCTCATTTGCTTTGGGATGTGGGAAGGGTACCAAATTTCAAAATGTTTACAGATTGTTCATTTGAAAGGCTGTCTTGAAATACTTTTTTTCTAGGATGAATGAAACATCTATATTGTAAGATTCTCTGGTCATGCAGACTAATGTCAGTACGGTTAAGGTTGATGCAAAATTCTGAAAAACTGAGACAACTTAAAAGGCACTGGTATTTCTTAAAGATGGAAATTATCACCTTAATTTGTTAGGGTTTCTTTGAAGAATTTCAGAGAAACCTGACCTCATAAAAGTTTTTTGTTTTGTTTTTCTTTGTTTGTTTTTTAGAGAGACAGGCAGGAAGGGAGAGAAATGAGAAGCATCAACTTGTAGTTTCAGCACTTTAAGTGTTCATTGATTGCTTCTCTTATGTGCCTTGAAGAGGTGGGGCTCCAGTTGAGTCAGTGACCCCTTGTCAGTGACCTTTGGGCTTAAGCCATTGACCATGGGATCATGTCAAGGATCTCATGCTCAAACCAGTGACCCTGTGCTCAAACTGATGAGCCTGTGCAGAGCTTAATTTTTTTTATTTTGACCCTGGCCAGTTGCTCAGTGAATAGAGTGTCGACCCGGTGTGTGGACGTCCTGGGTTCAATCCCTAGTCAAGGCACACATAAGCAGGAACCATCTGCTTCGCTTTTCTTCCCCTCCCTCTTCCCCTTCTCTCTCTCTCTTCCCCTTCTTTCTCTCTTCCTCTCTGGCAGCCAGTGGCTCAGTTGGTTTGAACGGTGGCCCAGACATTGGCCTTAGGCACTGAGGATAGCTTGGTTGATTGAAGCATCTGCCTCAGATGAGGGTTGTCAGGTGGATCCTGGTCAGGGCTCATTCAAGAGTCTCTCTCTTTATCTCCCCTCCTCTCACTTTTTAAAATATTTCATTTTGATTATTCACTATTTTATGTTTCAAAAGCAATTTCTGTTCTCAGAAAAAATCTTGGAAACCATAACCATCATCTTTGCTCTGTGAGATTGTGCATGTAATGCTTAATTTTCTAGTTATATCTTTTTCTAATACATTAATTGCTACTTTGTAAATTGGAGACCTTTTGAGGGAGTGGACTGGGAATGCATCTCGACTTCTGTTTCAGCGTCTTTTGAAACAGACACTTTAAGGAAAGATAGCCCACCTTGAGTATAAATGTTTTTACCTTCTGTTGTGCTTAAGAGTGTGGTTCTTAGTACCTGTGGTTCCCTAATACTTATGAGATTAATCCAAACTCTGCATCCTGGCTCATGGTCTGTGTCAGTTGCCTGGTTAAGCCAATTACTCTCCTGCTAAGTGCACTCTCCTGTACTGTTGCCGTGATTCTGCTCATGAGCTTATCTTCTTCCTCTTACCAATTAAGATTCTCCATTTCCCTTATAAGACCTAAGTCAAAACTCAGCCCTAGGTGGCCTCATCAGAATTATTTAAATTTCTCAGAAAATAGATATAAGACTGTTGTACATAGATACCTTTTTTATGAGCAAATAATTGCTTTAATCTGCATAGAAATTATAGCTATAAATATTTTGCAATTGATGTAGTTGCTATTCTTTATGAGTAGTAATAAATATACGTTAGGGCCGGTCACTGTTTCAGTGAGTGATAAAACCCACAGTATTACTGCTGAAGATACCACACTACACCATTAGCCCACAATGGTAAAGAGGTTCAGATGGCCATAGTTTAATTCAAATGGAGCAAAATTATACCACCGTTGAGCCCTGTGAAAAAATTGCCATCAATCTTTTTTTCCCTGAATTTAATAATAGCAAAGAATTTGGCATCCCCCCCCATATCTTGTTAGCAGATGCTGGAAAAGCTGTTTCAGAATCCAGTTAACACTTTTCCCAAGATTATCTCTTTTCTTTTGGAAATCCTAATATTAAATATAAACCACAGATTCATATAGGTCTTTTCCTGTGAATATTTTATATTTTATTTTTAATGGGCATGTTGAATTTTTTGTATAAAAGGAGTGGAGGGAGATTTAGCCTCATATCTGCATACTCTAATAAGTTATCTTTTTTTCATAATTAGAAGAGTGCTATAATAACTCTATTACTTTACTAAGTAATACAAATTACAAAAGACCTAATTGCAGACCTGTCAGAGTGCGAATCTCAAGAGAATGCTGGGCACACCACACTGCAGATCTGTTTTGGATATTACTTTTCAGAGTTTAGGATTTTCAAACAGTTATTATAACTATCCCCAGATCCAGTGGTTGGAGTCAAATAATTTAGCAACCGTTTTTCTGCCTTAATGACTATTTTAAGGGTAAAAAAATGATATACTGAAAAGTAGTTTATTATTTCATGCATTTAATACTTAAATAAGAACAATGAGAGGCACACAGAACTAGATTGTTTTATAAAAAGGAGTTTTAAAATATTAATGAGCCTGACCAGGTGGTGGCGCAGTGGATAGAGTGTCAGACTGGGATGCAGAAGAACCAGGTTCGAGACCCCAAGGTCGCCAGCTTGAGTGCGGGCTCATCTGGTTTAAGCAAAAGCTCTCTGGCTTGAACCCAAGGTCGCTGGCTCCAGAAAGGGGTTAATCGGTCTGCTGAAGGCACTCGGTCTGTTGAAGGCCCACGGTCAAGGCACATATGAGAAAGCAATCAATGAACAACTAAGGTGTCGCAACGAAAAACTGATGATTGATGCTTCTCATCTCTCTCCATTTCTGTCTGTCTGTTCCTATCTATCCCTCTCTCTGATTCTCTCTCTGTCTCTGTAAAAAAAAAATATATATATATATATATATATACACACACACACACACACACACACACACACATGCACATATATATTAGTGAAAAAATATTAAATAACACCTGAAAGAAAAACCCAATAAAACTGTTAAGATATTTCCAGGGCCTGGCTGTTTGGCTCAGTGGTGGAGCGTCGGCCTGTATGGACATCCCAGGTTCGATTCCCAGTCAGAGCACACAGGAGAAGTAACCATCTACTTCTCCACCCCTCCCCTCTCCTGTCTCTCTCTTCCTTTCCTACATCCATGGCTCGGTTGGAGCAAGTTGCCCTGGGCACTGAGGATAACTCAGTGACCTCATCTCAGATGCTAAAATGGCTCAGTTGACATGCGGTGGATCAACAGCCCAGATGGGCAGAGCATTTGGTAGGGGGCTTGCCAAGTGGATCCCAGGTGGGGCGCATGCAGGAGTCTGTCTCTCTGCCTTCCTGCTTCTCACTTGAGAAATTAAAAAAGCTTTTTTTAAAAATGATATTTCCATATTGCTTCTTGACTGGCGTCCTTACTTACAATTTTTTTTCACCTGCAGATGGAATGAACATGACTATGGGCACTTAGAATACACTGTTGCGCAGATGAATATTAAAAAAAGTCACATTGAGCAGCTGCCCAGGCGCCCACCTTAGAGGGAACCCTGATTACAAGTGCCATTTTAACAATCAGTTCGCCAAACTCAACAAGAAATTAGGTATCAGAACTGGTGTGAACTGGCTAAATCTCACCACTGCCCAAGTCCATGCATGCACACACAGTTTTTTAGTCAGAAATGTTTCAGAAGTTGAAGATACTTTGGTAAATGCTACAAGCATCAAAAACAAAAGGTATTCTAAACATTGGCTGTTTTAATAACTTCAGATATAATGAAATATTTGTGACTGTTTAAAGCTATGTTGGAAAATGAGCCTATCTTGGATAATTAGAAGAAATGGCTTTCTTTTTTCTATTTTTGAAATTGTCAACATAAACTATCACTAAGACAAGCTATAAAGTGTCTATTTTTAGTTATTTTCCATTTCTAAATTTGGATTGCTAGCTTCCTGAACTAACCTTCATTTTGATTGGGGGGGGGGCTTCACTTATATGCCGCATGTTATTCAAAAATGGATAAACTCTTACATAATTTAGTATTTGCAAAGACAAAATTGTTTTAAGCAAATTATGTTGACATTGTATTTTTCAAATTTTCTGTAAATGGAATCATAACTGTTTCACATAACATTATTATTTTGAGATTCATTCATGTATTTATAGTTTATTCCTTTTTATTGCTAACTGGCATTCCATTAAAGGGATATACTGCAATTATTCTATCCATTTACCTATCAAGAGACATTTGAGTTGTTTGAATTATGTGACTTTTTGTAGATACATGCCTTCATTTCTTTTGGACACTCTAAGAACTTAATAAACTAGAAATGTTCTAAATGTCCTTAGACCACTATTTCTACTGCCTTTCTCATTTTCTAGATGATATGAACCAATACATCTATATATTTTATATGGGGCCAAAATACTGTAACTACCAGTTATATTATCTTCAAGTGTCTTTTTTCCTTATGGGAAATCATGCTATTTAAATGAAAGGAGGGCAATATAAAAAAGGTCAGTGGCTTATGGCTTGGTCCTGAGTCCATAAAAGCCTACTCTACAAAGCAGGCAAACTTGTGTTTTTCTTTACAAACCATCCTGGAAGGTTCCTTCTAGACCAAGCTGGGACCATTGGTTTTACTTACAGTGCAGATGGCTCTGACTCAGTGCGTCCCAGATTAGCTAAGATTTACAAGCTCAATGGGAAAAGCCACCACATTTTTATATTATTACAGAACAAAATGAGCTAAAAATACTTGTTTCATTTAGAAAAAGTCAAATACTACTCCAAAAAACAAAACCCAAAAAAACTATTTGACCTTTGAAATACAGAAGCATGCTAATTTTGGCTGAATTTCCTATCAGCTTGCTTGCTTCTCCATTTTTGAAAGTCAGTCATATTATTTTTTCTAACTACCTTGGGGAAAAGAGAAGCTTAATAAACATATTTTTAGTTCAGTATTCTAATTTTAGGCATTTGTTCAGGATAAAAACTCCTTAGAGATAGACGTAACTTTCAACATGACATGTTTCTACTGAAATCAGTTTTTGTAGACAGTCCAGTTATGTCCCAAGGCTTACTTTTAAATAGCTAGGCCAGATTTACCCAATTACAAAATAATGTTCATATTCATCCAAAATGTGTTTTGATAAAGTAACTTTATTGCAATAAAATAGGCTTATTTTACATACATGTAAATATATACAGGCTTATTTTTTAAATGTAATACAAGGGAGAAAGTTTATATGAAGTACATATTTGATCAAAATATTTCAGATTACGTAACTTTCATACTTAATTCATATTAAAATATTTTTCGCTAGAGTCCCTAGCAAAATGTTTCTACGAGTCTAAAACAACTTTTCAATACTTTACTTACAAATTCTTTATATAAGTGTGTTCATGTTCATATTTACAATTCTTGGTTACAAAAATAAAGCTTACTCCCAATAAATCCACAACTGCTCCTCACTGGATACAGGACAGCTTACAGAGCTCTTTCAGTTAGTTCTGACTCCATGTTCACTCCTTAAACATCTGGGTAGGTAAAGCATGTAGTAGGACACTTCTTCAAACTTCCATTGTACTTCTGAGATCTGCCTTTTTTTTTTATTCATTTTAGAGAGGAGACACGAGAGAGAGAGAGAGAGAGAGAGAGAGAGAGAGAGAGAGAGAAAGAAAGAGAAGGGGGGAGGAGCTAGAAGCATCAACTCCCATATGTGCCTTGACCAGACCAGTGCAGGGTTTTGAACTGGTGACCTCAGTGTTCCCAGGTCGATGCTTTATCCACTGCGCCACCACAGGTCAGGCTAAGATCTGCCTTTTTAAAGCTATCTCTGTATGGGTATGTTTGTGCTTACATATGTGTGTGTGTATGGGAATTAGAAGTTACTGTTTTTATAATCGATTGAATTCCAAAGTCATAGGTTAAGAAGGGGGAAAAAGTTGGCTGGTTTTCCTACCTACCTGCAGAAGTTTCCCTTTCTCATTTTTGATGATTTCTTTAAAAGAGCAACAGAAATTTTTCATGTTCTTTATTGAATCTAGTAAAATAAATTATATTCACAACAGGTGAAAATATTAACATAGGAATTAATACTTGGGGAATGGGCTACCAAGTCAACTTATGTAAAGCTATTTTGTCTTTAGCAAATACTGAACTACAGTTGTCCTTTGTCTCTCGTGGGGGTTAGGTTCCCAAACCCCCTGCAAGAGGCAAAAATCCACGAAGTAGCCACCTTATATTTATCTTATTATTTATATATATTTTAAGGCTTTATATACTCTCCCCACACTTTTTTATTTTATTTTATTTTTTTACAGAGAGAGAGTCAGAGAGAGGGATAGATAGGGACAGTCAGACAGGAACGGAGAGAGATGAGAAGCATCAATCATCAGTTTTTTGTTGCCATTTCGACATCTTAGTTGTTCATTGATTGCTTTCTCATATATGCCTTGACCGCGGGCTTCAGCAGACTGAGTAACTAACCCCTTGCTGGAGCCAGCAACCTTGGGTCCAAGCTGGTGAGCTTTTGCTCAAACCAGATGAACCTGCGCTCAAGCTGGCGACCTCGTGGTCTCGAACCTGGGTCCTTTCACATCCCAGTCCGATGCTCTATCCACTGCGCCACTGCCTGGTCAGGCCGACCCCACACTCTTATAAACCTTTTCTACACTGTTATTAACTTTTCCCACACTTATTTTGCTTATTTTACCACAGAATAATTAAAATAATAAATATATAAAAATACCTATATACCGCAAAATCCTGTGATATAGTAAAAAGTCTGCGATCTATACAATTTAAAAATCTGTGATACAGTGAGACTGCTAAAAGTGAACCATGGTATGGCGAGGGACAATTGTATATAAGAATATATTCATTTTTGGATAATGTACATGTAAGTTACACATCAATTATACCTCAAGCTGTTCAGAAATTACTAAGGGCATGTAATCAACACTGTTCTTTTGCTGTAACTTGAAGTGCCAGAAGTGAGTTGAATAGTTTTTGTATCATTGGCCTTGTCACACTATTTGTTTTCATGCCAAATTCTTTCTCATTTGATTGATAATGCTAAAACCCTCCTGCCACCACCGGTAAATAAAGTGGTGTTTTTTCCTGAGCCTTTTAAGTTTAGTCTAGAGCAGGTGTAGTCAACCTTTTTATACCTACCACCCATTTTTGTATCTTTGTTAGTAGTAAAATTTTCTAACCGCCCACCAGTTCCACAGTGATGATGATTTATAAAGTAGGGAAGTTACTTTACTTTATAAAATTTATAAAGCAGAGTTACAGCAAGTTAAAGTATATAATAATAATTACTTACCAAGTACTTTATGTCAGATTTTTGGTAAATTTAGCAGAATAAATCTTTATAAAACAACTTACTATAGTTAAATCTATCTTTTTATTTATACTTTGGTTTGCTCCGCTACCGCCCACTATTGGGTGATAGGAACCAGGTTGACTACCACTGGTCTAGATGAACCCCTAGGTTAGTGACTTGGAGTCACACTGAATTCTATGACAAGTATGTTCCATAGCCCTCCAGGGGATTGGCTGTCTCATTAGGCAACTTAGAACAATTTTTCTTTTAAATGTGAATAAGCTGATTCTGCAGTGTCTGCTGACAGTAGAAATTCAGTTGTTAAAGGCAGCAAAACATAAAACTTGGAGCTTTGAACAAGCAAAGGGGCAAAATTGAAAGTAGCAAAACATGTAGAATCTGCCATGACAATTCGTTTTAATTTCATAAAACAATCTTGAAAAAGTGGGAACTTTATCCCACTTTTTCAGTAAAAACTGAAAATGGCAGCCAGTTTATTCAGTTATTTTAGTAATGATTTACTGGTTAGTTTTATGGAGTATACTTGCTTTGTGCTGCAAGAAATTATACGCAAATAGGATTGTGCCCTCTGTAATAGGAAGCAAATGAGGCTCTTTTCTAGGTATTCACAGATCACATATTTTGAAAGACCTACATTTGCCTCACAGAACCCTAGGAATCAGCCTCATCCAGAATTTTATTTATTGTAAAATTTATTCCTACTTAAATTCTCATATTTCAATGGCAACATAAAATCTTGAAGGTATTAGAGGTTATTATTTTATGCTCAAAACAGTTTATTTATTCATTCATTGTGCCCTTAAGGGACAGAGAAGAAATTAATGCTTACAGTATCATGCAATGGGTACTAAGGTCATGTTACATACATATGCTCATATCTGTCTGTCTAATCCAACTCGAAGATGGAGATGGGATCATCATGGGGAGTTACCTGGAGAAGGTCTTAAATAACAAGGAAGGAAGAAAAGTGTTCCAGTCAGGAAGAGCATGTAGAAAATAGACATGGTCAAGAGGCAGCATGTCGTACTTCAGATGGGCAAGGAGTGCACTGTCATTGTTTTAAAGTCACTAATCACTTTGCACGAGAATGGACAGGATCAAAGAGGATTGAGAGGAAACAAACAAAATGAACCCCAGAAGCTGCTGGATAGTGGGTTGGCTTTTAATAGGAGGAGAAGGACTCTGTTTCCTGAGACTGGAAGAAAAGTAACAGAGATGAGGATGAGTGAAGGTAGCATAGACTGGTGGCAGGAGGAACCAGAGATTGCGCTCATGGCCTCAGTGCTCTTACTTAAATGGGAGAGGGATGGAAATGGACTTGACTGAATGGAAGCTTGAGAGAGTGTGCCAGATTCAGAGGAGTGATCTTGGGAATGTGAGAAAAAAACTGACCAAGGACCAAAGAAAGGAAAATATCTCTGAGTGGTGCAAAGGGTCCAGACAAGGCCAAAGACCATTAGTTTATAGAAACAGTCTGGATAGTTGTATGATTTTCTCAGGCATTTCTTAGCAGTCTCAGTATAGATATGAAGCGAGCATATTTGAGTCAGGGCTGGGATTTGTTAATACTGAAATAAAATTGTGTGTGCATGAGGAATGTTAAAGGTGCTTGTGTATTTCAACTGATCAGCCCTAGGGAAAGAAAGGAAACAGCCAACAGGCACATGAAAAGAGGCTCAACATCCTAGGAATCAGGGAAATGCAACTCAAAAATGACATCGAGGTATCACCTCACACCTGTTACAATGGGTGTTGTCAAAAAGACAAAATATAACAAGTGTTGGCAAACCTGTGGAGAGCAAAGAACCCTCGGGCACAGTTGGTGAAAATGTAAATTGCTGAAGCTACAATGCAGTATGAAGTTTTCTCAAAAAATTAAAAATAGAACTATCGTATGCTCCAGTAATTCCACTTCTGGGTATTTATCCTAAGGAAATGAAAACACTAATAATTGTATACCTGTAACCTATATAATTTTATTAACCAGTGTCACCTCAGTAAATTCAATAGGTAAGATATAAATAATAAAAAAATTAACACTAATTTGGGAAGATATCTGCACTCCCATGTTCATTGCAGCATTGTTCACAATAGTCAGGACATGGAAACAACCTAACTGTCCATCCATGGATAGAGAAGATGTGGTATATATGCACAGTGGAATACTATTCAGCAATAAAAAAAGGAATCTTGCTGTTTACAACATGGATGGACGGACCTTGCGGGCATTACGCTAAGTGAAATAAATCAGTAATGGGGATCAATGTAAAACGGTAATGTACAGCATGGTGACTGTAGTTAATAATGCATCTCTCAAAGTTGCTAAGAGAAAATTTTAAAAGTCCTTCATCACAATCCCATAAATGTAACTATGTATGGGGATGGCTAGAAAGTAGACTTATTGTGGTGATCATTTCACAGTGTAAGCAAATGTTGAATCATTATGTTGTACACCTGAAACTAACATAATGTGTATAATGTTATATGTTAAAAAGCTCCTCAGTTTTTTTAAAAAAAGGGGGGGACAGCCAATGGGCTGGAAGAGCAGGAGAGAGAAGGAAGGAGGGTTCTGAGGTTGTAGGTCTGGTAGAGTGGGAATCACATTATGCCAGAACTGGGCAGAAAGAAAAAAGTATGGTCCCAGAAAGTCATATAAGACTGCATATAAGATGACTGCATATAAGATTTGTGGAGGAGAAATTTCTAAGTCAGTTCTAGGATGTGACCAAGGGAATGGAGTTGATTGAATAATGGTGAAGTGGCAGTATCATTGCAATTTAGAGATCCAGCAAATTCAGTGATGTAGTGTATAGGTTTTGTGCATGGATAATGACAGTTTCAGGGTGATGGATGCAGTAGCAATGAAGTGAAACAAACTGAAGATTTTAGAGGTAGGTTTGGTTGGAAATAGCAAGGTCTTGGCTGTGAAGGTGGATGATTACAGTAGGTGTAGATGACAGTCATTGAAATCTGGAAGGTCAACGAGCTATCGTGTAGAGTGAGCGGATCATTGCCTAATAATGTACAAATAACAAGATACAGCAGTATGTCTTATAACTACTAGACATTGAAATAGTAACGAGTACAAGTGATATAAGAAGATATTTGACACAACTACAATGTAATATGAAAATACCTTTATCTGGCCAGTGCTAAACACACAAAACCATATTGAGGGTTGGTGAGTAAATATAAACTTTAAGAATTGTTTTTTTAGACCAGATTTTCCATCCCACCTCAAAGAAAGGATTTGGAAGTGTCTGCCAACGTTATGAAAATAACAAAATGACATTAAGTAATAAAGTACATATGCTCTGAGGTTAGTAAGATTAGATAAACTTTCTGTTTATATGACTTAATTTTCAGTCACTGAAATGGATAGAAGAACTTGGTCTTTCTGGCTGGGAAATTGACTCGCTTTAAAATAGATGTTAATGTTTCAACTTCATCATTTTATTTCTTTAAACCTAAGAATGAATTTGTTCATCAGCAGACTGATTCTGTTTGTGTTTGTTTGTTCTAGGAATTAGCTCTCCGGAGCCAGTTGCCAACACTAGAGCAGGATGGCGGGACTCAGAATCCAGTGTCTTCTCCTGGGATGTCTCAGGAATTGAGAACAATGACAACCAATAGCTCAGATCCCTTCCTGAACAGGTTGGTGAGAGTTGCTGCCAGCCAATATCTGAAAAAGATCATAGCTTTGAGATTATTCTCCTTAGTGCTTGTAATAAGCTGTTTGAACATCTGTGTGGGCCAGAAACCATAGTTGTAAAGGAATCTTTCCATAAATGGAAAGTACAATAAAATGAGGATTTAAAGCCAGCTCCTGCGAGAGGAAGTGAGCTGTTCGGACTTGTAGAAAGGATACTTAATTCAAAGTCACGTGTTTGCTTCTGCCTATATTGTTGACTAGCAGTTACTTAAAATTGCACAATCATGAAGAAACATGTGAATGGCTTTCTATGAAAGCCAATGAACTGCATTTTAAACCTACCTAGGGCTGCATTGAAAGGATGATTGGAAGGAATTTTCCACATAAGTGTTCAACCTGAGCTTTCTGTAGCAGTAGCCTGCAGGCCTCACGTTCCTAAAGGCTATAGTTCAAGGAGATAAAATGTAAAGCTGTGCCTCTCAAGAAATGATTTAACGTTAAAGGCAGCATTTGAAACGTAGCTAAAGGATGCTACCACCAATCTTGAGTTTCGGGCATAGTGTGGTGTTATATATAAACACTGTGTTGAAAACTCCAAATTGAAACAGGTGGCCTATTCTTGGCCTAGAAAGACATTTAAAGTTAAGATTGGACTACAATTTATTCTTCTAAATTATAAAATATTTTGGAATTTCAGTTGTTAAAAATAAGGAACAAATACTTTCTGGTCTTTGTGCTTTAGATTATTTTTAAACCAATTTTAAACAATGCAGTTTTAAAAGTATTTTAGGAAAGCTATTCTACCCATTTAAGTTCTCACATATTATGTTGAAAACTTCATAATCTTAAGAAAAACAAAATTTACTCTTCTGACATACAGTTTAAGTTCTGGAAAAAAATTGAGTGTATTTATACAAGATTGTATTTCTGAACTTAATCTGAGTTTAATTAGGAAGTTCAGAGCCACTGAACATTTTTCCCTACAAGGGAAATTTCAGATCAATATAATTCCAGTACCTGTGTATTGAAGGCCTATATTGATCCATGAATAAAACTAGGCTCTTCAGAAAAATGGACAGAATGCATATCCTTCTGATAGTCATTTGTGAACATTCTCTCTTAAAACCTTTGAATCTGGGCTGCAGTTTGAAATTTTATTTTCTGGTAGAGATCAATGTTATTAGTCTAAAGGCAGAATGCTATGTCTACTCTTCCCTGGTGCCCCCAGTTTCTGAAATACACATTTGACTGTAACATTTATCTCTTCTTTTGGTGGTTTCCACATTGCCTGTCACTCGATTATACAGATTTCTTAAACTCTATAAACACTGGTTTCTCTGACTTGCCATGGAGTTGATTCTTAGGCCTGGTGCAGCATCCCCATCTCTCTTTACCGTGAGAGCCTTCAAGGCCATCTCTGGTGTCTTCCTCCATGAAACCTTCTCACTGTACTTCTTAAGCTCCCTTCTCTGTGTTCTAAAAGCACTCTGATCACATATCACTTGAATATGATTTGTTCGTGTATTTGTTCATCTCCCTCCCTGAAGTTGTGAGCCTCTCGGAAAGCATCAGTTGTAGACGGTGGTTGTTTTTACCCTCCCTATTGTCTGAGGCTGTTCTAATGCCTGTCATGTAGTAGCAGGTGCTAGTGAATGGGTATTTTTGTCTTTGTTTTTGTTTTAAAGAGAGGGGAGGAAGAAGGGAGAGAAATGAGAAGCATCAGCTTGTAGTTGCAGCACCTTAGTCGCTCATTGATTGCTTTCTCAAACATGCCTTGACAGGGAGGCTCCAGCCAAGCCAGAGACCTTGGGCTCAAGCTGGGGAGCCTGCATTCAAGCCAGCAACCTCAGGGTTTCAAACCTGGGACCTCAGCGTCCTAGGTCAGTGCTCTATTCACTGTACTACCACTGGTCAGGCTGGTGAATTTTTTGAATGAGTGAGGGCTACAGGCTCGGGGGTCCTGTGCAGAGGACATTTCCCCTTATCGGGGAAATGGCTCTGTCATCTCTGTCCTCAGGAAGGCCCATGTGCTTCCCTGTGGCTTTGAAAGAATTCTACACAACTGTGTAAATTCAGCTATTCTGTAACAGTCTGTAGTGTCTGATTTGAGCTCTGTGCTTAGCAGTATGAATACTCTGATGACTAGGAGCAGGCCCTTGTCCCAGATCAGGGCAGGCAAAATAAAAAACAAACCACATCCTGAGACCTTCTCCTATGTGGCTGCACTGTATACACACGGTCTCAGAGGCATACATGTCTTCTCGGATCTGTGGGAGGTTTTGAATCTTACCAAAATCTGGCAGAAAAGCATTAGCGTGAACCAGTGGTTGCAGTGTACAGAGTGTGGGGAGGCATGGCCAGTGCATTCATTAATTTAGGGGAGATATTTGGGGGCCAGTTAACAACCTTAAGCTATTAGTAAAGCTCTTTATACAGCTTAATTGTTTAACTTTTGTGTGAGCTAAACAGCTATTTAAATGTCCAAGCTGTGAGGTAAGTTAAAGTTCACATCATGGTCATAGACCCTTGAACAACAATTGCCTTTATTTCACACTTTGCCGTAACATTTCTAGAATTAGTAGAGCTCCAAATTTTACAGTCGATGCCAGCTACTATCTATGGTGCTGCTAGCTTAGGAAAGTGCTCTATTTATGAAGGTAATGTCCTGTGGGCATTTACCATACCTGTATATCAATCTAGGGAACTTCATTTAGCCTAAAGTAAAAATCTGTCTTTTTCATGTTTTTCCCAAAGTGTGTGCCTTGTAGTTTTTTGTTTGTTTGTTTGTTTTTAAATTAATCTTTTCTTCAGTTGGAACTCTCTAAGGACTCCTATCTTATGCTGAGGTATTTGGGTTTTTTCCCCGTAAGCAGAAGCAAGAAGCTCCAGCTCTGGGAGTTCTTATCTTATGAGCAGTGACTCACCTGTTCTGGCCCAGTCCAAAAAGGAATTCTGGCTCTTTATTTTGCGGGTTTTTTTCCCCTTGGCTTAAACTGCCTGCATAAGAGCTAGGAAGGTGAGTCTAGTGCAGACCAGTCTCACTGCCCGGCTGGGGTTTGTGTTCTGACCTAAGCCAGTGCTCTCACCACTTGGGGAATTGAGACCTGGAAGCAGGTGAGTTATGGGGATGCCCCAGGTTCAGAATGGCATTACAGAGAGAAGACCTGTGCAGAGCATCCTCTGTCAGCAGCCAAGAAAACTGGATATGTCTGTGTGTGTGTGTGTGTGTGTGTGTGTGTGTGTGTGTGTGTGTGTGTGTGAAAAAGAGAGAGAGAGAGAGAGACAGGGGCAGGCAGACAGGAAGGGAGAGAGATAGGAAGCATCAGTTCTTCGTTGCGGCACCTTAGTTGCTCATTGATTGGTTTTTCATATGTGCCTTGGCGGTGGGGTAGTCCTCCAGCTGAGCTAAAGACCCCTTTGTTCAAGCCACCGATGGTGAGATCATGTCTATGATCCCACACTCAAGCTGGCGACCCTGCGCTTAAGCCAGTGACCTGGGGGTTTTGAACCTGGGTCCTCAGTGTCCCAGGCCAACACTCTATTCACTGTGCCAGTGTGTGGTCAGGTAGGGTATGTCTTCTTTATTCCTTATAACCATCAAGCCCAGAAACTTAGGAGAGATCTCAGCCTGGAGAGCTGCCAGCTTTGATTAGGATTACCATGTCTATTTCAATGCCTAGACTCAGGGCTGGCTATGGGCCCTGAAGGAGGAGGCTTGTTTCAGCATTGCAAGGCAGGAATTTCCACTAATCCTCTTTGAGAATCGTGGAGTACTCAGTGAGTATTTTTTTTTTTAATTTTTCTATTGGTCCTTATCTCTCTTTGTAGTGGCACCTACCACTCTCGAGATGAGAGCACAGACAGTGGGCTCAGCATGAGCAGCTACAGTGTCCCTCGGACCCCAGACGACTTCCTGAACAGTGTTGATGAAATGGATACAGGTTGGTATTCCTTCTCCCTCTGAGGAATCTGACTTCCAGGCAGATATCATCATTTTATCACCAGGTCTAATAAGCTACTGTGAACAAAGATTATTCAGAAGGACCTCATTTCAAACTGTGCCTCCTTTGTTTCCATATAGCAGTTTGTGGTGTAAATCTTTTCCTAGTTTTTAAATATTGTGGAATCTTAGTTCTAGATGAACAAAACATGATATAACTTATTTTAGCAGTTACAGTAGTAAATTAGTTGGCAGGGCAATCGAGGACCTTATTAGAATTCTCTATTAATACAGATTTGTTGTATTCTTAATTTGGAGAGAGATTTCTGTATGTGATTCAGTGTCTGCCTTCTTCTTTTCTTTGAGGGTTTTTGGTCCTATTTAGTTGTTACAGGGCTCAGGAAACAAAGTGGGAAAGGCTTGATGGTGACTCACCTACTTTATTGTTAGAATAGTTACAGGGGTCTTGTGGGACCTAAGAAATACCTACCTGACGGGTCGTTTAAGAACCGCTTCTCCTGTGTCTTACTGGGGGCACTGGTGCCTGGACTTGGCAGCTCTCGGAGGGTGGGACCCAGCAGGGACGTGGAGCGGTTCTCCCTCGGCTGGCTCTCCCGCAGACAGCTTTGGACAGTGTGTGGCAAGTCTTTGTGCCTGTGCTGCTCCAGCTTATGGCTTTGATGCTTCCTAGAATTCCCCCCTTCCTGTCATCCTTAGGAGTCACTTCAGACTTACACCTGTCCCCCGTTTGCCTTTTCTCCAAACCCCTGTACCACTTAATGGTTTATCAAATGGTTTATGAAAGCATATTCATTGAAGCTCTAAGGAATAACAATAGGTTTTGTGTCCAGGTAAATTTGGAAAACCCAGAAGCAAAGCTAAGAAGATTTTTATTCAAGAACTTCTGGGAGCTTCTTTACTGTTAAGAAATGTGAATCCGCAAGAGTGGAATAGAGTTTTCATCCAGTCCTTTTATTTTCATGTTCCTCAAAGTGTACTTCAGGGAATGATGGGACTTTCCCATTCGTTTTCATATTTTATCTTATTTTGGTGGTGCATACCTGGGTGGGAATCGGGCAGTGTAGCTCTTGTGTACTGTGCTTATTCCTTCTCCCTTACTGTGTATAATTTTCCAGGGGATTTTTACTTTTTCTTGTGACCCCTGCCCACCTTTAGTGCTCAGCACATAGTAATAAGTAGTCGAGTTGTTGGTGAAATATCTGGACACATGTTGAGGCAGAAGTGATCTTGGCATTGTTACTCGTGGGTTGTTAGGTCTGAAATAAACAGCACCATTTCAGGTCAGTCGGGAGTGCTTTCTTTCATGCATTTCTGTGTGCTCTCACGTGGTGCAGCTCTGATGTTTGCTTTTCAAAAAGAACCTATTCTCTCTCTCTTTCTCTGTTCCAACTAGGTGATACTATCAACCAAAGCACCCTACCCTCACAGCAGACCCGCTTTCCAGACTACCTTGAAGCCATTCCTGGGACAAATGTGGACCTTGGAACACTGGAGGGAGATGGAATGAACATAGAAGGAGAGGAGTTGATGCCAAGTCTGCAGGAAGCTTTGAGTTCCGACATCCTTAATGACATGGAGTCTGTTTTGGCTGCCACCAAGCTAGATAAAGAAAGCTTTCTTACATGGTTATAGAGCCCTCAGGTAGACTGAATTCTAAATCTGTGAAGGATCTAAGGAGATAAGACACACATGCCAGATATTTCCAAATAAGCCAGTTGCAATCTTCTGGCTAATACGGAAAAAGATGAACAAACGTCCAGCAAGATTCTTTCATCCATTATTTTATTCTTCCTTGTCCATTGCTGCTGTTAATATGTTGCTGACCTCTTTCATAGTTGGCCCTAAAGAATCAAAAAAAAACTTTTTGTTTCTTTTGCTATTATAACTACTGTTTGTTTGGGGGCTGGGGGAAGTGAGCCTGTTTGGATGATGGATGCCATTCCTTTTGCCCAGTGAGATGTTGACCAGTCATTTTCACTAAATAGACTTGGAAGTCAAATGCTTCATGTCACAGCATTTAGTTTGTTTAAGCAATTATTTCTTCAGCTGCCTCTCGCCAGTGGAAAAACATGACTTACTGGTCTGACAAGCCAAAAATGTTGTGTCTGATACTAAGTACTTAATGCTTAATGGGAGAGAGAGCTGAAACCAAGCTGGAAACTGTTGTACTTTCAGTGGTTTTTCCTCCTAGTGCTATATCATTAGTCACATAGTGACCTTGCTTTTATTTTTAGGAGCTTATAAGGCATGAGACAATTTCCATAGAAATATATTAATTATTGCCGCATACTCAAGTATAGGTTTTGATGGGTTTGTTTGTTTTGGTTGGTTGGGTTTTTGTTTTTGTCTTTTTTTTTTTTTCCTGGAACCGAGGCAAATTACCATAGTAATGAATCTGTTTATAGTTGTAGCTGGGATGGTTATTGTAGTTTCTTTGGTAAAATCTACATTTCCTGATTTTTTTATCTTATTTAAATCTTGATTCTCTGCTCTCTTTATATATATATATATACCCCCACACACGTAGAGTGTTTATATGATAGTGTGATAGCAGAATGTACTTTTTTTTTTTTAGGTTTCCCTACTTTCCAGTTTATTTTACAGTGGTAGCTCTGAATGTATCATTTAGAATACATGACTAGTAGTTTCTATATCACAGGTAGTGTAAGTGTGGCTGGGTGGTCTGCAGGTGTGTGAGGTAGTTCACTGTTCTGGGAGGGCTATTGTTTGAGATAGGCCTAGAGGAGTGGTGGACGCCCTCCGGGCACACAGTAAATGTTATGTGATGAATTTGAAAGAAGCAAACAAGAAATGGCTTTATTTCCCCCTTGTTACTCCTTTGGACTAACTTTAAGTCCTGATGGGAAGTCATTGTAGGTCCATAATGGCCATGACAGAAGTGAGCTTCATGTGGTCGTCCACCTTCCTTTAGCTTTAGAAATTTTACCTTCACCTTAGTTTTGAAAGTAAATTCCAGTATTTTAGTAGGCATTTTAAAGAACACATTAAACACTACGTTGAAAGATTGCCTACAAGACTCTTCTTACTTATAAACTTGCTCCTACTTCTGTATACTGAGAACTGACCCAGGACAGTATAATTATTCTGTAAGGTTATGCATCAGCTGGTAAAGTGATCAGATTAATAAATGTATATTGGTAGTTGAATTTAGCAAAGAAATAGAGATAATCGTGATTATACTTTTATTTTTACAGGAAGAGATATAACTAGAATGTGTGTCTACAGGAGTAATAATGGTTTCCAAAGAGTATTTTTAAAAGGAAAAAAATGAGCATGAATCAACTCTTCAGTATAAGCTATGAAGTAATAGTTGGTTGTGAATTATAGTGACACCAGCAGCACCTCTATGATTAAGGGTCTTTCAGTGTTCTAGAGTAAGCTCTTATTTTCAAGGGTTTATAACAGACATAAAATCTTTTTTGCTGGCTAAAACTGCTATGAAAAGCCTTAGTTTCGGTGGATAGATTTTTTTTTCCTGATTGCAAAATCTAAGTATTTTGACCATTTAATTTAGAGGAATGCAAAAGTTAGAAGTAAGACATTTTATAATTAAGTATTTTCAGTGCTCAAAAAAATGCAATCACTGTGTTGTATATAATGATTCATAGGTCAGTCACTCATAATAATTGACTCTAAGGCTTTTATTAAGAAAACAGTAGAAAGATGAAATCGTGAATTAAGTCTGGGGGAAAATGGCCACTGTACAGATGCATCAAATTTTTTTTTTAGAGCAATAATAAAATTCTATCTAGAATGGATAATTGAGTATACGGATAATATAGCATGTTGGGTTTTTATGTGCAGAAGATCAAAGCTACTTGGAAGGAGTGCCTACAATTTGCCAGTAAGCTGAAAATTGAGATTGTATCTTATATATCAACAGAGTAGCTGTAGATAAGGGGAAGGGTGGGGAGGTGGGGTTGTGAAGACTTAGTGGGACTTTGATAGAGAACTTTATAACTTTTTTCTTCAATAAAGACTTATCTTGCATCTTACTGTCATTAGAGGCAGTTGTTCCTAAAATTTCAATCACTTGAGTACACCCACAAACAAGAATACGGAGTTCCTAATTTCCTCTTGACTTTAACTTGCCCAGTTATACCTCAATGTCATGGCAGCACTGTGGTACCTGACAGAGCAGTGCTTTGATTTTACACCTTCTGGACCTGAGGGAGACCTAAGAGTCCTTTCTCTTTCTGAGTTTAATCACAGCCTCAATGTCGTCTTTTTGTTTTGTCCTTGTGCCTAATGTGTTTAACTGGTTCTTGGTTGTTTTGGGTAGCATTGGGATAAGATTTTAACTGGGTATTCTTGAATTGCTTTTACAATAAACCAATTTTTATAATCTTTAAATTTACCAGCTTTTTACATTTGTGTTCTTTTCAGTTAGGGCTTCTAAGACCTACTCATGGTTGAAATGAGCACGTTGACTTAGAGTTTCAGATTTTTCCAAAGCACTATTTGCTATAATAAGTATTTTCTAAATATAGTGCTGTTTTAAAAACTTTATAAAGAACAAAGGAAGTGATTTTAATAAAGAAATAATGTTGCTGTTTTCATATTAAATAAATGCATCCTATATGGAACCTTGGGAGAAATACTGAAAATAACACTAATTAATTGTTTAATTCATAATTCATACCAATCAGCATTGAAACTCTGACCGTGCAAAATGGGAGCCTATATCCAATGAGTAACAATTTCTTAGCCTTTGTACATCTAAGAAATGAGTGCTCAGATGACTTTTATCTTACGCTGGCATGTTTCTATAAGAACTGTGGGTGTGCCTGTATTAACAGTTGTTTTCTGTATCTTGAAAAAGTATTCTCCACATTTTAAATGTTTTATATTAGAGAATTCTTTAATGCACACTTGTCAAATATATATATATATAGTATCAATGTTACCTTTTTTTGTTAGAGATGTAAGAGCATGCTCATCATATGTTAGGTACTTACATAAATTGTTACATTGTTTTTTTCTTATGTAATACCTTTTTGTTTGTTTATGTGTTTCAAATATATTCTTTAAACTCTTCTTTGTTGTTTTTAACAATTAATATATTTAAAACTTTTTGGCTTCTTAATGGATTTCCAGTATAACAAGTTCTAGTGATAAAAGGTGATTATAGTAGTAGCCGCTGCACGGGTAAAAATTAAGGTTAGTTTGGCATTTGGGACTTTGGAAATACAGATAAAGTAATTCTGTGTACTTTTATGTACTGTACTCGTCACCATCCCCATTGATAACTGTGTAAGCAGAGTTGTCTCCTTCATTCATAAGTGACTTTACTGCATGTAACAGCACAGAAGAAACAGAAGAACTTGACACAGTCTTTCATGACAGCCTTTGGTATTATTTCTCCAAAATATTATCTCATGGCATTCAAAATATAACACATTCGTGAAAATTAATAGTTATTGTTTTATAAATAAACATTCACAGATGTAAAGGGTAGCTTCTAGACTTTGATTAAGAAATAGATTTTAAAAAGTAGATTTTATTGTCTTTAAAAATTATTTCTTATGTATATAATATTTTCAATATTGACAGTTTTGGTGAGGCAGATCTGAAAACTTGACATTTTGTTATGTATAGTTTCTTTACAGTAGAACACTAATATTGTGGAGCTTGAAATTTATTGTTTTCCTTATGCAAAATGTCATGGTTGTCCATCTTAGCTCAACACTATA
Source organism: Rhynchonycteris naso (assembly GCA_037038555.1). Lineage (NCBI taxonomy): Eukaryota > Metazoa > Chordata > Mammalia > Chiroptera > Emballonuridae > Rhynchonycteris > Rhynchonycteris naso. The sequence continues at coordinate 290,735,140 of CM072995.1, read as the reverse complement.
CGTTGTGTTGTGGGCAGTGCGCCTATGCTAGATGGCTTGAAGCCCAGTTACCTTCATTCTGAATCCTGTGAACTAGAATCATACAAACTTTAGGTAACTGATATAGTCTGATTCAGCAGAATATTCAGAAGAATACAGGGTTGGGCAAAAGGTAGGTTAATACTTTGCCCACCACTATATGTTAATTTGGATTTGAGAAGTACCTCTAGTGAGAACAGGTAGGGGCATTCTAAATATTTGAGAAGTGTAGGAGTCTTCCTTAGAGCCTGATAGTAAGTCATTTATATAATGTTTTCCTTAGAAAGACAAAACAAAAACTAAAGTAAAATAGCCCAGTAAATGAATCGGCCAGCTGGGATAAACAGACAAATATTTCTTCCAGAGGGAGAGAATAATAACTAGTAATAAAAGCAGCGTAGGTGGTTAACTGCAGGATGGTTAGTGTACCAGTGAGTTATGTTTAATCCTCCCACCTCGGTTTCCATCTTGTCAGCTGAGGTTGCCAAAGAACAGCCACAAGGACCCCCTCATGTTTTCTTACCTTGTATAATGGCAATCAGACTGTAAATTATATTAGGTTTACATTCAATTACATTGAAAATCTGGCTTTATTTGGCAGTTGAGTAAATACTTGTGCTGCCGGAATCAAACGTCTCTGGCAGGGTGTAGGACATGCTTTCCCTAACCCATTTTAAACTGTTGGCATTTAGTTCCTTTATTCTAATTATCATAAGAAACTTGATAAAGTCTTTTGATTAAAATTGTATTACTAAGTTAGAAATCAGATGAGAATCCTGTGACATTTAGTAACTACTGTTTTTCCAAATTACATATAAAACATTTCTTGCTGTATTGCCTGGATACAATTAGCTCTGATAACGTCGGATCATTGATAATTTCTTACGGGTAAACATAGCCTTGAACAAACCAGCAGACTTAGTACCACCACATGTGAAAATCATTGCAGAATCAGGATACTAGCAAAACCAAATGATACTGGAATGATACTCTGAATTTTTAATCTGCTCTATTTTAACAGAAAACAAAACTCCTAAGTGACCTTTTTAGACCCTGTTAGAAGATTTGAAAATAAAAACAAAACAAAACTTGTATTGATGTGCTTTTCAAAGCAGTATTTGGAGATAACTGAGCAAAGAATCTACTTATGTAAAATTCCTAAACAGCTAATCTGGTACTTGGAATGTTTTTGTTTTTAAATTATAAAGCTATTAAAAACAAGTTACTGTAATTTTGTAAAATTGATATGGTTTGTACAAGTGAGTAGACAGCTAGACTCTTAGTAAAGGAACCTCTCTAAGAAACCACATACACAATAGGATCGAAACCAGGAGGATACTCTTAGTATATTTAATTTAAGACTGCTCATTTATTTGTTAGTGTTATGACACACCTCTAAACATATTTCTTCATGTCTTGCTCCAAGTATATTTTATGAGACTCATGACCTTCACAGAATCTGTATCAGATAGTCACTTAAACACCTTTTGGGTATAATTTTCCTCCTGGGATGTTAATAGAAACCACATCTCAGTTTCTTTTAAGGCTATTTGTTTAATTGCAAACAAGTTAATGTGTTATAATGGATTTACACAAGATTAAAATGCTCTGTCTAGACAATTGTAAGAGAAATTCATGTTCTTTTTTAAAGTTTCTTAAAATATTTATTGATTTTAGAGAAAAAAGGGAGAGAGAGAAATACCAATTTGTTTTTCCCACGTATTTATGTATTTATTGGTTGATTCTTGTATGTACCCTATCTGGGGATTAAACCAGCAACTTTGGTATATCGGGATAATGCTCGATCTGAGCTACCAGGCCAGGGTTGAGAAATGCATAGTCTCAAAGCTGTGGGTTAAATGACAATCTGAGGAAAAAGGACAGTTGCATTCCAGTTCAGTACTATCTCCATGAGCTGCTAAAGTCAGGTTCTTTGAGCCAACATAGTGATGACTGCACTAAGAAACTTGGCTCAAGGTCATTTCTCTTTAAGTAAACACCTCTTTGTACTGATTAGGAGCTAAGCATATCTGCAGCCAGTGTTCAACAGAGGCATCTCATTGGCTGTAGGTCTGCATGACCTAAATGATAATTTTGAATATCAACTGTGTGGTTCTGATCTCTGGGATGACTGAATGAAGACTTTAGTTTTATGAGAGACAAAAAATCAAAAATAAGAGCAGCCAGCTTGGAATCACACTGTGCAAAACCACTTGTACACTATCTTCTGAAGAAGCCGTTTGCTGAAGTGTTTTCTCTGGGCACCAGTAAGTCTCTTGATCCCTATAAAATAACCTCAATGGGACTGGCCAGAGGAGAATATGGACTTGAGATTTAGTTGTCTTTTACAGTCCAAACCATGAACAACAATGTAGTTCTTCTGCATTCTAAGCCAAAGGAATTTCTGCAGAAATGTGCAATTGGATTTGAAGGAGAACAGCATGTACATGCACACACAAACTGTCCAGTCAAAGGGCAGCTGATGACTCATCGGGCATGTGTGTGTTAACCAGCTTAGAACTCCCTTTTGAGAGCACACTGTTGATCTGGAATGGGGTGGCAAGCCCTGGCCAAATTTGAAATATTGTATAGAAAATTTTACACTCCTATGAACTAAAAACTAAACCGAAGTCCCTATTGGTCTTCAAAGCAAAATTCTCAAGGTCAGAATATTTCCAACAGTTTCTCTGTTGTAGCCTGCTTAATGCAGCAATTTATTCCAATTAAGTTTATGTCCCATGGCCACCATTTACTGTGTGGCTCGAAGACTATGTCTTCTTCCAGCAAAGGTAAAGTGAAAATACTATAGTTTGCACAATCTCTTAACAGTAGTTATGAAGACCAAAACAAAATAGAGGATTAACTGATGAAATGTTAACATACTTGAGATGCGAAGTTGTTTTTTTTAACATGCCCATGGTTTTTCTCAGTGTTATCTTGTTTAGAAAGGTATATTGCTATTGAATAATTCAGAATTGTCCTTCAAACTTAAATACATCTACTCAGTATTTGCATAGATACACACAAAGCTCTGCCTTGCTCTCATTAGTACTGCACACCAAGTAGCTTACTTCACCTCCATTATTATCTAAGTATGCTATTTGTTTCAATAACAATGAATATTTTATTAAAAACACTTCTACTTACTACCTTATTTGATCATACCAAATTCTATAAGGTGTAGGTATTGTTATTACTATTCCTAACCATGTGCCTCAAACCTAGATCTGAATCCCACGCTATTGTCGTGAAGTAATTAGAAGTTGATGACGAAGCCTATAACTGGGCAACTTGTGTACAAGGCTAACCATATTCATTGGGGCTCAACTGTATTTACGTATTGGCTCTTAACTGCCCTACCCCCTTACCTCATGGCAGCTGGGACTGCTCTCCACGCAGAGGTAATCCTAGAAATGCTGCCACAACAATGACAGTGCTTTAATGGGTTGTTAAAACTGTCCATTTTTTAAAAAATCATGTTCAACAAACACACTGTCCAGTAATATGGTGTGGTAACTTAAATTGCTTACAAGGTAAGAGAAGCAGTGGTGGGATTCAAATAATATAACAACGGTTCTCTGCTCTAATGACCATTTAAAGTATAAAAAAGCAATACCGAAAGGTAGTTTATTATTTCATGCATTTAATATTTAAATAAGAACATTTTGTATACATTAAAAGAGGTATACAAAACTAGATTATAAGAAAGTTTTAAAATATTAATGAAAAATGTTACATAATTGACAAAAAGCAATAAATTTTATTTAAAATATTTCCATATTGCTTCTTGATTGGCGTCCTCACTTCCTACTGGAGTAACAAACACAAGGGAATTAAAAAGTTGTATTTCATCAAAGGTATAATGAGTTTTATGAAATGAATCTTACAAGCATAATTTCATCAAATTTTTTTCACCTATGGATGGAATAAATATTACCACTTGAAATATGCTGTTGAGCAGATGAATGTTAAAAAAGATCTGTAACATGTAAGGAATGTAAATTTGTGATTTCCGTATTAGGCACCCACCCTGATTACAAGTGCCATTTTAACAACCAGTTCGCCAAACTCAACAAAAAATTAGGTATTGGTTCTGCTGAACTAGTGCGAACCAGTGGAATCCAACCACTGGAGATAAGACAGTTAAGTTTGAAGAGTAGTCCGTGCAGTGTATCATGAGAGCATCATCTACAGACCGATTTTCTCCTGGGGAGATTAGGGAAAGCCTCAGACAGGTTGTGTTAAACTGGGCATTGAATGATTATGATTTACCATCAGAAGTGTTAGAGAAAGAAAGAGCACAAAACAGAACAATATATGGGAATGGGAGCATGTATTTCAGTTTGGGCTGTAAATGTACTGGATTAACCTAAGATGACAAATATTTGAGTGTTAACGTGCAAGGTACTATTGCAGACACTGGGGATACAGTGATGAACAAGATGGACACAAACCCCTGCCCTCACGGAGTTTAGTACACTTTCGATG